>CM077918.1:5681636-6281636 GCA_039797435.1 Crotalus adamanteus
TATGGAATAAATATAAAATAGAATAGAATAGAATAATGGAATAAATTAGAATAGAAGAGAAGAGAAGAGAAGAGAAGATATTGGAATAGAATAGATATTAGAATAGAATAACAGAACAGAACAGAATAGAATAGAATATGGAATAAATATAGAATAGAATAGAATAACAACGTTGGAAGGGCCCTTGGAGGTCTTCTAGTCCAATCCCTGCCCAGGCAGCAAACCCTATTACCATTTCAGACAAATGGTCATTCATTCATGTTGGAGCATTCACAACCTCTGGAGGCAGGTAGTTCCACTGATTAATTGTTCTCACTATCAGGAAATTTCTCCTTAGTTCTTCTTAGTGTGACACCACACCTCCCATTTGCAGCTTTCCTAACCCCCCTCACTCCATCCTCTGGGTTGCTCCCAAAATCAAAGTATTCTCATGCTAAAACATCTCTTCTGATGCGCATTTATGTGGTAGACCCCAGATGGAGACCAGCTGTGTTTTTCCTTTTTTTTTCTTTTTAAACTGGGACCTGCGCCTGAAGAAGCAGCTGTTGTTGTGAGGGAAGGATCATTTCTGATGCCATGGTGACATCTTAGGGACTGGAATTTGGGGACCGGAATTTGGGGAGCCAAACGATCAAGGGACAAAATTGGTGGGTTGAGACTTGGAAAACCTTAACAGTATGGCATTATTTTTAGACCAGGGGTCTTCAGACTTGGCCCTTTTATGACTTGTGGACTTCAACTCCCAGAATTCCTCAGCCAGGCATGCTGGCTGAGGAATTCTGGGAGTTGAAGTCCGCAAGTCATGAAGGGGCCATAGTTCCCCCATGCTGGCTGAGGAATTCTGGGAGTTGAAGTCCGCAAGTCATGAAGGAGCCATAGTTCCTCCATGCTGGCTGAGGAATTCTGGGAGTTGAAGTCCACGAGTCATGAAGGGGCCATAGTTCCCCTATGCTGGCTGAGGAATTCTGGGAGTTGAAGTCCACGAGTCATGAAGGGGCCAAGTTTGAAGACCCCTGTTTTAGACGAAGGGTTCCCAAACTTGGCAACTTTTAAGATTTGTGGACTTCAACTCCCAGAATTCCCCAGGCATGCTTGCTGGCTGGGGAATTCTAGGAATTGAAGTCCAGAAATCTTAAAGTCACCAAGTTTGAAGAGCCCTGTTTTAGAAAAAAGAAGTTAAAAAGTTGGAAGCAGAAGCCATTTTTGGAAGGCCATCCGTCTCTCTCTGAACCTCTGGCTTAGGGCAATAGGGACGAGATAATCTGTTGCAGCTTTTTCTCAAGAAGACGGAGATCAGGGTTTCCCAATGTCAGCTGTATTGAGACTTCAATTCCCAGAAACCCCCCCCCCAGCCAAACAGTGCCAAACAGCCAAGATGATATCCCTAGACGAGACCAGGAGGAGAATAGAATAGAATAGAATAGAATAGAACAGAACAGAACAGAATAGAATAGAAATACAGAATAGAACAGAATAGAAATACAGAATAGAACAGAATAGAAATACAGAATAGAATAGAAATACAGAATAGAATAGAATAGAATAGAAATACAGAATAGAATAGAATAAAAATACAGAATAGAATAGAAATACAGAATAGAATAGAATAGAATAGAATAGAAATACAGAATAGAATAGAATAGAAATACAGAATAGAATAGAAATACAGAATAGAATAGAAATACAGAATAGAATAGGATAGGATAGGATAGGATAGGATAGGATAGGATAGGATAGGATAGGATAGAATAGAATAAAGCTGGAAGGGACTTTTGAGGTCTTCTAGTCCAACCCCCTGCTCAAGCGGGTTACCTGCCTAAGCAGGGGGCTGGACTTGATGACCTCCAAGGTCCCTTCCATCATCATCATCATCATCATCATCATCATCATCATCATCATCATCATCATCATCATCATTATTATTATTATTATTATTATTATTATTATTATTATTATTATTATTATCTCAGACAAGTGACTGTCCAGTCTCTTCTTAAAAACCTCAAATGCCTATGACTTCTGCTAGCAAGCTGCTCCACTGTCTAATTGTCCTCACTGTCAGGAAGTTTCTCCTTAGTTCTAGGTTGCTTCTCTCTTGGATCACTTTCCAAAAAATTCTTTCTTGTCCTGCCCTCTGGTGCTTGGGAAAATAAGTTGTCTCCCTCTTCCTTGTGGCAGCCCCTCTAATACTGGAACACTGCTACCGTGTCACCCCTAGTCCTTTTCTTTAGACTAGGCCAGTGATAAGCAACCTTGGCTCTTTCATGACTTGTGGACTTCAACTCCCAGAATTCCTGAGCCAGCATGGTTCAGCTTGGAAACCTCTCCCTTTCCCCTCAGCATGGCTGGCTCAGGAATTCTGGGAGTTGAAGTCCACGAGTCATAAAAAGCCAAGGTTGCCTACCCCTGACCTAGGGGATTCTGGGAGTTGAAGTCCCAGATCAGGGGTAGGCAACCTTGGCTCTTTTATGACTCGTGGACTTCAACTCCCAGAATTCCTGAGCCAGCATGGCTCAGCTTGGAAACCTCTCCCTTTCCCCTCAGCATGGCTGGCTCAGGAATTCTGGGAGTTGAAGTCCACGAGTCAGAAAAGAGCCATGGTTGCCTATCCCTGGACTAGGCAAACCCAAGTCCCATAGCCATTCCCTACATCTGAAAACTCAAAAACTCATTTGCCTTTTCTCTACAGCATTTGGTGGGAAAATTTCCTTTTGGCACCGTTATCCAACCGCCTCTGACTTTATCTCCACCTTTAAAGGGATTCCTCCACAAAATAAGGCAATTCTGCTGGAGAATATACATCTTCATCTACTAGGCAGACTCCTTGTCCCCAAACTGCAGACTGTGGAGCCCTTGGTCCCCAATGAGATTGGTTTGCTTGGAGACATTTCATGACCCAACTAGATAACATTGTCAGTGCTAGAAGAGAGAGGAGGAGGAGGAGGAGGAGGAGGAGGAGGAGGAGGAGGACGACTGTCGGGTCTCTGGTGCTCTCTGAGCTTGGTTGTTTTCTTAAGACATTTCATTACCCAACTAGGTAACTTCATCAGTGCTGGAAGGGAATGGGGTTTGTGGAGTGGAGAAGGAGGAGAAGGGGGAGAGGAGGAGGAGGACGACGACAACGACAATGACTGTGGGCTCCCTGGTGCTCTCTGAGCTTGGTTGTTTTCAAGACATTTAATTACCCAATTAGGTGCTAGAGGGGAGTTGGGTTGTCTCCCTATTTATATACAGTCGCTTGCCCTGCCAGTGTTGCTAGGAGAGCGGCTTTTCTCCTCCACAGTCCCTTGATGAGGGTATTGTTTCCTGCTTGATTGTTTGTCTGGGGTTAATCCCTGCTTATCTCACTGGAGAGGATCCGTTTTAGGATCTTTTTCTTTCCTTCTTTTTTTTTATTGTTTCTTTTCAACAAACGTGTCGGGGTGACTGATCATATGGACCTGGAGACTGTTCTTATTCAATATATAGAAGAAGAAGAAGAAGAAGAAGAAGAAGAAGAAGAAGAAGAAGAAGAAGAAGAAGAAGAAGAAGAAGAAGAAGAAGAAGAAGGAGAAGGAGAAGGAGAAGGAGAAGGAGAAGGAGAAGGAGAAGGAGAAGGAGAAGGAGAAGGAGAAGAAGAAGAAGGAGAAGGAGGAGGAGGAGGAGAAGGAAGAGGAGAAGGAGGAGGAGGAGAAGAAGAAGAAGAAGAAGAAGAAGAAGAAGAAGAAGAAGAAGAAGAAGAAGAAGAAGAAGAAGAAGAAGAAGGAGAAGGAGAAGGAGAAGGAGAAGGAGAAGAAGGAGAAGGAGAAGGAGAAGGAGGAGGAGGAGGAGAAGGAAGAGGAGAAGGAGGAGGAGGAGAAGAAGAAGAAGAAGAAGAAGAAGAAGAAGAAGAAGAAGAAGAAGAAGAAGAAGAAGAAGAAGAAGAAGAAGAAGAAGAAGAAGAAGAAGAAGAAGAAGAAGAAGAAGGCGTAACTATAGACTCTGTTCTCCTGCAGAATCTGCGGTCAAATGAGACTAATCCTGTCTCTAAAGGAAGACGCTCCATTTTCAGAGAGGGGGAAAAAAAGGCTTGTAATTTCACGGCTCCGACAGAGCAGAAAAGAGAACAAAAGGTTGTGCCACACAACAGCAGGCGACAAGGCACAGGCGTGATCAAAGCGCTGGCGGGTCCCCGTGAAGGGAAGGGAGGGGGGCAGTGTGACACCGAGGGGCTGCAGTTGTGACCTTCTCAACACAGATTATGCCTCTGCTGTCAAATTGTATTTTTCATCTTTTTCCTCTCGGCACCCATGGATTTAACCAGAGAGGGGAACGAACCGCCCCTGTAAATCACAGCAGAGGAGGAGAAATTGGCTGGGGATGATGGGAGTCTCGTGGGGATTGGGGAAGATTTGATGCTTCCCAGGTCCTATCTGACGATGACGCCTGATTTGGCCTCTCTTGGGGCGAGACGACGTCCACCACCCTTTCCGGAGAGTTCTCCGGCTGCGCTCCAAATCCGTTTAAGCTCCGCGCGTTTGCAGAAGAAATCCACTTAGAACTGTATATCAAAAATGAGATATTTTTTTTCTTTCCAAGCTGGCAGGAGAAATAGGTACGAAGGACAGGACAGCGAGCGCCGGGGGGGGAAAAGAAAACAGCCAGAGAAGAAATTGAATCTTCCAAAGGAGGAAGAGGAAGAAGCAGGAGAAGTAGGGAGAAGGATGAAGAACTGAAAGCTCAGCCTTTGCGAAAGGTTGCAATTACAGGGAGTCTATCATGCCTCCATCGGAGCCTGAATCTGCATCTGCGAAGGAAAATGAGCTGTGGAGGTCGAGGGAGAGAGGTCTGTGGCTTCAGAGGACTGTGGGGAAGAGCAGGCCGAGGCAGGCCAGGGCCCTTCAGGAGTGGGACAGGAGGAACACGAGAGACAGAGTTCAGGCGATGAGCAAGGGCCACCCCCACCTGATCCTAGAGCACGGAGAGTGGAGAGAAGGAGGGAACAACACAGGCTACTCGGGAGGAGAGCATCCCGCCCCCTCTCCACAAGGCACGCCTGGAGACTGAGACTTAAGGAGACCCTGTGGGGAGATGCATTTGTCGGGAACAAACACTGATTCCTTGGAGGTTTGTGTGTGTTGTTGCTGATCTCTTGTTCTGTGACTTCTGCTTGGAAACCCGGAAACTCTGACCCTTGGACTGGCTGACAACATCGCTTGGATGTTCAAAGATCTCGGACTGTATTTGGGCTTCCCTTTGGAAACTGCTCAGGCAAGCGTGGATTCATACAGACTCATTAGGTTTATGATGTATGTGTCATTCCTTGTTATCTCCGTGGCCTTGAGTAAATTCCTCTCCTAATCAGGCTGTATGTGAAACTGCTGGCAGCCAGAAGCGGCTGAAGGTGTGTGTTTGTTTGGAGGCTGGCCAGAAACGAAAGAGCATTTGGGGAAAATTAGGAGCAATTAAAGGGTGGTTTGAATTGCCAGCTGACTGCATGGCCTCAGAATCCTCGATTTATGACCACAACTGCTGCACCCGTTGGAAAAACATGCTGGGTTCCCCAGACATGCAATTACATCACCAGAAGGACACTGTGACGGTCGTAAGTGCAAGAATTGGCCCCACCACTTCTTGCTCTTGCATTACTATTATTTAAATGTTCATTCCATTAAGCAAGACGAGTGGTTAGTGAGTGGCGACCCATTTTACCACTTTTTTTTAACCACGGTTGTTAAGTGAATCACCGCAGGTATTAGGTGAATCAGGCGGTCATTAAGCGAATCTGGCTTCTCCCATTAGCTTTGCTTCTAAGCGGCCAGCTGGGAAGTTTCCCATGACCCCAAGACACTGCCACAGTCATAAATAAGAATCTGAATTTTGATCACGTGATCATGGGGAGGCTGCAACGGTCGTAAGTCTCTTTTTTCAGTGCCGCTGTAAGTTCGAACGGTCACTAAATGAACTGTTTTAAGTCGAGGACAACCTGTAGCAGTGACCAGCCTGGATGACGGGGAAATGAATGTCTTTTCTGATAGTCTCAGTTGACTCATCTGTAATATGGGGTTAATTATGCCCGAGGATCAAAATACAGGGAGTCCTTGACTTACAATAGTTCATTTAGTGACTGTTCAAAGTGGCAACAACACTGACACAAGTGACTTATGACCGTTTTTCACACTTGTGACCGTTGCAGCGTCCCTCTGGTCGTGTGATCCAAATTCAGCTGTTTGGCAACTGACTCATATTTATGACGGTCGCGGTGTCTCGAGGCCACGTGATCCTCTTTCGTGATCTTCTGACCAGAAAAGTCAATGGGGAAGCCGGGCAGTGATTCACTTAACAACTGGCAAGAAAGGTCGTAAAATGGGGCAAAACCAATGTCTCGCTTAACAACAGAAATTCTGGGCTCAATTGTGGTCATAAGCCGAGGACCCTGCAACCGTCACAAATACACGCCAGTCGCCAAACGCCCGAATTTTGATCACGTGACCGTGGGGGGACGCTGCAACAGTCGTAAGTGTGAAAAACGGTCATAAGTCACTTTTTTCAATGCTGCTGTAACTTCAAACGGCTGCTAAATGAACTGTCGAGGATTACCCGTACGATATTTGTTGTGAACGTCCCAGAGTCACTTGGGTGAAATGGACAATGTAAAAATTTAAATAGTAGTATTAATCATACAAGTGAGCCACTGGTGGGGCCAGTCCTCGCACATGCGACCATCACATTGATGGGACTACCATTGGGGTGCGTGAAACTGGCCTATCTTTCCGACGGATGCGGCATCTCGGGGGTCACGTGATCACCCTTGGCGACTTTCCCCGGGGGGGGGGCTTCCGACCAGAAAAGTCAAGAGGGGACGCTAGATTCGCTTAATGACCACCTGTCTCACTTAACAACTGTGGCGATTGGCTTAACAACCGTGGCAAAGAAGGTGGCCGCCACAAAGAAGAGGGAGTCAAGCTCTTCTCCAAAGCCCCTGAAGGCAGGACAAGAAGTAACGGATGGAAACTGATCAAGGAGAGAAGCAACCTAGAACAATGATGGCGAACCTTTTAGAGACTGAGTGCCCAAACTGCAACCTAGACGCCACGTATTTATTGCCAGGTGCCAGGTGGGCGTGGCCCACTGGGTGGGTGTGGCTGTGGTGGTCATGGCAGATTGGGTGGATGTGGCCAAGGTGGGCATGGTCACCTCAATGCTGCTGGGCCAGGCAGCTGCTGCCTGACACCATCGGCCCTGCACACAAAGGCCAGCGAGTGCATGGGGGCCAACGGTGTCCGTCAGCAGCCACAGCCTGCCGGTCGGACCGGCACGCTCTGGGGCTCCGCAGCCCACCGCCGGCAGTTCAAAGAAGCCATCTCTGAGCTGGACAGCCGGCCAACAGCTGAAGAGGCGATGCAGGGCGTCAAAAGGCCAGGAGGGATGGGATGAGGGGGAGGAAAACCAGCCATGCCGGGATGTATCCGGCCACGTGGGACCTCGGTGAGTTAGCAGGCAGCTGGTTGTAGAGCAGCGGTTCTCAACCTGTGGGTCGCGACCCCATTTGGGGTCGAACGACCATTTCACGGGGGTCACCAAACAACGCAGTCCGCCATTTTTTCCCCCTTTTCCTTAGCTGAATAGAGTCTAATTCTATTGGCTTTCAAACGCCAATAGGAATTATCCAGGCTGTCTCTGCCCTGCTGAGCCCGCCAAAAGTCCCATTCTGCAAGTCCTTGACGTACGACTGGTTGGGTAGTCCTCGACTTATGACCGGTTGGGGTCACGGCATTAAAAAGGTTGAGAACCACTGTTGTAGAGGGACAGTTGCCATCTCCGGGCCACGGCGCGAGTGCTCTCAGAGAGGGCTCTGAGTGCCGCCTCTGGCACGCGTGCCATATGTTCGCCACCACTGACCTAGAACTAAGGAGAAACTTCCTGTCAGTCAGTCAGAACAATTAACCAGCAGAACAACCTGCCTCCAGAAGTGGTGAACCTCCAACCCTGGAAATTTTCAAGAAGAGACTGGACAGCCATTTGTCTGAAATGGTATAGGGTTTCCTGCCTGAGCAGGGGGTTGGACTAGATGACCTCCAGGGTCCCTTCCAACTTTATTATTATTATTATTATCATTATTAAGGTTGCAAAATTGGAGGCGACTCATTTGCGATGCTTGCCGACTGCGGTCGTAAGTCGAGGACCACCTGTCGGACTCCACCACCCCCTCTTACCTGAGCGAGAGGGAATACTCGCTGCGGCTGGCCTTGCTGCTCCGAACCAGGTAACTGCCTTCCCTGCACAACATCAGGAGTGTCTCGGCTTCAGCTCGGCTGATGGGGCCATGAAACCACCTGCGAATCACAAGAAACCGGAGTCACCTCGGTACGTTCGCCCTGCCTCCCGGTGGTTTTCTCCTCCCTGTGGGAAAAAAGTGGTCTGCACGAACACAAGATCCTTCGGGGAATGTCTGGTGCAGCCTGTCCTCCAGTCGGGGCAATTGCGAACCCTTTGCAATCTGGAGAGCACCAGGTTGGGTAATGGGATGTGAGAATGACTTTGGGGAGGAAGGGACGCTGTCTAGGGCAGAGAGCACCAATCTTTCTCGCTTGGCGGACCAGAGGGAAAGGCAGAGGGAAGCCTTTTATAGGTGTGCGTGCGCACGGTGCGCACAGGGCCACGAGTACACGCACACCGCAAATGGGGCGAGTGATACTCACTCACCCTGCCCCGTTCTTGTGTGCTGCAGCGCCTTGTGTCTGGTGGTGGCCCGTTTTGGTGCCCTGTGGCATGGTGGCGCCCATTTTTGCACCCTGTGGCGTGGCGGTGGCCCGTTTCTGCACCCCGCGGCACAGTGGCATCTGTTTTTGCGCCTTGCAGCATGACAGCGGCCTGTTTTCACACCCCGAGGTGTGGTGCCCTGAGGTGTAGTGGCAGCCCGTTTTTGTGCCCCGTGGCACGGCATCCTGATTTTGTGCCCTGCACCCAATGCACTAACACAAGTGAAGGGGTGTGCACGCACACACGGGCGCCCTGGCCAGCCGACTACCAGGTCGTGGCCCACAAGTTGGGGACCTCTGGTCTAGGGAACAGTCAGATAAGAGACAGCTGAGCCCTCAGCTGCATAATGGGTGGAGAAAGATACTCAGAACAGACTCTCCCTAATTTCTCAGTTTATAAAGGAGGTCAGAGTAGTAGAGAGAAGGTCAGAATAGAGCTGGAAGGGACCTTGGAGGTCATGTAGTCCAACCCCCTGCTCAGGCAGGAAACCCTATACCATTTCAGACAAATGGCTGTCCAGTCTCTTCTTAAAGACTTCCAGTGTTGGAGCATTCACCGCTTCTGGAGGCAGGTAGTTCCACTGGTTTATTGTTCTAATTGTCAGGAAGTTTCTCCTTAGTTCCAGGTTGGTTCTCTCCTCGATTTGTTTCCATCCGTTCCTTCTTATCTTGCCTTCAGGTGCTTTGGAGAATAGCTTGACTCCCTCTTCTTTGGGACAGCCATTAAACTAGACATACTAGATCATCTATCTATCTAGGAAACCCTATACCGTTTCAGACAAGTGGCTGTCAAGTCTCTTCTTAAAAACTTCCAGTGTTGGAGCATTCACCGCTTCTGGAGGCAGGTTGTTCCACTAGTTAATTGTTCTCACTGTCGGGAAGTTTCTCCTTAGTTCTAGGTTGCTTCTCTCCGTGATTAATTTCCATCTGTTGCTTCTTGTCCTGCCTTCAGGCGCTTTGGGAGATACGTTGACCTCCTTAAATACTACTATAATGTCCCCTCTAATCCTTCTTTTCTCCAGGACTGGCCAAACCCAAATCCTGCAGCCGTTCTTCCTATGTTTTAGACTCCAGGCCTTGGATCATCTTAGTTGCTCTTCTCTGCCCTTTTTCCAAAGTCTCCACATCTTTTTTGTAACGTGGTGACCAAAACCAGATGCAGGTATTCCTGGTGTGGCAATTTCTGTTGCTAAGTGAGACCGTTGTTAAATGAGTTTGGCTCCATTTTGCGGTCTTCCTTGCCACCATCGTTAAATGAATCACTGCAGTGGTTAAATTAGTAACGATGTGAATCTGGCTTCCCTATTAAATTTCTGCATGTCGGAAGGTCGCAAAAATTAATAATGGGACTCTGGGAAGCAGCAACTGTCGTAAATATGAATCAGTTGCCAAACGTCTGAATTTGAGATCATGTGACCGTGAGGAGCGCTGCAACGGTCCTAAGTGTGAAAAAGGGTCCTAAATCACATTTTTCAGCACCGTGGTAACTTTGAACTGTCACTAAATGATCCAATCTGGGCCAGTCACTGGGACCAAAGGTTTTGCCTTCCGAGCTTTCGGTCACTAAATGAATGTTTGTAAGTCCAAGACTACTTGTAACATGTTTTGAAGGATTATAAAAATGACAAACACTCTATTTTGACTGCGGTTAGAACCATTTTCTCTCCGTTTGGCATTTTTCCCGGCACGATCAAAATGACCATTTTGTTTATCTCCCATTTGCGCGCCGAATCCCGGATAATTTGGTCAATAGCCACTAATGAGAAAAATCACCGGCACAAAAAATAATTAAAACATCAACAATTTGTGGCAAACGGGACACCAACAATAATTACTTTTGAGCGGTCAATGCACGTCGTGGAATAATATCTATTGAACTTTGTCGGCAAGAGAAAAAAAAAGAAAAATGGAAGAAAATAAAATTAATGGCCTTTGCTCGGGGAGGGAAACTAATCCAGGAGAGTAGTAACTGTGAGAGGGACCTCAGAGTCCTAGTGTACAATCACTTAAATAGGAGCCAGCCGTGTGCTGCAGTTGCCAAAAAAGCCAACACAGTGCTGGGCTGCATTAACAGAGGGACAGAATCAAGATCACGTGAAGTGTTAATATCCCTTTACAAGGCCTTGATAAGGCCACACTTGGAATCCTGCATCCAGTTTTGGTCACCACAATGTAAAAAAGATATTGAGACTCTAGAAAGAGTGCAGAGAAGAGCAACAAAGATGATTAGGGGACTGGAGGCTAAAACATACAAGAAACGGTTGCTGGAATTGGGTTTGTCTGGTTTAATGAAGAGAAGGACGAGGGGGGACAGGATAGCTGTCTTCCAGTATCTCAGGGGCTGCCGCAAAGAAGAGGGAGTCAAGCTATTCTCCAAAGCACCTGAAGGCAGGACAAGGAGCAACGGGTGAAAACTAATCAAGGAGAGAAGCAACCTGGAACTAAGGAGAAACTTCCTGACAGTTAGAACAATTAACCAGTGGAACAAACTGCTTCCAGAAGTGGTGAATCCTCCAACACTGGAAGTTTTTAAGAAGAGACTGGACAGCCATTTGTCCAAAATGGTAGAGGGTTTCCTGCCTGAGCAGGGGGTTCGACTAGATGACCTCCAAGGTCCCTTCCAACATTATTATTACTATTATTATTATTATTATTAAATATGGGACCCACACTCAGCCCTATCCCCTCCTGGGCGTCACTTACGCCTGACTCTCCAGAGGCAGCGACAGGTCGATGCGCTCAGCCAGGGGAACGCCGGACTCGGGGCTCTGCAACTGGCCAAACTTGGCAGAGCCCGTCAGGTGTTTCGGCGGACGTGGCCGGTGCTCTTTGGGGGCTGAGGCAGAAGAGGAGGAGGAAGAGGTCCGGTCCCACTCGGGGGCTTCGAACTGCGCTGTGGGAGGAGCAGGACAGACCCTTAGACAGTTGGAGAGGCGTCTCGAAGGGGCCAATGGGCACTTCCCCTGCCAGAGAACGTTTCCTGGTTGGCTAGCAGACTCCCAAAGGGAGGGAAGTAAAAAAAAAGTCAAGATGGCAACTGTGCAAAGCAAGCTCCGCCCATTTCTTACATGCCCTCTGGCCATCGGTTGCCATCTTGGCTTTTTGTGCACACCCTGCAGTGGGGAGGGGACAGTGAAATGTTGGCAGCCTGTTTTTTGACATTTTTTCTGGATTCTGTAAATAATTTGGAAACTACAGTGGAGGTGTGAGAAATTCTGTTGATATATAGCAGCAGAGATCAAACAAAGTGTACAGTCACCATGTGTTTTACTGCTTACCATAGATCCAAACTTGTAAACACTGCCATCTACTAGCTGAATACCACTGTATATATTCCAACAATGAATTCTAATAGGAGGGGGAAAATTGAGGATCCCTTTCAGAATCTGCAGAGAAGGATCAAAAACATTGTTGGGACATGTGCGTGTGTGCTGGCTGTGGCCGCCATCTTGACTTTTTTGACCTTCTCCCTGTGGACACAGTTTTATAAGCTTTCCCTTTTCAGTCTCTACATAAGCAACCTTTAGGTTGCCAATACATAAAAATTAGACGTTTCAGCCGCTGTTTGTGTGTGAATGTGGCTGGGTGTTTGTGTGGATGTGTCATCAAAATGCTAGCTGGGATAAACATATGGGCAACATCTGAATGAAGTTATCTTGGCTCAGAAACTAAACCTCTGGTTTCAAAATGACTTTAAACCACCTGCTAGATTGGGAGATTTTGGAGGTAGTCCTCAAATTATGACCACAACGGGCCTCAGAACTTTGGTCACGAAGGGAGTCGTGCCTGATTTTATGATCTTTAGTAAGGTCACCAAAGTCGTAAACCATAACGTGGTCCTTAAGTGAGCCCTGTCCAATTTTACAACCTTTTTGCTGCAGTGGCCGTTAAGTGGATCCAGAGTCCCCCATTGACTCTGCTTGTTGGAAGTCCCCCGGGAACGTCTCAGGTAGGAAACTGGCGATGCCAGGATGCTGCAACCATCTTGAATAGATGCTGGCTGCCCGTCACAGGATTGCCGGGATGCTGTGCAGGTCATAAGTGCGAGGACTGGTTGCAAGTTACTTTTCTCAGGACTGTCACAACTTTGTTAACGGTCTAAATTGGGGCCTGTTTGTATTCTTGCCAAAGAAGACAGCACAACCTTGACTTCACCTTCATTAATTAAGATTGCATTATTTAAAGCGATAGGACAGTGATGGCGAACCTTTTAGAGACCGAGTGCCCAAACTGCAATCCAAAACCCATTTATGCATCATCGGGTGCCGGATGGGCGTGGCCCATTGGGTGGGAGTGGCTGCAGTGGTAACGGCAGACTGGGTGGGACTAAAAAGTTCAATCAATCAATTCCAACTTTGCGAGATCTTTTTTTTCCCGCGAGAAGTTGAAATTGACTGATTGAACCTTTTTTTTTTTTTTTTTTTGCACACGGCGGTGGAGGCCTAAAACGAAAAGGTTTTATAAAACCCAGATGAAGGCCTAGGACTGGGACGATGGCACGCGTGCCCACAGAGATGGCTCTGAGTGCCGCCTCTGGCACCTGTGCCATAGGTTCGCCACCACTGTGATAGGTGTTCAGAGAGTGCTCGACTTACAAAGACTTTGTTTAGTGACCGTTCCAAGTTACAACGCGACTGAAAAAAGTGACTGGTGACCGTTGCAGCAGTCCCCACAGTCACGTGATCCAAATTCAGACGCTTGGCAACTGACTCGTATTTATGACGGTCGCAGTGTCCTGGGGTCACGTGATCCCCTTTTGCGAACTTCCGACGAGGAAAGTCAATGGGGAAGCTGGATTCACTTAACCACCGTGTTGCTACCTTAACAACTGCAGTGATTCCCTTAACGACGTGGCAAGAAAGGTCGTAAAACGGGGCAAAACTCGCTTAAAAATGTCTCACTTAGCGATAGAAACGTGGGCTCCATTGTGCTTGTAAGTGGAAGACTACCATCTAGGCCAGGGGTAGGCAACCTTGGCTCTTTTATGACTCGTGGACTTCAACTCCCAGAATTCCTAAGCTGGCATGGCTCAGCTTGGAAACCTCTCCCTTTCCCCTCAGCATGGCTGGCTCAGGAATTCTGGGAGTTAAAGTCCACAAGTCATAAAAGAGCCCAGTTTGAAGATCCTTGCTCTAAAGGTACAAACCAGTAGTTCCACCGGATGTAGAGTTGGTCTATAGCAGGGGTGGGGAACTATGGCCCCTTCATGACTGGTGGACTTCAACTCCCAGAATTCCTAGGCCAGCATGGCTCAGCTTGGAAACCTCTCCCTTTCCCTTCAGCGTGGCTGGCTCAGGAATTCTGGGAGTTGAAGTCCATGAGTCATAAAAGAGCCAAGGTTGCCTACCTCTGGCCTAGGCCTAGGCCACTTTATGACTCGTGGACTTCAACTCCCAGAATTCCTGAGCCAGCATGGGGGAACTATGGCCCCTTCATGACTGGTGGACTTCAACTCCCAGAATTCCTGAGCCAGCCTGGCTCAGCTTGGAAACCTCTCCCTTTCCCCTCAGCATGGCTGGCTCAGGAATTCTGGGAGTTGAAGTCCACGAGTCATAAAAGAGCCAAAGTTTCCCTCATGCTAGCTCAGGAATTCTGGGAATTGAAGTCCACGCGTCATAAAAGAGCCAAGGTTGCCTACCCGATTCTAGGCTGTAGTGTCTGCACAAAGAAGGGCAGGGATACCCCAACATGGTGGACACAGGTGCCCCAACACAACTCTGCCTTTTTTTGGAACATGCATCGGGACACCCCCCCCACACACACACGTCAGAGAAAAGCATGACAACATTGCAAAGAAAATCTCGTTTTCCGATTGCGACCCAAAGGTGGGCTTTTAACTGACCACCCTGGAAATGGGTTGTGAAAAAAATGCCGTGTGTGAAAACACGTCAGAGACAGGCAGGCCCATGCAACACAGTGGACACATGTGCAACAAAAGTAACAACAACAGTGAAAGATAGAAAAGTGAGAAAAGGAAGGAGGGAGGGAGGGAGGGAGGGAGGAGGAACTGACAGGATGGGAAGAAACAATTATGTAGAATCTCTAAAAAAATATATAAATAAATTCTGTGTCAATTTTTTCAAAAGGTTGAGGGGCTCCTGAGGCCTCGCGTTTCATTCCTGCCAAATTCACCCCTCTAGTTTTTTTTTAAGCCCCAAGTTGAAATGACCACAATTGGCTTTCTGAGATTAAAAAAAATAAAACTTTTGGATTTCATATATTTCTGAAATGCAGGTAGTCCTCGACTTACAACGGTTCGCTTAGTGACCGTTCAACGTGATAAAAAGAGCCGAGGTGGCGCAGCAGTAAGAATGCAGTACTGCAGGCCACTTTAGCTGACTGTGTTCAGCAGGTCAGCAGTTCAAATCTCACCGGCTCAAGGTTGACTCAGCCTTCCATCCTTCCGGGGTAGGTAAAATGAGGACCCAGATTGTTGGGGGCAATGTAAATATATATATACATTGCTCACTGGTGTACACCGCTTAGAGAGTGCTTGCACTTAAAGCGGTATATAAGTCTCATAAATAAATAAATAATAAATAAATAACGGCACTGAAAAAAAGGGTCTTTTGTGACCCTTTTTCACACTTACGAAGCATCCCCAGGGTCAGGTGATCAAAACTCAGAAGCTTGGCAACCGACTCATACCTATGACGGTTCTGACAAGCAAAATCAATCGTAACGATTCACTTAACAACTGCGACAAGAAAAGTCGTCCAATGGGGCAAAATTCACTTTCCAAATGTCTCACTTAGCAGCTGAAAATTGGGGCTCAGTTGTGGACATATGTCAAGAGCTACCTGAATAGGCAAAAACTGATTTAAAAGCTGTAGGTTGCAGTGGTCCAATAAATATAACTAGTGATGACTTCTTCGTTCGAAAAGAAAACATTTTCTTTGAAAAGCAAATTGTGATTCTTGAAATTGGTTTAGGACAGTGTTTCTCAACCTCCGCAACTTTAAGATGGGTGGACTTCCACTCCCAGAATCCCCCAGCCAGCATGCTATAAGATGCATGGACTTCCACTCCCAGAATCCCCCAGCCAGCATGCTTTAAGATGGGTGGACTTCCACTCCCAGAATCCCCCAGCCAGCATGCTATAAGATGCATGGACTTCCACTCCCAGAATCCCCCAGCCAGCATGCTTTAAGATGGGTGGACTTCGACTCCCAGAATCCCCCAGCCAGCATGCTTTAAGATGGATGGACCTCGACTCCCAGAATTCCCCCAGCCAGCATGCTTTAAGATGGGTGGACTTTGATTCATCCAGTTTTGCCTGCTGCTGGCTATCTCCACCAGCCCAATGGGGGTGGCTCCATCCCATGTGGACTTCAGTTCCCAGAATTCCCCAGCCCACATGGCTGGCTGGGGAATTCTAGGAGTTGAAGTCCACGCATCTTAAAGTTGCGGAGGTTGACAAAATCTGATCTAAAGAAAGTCCATCTGCTCTTCTATCAATCGGGCACCTTTTTGCGGTCAGAGGGAGCCATACCTGTTGAGTACCTGCCTGCCAAACTGCAGCTTCTGTGTACTAAATAAGCTCTACCAGCATCCTGGGATGCTCAAAAAAAAAAAAAAAAATCAAAAGAATCATAGCAAAGCAGAAGATGGAATAAAGGGAGAGGTTTTGATGGAGGAAGGACAGGCTGAAAACAAACAGGGAAGGTTGAAATCAAGACATCACCTTCTGGATCTAGGGGTTCTTCCGTCCCCGTAAGTTGTCCTACCGGCGGTGGCCAGGGCAATACTTTATTCTCCTTTATGTCTACTGCAAGGGGAAAGGATGTTATGAAGATGAGGTGGGGAGTTTGTAGAGAGAGGGATGAAAGAGCATGAAAAGGAGGGAGGGAGAAGATGATGGGAGGGATGGGAGGAAGAAGACAAAAACGGCATGATAAAAAAGAAATGGTTGAACCAGACAGACAGATAGACAGACATGGGAAGGCTAGGTGGAAGTCCCCTACTACAAGCTTACTAAGTCCCTTGAGTGGGGATGGGCATGGCTGGATCGAAACTTTATCCTCCCCAACAACGCGTTGCTGGCGGAAATAGGAGATCCAACATTTTGAGGCACTTACCTCGCCCATTAGATTCTGGACTGATATGCAATCCAGTGAAACCTCATTTAATGGACTACAGAGCTGTCTGTTATTCCCAAATGTCCACTAAACACAAAAGTACATCACACTCATGTGCTGTTGCAACTTGGTATTGATATGAACAACAAAATAAAAGAGTTGGAAAAGACCCCCTGCTCAGGCAGGAAACCCCATGCCACTCCAGACAAGTGGCTGTCCAGTCTCCTCTTAAAAACCTCCAGTGATGGAGCATTTACAACTTCTTGTGGCAAGCAGTCCCACTGATTAATTGTTCTCACTGTCAGGAAATTCCTCCTTAGTTCTAGCTTGCTTTTCTCCTTGATTAGTTTCCATCCTTTGCTTCTTGTCCTGCCTTCCGGTGCTTTGGAGAATAGCCTGACTGCCTCTTCTTTGTGGCAGCCCCTGAGATACTGGAACACTGCTATCCTGTCCCCCCTCGTCCTTCTCTTCGTTAAACTAGACATACCCAATTCCATCAACCGTTCCTTATATGTTTTAGCCTCCAGTCCCCTGATCATCTTTGTTGCTCTTCTCTGCACTCTTTCTAGGGTCGCAACATCTTTTTTGTATCGTGGCGACCAAAACTGGATGCAATATTCCAATAAGTGTGGTCTTATTGACTTGGCAGATTATGCAGCACTTAACAGAATAACAAAATAACACAGTTGGAAGGGACCTTGGAGGTCTTCTAGTCCAACCCCCGATTGGCTATCCAATCTCTTACCCCCCCACCCCCACTCCCCCGAGATCGTGGACGCTCCATCACTGGAGATTTTCAAGAAGAGACTGAATATTCACCTGTCTGAGACGGTATAGGTTTTCCTGCTTGAGCAGGGGGCTGGACTAGAAGACCTCCGAGGTCCCTTCCAGCTCTATTCTATTCTTACTCTTAAAAACTTCTAGTGTTGGAGCATTCACCGGTTCTGCAGGCAGATTATTCCACTGACTAATTGTTCTCAATATCAGGAAATTTCTCCTTAGTTCTAGGTTGCTTCTCTTCTTGGTTAGTTTTCATCCGTTGCTTCTTGTCCTGCTTTCAGGCGCTTTGGAGAAGAGCTTGACTGCCTCTTCTTTGGGGCAGCCCCTGAGATACTGGAACACTGCTATCATGTCCCCCCTTGTCCTTCTCTTCATTAAACTAGACATACCCACTTCCAGCAACCGTTCTTCATATGTTTTAGCCTCCAGTCCCCTGATCCTCTTTGTTGCTCTTCTCTGTACTCTTTCTAGAGTCTTCACGACTTTTTTACATCGTGGTGACCAAAACTATGTGATGGTTGCTTAAGACAGCCCTTCCCAAACCTCGATAGATTTTTCAAAATTGGATATAAATTTATTGGGATAAGCTACTCACAAGCCCACCACCCAATCACAACAAGGACCTTTAAATGGACTTAAAGTGTTTTACCCTATACAGGAAGTCTGAAATTAAAATCTGCATTTCTGTTGTTAAGCACCCAACTCTTATTAGATAGTTTTCTTTGGCCTGCAAATAGTCTTTTGACTTACGACCAAAATCTCTGTTGCTAAGCAAGACACAGGTGTTAAGTTGCCCCATTTTGTGACGTGCCTTGGCATAATTGTTAAGTTCTTAAGTTAGTTACATAGAGTTGTTAAGCGAACCTGGCTTCCCCCGTTGACTTTCTTTGTCCGAAGGTCGCAAAAGAGGATCACATGCAACCGTCGTAAATATGAGTCAGTTGCCCAAGTGTCCGAATTTTGATCACGTGACCCTGGGGATACTACAACGGTCGTAAGTGTGAAAAGCAGTCATAATTCACTTACTTTCAATGCAGTTTGTAAGTTCAAACAGTCACTAAATCAGGGGTTTTCAAACTTGGCCCTTTTATGACTTGTGGACTTCAACTCCCAGAATTCCTCAGCCAGCCATGCTGAGGGGAAAGGGAGAGGTTTCCAAGCTGAGCCAGGCTGGCTCAGGAATTCTGGGAGTTGAAGTCCATCAGTCCTAAAAGAGCCAAGGTTGCCTACCCCTGATCTAGATCTGTCTGTCTGTCTGTCTGTCTGTCTGTCTATCTATCTATCTATCTATCTATCTATCTATCTATCTATCTATCTATCTATCTATCTATCTATCATCTATGCCAGGGATAGGCAACCTTGGCTCTTTTATGACTCATGGACTTCAACTCCCAGAATCCCTCAGCCAGCATGGCTCAGCTTGGAAACCTCTCCCTGTCTCCTCAGCGTGGCTGGCTGAGGAATTCTGGGAGTTGAAGTCCATAAGTCATAAAAGGGCCAAGTTTGAAGACCCCTGCACTAAATGAATGGCTGTAAGTTGGGAATTACCTGTTCCTTGGTTGTTGGTAATGAATGAAAACGTTTTGGAAACAGCGGCTTAAGGACAATTGTGATGCCAAAGGCATAAAACCTTCGTGCATGTTGTAAAGTTACTCTCAATTTAATCAGCTCCCCCAAACTACTTTAAATGGGTGGTGGTTTGTTCAGAGGCTAAGAAAGATTTAGGAGCAGATGTGGAATCACAGCCTGTTTGGGAAAACGGCAGATTCTCTGAATTAATTGGAGAAAAGAGCTGCCACTAGAAAAAAGCTCAGAAAAACCTGCACTTTATTGAAGTTAAAGGTAAATTGGCTTCTAACAGGAACCTCATCCTGTTGCTGAGATTTCCCCCCCTCTGGCTCTTCATAAATCTTTTTAAAAAGGACTTATTGGGAATTTACTCGGTGTTGAACCAACAAGATGCAAAGGGATTGCATTATTTCAGAAGAAAATCTGGAGCATTAATGTCCAGCCTTGGCGACTTGAAGACTTATAGTCTTCAACTCCCAGAATTTCCCAGCCAGCGTGTCATACATCCCAATTTTGTGGTCCATCACTAAGCGACAGGTCATAAGTCAAGGACTGTCCGTATAGGTAAAATTATTCCTTTATAAATTGTTCCCAGAAAGGTATTCATGTTGAAGAGATTCTAGAAATATTTCAGAGAAGAGCAACGAAGATGATTAGGGGATTGGAAGCTAAACTGAGGAACAATTGCAGGATTTGGGTCTGTCTAGTTTAATGAAAAGAAGGACCAGGGGTGACATAGAGCAGTCTTCCAATATCTCAGGGGCTGCCCCAAAGAAGAGGGGGTCAACGTATTCCAAAGCGCCTGAAGGCAGGACAAGAAGCAACAGATGGAAACTAACCAAGGAGAGGAGCAACCTAGAACTAAGGAGAAATTTCCCGACAGTTAGACAATTAACCAGTGGAACTACCTGCCTCCAGAAGTTGTGAATGCTCCAACACTGGAGGTTTGTAAGAAGAGATTGGACAGCCATTTGTCTAAAACGGTATAGAGTTTCTTGCCTGAGCAGGGGGTTGGACTAGAAGACCTCCAAGGTGCCTTTCTATTCTATTCTATTCTATTCTATTCTATTCTATTCTATTCTATTCTATTCTATTCTATTCTATTCTATTCTTCCATTCCTTATTCTATTCTATTCTATTCTATTCTATTCTATTCTATTCTATTCTATTCTATTCTATTCTATTCTATTCTTCCATTCCTTATTCTATTCTATTCTATTCTATTCTATTCTATTCTATTCTATTCTATTCTATTCTATTCTATTCTATTCTATTCTATTCTATTCTATTCTATTCCAAAGCTCCTGAAGGCAGAACAAGAAGCAATGGATGGAAATTAATCAAGGAGAGAACCAACCTATTCTATTCTATTCTATTCTATTCTATTCTATTCTATTCTATTCTATTCTATTCTATTCTATTCTATTCTATTCTATTCTATTCTATTCTATTCTATTCTATTCCAAGGATCCCGAAGGCAGAACAAGAAGCAACGGATGGAAACTAATCAAGGAGAGAACCAACCTAGAATTAAGAAGCAATTTGCTGAACAATTAATCAGCGGAACAACTTGCCTCCAGAAGTTGTGAATGCTCCAATACTGGAAGTTTGTAAGAAGAGACTGGACGACCATTTGTCTAAAATGGTACAGGGTTTGCTGCCTGAGCAGGGGGTTGGACTAGATGACCTCCAAGGTCCCTTCCAACTCTGTTATTCTGTCATTTCCAGGAATAAAAGAAAGCAAGGGAGCCCCAGTGACATTGCTTAAGGTAGTGGGGCATCCGGGAAACACGGACGGTAAGGAAACAAACCAGCGGTTGTAAAATGAGGACCCCCTGTAGATTTCTGAGTGCAGTGACTCACCCAGAGATGCAACGGGCAGCCTTGTACAACTATAGGCACTTCACCTGCTGTTTTTATCTGATTACTGCAGGCTGATCCAGTGGGAAGAATATTGATTGATTGATAAGACGGAGCAGCTAAATTTACCCACCGTATCTCTTATCAGCAAAGCCACAGAGAGACAACTGATGGATCAGATGTGACTTTTCTGCATCCCCAGTGACACACGCACACACACACACACACACACACAAGTTTGCAAATGGAGCATTTAGTTCTTGGGGGGGGGCACTTCTCTCCTTCTTCAAGATCACATATTCAAAGATAAATCGCCTCTCTTGAATTCTGAATTGCCCACTTTATTTTTCCGGCTTAAGAACAGAGGGATGGTTATCACATTTATTTTTAAAGTGTTAAAGATTGAGAATCATCTCTTCTTCAAAACTCCATTAACTTATAGGATTAAAACAAAAAAAGCAAAAAAGCAACAACACTACATTAAACGTAAGCGGGGGGGGGGGCTGGATTAGAGGTCCTCAGCTTACGACCATAACTGAGTCTGGAATTTTGGTTGTAAGCCATGGTGGTCATTAAGTGGGTTACCATGGGACCATGCCCAATGTTATGACCTTTTTTGTGGCAGGCATTAAGCAAACATCACGGTCATTAAAAGAACTATTCAAGGAGAGAAGCAACCTGGAACTAAGGCGAAACTTCCTAAGTGTGAGGACAATTAACCCAGTGGAACAGCTTGCCACCAGAAGTTGTGGGTGCCCCAACACTGGAGCTTTTTAAGAAGAAACCAGACAGTCACTTGTCTGAAACGATACAGGGTCTCCTGCGTGAGCCGGGGGCTGGACTAGAAGACCTCCAGGGTCCCTTCCAGCTCTGATTCTAATTCCGCATTCTTTTTCAATCTGTTCGCCAGCCGAAGCCCAGCCTCCTTTCGCCACGCATCCCTCCTCAGAGGAGACAATGCCCCCCCTCCCCTCCTTTGTAAAATAAAGTTTGCACAAGCCGGCTGTTATGTTCAGAGAAAATATTTGCTCTCTCCATTCGGGGCCATTGCAAGAAGAAGAACTACACTTCGGGGGAAATTGCTCATCAAATTCCTACAAGTATCGGCATGAAGCTTGACAAAAATCCTAGAGGCTGCCAAAGGGAGAAATCAGGAGAAGCTGACGTTTTCAGAACTGATGGAAAACTTTAAATAATAATAATAATAATAATAATAATAATAATAATAATAATAATAGTAATAAGGTTGGACTTCTCTGGGACTTCAGAATTCAAACAGACAAGCACCTGCAACATAACACCCCAGACTTAACAATTGTCGATAAGAAAGACAAAAAAGTCTGGATAGTGGACGTGGCAGTGCCTGGAGATAGCAGAATAGAAGAGAAAGAACTGGAGAAGATAACAAAATACAAAGACCTACAAATAGAAATAGAAAGACTGTGGCAAAAGCAAGCAAGGGTAGTACCAATAGTGATAGGCGCCTTGGGTGCAATCCCAAAACAACTGGAGCACCACTTGAACACCATTGGCATTGACAAATTCGCTATTAGTCAATTGCAAAAGGCGGCCTTACTAGGAACTGCTTCCATCCTGTGACGATACCTGTAATAACATCAAACATTCACATCTGCCTATCCCAGGTCCTTGGGAAGAACTTGATAGGTAGACAAAATGCCAAATCCAGTCTGAACATCTGGCTGACTGTGCGATGATCCATAATAATAAAAAAGTTGGAAGGGACCTTGGAGGCCATCTAGTCCAACCCCTTGCTCAGGCAGGAAACCCTATACCAGGAGTAGGCAACCTTGGCTCTTTTAGGACTCGTGGACTTCAGCTGGTTTTTCTCAACAGAGGGGGAGAGACACAACTTCCTCTAACTCCAGTTTACAACACGGTCCTTTCAGCAGTTCCAAGAAGGCTCCACACCCATTTGCACCGCTCAGGTGACCCTGAGGACACAGGTAAGCTTCCAGATGACCTCAATGACTCTCTAAAACAGTGGTGGCGAACCGATGGCACATGTGCCAGAGGCGGCATTCAGAGCCCTCTCTGTGGGCACACGTGCCATGCCCCAGAGATGGTAACTGTCCCTCTTCAACCAACCGCCCGCTAACTCGCTGAGGTCCCACCTGACCGGATGCATCCCAGAACGGCTGGTTTCCCTCCCCCCCCCCCCCGTCCATCCCTCCTGGCCTCGCATGCTCTCCTTTTCCTGGGCACCACCCACTGCATCGCCTCCTCAGCTGTCGGCCCGGCCGTCCAGCTCAGAGGCGGCTTCTCTGAACTGCTGGCGGCGGGCTGTGGAGCCCCAGAGTGTGCCAGTCAAGGGGCTGACAGGCTGTGGCTGCTGATGGACACTGTCACCCCCCCCATGTGCTCGCTGGCTCTAGGTGCGGGGGCCGATGGTGTCAGGCAACAGCGGCCTTTGCTTTGCCTTGCCCTGCGACAATGGCAACCCTGCCCTGCCTCGCCTTGCCTCGCCTCAAGCTGCAGGACGAGCCTCCTGCCCACCGCCCCACCTGCCAGAGACCCCCTGGATCTCCCCCAATCCTGCCCATCCCTCACAGGCGTCCCTCCCTGCGAGCAACATCAAGGTGACCACGCCTACCTTGGCCACACCCATCCATTCTGCCATGACCATCATAGCCATGTCCATCCAGTGGGCCACGCCTACCTGGCGCCCAGCAATAAATAAGTGGGTTTTGGGTTGCAGTTTGGGCACTCGGTCTCTAAGAGGTTCGCCATCACTGCCCTATACCATTTCAGACAAGTGGCTGTCCAGTCTCTTCTTAAAAACTTCCAGTGTTGGAGCATTCACCACTTCTAGAGGCAGGTAGTTCCACTGGTTAATTGTTCTCATTGTCAGGAAGTTTCTCCTTAGTTCTAGGTTGCTTCTCTCCTTGATTAGTTTCCACCCATTGCTTCTTGTCTGGCCTTCAGGCGCTTTGGAGAATAGCTTGACTCCCTCTTCTTTGGGGCAGCCCCTGAGATACTGGAACTCTGCTATCATGTCCCCCCCCCCTCGTCCTTCTCTTCATTAAACTAGACATACCCAATTCCAGCAACCATATGTTTTAGCCTCCAGTCCCCTGATCATCTTTGTTGCTCTTCTCTGCACTCTTTCTAGAGTCTCAACTTCTTTTTTACATCGTGGTGACCAAAACTGGATGCAGTAGTCCAAGTGTGGCCTTACCAAGGCCTTGTAAAGTGGTATTAACACTTCATGTGATCTTGATTCTATCCCTGTGTTAATGCAGCCTAACACTGTGTTGGCTTTTTTGGCAGCTGCAGCACAGACCTTCCCCATTTTGGCTGGGTCTCAAAGTGTGGCTGTGCCCTGCCTTGCAGCAGTTGACCGCAGTTCATTTAGTGACCGTTCCAAGTTACAACAGCACTGAAAAAAAGGGTCTTACGACCGTTTTTCACACTTTCGACCGATCCCCCACGATCATCTGACCCAAACTCAAACACTTGGCAACCGACTCGTCTTTATGACAGTTGCAGTGTCCCGGGGTCATGTGATCTGACGATTCTGACCTGCAAAGCCGATGGGAAAGCCAGACGACCGTGTTCCTCACTTAACAACTGCAGGGGTTCACCTAACCGCCGAGGCAAAGAAAGGTCGTAAAACGGGCCCAAATTCACTGAACCAAAGGTCTTGCTTAGCTCACAGAAATGTTACGGCTCAGTTGTGGTCGTAAGTTGAGGATTCCCTGCATTTCCCCCCCCCCCCGTTGTTGCAAGGATTAAAAAAAACACAACAAGAAAATAATTTGGCTTGGCGATTTTCAGAGGACAAATGGGAAATGCGATTTTAAAATTTACCCGGGCGTGCGCAATTACGGCTAAGCTGTCTATTGCGGGAGATAATTTTATCTCTGTGCTGCCAACGTTGCTGAGCAGACAAGAAGAACAAGGATCTCTTGACATTTCCTTGTACGTTGTCAGGGTGTCGCTGCTTTTCAAAACAAACCGCGGGGGGTTTCCATTGATCGGAGGCGCCCCCCCCCTTCGCTGCGGTGCCAAATCCACAGGGAGCCCCCGATGATCTGGATGGAAAAGAGCTCTCCAGATGACTGATGGAGAACAGGAGGGAGATCTGAAGAGGCTACACACACCAGCGCAGACACACACACACACAACACAACCCTCAATCAGGTTTAACGTTTGGCAGTGCTGCCAGAGCCACCCAATGCCACACGTCAATTCCAGACATTCAGCCGCAGCTATTATTTCATTAAGTGGCGTGGCTGTTTCTTGAAACAAAACACAGATCATCGCTGGCCGTAATTAGGGATTGGGATTTCAGGAAAGGGTGGGAAAACTGGGGAGAAAGATCAAAGCAGATCCAGAAGGCCACACTTGGAATCCTGCATCCAGTTTTGGTCACCACGATGTAAAAAAGATACTGAGACTCTAGAAAGAGTGCAGAGAAAAGCAACAAAGAGGATCAGGGGACTGGAGGCTAAAACATACAAGGAACGGTTGCTGGAATTGGGTATGTCCAGTTTAATGAAGAGAAGGACGAAGGGGGGACATGATAGCAGCCTTCCAAATATCTCAGGGGCTGCCCCAGAGAAGAGGGAGTCAAGCTATTTTCCAAAGTGTCTGAAGGCAGGACAAGAAGCAACGGATGGAAACTGATCAAGGAGAAAAGCAACTTAGAACTAAGGAGAAACTTCCTGACAGTGAGAACAATTAACCAGTGGAACAACCTGCCTCCAGAAGCAGTGAATGCTCCAACACTGGAAGTTTTTAAGAAGAGACTGGACAGTCATTTGTCCGAAATGGTATAGGGTTTCCTGCCTAAGCAGGGGGTTGGACTAGACAGTACCTTCCAACTTTATTATTATTATTATGGATCATCGCACAGTCAGCCAGATGTTCAGACTGGATTTGGCATTTTGTCTACCTATCGAGTCCTTACCCAGGACCTGGATAGGCAGATGTGGATGTTTGATGGTGTTATAGGTATCATCGCAGGATGGAAGCAGTTCAATCACTGTGTATCTGCGACGGGTAAACACCTTTTCTTCCAGTAGTTCTGCAGCTGCTGGCTCTGGTTGCTCAGCCAACAGTCCTGAGTCCTGTAACCCATTTTTCACCAGATATCCAGGAACTCCAATATCTAGCACGGACTTGTTAACCCGGACGACATCCGAGCCGGTATGGCATTCTGAAATTTATGTCTCACCATATTTTTTATGGGAGAATATACAGTATTTGCAGCATTGACACACTCTTTGTCTGACTCCTCTGATGAGACCTGTCCAGTATGGTTGAACCTCTGGCATAGCTCTCATCTTCCTCAGAGTACACAAGCCCCACAACCACGTCAAGGTAGTGCCTCACTGGGGGATGATGATGATGATGATTATTATTATTATTATTATTAATCAAGGAGAGAAGCAACCTAGAACTAAGGAGGAATTTCCTGACAGTGAGAACAATTAACCAGTGGAACTACCTGCCTCCAGAAGTTCTGGGTGCTCCATCAGTGGAAGTTTTTAAGAAGAGACTGGACAGCCATTTGTCTGAAATGATATAGGGTTTCCTGCCTGAGCAGGGGGTTGGACTAGATGACCTCCAAGGTCCCATCCAACTCTGTTATTCCATTCCATTCCATTCTATTCTATATTATTTTTTTCCATTTTCTATTCTATTCTGTTCTGTTCTGTTCTGTTCTAAAATCATTCCTTTTTTTTCTCATCATTTTAATCAAGTAAGTAACACTCTAGCACTGTTGGCAATTTATTTACAATTAAATCAGTGTTTCGCAAGCTTTAAGACCTGTGGACTTCAGTTCCCAGAATTCCCCATGGCTGGGGAAAGGACTTATTCCCCATGGCTAGGGAAATTTTGGGAATTAAAGTCCTCACGGGATGGAACCACTGTGGGGTCCTTGGTGCTCTTTGACCTTGTTTTTTTTTTCCAGACCTCTCATTACCCATCTAGGTAATATCATCAGTGTTAAGAAGGAGTGGGGATGCCTCTCTGTTTATACATAGTAACTTGCCACTGCCTGCTCAGACAAACTATCAAACAGTAAACAAAAACCTCCTCAAGGAATCACCAAGTAAAAAGCAACATTTCCATCCACTCTGATAAGGTAAGCCATTGTATACAAACAGAGAGCCGTCCCCCACCATTCTAACGCTGATGGTATTACCTAGATAGGACATGAAATATCTTCAAGAAAAAAAACAAGCTCAGAGAGCACCAAAGACCCCATAGTCCTCCTCCTCCTCCTGCTCCTCCCCCTCCTCCTCCTGCTCCTCCTCCTTTCCAAAAATCCCTTCTAGCACTGATAACGTTCCCTAGTTGGGTAATGAGATGTCTGCAGACAACAAGCAAGCTCAGAGAACACCAAAGATCCCACAGTCGTCGTCGTCGTCGTCGTCGTCCTCCTCCTCCTCCTCCTCCTCCTCCTCCTCCTCCTCTCCAGAAGTCCCTCTTCCTTCTAATACTGATGATGTTGCCTAGTTGGGTCATGAAACGTCTACAAGGAAGAATCAAGCTCAGAGAACACCAAAGATCCCACAGTCGTCGTCGTCGTCCTCCTCCTCCTCCTCCTCCTCCTCCTCCTCCTCCTCCTCCTCCTCCTCCTCCTCTCCAGAAGTCCCTCTTCCTTCTAATACTGATGATGTTGCCTAGTTGGGTCATGAAACGTCTACAAGGAAGAATCAAGCTCAGAGAACACCAAGGATCCCACAGTCCTCCTCCACCACCACCACCACCACCTCCTCCTCCTTCTACTCCTCCTCCTCCTCCTCCTCCTCCTCCTCTCCAGAAGTCCCTCTCCCTTCTAGTACTGATGATGTTCCCTAGTTGGGTAATGGGACGTCTGCAAGAAAAGCACCAAGCTCAAAATTCAGAAAATGAAAAGAAGAGAAGAGAAGAGAAGGAAAGGGAAGGGAAGGGAAGAGAAGAGAACAGTTGGAAGGGACCTTGGAGGTCATCTAGTCCAACCCCCTATACCATTTCAGACAAATCTCTTCTAAAAAATCATCCAGTGTTGGAGCATTCACAACTTCTGGAGGCATTTCCTGATGGTCTAAGACTTTACCAAGAACCTGTCAGCATCTATATTTTTAATTGCAAATTTCTCTCTCTCTCTTTCTCTCTCTCGCTGCAATTTTCTAAAAAAAAATGGGGGTGGTTTTTTAAAAAAAGTATTTTAGTTTAATTTTACTGCAGATGGCACAAGATCAAAGCTAACTTTTCCTGCTGCAGCAGTTTAAATCTCTTCCCCTGTTTTACAAAGATGCCCGCTAGGGTAGGGAGGAATACACACTTTCAAAAGGGTGAAACAGGAGGACTAGAAGATTGCATGTTTATTTTTAAGAGCGGCGGATTTTACACTCCAGCTCTTGAAGGTGGATTTTACACTCCAGCTCCTTTCTGGGTGGTTTTTGTTCTAGGGTAGGGATGTCCAGCCTTGGCCATTTTAGGACCTGTGGACTTCAACTCCCAGAATTCCCCAGCCAGCCATGCTGGCTGGGGAATTCTGGGAGTTGAAGTCCACAAGTCTTAAAAGTGGCCAACCTTGGACAACCATGTTCTAATATAGACCATCTGGTATTTGGGGGGGAGACAGACTGCATATTACAACGGATTCCCGCTTAAACGCATAAGAGCTTCCCTGAAGAAAAACCCTTGAGGACTAGAAACTTAGCCGCCGCCTTCCACAAAGCAAAAGACCCAGGCAGGGCTCATTTTTATCCAACCAGCTCGTTTTTTTTTAACCCTGGCTAAGTTTCAAGGCTTCTCTTCCCCCCCCCCAAAAAAATCTCAGCATTTCTTTGAAGTCGTAGCAATTGCGGTTCCCCCCCCCCCGCTGGGTTGCCAACTCACCAGCAAAAGCGCGGGAAATGTGGTTCTTTTTCCACTCCCAGGGCTGGTCGTATTCGTCGGCCGGGCGCTCGTCCTCCTGGGGCAGCCGGCTCTTGGGGGGCTTCTCGGCGCTCTTCCCGGTCTCGGGGTCCTCCGCCTCGGCTGCCTTCTCCTCGTAGGGGGTGTCGTAAAGCTGCAGCCCGATCCGGGATTTCTTCCCCCGCTGCTCGTCCCAGTCATTTTTGCGCTGGAGGTCTGCAAACGGGGAAGGGAAACTTTGAACTGCCACTTAAGGATCTCGTCATACAAGGGGGTCCTCGACTTACGACCGTTTTGTTTAGCGACCGCTCAAAGGATCCCATCACACAAGGAGACCTCGACTTACCACCGTCCATTTAGCGGCCCTTGGATGGATCCCATCATACAGGGAGACCTCGGCTTATGACTATTTATTTAGTGACCGTTTGAAGGATGCCATCCTACAGAAGGTCCTCGGCTTATGACTATTCATTTAGTGACCGTTCAAAGGATCCCATCATACAGGGGGTCCTTGACTTACGACTATTTATTTAGCGACCGTTTGAAGAATCCCATCATACAGGGGGTCCTCGACTTACAACCATTTGGTTAGTGACTGTTCGAAGGATCCCATCATACAAGGGAATCCTCAACTTACGACCGTTTGTTTAGCGACCACTCAAAGGACCCCAACACACAAGGAGACCTCGATTTACCACCCTCTGTTTAGCGGCCCTTGGATGGATCCCATCATACAGGGAGACCTCAGCTTATGACTATTCATTTAGTGACCGTTTGAAGGATGCCATCATAAGGAGGGTCCTCGGCTTATGACTATTCATTTAGCAACTGTTTGAAGGATGTCATCCTACAGAGGATCCTCGGCTTATGACTATTCATTTAGCAACTGTTTGAAGGATGTCATCCTACAGAGGATCCTCGGCTTACGACTATTCATTTAGCAACTGTTCGAAGGATGTCATCCTACAGACGGTCCTCGGCTTATGACTATTCCTTTAGTGACTGTTCAAAGGATGCTATCCTACAGACAGTCCTCAGCTTATGACTATTCATTTAGTGACTGTTCGAAGGATGCCATCCTACAGATGGTCCTCGGCTTATGACTATTCATTTAGTGACTGCTCAAAGGATTCCATCATACAGGGGGTCCTTGATTTACGATCATTTGGTTAGTGACCATTCGAAGGATCCCATCATACAAGGGAGTCCTCAACTTACGACCGTTTGTTTAGCGACCACTCAAAGGACCCCATCACACAAGGAGACCTCGACTTACCACCCTCCATTTAGCAGCCATTGGATGGATCCCATCATACAGAGGGTCCTCGGCTTATGACTATTCATTTAGTGACTGTTCGAAGGATGCCATCCTACAGAGGGTCCTCGTCTTACGACTGTTCATTTAGTGACTGTTCGAAGGATCCCATCATACAGGTAGTCCTCGACTTACAACTGCTCGTTTAGTGACTGTTCAAGGTTACAACAGCACTGAAAAAAAAAACCTGACTTAGGACCATTTGCTGCATTTATGACCGTTGCCGCCTCTCCAATTTTGGTCACGGATCCAAATTCAGGCACCGGGCCTGTATTTATGACGGTTACAGCATCCCGGTGTTACACTGACGACCATTTGCAACCTTCCCAGCCGGCTTCCGAGAAGCAAAATCAATGAGGGACATCTGGATTCTTTTAATGACCATGTGATTCGCTTAATGACCACACACACACCCCCGCAAAAAAGGTCGTAAAATCGATGACCAACCCATTTTGGCACCTGTCTGAGACGGTGTAGGTTTTCCTGCTTGAGCGGGAGGCTGGACTAGAAGACCTCCAAGGTCCCTTCCAGCTCTGTTCTGTTCTGTTCGATCCCTTCCCTTCCCTTCCCTTGCTTTGCCTTCCCTTCCCTTCCCTTCCCTTCCCTTCCATTCCATTCCATTCTATTCTATTCCATTCCATTCCATATTTTGTATTCTATTCTATTCTATTCTATTCTATTCTATTCTATTCTATTCTATTCTGTTCTGTTCTGTTCTATTCTATTCTATTCTATTCCATTCCATTCCATTCCATTCCATATTTTCTATTCTATTCTATTCTATTCTATTCTATTCTATTCTATTCTATTCTATTCTATTCTATTCTATTCTATTCTATTCCATTCCATATTTTCTATTCTATTCTATTCTATTCTATTCTATTCTATTCTATTCTATTCTATTCTATTCTATTCCATTCCATATTTTCTATTCTATTCTATTCTATTCTATTCTATTCTATTCTATTCTATTCTATTCTATTCTATTCTATTCTATTCTATTCCATTCCATATTTTCTATTCTATTCTATTCTATTCTATTCTATTCCATTCCATTCCATATTTTCTATTCTATTCTATTCTATTCTATTCCATTCCATATTTTCTATTCTATTCTATTCTATTCTATTCTATTCTATTCTATTCTATTCTATTCTATTCTATTCTATTCTATTCCATTCCATTCCATATTTTCTATTCTATTCTATTCTATTCTATTCTATTCTATTCTATTCTATTCTATTCTATTCTATTCCATTCCATTCCATATTTTCTATTCTATTCTATTCTATTCCATTCCATATTTTCTTTTCTATTCTATTCTATTCTATTCTATTCTATTCTATTCTATTCTATTCTATTCTATTCTATTCTATTCTATTCTATTCCATATTTTCTATTCTATTCTATTCTATTCTATTCTATTCTATTCTATTCTATTCTATTCTATTCTATTCTATTCCATTCCATATTTTCTATTCTATTCTATTCTATTCTATTCTATTCTATTCTATTCTATTCTATTCTATTCTATTCTATTCTATTCCATTCCATTCCATTCCATATTTTCTATTCTATTCTATTCTATTCTATTCTATTCTATTCTATTCTATTCTATTCTATTCTATTCTATTCTATTCCATTCCATTCCATATTTTCTATTCTATTCTATTCTATTCCATTCCATATTTTCTTTTCTATTCTATTCTATTCTTTTCTATTCTATTCTATTCTATTCTATTCTATTCTATTCTATTCTATTCTATTCTATTCCATTCCATTCCATATTTTCTATTCTATTCTATTCTATTCTATTCTATTCTATTCTATTCTATTCTATTCTATTCTATTCTATTCTATTCCATTCCATTCCATATTTTCTATTCTATTCTATTCTATTCTATTCTATTCTATTCTATTCTATTCTATTCTATTCTATTCTATTCCATTCCATATTTTCTATTCTATTCTATTCTATTCCATTCCATATTTTCTTTTCTTTTCTATTCTATTCTATTCTATTCTATTCTATTCCATTCCATATTTTCTATTCTATTCTATTCTATTCTATTCTATTCTATTCTATTCCATTCCATTCCATATTTTCTATTCTATTCTATTCCATTCCATTCCATATTTTCTATTCTATTCTATTCTATTCTATTCTATTCTATTCTATTCTATTCTATTCTATTCTATTCTATTCTATTCTATTCTATTCCATATTTTCTATTCTATTCTATTCTATTCTATTCTATTCTATTCCATTCCATTCCATATTTTCTATTCTATTCTATTCTATTCCATTCCATATTTTCTTTTCTATTCTATTCTATTCTATTCTATTCTATTCTATTCTATTCTATTCTATTCTATTCTATTCTATTCTATTCTATTCTATTCTATTCTATTCTATTCTATTCTATTCCATTCCATATTTTCTATTCTATTCTATTCTATTCCGTTCCATTCCATATTTTCTATTCTATTCTATTCTATTCCATTCCATATTTTCTATTCTATTCTATTCTATTCTATTCTATTCTATTCTATTCTATTCTATTCTATTCTATTCTATTCTATTCTATTCTATTCCATTCCATTCCATATTTTCTATTCTATTCTATTCTATTCCATTCCATATTTTCTATTCTATTCTATTCTATTCTATTCTATTCTATTCTATTCTATTCTATTCTATTCTATTCTATTCTATTCTATTCTATTCTATTCTATTCTATTCCATTCCATTCCATTCCATTCCATTCCATTCTAATTTGCCTCCACTCACCAGCCACCACCTTCTGGGCATCGTAGGGCTCCATGTAACCGTTGTTTTCCAGACCAGCGTCCTCTTCGGCGTCTCCTTTCGGTTCCCGGTGAGCATCGAACGGATCAGAGTATTCGCTCTCTCCGGGGGCCTAGGGGAGGAGAAGGGCTTCGTTTCAGCAAATGGTTCCAATGTAATCATTAATTAAATGAAGTTTCATGAAGAGACGGACGAGGGGTGACATGATAGCAGTCTTCCAGTATCTCAGGGGCTGCCCCAAAGAAGAGGCAGCCAAGCTATTCTCCAAAGCACCTGAGGGCAGGACAAGAAGCGACGGACGGAAACTAATCAAGGAGAGAAGCAACCTAGAACTAAGGAGAAACTTCCTGACAGTCAGAACAATTAACCAGTGGAACAACCTGCCACCAGAATGCTCCAACACTGGGAGTTTTTAAGAAGAGACTGGACAGTCATTTGTCCGAAATGGTATAGGGTTTCCTGCCTGAGCAGGGGGTTGGACTAGATGACCTCCAAGGTCTCTTCCAACTTTATTATTGTTGTTGTTGTTGTTGTTGTTGTTGTAACCTTCAATTGGGTGAAAGGATCCATCATAGAACAATGATTTTTGAACTGAGGTGACTTTCCAGTCTCTCCTTAAAAACCTCCAGTGATGGAGCATCCACAACTTCTGGAGGCAGGTTGTTCCACCAGTTAATTGTCCTCACTGTTAGGAAGTTTCTCCTTAATTCCAGGTTGCTTCTCTCCTTGATTAGTTTCCATCCATTGTTTCTTGACCTGCCTTCAGGTGCTCTGGAGAATAGCTTGACTCCTTCTTCTTTGGGGCAGCCCCTGAGATATTGGAACACGGCTATCATGTCCCCCCTCGTCCTTCTTTTCTCTAGGACTGGCCAAACCCAAAACCTGCAGCCATTCTTCATACGTTTTAGTCTCCAGGACTTTAATCATCTTAGTTGCTCTTCTCTGCACTTTTTCCAAAGTCTCAACATCTTTTTGATGTTGCATGCTTTGAGGTACTTTGAATGAGAGAGAAAGAAAGAGAGGCAGACAGACAGAGAGAAAAAGAGAGACAGAGAGAGAAAGAGAGACAGAGACAGAGAGACAGAGAGAAAGAAAGAGACAAAGAGAGAGAGAGAGAGAGAGAGAGAGAAAGAGACACACACAGAGACAGAGAGACAGAAAGAGAGAGAGAGACAGAGAGACAGAGACAAAGACAGAGAAAGAGAAAGACAGAGAGAGAGACACACACACAGAGCGAGAGAGAGACAGAGAGAGAGAGACAGAAAGAGAGAGACAGAGAGAGAGAGACAGAGAGGAAGAGACAGAGAGAAAGAGACAAAGAGAGAGAGAGAGAGAGAGAGAGAGAGAGAGTTTCCAATCAGAGTTGTAAGCACTCCCAGATAGATCCATCTAACTAACAGAAAGAAGGACCGCAATAGGAAGAAAGATCGCAACCAGTCGTAACTTGAGGACTACTTTTAAAGAGGCTTCTCCAAGATGGGATTTGCCTGTTGTTTCTTTGCCTGAGTCACTGACCTGAGCTGAACCCCCTTTGAGTCACGGGCTTATTCCAGGAACAAGTCACATTCACACCTACCAAGCAGCACCATCCCCACACAATGTCACCCTTTCCTCACCCGCCTGCCGCACCCGTAACACGTCTAGCAAACCCACAAACTTTGCGTCGCAGTGGTGGGATGCTGCTTTTTGTCCTCCAGTCCAGGGCTTTCTCTTCAAAGCCTGGGGGGGGGGGGGATGCATCAAGCCAGGATGTGTGCGCCTTAGGCATCAAATCACAAAAAGCAGCTGCACAAATTCCGTCTTGGGGTTGTGCAATTGTGCGTGCGTGCGTGCGTGCATGCGTGCAAAAAGCTTGGTCAGGATGGCACCCCGCCATTTTGAAGCAGAGACACAGCAGCCAAGAAGGGGGGGGCTGCTGCCCACCCATGAACCAGCTCTAAGTGGAATAGAATATAGCTTGAAGGGACCTTGGAGATCTTCTAGTCCAGCCCCCTGCTCAAGCAGGAGAACCTATACTGTCTCAGACTGGTGAATGTCCTGTCTTTTCTTAAAAACCTCCATTGATGGAGCACCCATAACTTCCGGTGGCAAGCTGTTCCACTGGTTAATTGTCCTCACTGTCCAGAAGTTTCTCCTTAATTCTAGGTTGCTTCTCTCTTTGGTCAGTTTCCAACCATTGTTTCTCGCCCTTCCCTCTGGTGCTCTGGTGAACAAAGTGACCCCCTCTTCTTTGTAGCAGCCCCTCAAATACTGGAACACTGCTGTCATGTCTCCCCTATTTCTTCCTTTCTTTAGACTAGCCAGACCCAAGTCCCGCAGCCGTTCTTCGTATGTTTTAGTCTCCAGGCCTTGACTTAGTTGGTTGATTAAAGCCCTCCAGTGGGGCTGATTCAGGAGCCCCGTCGTTTCCGATCCTCCCTAATTGTCCTTGAGTGCATCATCAGCCCTTAAGGGTCTCCTTTGAGTGAAGACCACCCTGCCATGCCCTCCTGGGCCTTCCACCCGATACTGTCCATCAGATGCCCCCTCCCACTGCCACGTGTAGGTAAAGCAATAATAGCTAAATGTTGCTTTTGCAGGTATCATACATTTTTAGGGACCACCAATATTAAGAAATGCAATAGGGCTTAGAATTATGAGAAAAAGGCAAGACGTATCTGCGGTCCTAAAGCAAGCTAGCTGAGAGCTTTACCCACAAGAGCTTGCCCTTAATTCTCCAAAGCGCCTGAAGGCGGGACAAGAAGCAACAGATGGAAACTAATCAAAGAGAAAAGCAACCTAGAACTAAGGAGAAATTTCCTGACAGTGAGAACAATTAACCAGTGGAACAGCCTGCCTCCAGAAGCGGTGAATGCTCCAACAATGGAAGTTTTTAAGAAGAGACTGGACAGCCATTTGTCTGAAATGGTATAGGGTTTCCTGCCTGAGCAGGGGGCTGGACTAGATGACCTCCAAGGTCCCTTCTATTCTATTCTATTCTATTCTATTCTATTCTATTCTATTCTATTCTATTCCAAAGCACCTGAAGGCAGGAGAGAAGCAACCTAGAACTAAGGAGAAACTTCCTGACAGTCAGGACAATTAACCAGCGGAACAACCTGCCTCCAGAAGTGGTGAATGCTCCAACATTGGAAGTTTTTAAGAAGAGACTGTACTGCCATTTGTCTGAAATGGTATAGGGTTTCCTGCCTGAGCAGGGGGTTGGATTAGATGACCTCCAAGGTCCCTTCTATTCTATTCTATTCTATTCTATTCTATTCTATTCTATTCTATTCTATTCTATTCTATTCTATTCTAATAATAGTAGTAGTAAAGTTGGAAGGGACCTTGGAGGTCATCTAGTCCAACCCCCTGCTCAGACAGGAAACCCTACACCATTTCGGACAAATGGCTGTCCAGTCTCTTCTTAAAAACTGCCAGTGTTGGAGCATTTACTGCTTCTGGAGGCAGGCTGTTCCACTGATTAATTGTTCTCACTGTCAGGAAGTTTCTCCTTAGTTCTAGGTTGCTTCTCTCCTTGATTAGTTTCCATCCGTTGCTTGTTGTCCTGCCTTCAGGTGCTTTGGAAAATAGCTTGATTCCCTCTTCTTTATGGCAACCCCTGAGATATTGGAATACTGCTATCATGTCCCCCCTTGTCCTTCTCTTCGTTAAACTAGACATACCCAATTCTAGCAACCGTTCCTTATATGTTTTAGCATCCAGTCCCCTAATCATCTTTCTTGCTCTATTCTAATCATCTTTGTTGCTCTATTCTATTCTATTCTATTCTTCCATTCCTTATTCTATTCTATTCTATTCTATTCTATTCTATTCTATTCTATTCTATTCTATTCTATTCTATTCTATTCTATTCTTCCATTCCTTATTCTATTCTATTCTATTCTATTCTATTCTATTCTATTCTATTCTATTCTATTCTATTCCAAAGCCCCTGAAGGCAGGACAACAAGCAACGGATGGAAACTAATCAAGGAGAGAAGCAACCTAGAACTAAGGAGAAACTTCCTGACAGTTAGAACAATTAACCAGTGGAACAACCTGCCTCCAGAAGCAGTGAATGCTCCAACACTGGAAGTTTTTAAGAAGAGACTGGACAGCCATTTGTCCGAAATGGTGTAGAGTTTCCTGCTTGAGCTGGAGGCTGGACTAGATGACCTCCAAGGTCCCTTCCATCTCTGTTATTCTATTCTAATAATGAAACTAAGTGCTGATGCCTATGCAGAATGGGTTCCAAGAAAACCAGATGGGTCCCTAGAGAACAGGGCCTGTGAGCTAGGCAAAACTGCACACGCACACCCTGGTAACACGGGTAGGACATGGGTAGGGGATTCACGGGGGGGGGGGAAGACTCGGCGTTCCGGAAAGATTGTGAACTTTGTGTGATCTTGGTCAAAGGGGACTGCAAGGGAGCGGGATTCGGGCCGAGGGAATAAAAACGCTGTTGAAATCTATTTTGGGGGCTGTGCCGGCTTGGCTAGCCACCCGCTCTAGCAAGAATGTGTGTTTTTCAATAAACTGCTTGCTGCTTCCCTTAATGACGCTTGGAGGCTGTGTTGTGTTTCTCACACCCCTTGCTCTCTTAGGGGACCCTAATGGCTACGCTCTCGCCCACCTGCCCAATGGCCCATTAGATGCTCTCAAACGGGCCAGAGGAAGCCCCCAAGACCATCGTTAGGGCAAGACATAATATATTCTCTCCCCAACCAAGCCATTAGCCTCTCTTCTTCCCCCTCCGTGCTTGTGCCGATTGAGTGCTGCCCAACGGCACCCAAGGGATGGAGTCGGGGGGGGGGAGCCCAAAGAAACATCCTTCTTCCTTCAGTGCCCCCCACTCCTTCTCTCTTGGCCATCTCCCACGCCCAAGGCATGTTCTCTGGACTGCAAAAAACGACAGCTCTCCTCTTTTTCTTGTTCGACGTAGACAACCAGGCTGTGTTGGAGTGAAGGTGTGGAAGAGGGAAAGGGGGGGGGGGAGAGAAACGTTGCATGCCCCACCAGCAAAGGATTTCTGGCCCCGCCAGAAGCTTGGGTGGCTGTGATTTAGAAGAGAATATTTGTAGATCGGGGCTGAGCTGTGGGGTCCTGGGTGCTCTCTGAGCTGGGGGGTTTTCTTGCAGGCGTTTCATGACCCAACTAGGGAACATCATCAGAGCTGGAAGGAAGGTGGACTTGTGGAATGGAGGAGGGGGGGGTCCTGGGTGTTCTCTGAAATTGGTTGTTTCTTGCAGACGTTTCATGACCCAGCTAGGTAACAACACCAGTGGTAGAAGGAAGTGGGGTTTGTGGAAAGGAAGAGGAGGAGGAGGAGGAGGAGGAGGAGGAGGAGGAGGAAGAAGAGGAGGACTGTGAGGTCCTTAGGGCTCTCTTAGTGTAACTGTTTTCTTGCAGACGTTTCATTACCCAACTAGGTAACATCATCAGGGCTAGAAGGGAGTAAGGTTGGTTCTCTGGTTATATACAGTGGCCTGCACCTCCAATTCAGATAATCAATCAAACAGTAAACAACAGCCCAATCAAGGAACTACCAATGAGAAAACAAAGAAAACAACTCTGCAAGCTACTTGTATATAAACAGAGAGTCAATCCCACTGCCTTCTGGCACTGATGATGTTACCTAGGATGGTAATGAAATGTCTACAAGGAAAGTAGCAAGCTCAGAGAGCTCCAAGGACCTCACAGTGCTCCTCCACCTCCTCCTCCTCCTCTCCACAAATCCCACTGATAATGTTACCTAGTTGGATCATAAAATGTGTGCAAGAAAGCCACCAAGTTCAGAGAATACTAAGGACTTTTCCTCCTCCCCCTCCTCCTCCTCTTCCCCACAAACCCCACTGATTCCCTTCTAGCACTGATAACGTTACCTAGTTGGGTCATGAAAAGTCTGCAAGCAAAGAACCAAGCTCAGAGAGCACCAAATACTCCACAATTGTGATTTCTTTTACCTGCTTCCAGGTTGATTTGCCTGCTTTTCATCCAGGATTTTAAAAAGCGATACCTTCAGTTACATGTTTTAGAGGGACAAAGATACCAGAAGAAGAGTATGTTTATTTTGCTCTGCATTCCATTACCAACATTTCATTTTAGGTATTTGTCTGCTTTTAAAACAATAATTAATAAGTACTTGGCATATATATATATATATATATATCTCCCAATTTAATTCTTTAATTCTTTGTCAGAAAAAGAAATTTGGAGATAGATATATATATATTCTGAGGTTTTCGCGAGTGTTTGTATGTAGGATTCGTGTTTTCTCCCGCGTAAAATTAGAAGTGTCTTGGCGACGTTTCGACGAAGTCCCATTCGTCATCTTCAGGCTGGTGTTTTCAGCTTCATTTTCAGCTTGCTCCTCGAAGCACGAAGCTGAAAACACCAGCCTGAAGATGACGAATGGGACTTCGTCGAAACGTCGCCAAGACACTTCCAATTTCACGCGGGAGAAAACCCGAATAACCAAAGACCTACATATATATATATGTCAAGTAATTAATATATAGAATAGAATATAGAATATATATAGAACATAGAATAGAAATGCAGAATAGAATAGAATAGAATAGAATAGAACAGAACAGAACAGAACAGAATAGAATAGAATAGAATCTGGAAGGGACCTTGGAGGTCTTCTAGTCCAGCCCCCTGCTCAAGCAGGAGAACCTATACTATCTCAGTTAGGTAGCTGTCCAGTCTCCTCTTAAAAACCTTCAGTGATGGAGCGCCCACGATTTCTGGTGGCAAGCTGTTCCACTGGTTGATTGTCTTCACTGTCAGGAAGTTTCTCCTTAATTCCAGGTTGCTTCTCTCTTTGATCATCTTCCAACCATTGTTTCTCGTCCTTCTCTCTGGTGCTTTGGTGAACAACTTGACCCCCTCTGCCTTGTGGCAGCCCCTCAGATACTGGAGGACTGCTATTCTGTCTCCCCTATATTCCTGGAACAACAGTCCTGCAGGGTAGGTTGGGGGCTGGGGGCTGGGGAATTCTGGGAGTTGAAGTCTACCCCTCCTTCAAGTTGCCAATGTTGAGAGACCCCCGCGGTAGGGAGACCGTTCTAGTTTCCCCCCCCTCCGTTTGGGTGAGATAATTATTACATTTATTAATTGAGGCATGTGATTAATTATTTGAATCTGCCCTTTCTTAGCGGGATGCTGTGATTGCTTTGGAGCCCTGGCACCTTTCAACGTACCTTTCCATTATGGTTTTAATCTGTTTGAGGGTCCGCTGGAGGCGTTTTCATGGAATTAAGAAAGTAAAAGAAGCAACCAGGATCAGGCGAAGCCAGCATTTGGCAACCTCAGCCACTTGAAGAGGGGCAGACTTCAACTCCCAGAATTCCACTGGGATGGCCGGCTGGGGAATTCTGGGAGTTGAATTCCCTCCCTCTTCAAGATGCCAACATCTTGCAACACCACTCCGCAGGGAGTCCTCGACTTACAACCACAATTGAATCTGAAACATTTGTTGAGTGAGCTTTGCCCCATTTTACAACCTTGCTTGCCACAGGCGTTAAGTGAGTCACTCCAGCTATGAAGTTAGCTATAGAGGTGAGAGAGACAGGCAAACGTCGTGGAAAACTGCCCCTCCAAGCTTATTTTTGTCTGCATCTATCTCCCCCCCCCCCCTCACATCACCATAGCGATGTAAAAGTACACAGGTCTTTGTGACCTTGCTTGTCTGATAACAGCTTGCTCGCAAACAACAAGATTCTATTAACTATTCCCTGTTTTTGGCCTCTGGTTTTTTACTCTTGAGGATTGGTTAGGAGTTTAACCAATGAAATGCTATTGTCATGCAGTAACTTTTGCTTCTTGTAAAACTCGATAAAAACAATAAACACTGTGAAGGCAGTCAGCCATTTCTTTGCATCCTGCCATGACTTAGCACTGATTACTACAGTTAGCGACATGGTTGTTAAGTGAAACGGGCTTCCCCTTGGACTTTGCTTGTCCAGAAGGTCACAACAGGGGAAATCACGTGACCCTGGGACACTGCGACCGTCGTAAAGACAAGTCAGTGGCCGAGCGTCCAAATTTTCATCCGGCGACCGACAGTCGTAAGTGTGAAAAATGGTCCGTAAGTCACTTTTTTCAGGCAGGTTGTAACTTTGAACGGTCACTAAATGAACTGGCATAAGTTCAGAACTGCCTGTACTACACTTGTTTTTGTAGTCCGAGGGAAAACTCTGGGCGTATCTCCTGTTGAGGCATTCTGCTCCATAAATCCAAATTCTTGCCCTCCAACCTAAATTCTAAGCGCGAATGAATCCAGTGGAACTACTTGCCACCAGAAGCTGTGAACACTCCAACACTGGAAGTTTTTAAGAAGAGATTGGACAGCCATTTGTTTAAAATGGTATAAGGTTTCCTGCCTGAGCAGGGGGTTGGACTAGATGATCTCCAAGGTACCTTCCAACTTTATCATCATCATCATCATCATCCTCAATTCGATCCCTTTAATCCAATTTTTGACAAAGGTTTGCCAAGTGGAACTGCACTTCGTCAGAATTGCAATTTAATCCCGTTCATTTAATTAATGTCTTAATTAATTGAATACATCCCATTTAGACCTTTGCTCTATCCTAAACCATAAGTCTTTTGCACCAGATTCTGTGCGAGCTGAGGATAATGGGAGTTGGACTCCCCAGGAGGAGAAGAAGGGCCATGAAAGGTTGGCAGCCGGTACAGAACAAGCCATAATAACAGCACAAGCAATGATGACACAACAAGACATAATGACAGCACAAGCCGCAATGATGGTACAAGCCACAATGATAATAGGAGCCATGATGACAGAACAAGCCTCAATGACAGAACAAGCTATAATATTAAAACATCACAATGACAGACAAGCCATGATGGTAGAACAAGCCACCATGAAAGCACAAGCCACGATAAAGCTACAAGCCACAATGACAGCAGGAGCCATGGTGAAAGAGCCAGCTATGATTTCTAAACAAGCCACTATGACAGCACAAGCCAGGATGAGAACAAGCCATGACAGCACAAGTCAGGATGACAGCGCAAGCCACAATGACAGCAGGAGCCACGACGACAGAACAAGCCCCAATGACACCACAAGCCACCATAACAGCAGCAGCCACAATGACAGAACAAATCCCAGTGACAAAACAAGCTATAATGACGGCACAAGCCCTGACGACAAAACAAGCCATGATGATATGAAACCCATCGTGCAAACATGGCTGATGATTGCCAAGCCATGAGACCCCAATCCCCTGCCTTTGGCACGATGACATCACAGCGGAGCGGGAGTGACCTTGCCTCCCCCTCCTTTCCCCTCCCCCCCGGAAGGCCCAGGGCTGGACCCGGGTTCGAATTCTACCAGCCCAATCAACTATTTAATATCTCCGCATCCGATTGCTGTTTTTTTTTTCTTGGTTTTTTTTTCCCGGGCTCGGCTTTCCTGTGACTCCATTATTGAGAATAGATTCATCAGACTGTATATTAAGTGGTCTGATCTATTATCGCAGGTGAATTAAGTGTCAGGAGCGAAGGGCGTGTAAACCCTGTCGATATTTTAATTAAAATCGGAGGCCCGGAGGCGGCTGAAGGGGGTGGCGACGGAGGAAGCTTAAGTGTGAAATGCAAACACGGAGAAATTCGAATCCTTGCTCCACCAGCTGAAAACCGGGTCCCGGAAACAGAAATGGCCAGTCATTCAGAGACGCTCCCAAATTTGCCCCACGCTCCTTCGGCGAGGGATCCTCAAATTCTCATTTTGAACATGCCCAAAAGGAAGGGCGATCCATCTGGGGGGGGGGGGCAATTCAGGTAGTCCTCCACTTACGACCACAATCGGGCCCAACATTTCTGTCGCTAAGCGAGATTTCGCTTAACTGCGTTTTGCTCCATTTGGCCACCTTGCTTGCCACGGTTGCTAAGTGAATCGCTGCAGTTGTTAAGCGAGTCACGCCGTCGTTAAGTGAGTCGGGCTTCCCCGTTGACCACAGGTCATAAAATCAGGGCTAGTGATGGCAGAGTTTGAACCATCTGTCTTAAATGGTAAAGGACCTCCCGTTTAACCGAGGGATTGGACCAGAATACATCCAAGGTCCCTTCCAATACTATTATTCTCTAGTCTCTCTTTATATAAATATATAGATATATATATACACACATATATATATATACACACACACACACACACACACACACACACACACACACACACACACACACACACACACACACACACACACACATATATATATATATATATATATATATATATCATATAACACACACACACACACACAGATAGATAGCTAGATACACACACACAGAGACAGACAGACAGATAGATGATAAAGAGAGATCTAACAGAGAGATACAGATATATAGAGATATAAAGATATATAGAGATCTAATAGATAGATATAAAGAGAGAGAAAGACAGAAAGAGCGCTAATAGAGATAGATAGAAGGAGAGAGCTAATAGAGAGATAGAGAGCTAATAGAGAGATATAAAGATAGATAGACAAACAGAGATAGCTAATATAGAGATAGACAGACAGACATACAGATAGAGAGATAGAGCTAACAGACAGACAGACAGACAGAGATAGCTAATATAGAGATGGATAGATACAGACAGATACAGATAGAGAGATAGAGAGATAGAGCTAATAGACAGACAGACAGAGATAGCTAATATAGATAAATAGATACAGACAGAGAGATAGAGAGATAGAGCTAATAGCTAGCTAGCTAGCTAGATAGATAGATAGTATAAAGAGATATAAATATAGATACATATGTCATTGATCTGTCAATCTATCATCCATCCTCTGTCTGTCAGTCTATCTCAGCAATGGATGTTCTTGACCCACTTGTGGTCGTAAATCAAGGACTGCCTATAAATCACAACTAGCGGGGTGTGTGTGTGTGTGTGTGTGTGTGTGTGTGTGTGTGTGTCTGTCTGTCTGTCTGTCTGTCTGTCTGTCCCGGATGCAGCGTTCACAAACCAAACGACACAATAGCCAGTCAGGCGAAACAAAACCAAGATGCTCCAAAGACCTTCCTCCTTCTCTGGAACCTTAGGGACTAGAATCTTATTTCCTTTTGAAAGGCAAGAACGGTAGCTGGCTGGGGAATTCTGGAAGGGGGGAAGCCCACCCCATCTCAAAGTTGACAAGGCTGAGCGACACGCAGCCCGTTCTTTTCTTTGGACTGTCTCTCGGCCTTTGGACACAATGCTCCCATAGGGCACAAAATAACAGAATAATACGTTTGGAAGGGACCTTGGAGGTCTTCTAGTCCAACCCCTGCTCCTTAAGCTGGAAGACCGGATTTGAGGGTTGAGGGAATTGCCTCTTCTTGATTCGGAAAATCTGAAAGCAAAGCAATTTAATCGGCTGGCGACTTGGCACAAAACATGCCCGAGAGACCTTTTAAACACCTGGATCAAAGGAAAGCCTGTTTGAAAAGGAACAATGCTCCTGTTTGCCTTTCATGTGGACTGGACTCTTTGAATAAATCCCCCTTTTTTTAAAGTGCACCAGGAGATCTGTTTAAAGTAAAAAAAATCTGTGCATGGAACTGTTAAGCTAACTGGCTGTTTTGGGTTTTTTTAAATAATTATTCTCTTTTTGGGGAGAGAGCGTGTAGGTAGCTCCTAATCTTACGGTCCCTACTGGGGGTTGCTTCAGAGTTAGCCTCCCCCACCCCCCCAAAAAAACAGGAAGCAGAGAATTGCAAGGGAAGCAGTGTGAATACAATCGAACTGTGATCTCAGCTTGCAGAGTGTGACATTCTAGGTCAAGCATCAGCATCCGTCTGTGCAAAAAGATGCATAGAGAGAGGGGGGAGGGGAGAGGAGAGGAGAAGGAAGGGAAGGGAAGAGAGAGAAGAATAGGAGAAGAAGGGGGGGGAAGAGGAAAGAAAGGGAAGGGAAGGGAAAGGAAAGGAAAGGAGGGAAGGAAAGGGAAGGGAAGGGAAGGAAATGGAAGGAAAGGAAGGGAAGGGAAGGGAGGGAAGGAAAGGAGGAAGGGAAAGGAAAGGAAAGGAAGGAAATGGAAGGAAAGGGAGGGAAGGGAAGGGAAAGAAAAGGAAAGGAAAGGAAGGAAAGGAAAGGAAGGGAAGGGAAAGGAAAGGAAGGGAAACGAAAGGAAGGGAAGGGAAGGGAAAGGAGGAAGGGAAGGGAAGGGAAGGAAAGGAGGAAGGGAAAGGAAAGGAAGGAAAGGAAATGGAAGGAAAGGAAGAAAAGGAAAGGAAGGGAAGGGAAGGGAAGGAAAGGAGGAAGGAAAAAGAAAGGAAGGAAAGGAAAGGAAAGGAAAGGAAGGGAAGGAAAGGAAAGGAGGAAGGGAAAGGAAAGGAAGGAAAGGAAATGGAAGGAAAGGGAAGGGAAGGAAATGGAAGGAAAGGAAGGGAAGGGAAGGGAAGGAAAGGGAAAGAGGAAAGGAAAGGAAGGGAAAGGAAAGGAAAGGAAAGGAAAGGAAGGGAAAGGAAAGGAAAGGAAGGGAAGGGAAAGGAAATGGAAGGAAAGGAAAGGAAGGGAAAGGAAAGGAAAGGAAAGGAAGGGAAGGAGGAAGGGAAAGGAAAGGAAGGAAATGGAAGGAAAGGGAAGGGAAGGAAATGGAAGGAAAGGAAGGGAAGAGTAGGAAAGGAAAGGGAAAGAGGAAAGGAAAGGAAGGAAAGGGAAGGAAGGGAAGAGAAAGGAAAGGAAAGGAAAGGAAAAGAGGAAAGGGAAGGGAAGGGAAAGGAAAGGAAAGGAAGGCGATGTGAGGAATCCCTTCAAGGCAATTAACACTTTTCCAAACAGCCCAGCACTTTCAAAAACACGTCTGGTCAAAGCAAGTCCAGGCAAGAAGAGAGAAAAAGGGAATCAGGGTTCCCTTTTGTGCACCCACATCCCTAAACCCAAAAGGGCATTCTGCTCCAAGCAGGGCCATCCATCAGATTGGGAGGGAGTGTATGAAATAAAATCAAAATGGCAGCCATGTCTGTGTAACTGAAGCCCTTCCCCCCCTTTTTTTCCATGGCATCTGGATTTTTTCGACACCCTCCAGTATTTCTCCTTCCTTGAGGCCTAGTAACTGGTCGAAACGGGAAAAACCTTAAACTGAAAGCGGATCCACACGTCAGAACAGTGTCCCATTCACACGACCCGCTGAACCCATCTTTCCAAACTGATTTCTTGACCCATTTGGGTGACGCCCAAGCAACTATGTCAGTTTTTCTGAAGCTCAACTACTTTATGAGGTGTGGACTTCAACTCCCAGAATTCCCAGGCCAGTGCCTTTCAGGGGGGATCCGTCATAACTTCGAACGAAGCAGCCAGTCCTAACTTGAGGAATATGTGTCCTGCTGCTGCTGCTTTGACTTTAAAAGTAGATATTTCTCCAACAGATAGTCCTCGACTTACAATGGTTCGTTTAGTGACTGTTCAAAGTTACAACGGCACTGAAAAATGTGACTTACGGCTGTTTTTCACAGTTACAACCTTTGCAGCTTCCTCCATGGTCACGTGATCAAAATGCAGGCGCTTGCAAACTGGTTCATACTTATGACGGTCGCAGCGTCCCTGGGGTCATGTGACCCCCCTTTTGTGACTTTGTGACAAGCAAAGTCAAGGGGGGAAGTCAGATTCACTTAACCACTGTGTTCCTAACTTATCAACTGCAGCGATTCGCTTAACAACCGTGGCAAGAAAGGTCACAAACTGGGGCAAAACTCACCTGATGTCTCTCTTAACAACATAAATTTTGGGCGCAGTTGTGGTCATAAATCGAGGACTGCCTATATTTTCAAAAAAAAATTGAAGCTGGAGGCAAAGCAGCAAGATGATTGTTGAGAGAATTGGGCCTGATTTTACAATCTTTCGTACCACAGTTGTGACGGGAATCACTGCAGTCATTAAGTGAAACATGTCATCGTTAAGCAAACCTGACTTCTCCCATTGGCTTTGCTTGTCGGAAGCCAGCTGGGAAGGTTGCAAATAGGGATCATGTGATCCCAGGATACTGGAGCCATCTTAAATACTTGCCGGTTGCCAAGCAGCTGAATTTTGATGGTCGTAAATGCGAGAACTTTTTTCTCAGTGCCCTTGTAATTTTGAATGGTTGCTAAACGAATATTTGTAAGTCAAGGACTGCCTGTAATTATTGTCGGATTACAGGCCACTCTCCAGGGCAAGAAACTGCTAAGAATCCCTTGATCAATGAAATAGCACAAAATCTATCCATCAAATGACAGCGGGCTTCCTGTGTGAACAGAGGGTTGGACTAGAACAGGGCTTTTCAACCTTTTCACCCATTGTACCACTTTTAGGATATGACAACATCCAAGTACCACCAGCAAGGTGTCAAAAACTTGATCAAAAAAAAAAAAAAGGAAAAAAGTGACAAAGTACAGGTCGTCCTCGACTTACAACAGTTCGCTTCGTCACTGTTCAAAGTTACAATGGCACTGAAAAAAGTGCCCCCCAAGCCACAGCCGAGCAAGACACCTGCCTGCCCGCCCAGCGGCGCTCTTCCTCCTGTCCGAGGTTTCCATTATTGTGAGCATTTCTGTTGAGGATTGGCAGTGGGGGTGGGGTGAGGGGGTCTTTGGTTTTTATTCCCCCCCCCCAGGTCTGCTGGCTGGTTGCAGCAGGTTTTGATCACTTCACATGACCCTGGGACACTGTGACCGTCATTAATATGAATCAGTTGCCAAGCATCTGAATGTAAATCACAAGACCCTGGAGAGGCTGCAACGTTCCAGCTGATTGGCGCTTCTTCTGGGCTCAGCAGAAGCACCAGGATCAGTGCTGAGCTCTAGCTGGAGCCTGGTGCTGATCCTGGCACTTCCGCTGAGCCCTGACAGCCCCGAAGAAGCACCAGTCAGCTGGAAAGCGGCACTGATCCTGGCGCTTCCGCTGAGCCCTGACAGCCCTGCAGCTCCAGCCGTCTCTCGCTCAGGCTTGTGCGGTGCTGCCACCGGTTCAGCTCGTTCCCCTCCCCCGCTACCCCTTTTCTAGGATGCTCGCGTACCACCTGCCAGGTGCCAATGTACCACAGTTGGTACCCGTACCGCTGGTTGAAAAGCCCTGGACTAGATGACCTCCAAGGTCCCTTCCATCTCTGTTATTCTGATAGCAGTCTTCCAATATTTGAGGGGCTAGCACAAAAAAGAGGGGGGGCAACTTATTTTCCAAAGCACCGGAAGGCAGGACCAGAAGCAACAGTTGGAAACTGATCAAAGGGAGAAGCAACCAGGAATTATGGAGAAACTTCCTAACAGTGAGAACAATTAACCAGTGGAACAGCTTGCCACCAGAAGTTGTGGACTCTCCAATCGAAATGAAGTTTTGAAGTTTTTAAGAAGAGATCGGACAATCATTTGCCTGAAATAGTATATAGGGTGTCCTGCCTGAGCAGGGGGCTGGACTAGATGACCTCCAAGGTCCCTTCCAATTTTATTATTGTTATTATTATAACTTAGACCGTCATAAATACGAGTCAGTTGCCATGGGTCCCGAATTTTGATCATGGGGGACGCCGTGTCGGTTGCACGTGCAAGAATTGGTTGCAAGTCACATTTTTCAATGCCATCGCATAACTTTGAACCATCAAAGTCGTCATAACTCGAGGACTATCTGTAGCGTGCTACAATTCCCATCCATCTCAGACGCCACAGAAATGGGATGCAAGACGTAGAGAAGCCTAATCCGGTCTTTTATTTTTTTTAATCGTTTCCTACCCAGGAATATTTTATTTATGGAATTCCTTACGGGTCCCCTTGCAGTGCAACGGGGGCCTCCATGGGGAGCCGACAAATTAAACCGTGTTAAACAAGCTCATGAATAATATCATAAACATATTAGGATTACATAATTAATCAAAAAATAGTATCCTATTTATGAGCCCTCCAACGGCACCTCTGCAGGGATATAATTTTTAAAAGGACAGGAGGGAAAATTGAGGATGTAAAATGAAAGCATTTGGGGGTCTCTTTTGAACAGCCTTTTTTTTTTCCCCTGCGGGTCTAAAAATTAAGAGGTTTTTTTTTTTTTACTGTCTCAAAACCAGTGGAACAACCTGCCTCCAGAAGCGGTGAATGCTCCAACACTGGAAATTTTTAAGAAGAAACTGGACAGCCATTTGTCCGAAATGGTATAGGGTTACCTGCCTGAGCAGGGGGTTGGACTTGATGACCTCCAAGGTCCCTTCCAACTTTTATTATTATTATTATTGTTGTGGTGGTGGTGGTTGTTATTATTATTATCCCACCTGGGTACAGACACATAGAAGCACGTTAAATGCAGACGAGCCACAATCTATGTTAATTATGAGCAGTCCTCAACTTAACGCCCATTTGTTTAGCGACTGCTCAAAGTTACGGCGGGACCAAAAAAGCCTGGTCCTCGCACTTACAACGATCAAAATTAGGGTGCCTGGCAACTGGCACGTATTTACGAAGGTTGCAGCATCCTTGGATCTTGTGGCCACGAAAAACGTGACTGAAAACCGATCCTCACAGTTACGACACTAACAGCATGCCCATGGTCACACGATCGAAATTCTGGTTCCTATTTATGATGATTACAGCGTCTTGGGTTCACGTGATTCTCCATTTGCACCTTTCTCAACTGGCTTCGGATTAGCAGTCAGTGGAGGAAGCTGGATTTGCTTAATGACTGCAATGATTGGCTTATCAATTGGTGATAAAAAAAGGTAACGAATCTGGGGTGACCCACTTAGCAACTGCCTTGCTTAGCAACGGGAATTGGGACTGATATTTCCTTTGTCAAGCACAGTGGTTGTTAAGTAAATCATGCCGGATGTTGAGACCTTTCCTGCCACGGTCGTTAAGCGAATACTTGAAGTTACAAACTGCTGGTGATTGGCGTAAAGTCGCCCAGCCAGCTTTCATGGTTAAGTTCTAGAACTCACCGTCTCCTGGTGATTGGAGCAAAATCACCCAGTGGGCTTTCATGGTTAAGGTGGGACTAGAATTCACCAGCTTCTGGTGATTGGCGCAAAGTCACCCAGCCAGCTTTCATGGCTAAGGCAATACTAGAACTCACTGTCTCCTGGTGATTGGCGCAAAGTCACCCAGCCAGCTTTCATGGTTAAGGCAGTACTAGAACTCACTGTCTCCTGGTGATTGCCACAAAGTCACCCAGCCAGCTTTCATGGTTAAGGCAGTACTAGAACTCACTGTCTCCTGGTGATTGCCACAAAGTCACCCAGCCAGCTTTCATGGTTAAGGCAGTACTAGAACTCACTGTCTCCTGATGATTGGTGCAAAGTCACCCAGCCGGCTTTCATGGTTAAGGCAGTACTAGAACTCACTGTTTCCTGGTGATTGGCACAAAGTCACCCAGCTGGCTTTCCTGCCTAAGGTGGGAGTAGAATTCACCATCTCCTAATTTCTAATTTGGCACCTGAACCAATAGACAAAATATTATTATAGTAGCAACTGAAGTTCTACTCCATTTTGCTTTCTACTCTCTAACACCACTCTTCCAGGTTTAATGAGGACTAGCCCCACAAACAAGCCAATCAACAGCTCTTCCAAAGCCTTGCTCCTTTCCCTCCACAGGCAGACACAAACCACTTGACAACTGAGTGTCGAAGCTCATGATTGATGTGGGAAGGACGGCCACAGATCAAAACGGCAGCGCCGATCTAGTCAAAGCCCTTCAGGAAGAATGTTGTTGCTGTTTTGTTTTTTAAAAAATGGTTTGTGTTGTCAGTAACATCCATCACAACTGCCTGAGACACCACATCATTTATTTGATTTTTTTTTTTTTTATAGCGGCGCCTTCTGATGCTCCAATTTTCGGGATCTTCCTGCTTTTAAGATAAGATAAGCTTTATTGTCAGTTTTTCTTGTGGCACACCTTAAAAAGCCATTTTTGTGAGTTCTTTCTCAAAACTTAGGCTCAACAGTCAGGAAGATGAGACACTGGGGGAACAGGGAGAGACAAAAGGCCAAACCTGTTTGCAAAATGTTTCCTTCGGGTTACAGATAATCCTCGGCTTACAACCGTTCATTTAGTGACCGTCCGAACTTACGACGGCACTGAAAAAAGGGACCTAGGACCAGTTTTCACATTAACGACCGTCGCAGCATCCCCATGGTCACATGATCAAAATCAGGGTGCTTGGAAACTGTCATGTACTTATGACTGTTGCAGCGTCCCCGGGGGAATCATGTGATTCCCTTTTGCGACTTTCTGCTAAGTAAAGTCCATGGGGGAAGACAGATTCCCTTAACGACCATGCTACCAACTTAGCAACTGCAGTGATTCACTTAACAACGGTGGCAAAAAAGTTGCAAAACGGAGCAAACCCCACTTAATAATTGTCTTGCTTAGCAATGACGAGTTTGGGATCCATTGTGGTTGTCTGTATTTTTTTCTAGAGCGGAATATTATCCTGTTTTGTTTTTTTTTATTCCTCCAGGATGCCTTCAATTTGTTAAAGGAGCAACTGCTCTGAGCATAGGTAGTTCCCCAAGTTACGACTATAAACCAAGCTTGCCCATTATGGTCGTAAAATGAGTCGCTCATGTGACCAGCCTGATTTTACTTTACTTTCTTTTTTTTTGTGGCCATCTTTAAGCAAACATGGCAGTCATAAGTGTGAATGCGGTGGTCGTTAAGTGGCTCCATAGTTAGCTATGGCGTCGTTTTGCCGACAAATGAACTAAGTGCCACTTTGGGGCAAAAGCGTCGTAAAATGGAAACAGATGGAAACTAAATCAAGGAGAGAAGCAACCTGGAACTAAGGAGAAACTTCCTGACAGTTAGAACAATTAACCTGTGGAACCACCTGCCTCCAGAAGTGGTGAATGCTCCAACACTGGAAGTCTTTAAGAAGAGACTGGACAGCCATTTGTCCGAAATGGTATAGGATTTCCTGCCTGAGTAGGGGGTTGGACTAGATGACCTCCAAGGTCCCTTCCAACTTTATTATTATTATTAAATGGAGTCATGTCACTGTGGGACGCTACAAATGGCCGTATTGCCCGAAGTATTTGTCACATGACTATAGAGGAGGAGTGGCTGTTATAATTTCAAACCATTAAGTCCCCATTTTAAGATTAAACGGAGGGATTTTTTCCAGGTATGTTGTAATTTTGAACATTCGCTAAGCGATTGTTCATAAGTTGAGGACCCCCTGTATTTCTTTCAAAGGACAAAACAGCAGAACCTGGGGGTAGTGCGAAGGGGCTGAATATATTAATTTGTGTTAATGTAGTGAAAAGGAGGGCAGGGCTGGGTGCGAACATCCCACAATCCAACGCACGCTCACATAATAATAATAATAATAATAATAATAATAATAATAATAATAATAATAATAATAATACAAGACCAAGCCTTAAGGACAAATGCATATAAAGTCAAAATTGAGAAGACAGCAACAGACAGTAAGTGCCGCCTATGCAAAGAAGCTAAAGAAACAGTGGACCACCTGGTAAGCTGTTGCAGGAAGATTGACTACAAGCAGCGGCATGACAAAGTAGCAACAATGGTGCATTGGAAGATCTGCAAAAAATATCATTTGCCTGTAAGCAAAAACTGGTGGGATCATAAAATAGAGAAAGTCATAGAAAATGATAAAATTAAACTGCTCTGGGACTTCAGAATTCAAACAGACAAGCACCTGCAACATAATACCCCAGACTTAACAATTGTCGATAAGAAAGACAAAAAAGTCTGGATAGTGGATGTGGCAGTGCCTGGAGACAGCAGAATAGACGAGAAAGAACTGGAGAAGATCACAAAATACAAAGACCTACAAACAGAAATAGAAAGACTGTGGCAAAAGCAAGACAGGGTAGTACCAATAGTCATAGACGCCTTGGGTGCAATCCCAAAACAACTGGAGCACCACTTGAACACCATTGGCATTGACAAATTCGCTATTAGTCAATTGCAAAAGGCGGCCTTACTAGGAACTGCTTCCATCCTGCGATGAGATCTGTAATAACATCAAACATCCACATCTGCCTATCCCAGGTCCTGGGTAAGGACTCGATAGGTAGACAAAAATGCCAAATCCAGTCTGAACATCTGGCTGACTGTGCGATGATCCAGAAGAAGAAGAAGAAGAAGAAGAAGAAGCCACCGTTGTGTTAATGATCCTGACTTGATAGGCCTGCCAATGTTATGAACGCAAGGATTGCTCATAGCGTTAATAATAATAATAATAATAATAATAATAATAATAATAATAATAATAATAATAATAATAATAATAATAATAATAAAAGTTGGAAGGGACCATGGAGGTCATCTAGTCCACCTCCCTGCTCAGGCAGGAAACCCTCTACCATTCCAGACAAATGGCCGTCCAGTCTCTTCTTAAAAACTTCCAGTGTTGGAGCATTCACAACTTCTGGAGGCAGGTTGTTCCACTGGTTAACTGTTCCACTCTGTCCCTTACTACACCTCTATTCCAATTCTGGCCCAGGAATTTTTCCCATGGGACGCGGAAGAGGCCAGCCCACCACCACGCCAGCCCCTGGACACGAGAAAAACCAACTCACAAATACCTCCAGAAGAACAGCCAATTCCCAAGCTCCCTGAAAACAGAGCAGAAAACCAGAAGCCTCTTTTTAATTATTATTATTATTATTAATTATTATTATTATTGTTATTATTATTATTATTATTTCCCGTAGGGGACGAACCCATCCCAGGACACCCGCGAGGGGGGTCTCAGAACCGCATTTTACCTGATCCGACGGGACGGCTGCCTCTTCGCCCGCCGTGGCAAGGAGCGCTTTGCTCCGGTTAAGATCGGAGGCGTCCACTTTGATGAGCCGGTGCTTGGGCGACCCATATTTTCCCTCCAGATTGCTGCTGCAGCCGCCCCCCTTGTTTGGCGAGCCGCCGGGATCTGGATCGGCTTTGCCTTCCCCGTCTTCGTAGGGGTCCTCAAAATCTAAGCTCTTCTGGGCGCGATAGGCCTTTAGGATGTCACTCTCGGTGTAATCTGGCTTGGGGGGCTGCGGGGGAGACCTCCTGCTCCCAAAAGAGAGATAATCCTTAAACCATTTGGCCATGGGTCTCCTTTTAAGCCGAGGTCGGTGGCGGCCGGGCCCCCAATTTCCCGCGATGACGAACAAGTCAACTAGGATCGGAAGGCACTCTTCAAATCCTCCCTTAGATCATCCGTGTGGATTGGGGTTTTTAATCCGGATTAGCTGCTCTCCATCGCTGCTCCTGATGTGAAGGAGGAAAGGGAAGCGGAGTGGGTTATTTCACCCAGTATACCGTAGGCAGTCCTCGACTTACGACGGTTTGTTTAGTGAATGTTCCAAGTTATAATGGCACTGAATAAATGACTTACGACTGTTTTCCACACTTACGACCGTTTGCAGCATCCCCACGGTCACGGGATCAAAATTCAGATGCTGGGCCACTGACTTGTACTTACGACGGTCGCAGGATCCCGGGCTCATGTGATCCCCTTTTGCGACCTTCTGACAAGCCGAGTCAATTCGGGGGGGGGGAGCTATATTCACCTAACAACCTTGTTACTAAACACAACTGCAATAATAGTAGTACTAATAATAATAATAATAATAATAATAATAATAATAATAATAATAATAATGTTGGAAGGGACTCGATAGCTAGACAAAAATGCCAAATCCAGTCTGAACATCTGGCTGACTGTGCGATGATCAATAGTAATGATGATGATGATGGAAGGGACCTTGGAGGTCATCTAATCCAACCCCTTGCTCAGGCAGGAAACCCTATACCATTTCAGACAAATGGCTGTCCAGTCTCTTCTTAAAGACTTCCAGTGTTGGAGCACTCACCGCTTCTGGAGGCAGGTTGTTCCACTGGTTAATTGTTCTAACTGTCAGGAAGTTTCTCCTTGGGTCTAGGTTGCTTCTCTCCTTGATTAGTTTCCATCCGTTGCTTCTTGTCCTGCCTTCAGGCACTTTGGAGAATAGCTTGACTCCCTCTTCTTTGGGGCAGCCCCTGAGATACTGGAAGACTGCTATCATGTCCCCCCTCGTCCTTCTCTTCGTTAAACTAGACATCCCCAATTCCAGCAATCGTTCCTTATATGCTTTAGCCTCCAGTCCCCTAATCATCTTTGTTGCTCTTCTCTGTACTCTTTCCGGAGTCTCAACATCTTTTTTACATCGTGGTGACCAAAACTGGATGCAGTTTTGTGATTCACTTCACAACTGTGGCAAGAAAGGTCTGGGGCGACACACTCCCTTCACCGTCTCCCTTAGCGATGGAAATTTCGGGCTCGTTTGCCGTCGTAAGTCGAGGACTATCTGTAATATTGCCGGAATTGCACAATGGTGTTTGTTTTTTCCCTCTCCAGTAACCGGAGCTTACATTTCATGGAAGAAATTGCTCATAGTTGGCAGGCAGGAATCACATATCGCTGAAGCCAGAGAACTGTGATTTAAGCAAACTTGACAAAAGTGAATTTAGGCAAACTATTCATTTTGCCCTTCTTGATTGCCTGATCTGGTCTTCAATATAAAATAGCAATTTTTGGCCTACCTAACATTGCCATAAATTGCTGTGGCGCTTTCAGGGGTCTTTTTGCATTGAGGAGATATTTGCACGGATGGAAAATATATATCTAAGACTAATCAGCAAGACTGAGTAAGGATTTGGAGGGGTTTTTCCCCCCCTTCGAACTTCTACAGAACGAAACCAGATTTTGCTTTAAACTAGCCAGACCTATCCAGTTTTGGCAATGTCAGTCTGCAAATATTGTGGGCCAGTTGTTTTATATTTTATTTTATTTCTCAAATGGAGGCTACCAAATCTTACAAGAGGAACTCGGGGAGACTGCACCCCCCAAAAAAGACATTTATTATTTCAATTCCAGAAAGCTACTTTCTCATGGCATGAAGACAAATGTGTGGCCTACCTCGCTGGGTTGTTGATATGCTTATCAATAAACATTTTCCATGGTATATCGTAAGAAAGGGACTAGGGGGTGACAGGATAGCAGTCTTCCAATATTTGGGGGGCTGCCCTAAAGAAGAGGAGGCTCAATCTCTTCTCCAAAGCACCTGAAGGCAGGACAAGAAGCAACGGATGGAAACTCATCAAGGAGAGAAGCAACCTGGAACTAAGGAGGAATTTCCTGACAGTGAAAATAATTAATCAGTGGAACAATCTGCCCCCAGAAGCTGTGAATGCTGGAAGTTTTTAAGAAGAGACTGGACAACCATTTGTCTGGAATGGTATATTTCCTGCCTGAGCAGGGGGTTGGACTAGATGACCCCCAAGGTCCCTTCAGATACTCTCTATTCTGTCTTCTATTATTGTGTTGATTCATCCAACAGAAATTATCTTTAGACTGGTTATTCTCTGATGATTCAGAGTCTAACCAAGGATAGTTACTGTTGTTGTTATTATTATTGCTATTTTTATTAACACTAATAATAATAATTAAAAGCCTGCCTTGGCTTGCATCATTTATAGTGTATTTTCCCCCATGGAAACAGCTAGGCTCTTAGACTTTATTCTGTTCTAAAGGGCACAGATTACGAGAAAAACTTAAGCATTAAACAAATTCTTTATAACCCCACTGCCCCTATATTAAATTGCATTTTGGTAGCCTCTGTCCCCCCCCCCCTTCCCAGCTCCCCTTTAAAGGGTCCTGGGATTTGGTAAAGTGGGGATATTTACTTTCAGGTTTTCTGTGGAAATCCGTCTGGCTAAGGCAAGGAAAGTTCAACATACAAAGTTTAGGGGATGGGGGGGGGGGAAGCAAAATCTTCAGAAGATGCTATTCTTATCTACCTGATGTCATCCTCCTGCTGAACATGGCAAGATTCCCATCATAGTTGTTAAAAAAAAAAGTGTGAGTTGAAATTCAACATAAGGTCATAAAGACTGCCCAGACTTTTCAGATTCGGATCAAAAGATCATTTTGTTCTTTCCTGCCAATCTAACCTACCTCACCTCAAAAAGACCTTTCTTTTTTAAAAAAAATTAGTGCCAACCTTGCCAATGGTTTGAATTGTGAACCGGAGAGGGAAAACACTTTTTTAAAAAAGCCGTTTCAGAAAAGGGAAGGGAAGGGAAGAGAAAGGAAAGGAAGTAAATAGATTGTGAAAGAAAGGAAAGAAAAGGAAGTAATAGATGGGAAAGGGAAGGGAAGAGAGGGAAGGAAAGGAAGTAAATAGATGGGAAAGGAAGGAAAGGGAAAGGAAAGAGAAGGAAAGGAAAGGGAAGAAATAGATGGGAAAGGAAGGGAAGGGAAGGGAAGAGAAGAGAAGGGAAGAGAAGGGAAGGGAGTAAATAGATGGGAAGGGAAGGGAAGGAAGTAAATAGATGGGAAAGGGAAGGAAAGGAAGGAAAGGGAAAGGAAAGGAGAGGGAAATAAATAGATGGGAAAGGGAAGGGAAGAGAAGAGAAGAGAAGGAAGGGAAGGAAGTAAATAGATGGGAAAGGAAGGAAAGGAAGGAAGGAGAAGGAAAGGAAGGGAAGGGAAGGAAGGAAGGGAAGGAAGTAAATAGATGGGGAAGGGAAGGGAAAGGAAAAGAAAGGAAAGGAAGTAAATAGATTGTGAAAGAAAGGAAAGGAAAGGAAGTAAATAGATGGGAAAGGGAAGGGAAGAGAAGGGAAGGAAGAAAGGAAATAAATAGATGGAAAAGGGAAGGAAAGGGAAAGGAAAGGAGAGGGAAGAAATAGATGGGAAAGGGAAGGGAAAGGGAAGAGAAGAGAAGAGAGAGAAGAGAAGAGGAAGAGAAGAGAAGAGAAGAGAAGAGAAGAGAAGAGAAGGGAAGGGAAGGAAAGAAGTAAATAGATGGGAAAGGGAAGGAAAGGAAAGGAAGGAAAGGGAAAGGAAAGGAGAGGGAAGGTAATAGATGGGAAAGGGAAGGGAAGAGAAGAGAAGAGAAGGGAAGGAAGTAAATAGATGGGAAAGGAAGGAAAGGAAGGAAGGGAAAGGAAAGGAGGGAAATAAATAATGGGAAAGGAAGGGAAGAGAAGAGAAGGGAAGGAAGTAAATAGATGGGAAAGGAAGGAAAGGAAGGAAGGAGAAGGAAAGGAAGGGAAGGGAAGGGAAAGGAAGGGAAGGAAGTAAATAGATGGGGAAGGAAGGGAAGGGAAAGGAAAGAAAGGAAAGGAAGTAAATAGTTGTGAAAGAAAGGAAAGGAAAGGAGGTAAATAGATGGGAAAGGGAAGGGAAGAGAAGGGAAGGAAGAAAGGAAATAAATAGATGGAAAAGGGAAGGAAAGGGAAAGGAAAGGGAAGGAAAGGAGAGGGAAGAAATAGATGGGAAAGGGAAGGGAAGGGAAGAGAAGAGAAGAGAAGAGAAGGGAAGAGAAGGGAAGGGAAGGAAAGGAAGTAAATAGATGGGAAAGGGAAGGAAAGGAAAGGAAGGAAAGGGAAAGGAAAGGAGAGGGAAGTAAATAGATGGGAAAGGGAAGGGAAGAGAAGAGAAGAGAAGGGAAGGAAGTAAATAGATGGGAAAGGGAAGGAAAGGAAGGAAAGGGAAAGGAAAGGAGAGAGAAATAAATAATGGGAAAGGGAAGGGAAGAGAAGAGAAGGGAAGGGAAGGAAGTAAATAGATGGGAAAGGAAGGAAGGAGAAGGAAAGGAAGGGAAGGGAAGGGAAAGGAAGGGAAGGAAGTAAATAGATGGGGAAGGAAAGGGAGGGGAAAGGAAAGGAAGTAAATAGATTGTGAAAGAAAGGAAAGGAAAGGAAAGGAAAATTACGGCAGGAAGAGAAGGGAAGGCAGAAAAAAAAAAATCCATTTACCGGGCGTCTCCTGCCAGGATCCGAAGGAAATTCAGCGGGAACCTCGGAGGATAAAACCGAGATTTAATCCAGGAAAGCTCAGCGCCTCGCCTGCCCTCCGTCGCCTTCCCCGAAGTGGCGCTCCGCTCATTTCCATCCGCTTCTTGCGAATCCTCCTCCGATTGCTGATTTTGTATAAAACCCTCCCTTCCGCGGCGGTTATAAAGTTCAGCCTTGGCTCTTCTGCGGGGCTGTTTTACAACGAAGCGATCCGCTCAGGAGCTTCAAAGGACAAATTTCTCTTCCCCCCCTCCTTTCTCTCCCCCCCCCTTTGTTTGCAACTGATCGCTCGCTACAATTTCGGGCAATTTTTTTTTTTTAAAAAAAAAATCAAAATATGGCAAAAGGACAACTCGGCTGCCTTCTCAATTTTTGAGGCTGATCGGAGGGGCTTCCATTCCTTGAAAGGCAGACATGAACGGATGCAAAGCCCCCCCCCCTCAACGCCCCCCCCACCACCCAGGAGTCTGTCTTCCCCCCCCTGCATAAATCAAGCTCAAAAGCCCCCCCCACCCCCCACCCAACCGACCTTTGGCTGGCTTTCTTTGAAAAGAAGATTCGAAAAACTGAAAGGGGGGAAAAACTTTCACCGCCGGGGGGGGGAAGGGAGGGAAAGGGGGGAGGAGGGAAGGAAGGCTTCCCCTTCTCTCCCCCTCCCTTCTTCTTTCGCCCCCTCCCCTTCAAAAATCGGGGGGGGGGTGGTTGGAAACAAGTCCTACCTTCCTTCTTTGAGGAAGGGTCCCTGCGGCTTTCCTTGCCCCTTCCTCCCGGCTCAATCGTAGCAATTCAGCAGGAACGTTTTGCAAATGGGGAACCGTTTGCAGCCTGCCCCCCCCGCACCTTCCCCCCCCCCGCCGCTCCTTTCCCGGGGTTGCAAAAACGCGAAACGTCGCCGGGACCTTTTTCCTGTAAACAGCCTGGGTGTGTGTGTGTGTGTGTGTGTGTGTTGGGGGGGCGAGAGAGAGAGAGAGAGAAAGAGAGAGACAGGCAGAGAGAGAGAGAGAGAGAAGAAAGACAGAGAAAGAGAGAGAGAGAGAGAGAGAGAGAGAAAGAGAGAGACAGGCAGAGAGAGAGAGAGAGTGAAAGAGAGGCAGAGAAACAGAGAGAGAGAAGAGAGACAGAGAGAGAAGAGAGTGAGAAAGAGAGAAGAAAAACAGAGAAAGAGAGAGAGAGTGAAAGAGGCAGAGAAACAGAGAGAGAGAAGAGAAAGAGAGACAGAGAGAAGAGTGAGAAAGAGAGAGAGAGAAGAGAGAGACGCAGACAGAGAAAGAGAGAGAAGAAAGACAGAGAAAGAGAGAGAGAGTGAAAGAGAGGCAGAGAAACAGAGAGAGAGAGAAGAAAGAGAGAAAGAGAGACAGAGAGAGAGAAGAAAGAGACAGAGAGAGAGACAGAGAGAGAGAGAGGAGAGAGAAGAAAGACAAAAGAGAGAGAGTGAAAGAGAGGCAGAGAAACAGAGAGAGAAGAGAGAGAGAGGAGAGAAAGAGAGAGACAGACAGAGAGAGAGAAAGAGAGACAGAGAAAGAGAGAGAGAGAGAGAGACAGAAAGGGAATGCTCCCGTTTCTTTCTGGGTTGCCCTACACACAAACACAGAGACACAAAACCCGCTGGTCGTGATTTTAAAAGAAAATAAAACCTCGTCGCAATCCGGGGCGGAGAGGGGGGTCGTGAAGGGGGTCGGTTGAGGAATTTACAAGACGGGGAGGAAAGTCAAGCGAAGAAGCAGTTTAGGACAGCCGGAAAAACTGCAGGGTTTTTAAAATATATATATATATATAGTTAGAGGCGTGTGTTAGACCTAGCGCCAATCTCTCTCTCTCTCTCTCTCTCTCTCTCTCCAAAGCGGTTTTTTTAAAATGGGAGGGGTAAATAAAGAAAGGGTAAGAGATCTGCAGTATTAGATAGTTTCTCTCTCCCTTCTCAAAAAATGCTTTTTTCTTTGCGTTTTGGTTCAGGGGGGGTTGAGAGAGCGATGCTATTTATTTATTTAAAGGTCAAGGGGAAGAGTCGTCGTCGTTTCTATTAAAAAGAAGTAGCGCTTTTTCCTTCCTTCCTTCCTTTCTTCCTTCCTTCCCGTTTCTTCTGTATTATTTGTTATTATTTATTGTTGTCATTCATCTCGCCTTTCCTTCTTTCTTCTGTCTCTCTTTCCTTCCTTCCCTTCTTCCCTCCCTCCTTCCTTCTTTCCTCCCTTTCTTCCTTCCTCCCTCTCCTTCTTCTTCCATCCTCCCTCCCTCTCCATTTCCTTCCTTCTTCCCTCCCACTTCCTCCCTTTCTTCCTTCCCCTTTCCTATTTCCTTCCTTCCTCCCTCTTTCTCCTTCCTTCCTTCCCCTTTCTCCTTCCTCCCTCCCTCCCTCCTCTTCCTTCCTTCCTTCCTCCCTCCCTCCCTTCCTTCCCTTCCTATTTCCTTCCTTCCTCCCTCTTTCTCCTTCCTTCCTTCCTTCCTTCCCCTTTCCTGTTTCCTTCCTCCCTTTCTCCTCCCTCCCTCCCTCCCTCCCTCCCTTCCTTCCTCGTCCTGAAAATGTGAACAGCTTTGCCCAACAAGACTGAGCACAAAGACGCTTGCTCGGGAGTAAATGTGCATTGCAGAGTCTGCACACACACACACACACACACGCACGCACGCACGGACACACACACGCTCTGGATGTAAGGGAATCGCCAGGAACAGAAGCGCCTTTTTTTTTGCGGTACGAAGCGAGAGAAATTTCCCAATTGCTCCCTTCTCCGTTTGTATCACAGCTTTTCCTTTCGCTCCCCCCCCCCACTTTAGCAGTGGAGCATGGGGGCCTTGGGGAGGAGAGATAAAACGCCTCGTCCCCTTTTTTCCCCCTCCATTAATTTTTCAGGAGGAGGGGGGCATCAATACGTGTCCCCCCCCCCGCCACCTCCGACGGCCTAAGGACGTGTTAGTGTTAAGATCTCCGCAGGGGCAAACGGCGAAGTGACGGGAAAGCAGTGGAAAATTACACACACCCCGCACATCACAAAAAAAGGGGGGGGGGACCCAAAGCGGAGATTAAAGAGATTATTACACCGAGGAGTTCCTGAAACGGAATGGAAAAGGGAAGCGATTTGGAAAAAAAAAAAAAGAAAGAAAAAAGAAAAAAAAAACCCGAATACTTGGGGCCAACTCTACTCCGCCGCCTTCCTATTTCCCCCCCCCTCTTTCTTCCCCCCTCCCAAACAAATTGCACACCTTTTAAAAAAAAAAATCTTTCAACATCCCCCCCCCCCTGCAAGCGGATGTAAAAAGCGAAAAGAAGCGAAAGTGGCAAAGCGGAAAAAAAACCCAAAACAAATATTTTGCTGGCATTTTGCCTTCGCCCCCCCCCCCCAAAAAAGTGGCAATGAAAGAAATGCACGCGAATGCACTGAAAATAAAAATAAACATAAAAAAAACGGGGAAAAAGAGACACAAACGCACCCTCTCCCATAAATATAGAAGGTAAAGCAAAGCCTTCTTTCCGCCGCTCCCCCCCCCGCACGCCCCCCCTCCCGCAACGATAGGGACGGGAGACCCAGGAAAAACTGGGCAAATGATATCCCAGCCCTGTAACCCGACCCATCCTCTTCAAGACGAGCGGAGAAATTGATTCGCAAAGAGGCAGAAAAGCCCCCGGGAGCGGATATTGATTAGCTGGCGGAGGTTCTCCCCCTCCCGCTTTTAACCCCCCCCCCCGCCCCAGAGAGGATAAAGTCTTCCCTCTCTCCCCACCCACCCCTTCCTTTTAATGGCCATTTTGTAGCTTCGATTTCTGGCCCCCTCCAGGCGCACACGCCAGCCGCCCTTCCCCATTGACCGGGGGAAGGAAGGGAAGCGGCCTGTCTTTGGGGAGGGCGTTAACAAGAGGGGAAAGGGGAGCAGGAGCAGGAGGAGCAGGATTGGGGAGGAGGAGGAGCAGGGGGGCAGGAGGAAAGGAAGGGGAGGAGTAGGAAGAGGAGCAGGAGCCGGAGGAAAGGAGGGGGAGGGGGATGAGGAGCAGAGGGAGCAGGAGGAAAGGAGGGAGAGGAGCAGGAAGAGGAGCAGGGGAGCAGGAGGAAAGGGGAGGAGCAGGAGCAGGAGGAAAGGGGGGAGGGGGATGAGGAGCAGAGGGAGCAGGAGCAGGAAGAGGAGCAGGGGAACAGGAGGGAGGAGCAGGAGGAGCAGAAGGGAAGGAGGGGGAGGAGCAGGAGGGGAGGGGGAGGGGAGGAGGAGCAGGGGAGCAGGAGGAAAGGAGGGGGAGGAGCAGGAAGAGGAGCAGGGGAGCAGGAGGAAAGGGAAGGAGCAGGAGCAAGAGGAAAGGAGGGGGAGGGGAGGAGGAGCAGGAGGAAAGGAGGGAGAGGAGCAGGGGAGCAGGAGGAGCAGAAGGAGAGAGCAGGAGCAGGAAGAGCAGGCAGAAAGGAGGGGAGGAAGAGGAGCAGGAGGAAAGGAAGGGGGAGGGGGAGGAGGAGCAAGAGGAGGCGGAGGGGGACTGTGGAGTCCTTACTGCTTTCTGACCTCAATTGTTTGCTTGCAGAGGTTTCATGAACTAGCTAAGTAACATCCTCAGTCCTAGAAGAGAGTGAGGTTTGTGGAGAGGAGGAAGAGGAGGAGGAGGAGAAAAATAAAAAGGAGAAGGATGGAAGGGAGAGGAGGGAGAGAGGGAGAAGAAAGAAAGGAGGAGGAGGAGAGAAAAATAAGGATGAGAGGAGGGAGAGAGGGAGAAGGAAGAAGAGGAGGAGGAAGAGAGAATGATGAGAGAGAGAGAGAGAAGAGGAGGAGGAGGAGAAAAATCAGGAGAAGGATGGGAGGAGGAAAGAGTGAGAAGAAAGAAGGGAAAAGAAGGAGAGGAGAATGAGAAGGATTGGAGAGAGGAGGAGGAGGGGCGTAGGATCTGCCCCAAGGTCTCTTTCCCTTTAGCTCCTGGCAATAGGGCTCCTGCACAGCCCGCGCGCGCTTCTCCTCTTCTTTCTTCTCCTCCTCCTCCCATTCTTCTCCTCTTCTTTCTTCTTCTCCTCTTCTTCTTTCTTCTTCTCCTCCTCCTCCCATTCTTCTCCTCTTCTTTCTTCTCCTCCTCCTCCCATTCTTTCTTCTCCTCCTCCTCCCATTCTTCTCCTCTTCTTTCTTCTTCTCCTCCTCCCATTCTTCTGTTCTTTTTTCTCCTCCTCCTGCCATTCTTCTCTTCTTTCTTCTTCTCTTCCTTCTTCTCCTCTTTCTTCTCCTCCTCCCATTCTTCTCCTCTTCTTTCTTCTCCTCCTCCTCCTCTTCTTTCTTCTCCTCCTCCTCCCATTCTTCTGTTCTTTTTTCTCCTCCTCCTGCCATTCTTCTCTTCTTTCTTCTTCTCTTCCTTCTTCTCCTCTTTCTTCTCCTCCTCCCATTCTTCTCCTCTTCTTTCTTCTCCTCCTCGTCGTCCTTTCCTTCTTCCTCCTTTTTCTTCCACTCCTCCACTTCCTCCTCCTCTCCCTTTCCTTTTTTCTCCTCCTTCTTCTCCTCCCCATCCTCTTCTTTCTCTTCCTTTTCTTCTTCCTCTTCTTCTCCCCTTTCTTCTCCTCTTCCTCCTCCTCCTCATTTCCTTCCTCCTCCTTCCTCCTTCTCCTCTTCTTCTTTCTTCTCCTCCCCCTCCTCTCCTTCCTCCTCCTCCCATCCTCCCATCCTTCTCTTTTCTTCTCCTCCGCGTCCTTTCCTTCTTCCTCCTTTTTCTTCCACTCCACTTCCTCCTCCTCCCCCTTTCCTTCTTTCTCATCCTTCTTCTTCTCCTCAACCAATCCTTCTCTTCTTTCTTATCTTTTCCTTCCTCTTCCTCTTCTTCCTCTTCTTCTTCCTCCTCCTCCTTTCCTTCTTCCTCCTCTTCCTCCTCCTGTTTTCTTAACCTCCTTTCTTTCCTCCTCCTCCTCCCATCCTTCTTTCTTATCCTCCTTTCCTTCCTCCTCCTTCTCCTCCTCCTCCTCCTTTCCTTCTTCCTCTTCACATCCTTCTCCTCCTCCTCTTCCTCTTCCTCCTTTCCTTCTTCCTCCTCCTTCCTCCTCATTTCTGCTCCTTTCTCCTCCTCCTTCTCTTCCTCTTCCTCCTCCTTCTCCTTCTCTTACTCTTCCGCTCCCTTCTCCCCTTCCTCCCCTCTTTTTCCTCCTCTTCTTTCCCCTCCTCTTCCTCCTCATTTTTCTCCTCCTCCTCCTCCTCCTCCTCCTCCTCCTTTCCTTCTTCCTCTTCACATCCTTCTCCTCCTCCTCTTCCTCTTCTTCCTTCTTCCTCCTCCTTCCTCCTCATTTCTTCTCCCCCCCTCCTTCTTTCTTCTCCTTTCTCCTCCTCCTTCTCTTCCTCTTCCTCCTCCTTCTCCTCTTCTTCTCTTACTCTTCCGCTCTCTTCTCCCCTTCCTCCCCTCTTTTTCGTCCTCTTCTTTCCCCTCCTCTTCCTCCTCATTTTTCTCCTCCTCCTCCTCCTCCTCCTCCTCCTCCTCCTCCTCCTCCTCCTCCTCCATCTGAGGTCTACCTTCAGAAATTGTGGGAGCTTCATCACTGGAAACTTTCCAGTCAGAAAGGGGGTACAGTCTCTTGCTTGGGTGGGGGTGGGGGGTTGGACTAGGTGACCTACAACAGGGGTGTCAAACTCAATTTCACTGAGGGCTGCATCAGCATTGTGGTTGCCCTGGGGGGGGCGGGGGTGTGTGGCCAGAGTGGGTGCAGCCTACTGGGTGGGCGTGGATGGAGTGGGTGTGGCCTACTGGGTGGGCGTGGCCAGCTCTACATCGTTCGCGTCAAGGGTGCCTGTGGGGGCCTGGGCAGGAGTGGGACAGATCTGAGGGTCTCTGGCAGAAGGGGGGGGGGACCGGGGCAAGCGCCAAGGCATGGTCCATTTCTTCATTCCTCACAAAGGGTGACCCCTCCCCAGCATGCACCCGGGGGGCGGGGCCGACACGGCAGGGGCTGGTTCCTCGCTGTTTCCAGACGGCCTTGTGGAGCTAAGACTGAATGCGTTTCAGCATAGATGGCCACCACAAAATTGTACATTGATTCCCGGCCAGCCTGGGCCAGGGCCAAGGCAGTGGGGGCTGTTCCCTCACTGTTTCCAGGATGGCTTCACGGGGCCGCATGAAACCACTTTGTGGGCCGCATCCGGCCCCGGGCCTCGTGTTTGACGTGTCTGACCTACAAGGTCCCTTCCAGCTGTTGTTCTGATTCTCCTCCGCTTCTTTCTCCTCCTTCTCCTCTCCTCCTCTTCCTCCTCCTCCCCTCCTTTTCTTTCTCCTCTTTCTCCTTCTCCTCTTCTTAGTCCTTCTCCTCCCCCTCTTCCTTCTCCTCCTCCTCTTCCACCCCCCCCCAATTTAATGCAATATTGAGGAGATAGTGAAGCCAACCACTTCAACAGTTTGTGCAATCAAAGCATGTGTCCCTTTGCTGATGACCTGTGACAAGCCAGCGATTCAGACGTTATCAGAAACCCACCTTTCCAACAGCCTTTGATGGAGTCATAAAAGCCCCGGTCTTCTTTCGGATGCTCACCAGTGGGGTCCTTATCCAGACGGGATGATCTGTAAGGTGGAGGCAGAAACATTCAATCCAACTTATTTAAATCTTTCAACGCAAAGTCAGATTAACCAGGCTTTAGAGAGGGCACTGCTAGGGCCATCCAAAAACAGAGAAGTAAAGCATCTGCGTTTTACGGCGGTTTGGCCCGTTTGTCATTTACTCCTGGTTTCTTGGTTGGTTCACTTAAAAATTGTGGTGATCCGCTTATCGGCCGCTGCAAAAGAGTTCGTAAAATCAGATCAGTCAGATCACTGACATGTTTTATGACCGTCATGACTTATGACGGCGATGAGCAGGCTCCATTACAGTCCTAAAATCGAGGACTTCCCGTGCTGAGAGGCTGAAGTGATCACCAGCGGCCCTCATTTAGTGACCACAGTCGGGGTCACTTGGTCATTAAGCGATACGGTGGCTAAGTAAAGCCACCGTTGTGTTAATGATCCTTACTTGGTAGGCCTGCCAATGTTATGAACGCAAGGATTGCTCATAGCGTTAATAATAATAATAATAATAATAAAAGTTGGAAGGGACCTTGGAGGACATCTAGTCCAACCCCCTGCTCAGGCAGGAAACCCTATACCATTTCAGACAAATGGCTGTCCAGTCTCTTCTTAAAAACTTCCAGTGTTGGAGGATTCACCGCTTCTGGAAGCAATTTATTCCACTGGTTAATTGTTCTAACTGTCAGGAAGTTTCTCCTTAGTTCTAGGTTGCTTCTCTCCTTGATTAGTTTCCATCCGTTGCTTCTTGTCCTGCCTTTGGATGCTTTGGAAAATAGCTTGACTCCCTCTTCTTTGGGGCAGCCCCTGAGATATTGGAAGGCTGCTCTCATGTCACCCCTCGTCCTTCTCTTCATTAAACTAGACATACTCATACCCATCTCAAAAGACATACATCTTTTGAGCCACTCTATGGTCATTTAGGTTTTGCCATTTTTATAAAGTGAAACTTGATTTTCTTCAACCCTTTGTGACATTCTGCCTGTTGGGTTTGAAATGTTGGTCTGTCTGAATTCGGAAGCCTGGTGAAATTTGTACATGGTGATTCTGTGGAGCCCTTTTGTTTACTTGTATATTACGATTCCTTATGAAAATTATGATCCGACTAATATTTTGGGGCATCAAATTCATGCTTTTGCATAAAGTCAGATTCGTGCTTTTTTTTTTTTTTTTTTGCATCTATGCAAAAATATTGTCTCCATTTGTGGTTTGTCTTAGATTGTCTTTCGACTGCTTTAGAGACCGTGTCTCGTCCGGGCAATATTTTGCTGAAGCAAAACAATCTCATTTTTCTCTTTGCATAATTGAAATTTACTGTGGTTTCCAGATTTTTCGAAGTGTCGTTTTTATCGCATTATTGCTAAAGGCTGATCCTTGTACTGCAAATATTAAGGCTTGTATTTCCTCCTTCATGGATCCGATCTGAAGCCATCACCAATTTGGCTAGCTTTCTACCTTGCTTTCAATTTCTTGAGCGTGCCCAGGTTTATTTCTCCAATTTTTCATCTGCCGCTCCAAGCGTTCAGCTTTTTAATGTCACCTTTGATTCTGTCACCTTCAGAATGTTTTCCTTGCAGACAGTTATTAACCCGCTCTCTTTGCTTGCTTTTATGTAATCTCTGTCTGATTTCATCCTTGGCTGTCTGCTTCATTTGCAACACACCGCAACGGCTGATTGTCCTCAGTAAACATGAACTGTTTGTGTTGACTTTTGGGTGCAGCACAGAATAGATTGCTGTAGGTTGTCAGGTCTTGTGTCTAGAGCAATGCTGTTAAACCTCAGCAATTTTGAGAAGGGTGGACTTCAGTTCCCAGAATTCCCCAGCCAACATGCTTTAAGATGCGTGGATTACAACTCCCAGAATTCCCAAGTTGACACACTTCAAGATGGGTGGACTTCAACTCCCAGAATTCTCCAGCCAGTTTGCTTCAAGATGGATGAACTTCAATTCCCAGAATTCTTCAGCCAATATGCTTTAAGATGGGTGGACTTCAACTCCCAGAATTCCCCAGCTGACATACTTCAAGATGGGTGGACTTCAATTCCCAGAATTCCCCAGCTATAATGAACAGAATAGAGCTGGAAGGGACCTTGGAGGTCTTCTAGTCCTGCCCCCTGCTCATGCAGGAGAACCCATCTCAGACAAGTGACTGTCTAGCCTCTTTTTATGCTTCAAGGTGACTGGCTGGGGCAGGGGTGGGCAACCTTGGCTCTTTTATGACTGGTGAACGTCAACTCCCAGAATTCCTGAGCCAGCCATGCTGAGGAGAAATGGAGAGGCTTCCATGCTGAGCCATGCTGGCTGAGGAATTCTGGGAGTTGAAGTCCACAAGTCATAAAAGAGCCAAGGTTGCCTACCCCTGTCCTAACCTCATACCTCAGGACAGGGAACTATGGCAACTTTTATGACTGGTGGACTTCAACTCCCAGAATTCCTGAGCCAGCCATGCTGAGGGGAAAGGAAGAAGTTTCCAAGCTGAGCCATGCTGGCTCAGGAATTCTGGGAGTTGAAGTCCACAAGTCATAAAAGGGCCAAGTTTGAAGACCCCTGCTCTAAAGGTACAAACCAGTAGTTCCATCGGATGTAGAGTTGGTCTATAGCAGGGGTGGGAACCTTGGCTCTTTTATGACTCATGGACTTCAACTCCCAGAATTCCTGAGCCAGCCACACTGAGGGGAAAGGGAAAGGTTTCCAAGCTGAGCCATGCTGGCTCAGGAATTCTGGGAGTTGAAGTCCACCAGTCATAAAAGAGCCAAGGTGGCCTATCCCTGGGCTGGGGGATTCTGGGAACTGAAGTTCACCCATCTTAAAATAAACTGATTTTGAGCAACACATGTGTGAAGCATTGGTTTCCAGTCATGTCCAGCTAAAATATCCGTTGTGTAGCACATTGCAAGGAGAGCCCATGTATTAACGGTTTTGGTTGTGTAACCACCGTACAACTTCGAGATTTTAAAACTTTCCTCATTCATTTTACATAGTCAGTGCTGGCTTTCTTTTTTTCATTTCAGTGTGGAAAATATTGCTTCTCAAATAATCAAACCCCTACCTTTCTCCCCTTGCCAGTGCTTTTGATTAAGGTACCATTCCACGGTTCAGTTCCATTTAAATATTCAATTTTCTCTTTTTTTTTTATTTGCAGAGTTGCCCTATTATCCTCTCCAAATTCCATTTTGATGTCCTCGCGGAAGATTTAAACTGTATCTAAAAAGGAATATATTTCTGTAGAGGACTTTGCCTGTAGTTTGACTTCATCCATGTAGAGCGAATGGCTCTGTGTGTGTGTGTGTGTGTGTGTGTGTGTGTGTTTGTGTGTGTCCCTTGCCCGGATTCATTCATAGCTAGTATTTTTATTCAGAATTATCGCTGTGGAATCTGAGCTATATTTAAAGGTACTGGAGACAATCCTTGAAAAATTCTGATTTTTCACTTCTCCTTCAATCCTTCCGCATTTCTAATTAATGCAGTTTTCTCGTGTATTTTTTTTTTTTTTGCCACTGCATTATTTAAAGAACATTATAATCTTCTCATGAATTCCAAAACCATTGAAAGATTTTTAAATGTAACGACGGGATGGTGAATAAGATGCTTTTTGTAATCAAAGTGGGCTGTTGTTTTTGTTCAGGATATATCAGTTTGCAGAAGAAAAATGGTACAGCGAGTCCTTGTTTAGCGACGGCCTCATGTAGTGACCGTTTGCAATTACAACAACGATAACAAAGTAACTATAACAAAGGTGGTACCTTGCTCAATAGTAGCAACTATTGGACCTTGGAGTCCTAGTGGACCTTGGAATCCTAGTGGACAATCACTTAAAGATGAGCCAGCAGTGTGCTGCAGCTGCCAAAAAAGCCAACACAGTGCTGGGCTGCATGAACAGAGGGAGAGAATCAAGATCACGTGAAGTGTTAATACTACTTTACAATGCCTTGGTAAGGCTACACTGGGAATCTTGCATCCAGTTTTGGTCACCACAATGTAAAAAAGATGTTGAGACTCTAGAAAGAGTGCAGAGAAGAGCAAGAAAGATGATCAGGGGACTGGAGGCTAAAACATACAAGGAACGGTTGCTGGAATTAGGTATGTCTAATTTAATGAAGAGAAGGACGAGGGGGGACAGGATAGCAGTCTTCCAGTATCTCAGGGGCTGCCCCAAAGAAGAGGACAAGAAGCAACGGATGGAAACTCATCAAGGAGAGAAGCAACCTGGAACTGAGGAGAAACTTCCTGACAGTCAAAACAATTAACCAGTGGAACAACCTGCCTCCAGAAGCGGTGAATGCTCCAACACTGGAAGTTTTTAAGAAGAGACTGGACAGCCATTTGTCCGAAATGGTATAGGGTTTCCTGCCTGAGCAGGGGGTTGGACTAGAAGACCTCCAAGTTCCCTTCCAATTCTGGTATTCTGTACAGGTATTCCTCTACTTACAACAGTTCATTTAGTGACCGTTGAAAGTTACAACGGCACTGAAAAATGACTTATGACCATTTTTCACACTTATGACGTTTGTAGCAGCCCCAATGTCAAGAGGTCGAAATTCAGACGCTTGGCCACTGACTCATATTTATGACTGTTGCAGTGTCCTGAGGTCACATGATCCCTTTTGTGGGAAGAATCCAGAGAAAGAAATATTTTGGGAAATATTAAAAAGGCAGAATATATTTCCCCAAAGGATTTTAAAGATAGAAACCAACCAACCCCCCCCCCCGCCCCCCAATCTCTCTGTCCCAAACAAAAACCAGGTCTGCAGAAATGCAAATGTGATAATCTTGTCAGGAAAAATTGGAGCCAGGAAGCTGGCATTAAAAAGACAAAGATCTCTAGAATCACACCAAAAAAATCTAACACAGGACATAGCCATCAGCCAGGGTCCCAAGGAAGCAGGATATGACCCTTGAGACATGATAGGATTAACCCACCACCATCAGAATACCAGAAAGGCACACTCAGACTCAGCTCAAAATTCATGCCCCAGGAACAACTCCAAACAAAAAGCCCAAGAAGGTATAAAAACCCACCACTCCCTACTCCATGTGGTCAGTTTTATTTCCCAGAGCCATCTTTCTGTCTGGCTCTGCTCTTTCATAAACTGCAACCTTCTTTCTAAAGCTGTCTCCATTTTGTTTATGCCCGGCTGGGACTGGACCCTGAAGAAGATTTTTCTCTCAACACCCTTTTGCAACTTTTCAATCAGCAAAATTAAATGTAGGCAGACAGATTCGTTTAACCGCCGGGTTTACTAACGTATCCCCTGCAGTGATTCACTTAACAATCGTGACAAGGTTGCAAAATGGGACAAAAAAACCCCCCTTATGTCTCACTCCACAACACAAATTTTGGGTTCAGTTGTGGCGGTGAGTCGAGGACTGCCTGTATTCTTCCAGTTTTAGGATTCGGCCGAATCCAAGCTCTGAGCTAAAGTCCTGGGGGGGAAGAAAAAAAAGGGGGGGGGTTCAAATTTCTGGTTTGCAAAGCCGGGAGATTTCCTGCCCCACTGGGAAAATCAACACACCTATTGAATCCTTGCAGGCAGCGCTTGTGAAACTGAGCTCTCTCTAGTGGCGCATAGAACAATGGAGCTCATCGCCCGAAGAAGGGACAAGCGATAATTTACGAGGAGAAGCCGATGCTCCAAGCCAGCCAAGCGTAGCAGGCGGAAAAAAAAAAAAAAAACAAAGCTGGAGGAATATCTCCATTTTCTGCAGGGTCTGCAACGGCTTTAGAGGATGGTTATTGGTGGTGGGGTGGTTTTTTTTTAAAAAAAGCAGGGCATGATTCTTCGGGCTATTTTATAATAAAGAAAGGATTCACGTTTTTATTCTCCTTGAAAAAAAAAAAGGCGGGTGGTTTTGGCCTGGGCTATGCAGGCGAGCTGGAAAAAAAATATTGTTTAAATTGTTAAGGGGCTGCCACAGAGAAGAAGGGGGGGGGTGTCAAGCTATTCTCCGAAGCACCTGAAGGCAGGACAAGAAGCAACGGAAGGAAACTAACCAAAGAGAAAAGCAACCCGGAACTAAGGAGGAATTCCCTGACAGTGAGAACAATTAGCCAGTGGAACTCCTTGCCTCCAGAAGTTGTGAATGCTCCAACACTGGAAGTTTTCATGAAGAGATTGGACAACCATTTTTCCGGAATGATATAGGGTCTCCTGCTCGAGCAGGGGGTTGAACTAGATCACTAGAAGACCACCAAGAGTTAGCCTTCAGGGGTAGGCAACCTTGCCTCTTTTATGACTCGTGGACTTCAACTCCCAGAATTCCTGAGTCAGCAAGGCTCAGCTTGGAAACCTCTCCCTTTCCCCTCAGCACGGCTGGCTCAGGAATTCTGGGAGTTGAAGTCCATGAGTCATAAAAGAGCCAAGACTGCCTGCCTCTGGCCTAGGGGTTGGGGACACCTGTTCTAATCTAACCCTCTGCTCAGGCAGAAAACCCTATACCAGGGGTAGGCAACCTTAGCTCTTTTATGACACGTGGACTTCAAATCCCAGAATTCCTGAGCCAGCATGGCTCAGCTTGGAAACCTCTCCCTTTCCCCTCAGCATGGCTGGCTGAGGAATTCTGGGAGCTGAAGTCCACGAGTCATAAAAGAGCCAAGGTTGCCTACCTCTGCCTATGAAGATCCTGCTGGTGGCCCCTTCCCTCCCCTGAAGCCCCTCCCTCCTCAAAGCTCCACCCCTCTCCCTCCCAGCCAGATGATTACATCATTTATGGCCACAGTTGTGACTAGAATTCCGATTGATAAGCAAGTCGAATATTAAGTTGTCTGAAATGGTCTAGGGTTTCCTGCCTAAGCAGGGGGTTGGACTAGATGACCTCCAAGGTCCTTTCTAACTTTTTATTTTATTATTATTATTATTATTATTATTACTACTACTATTATTATTATGTGAGTCGCCCTCAATTTTATGAACTTTTTGTTGCTGTTCAGTGAATCACTGCGGTCGTTAAATGGAATGTGGTCATTAAGCAAATACAATTGCTAATATTGACTATGCTTGGCTAGGAAGGTTGATCAGGTGACCCTGGGATGCTGCAGCCCTCATAAAGACCTGCTGGTTGCCAAGCACTCAAATTTTTATCACGTGATCCTAGGGGTGCTGGGATGGTCGTTAATTCAAGAACCCGGTCCTAAATATTGCTTTTGAACAGTCGCTATATGAATAGTTGTAAACTGAGGACTATCTGTCTCTCTTTGGGGCAGGATGAAAAAAGCCGGGTGGTTTGTGCCAAAAAAAAAAAAACAAAAAAACAGCCGTGCATCAACACAGCCAAATCTTTTCTCTGAGATTTGATGAGTTCCCAAGTACAGGCAGTCCTTGACTTGCAATACTTCATTTAGTGACCGTTTCAAGTTGCAATGACACTGAAAAAGGTGACTTACGACTGCTTTTCATGCTTAAGGCCATTGCAGCATCCCCGCAATCCGCAGATCCAAATTTGGAGGTTCATACTTACGACGGCTGCAGCGTCCCCGGTGTGTGTGTGTGTGTGTGTGTGTGTGTGTGTGTGTGTGTGTGTGTGGTGATTCCCTTTTGCGACAAGCAGAGTCGACAGGGGAAGCCAGATTCACTTAACAACCGCGTTTTACTCACTTAACAACTGCAGTGATTCGCTGAAGCGTGTTGGCGAGGAAGGCCGTAAAATGAGGCCAAGCTCTCTTAACAAAGGTCTTGCTTAGCGACAGAAATTCTGGGGCTTGGCCGCGGTCGTAAGCCGAGGACTGCCCGTAACAATCTGGCCTTGATCCAGTCCCTCCAGAACAGTGGTTCTCAACCTGTGGATCGGGACCCCATTTGGGGTCGAATGACCATTTCACGGGGGTCGCCAAACAACGCAGTCCGCCATTTTTTCCCCCTTTTTCTTAGCTGTGCTACTCCCTTTTATTCTGTTGGCTTTTGAAAGCCAATAGAATAGACTCTCTTGAATAGAGTCTAATTCTATTGGCTTTCCAAAGCCAATGGGAATTGTCCAGGCTGTCCCTGCCCTGCTGAGCCCGCCAAAAGTCCCATTCTGCAAACGGTGCTGCACCAGTAGAGTAGTCCTCGACTTACGACTGATTGAATAGTCCTCGACTTACGGCCGGTTGGGGGTCGCGGCATTAAAAAGGTTGAGAACCACTGCTCCAGAACGAAAGCCTTCCCTTCCTCTGCCCTGATCCAACTGCTTTCCCACTCCTGATCAAGAGTGATCTGTTTGCTATTATGCAATTTTTCCCGCCGCGGCGCGCAGGAAAGCATACTTGACACTCGTTTGACGGGTTAATCGCTTCTCATCCCCGCTTCTTCCTTTGATGCCTGTCCCAAAAGACGTCGGGGTGCCACTTCAAAGGAGGAGGACAATTTCCAACGAGTCGAATCGTAATAATAATAACAATATTATAATCATAATCGTCCCGCCTAATTCAGGAACGCTGCTGTCTACCCAAGCGATGCGCTGGCATTTTTCCGAGTGATGCCATTGGAGGGGATCCCTCAGGCCTCTCTCACCCAACCTCTGATGGCTTTCATTTGTTTAAAAAAAGGATGACATCCTTGACAATGCTTTATTTATATCTGTCGGGGAGACAACCATTTATTTGGCATCTGATGGGGATAAATATTTAGTGCGCAGGAAGTTGTGTTCATCTCCACTGTAGGAAGACGTTCATTTGCTCCGCAGAATTGGCGATCTCTCAAATCCAAAAATCCGATGCTTTTCTTTCATATCGTTAGGGTAACCGATGCTTCCCCCCCCCCCTTTTTTTTCCCTTTTGGAATTATTCTAATGCAAATAAATAAAAGCAGGCTTTTATCAGGGCTGCAAATCCTGGTCGGCTGTTTTTATGTTTCGGAATGCTATTCAGACGGAGAGGCCTAAGGATTTTTTTTATTATTATTATTATTATTTTTCAGGCAAAGGGGAAAAAAAAAAGCTTGAAACGAATCTTTGTTCTTTCGCTCCTGTTTAAAGCAAAGGATACTCTGGCTTTTTTTTCCCTTTTCAAATGACAAAAAAAAAGAACATCTTTTTTTTTTCCTACCCCTTTGGAAGTTTTTTTATTATTATTATTCTTCCGATCCCCCGCAGCCCATTTGTGCCTCAGTTGCAACCTCGGTGTCGATGTTTTTCCCTGTATTTTGCATTCATAAAAGAGGGTTAACTCTAGACAGGCGTAGCTTTTACCCTGCCTCAAAGGCGATAACATATTCCTTTTTTTTTTCTGGGAACAAAGCATCTCCTCCAGGCCCCCCTTTCTCTCCCCACCAGCAGCCTTTGAGGGTCTTTCTATGGGGAATAACTGTAAAAATAAATCTAATGGTCTCATTTCATGTGCTCAGTTGGAAACGAGTGATGGGGGGAGTGGAAAAATGGGGTGAGGGAAGGAGGGAGGGAGGGAAGAAGGAGAGCAAAACGCTTCCTTGTTGACAGGTCTCATCAAATATAAATGCCAGGCCTCGTATAAATAACTTTGAACCCATTAATATTTGAAAACTGGACTCAATTATCATTTGTTCGCCGGGAATGTTAATCGTTCAGCTAATGGGAAAATCAAGAAGCCTCCTTGCTTTTATCCCTCTCTCTCCCCCTCTTCCAAATGAAAAATTACAAAAAAACCCCCAAACCCAGAGAGGTTAATGTGATACAGACCGTCCTCGACTTACGACCACAGCTGAGCTCAAAATGTCAGTCGCTAAGTGAGGCACTTGTGAAGTGTGTTTTGCCCCCATTGACCATCTTTCTTGCCAACGTTGTTGAACGAATCACTGCAGTTAGGAACACGGGCTTCCCCCATTGACTTTGTTTGTCAGGTCGCAAAAGGGGATCACGTGACCCCGCCTGGGAATGCAGTGACTGTCGTAAATATGAGTCCGTTGCCAGGCGGCTGGATTTGGATCATGTGACCGAGGGGAGGCTCCGATGGAGGTAAGTGTGATAAAATGGTCACCTTTTTCAGTGTTGTCGTAACTTCGAGCAGTCACTAAATGAACTATTGTAAGTCGAGGACTGCCTGTATTTCTGGCTTTCGTCACCAGGTCTGGCTCAAGGAGGCTACAATGGTCGTAAGTGTGAAAAATGGTCATAAGTTAACGTAAGTTAGTTCATTTGGGACAGGGGTAGACAACCTCGGCTCTTTTATGACTCGTGGACTTCAACTCCCAGAATTCCTGAGCTGGCCATGCCAGGTTTCCAAGCTGAGCCATACTGGCTAAGGAATTCTGGGAGTTGAAGTCCATGAGCCATGGTTGCCTACCCCTGGTTTGGGAGGTTTTGGGGAGCAAAGGTTCTGCCTGCTGGGCAGAAATTCAGCAGCTCACACTCAAATACACACACACACACACACACACAAACACACACACACACAGGGGCTAGCATCAACGCACTGATTCAATATTATCAAAGACGCCGGATTGATTTTCCTGTGCAAAACTGGTCTGGATAAGGATCTATGTGGCACTAATGCGTTTCAGATGCATCGATTGAAGGACCGGAATGTCAGAAGGGGTTGTAGAGGTCAGGTAGTCCAACCCCATCCAGCAAACGATGCAGGAAGCTAATTGGGTATGTCTGAGAGGATAAGGTATTTTTTTTCTTTTCCTTTCGTTCCACCTCACTGGCTTTGGAAGAAAATGTGGAGGGAGGGAGGGAGGAAGAGAGGGAAGGAAGGAAGGAAGGAAGGACGGAAGCAAGGAAAGAAGGAAGAAAAGATGGGAGGAAGGAAGGAAGTGGAAGAAAGGAAGAAAATATGTGGAGGAAGGAAGAGGAAGGAAAAATGGGAGGAAGGGGAAGAAAGGAAGAAAAGATGGGGAGGGAGGGAGCAAGGAAGGAAGGAGAAGGAAGGAAGAAAAGATGGGAGGAAGGAAGAGGAAGAAAAAATGGGAGGAAGGGGAAGAAAGGAAGAAAAGAAGATGGGGAGGGAGGGAGCGAGGAAGGAAGGGAGGAAGAAAGAAAAAGGAAGAAAGGAAGGAGAAGGAAAAGAAAAGATGGGAGGGAGGAAGGAAGGAAGAAAAGGTGGGAGGAAGGAAGGAAGGAAGAAAAGATGTGGAGGAAGGAAGAGGAAGGAAAAATGGAAGGGGAAGAAAGGAAGAAAAGAAGAGGGGAGGGAGGGAGCAAGGAAGGGAGGAAGAAAGAAAAAGGAAGAAAGGAAGGAGAAGGAAAAGAAAAGATGGGAGGAAAGAAGGAAGAAAAGGTGGGACCAAGGAAGGAAGAAAGAAAAGATGTGGAGGAAGGAAGAGGAAGGAAAAATGGAAGGGGAAGAAAGAAAGAAAAGAAGATGGGGAGGGAGGGAGCGAGGAAGGAAGGGAGGAAGGGAGGAAGAAAGAAAGAGGAAAAAAGGAAGGAGAAGGAAGAAAAGATGAGAAGAAGGAAGGAAGGAAGGAAGGAAGGAAGGAGGGAGGGAGGGAGGGAGGGAGGATGGGAGGATAAGGCTGAGAGTGACTGGCCCAAGGCCACCCAGCTGTCTCTGTGCCTGAAGCAGTACTAGAATTCATTGTCTCCTGGTTACTAGCCAATTGCCTTCCCCACGTATTTACTCTCTCTACAAGAGACTCTGCAAAATTTCGAACGCGGCTCTGGGTTCGTCTCTTGCCAAAGCAACTCATCCTTTGGTGATTCCCACTGAGGTTTCCCCCTGAGACGTCACTCATAAAGCTCCTTAAAACCTTATAATCTCTCCACTGGGCCGCTGTGAACCAGGGAGCAAAACACCAGTGCTGTGTTCACACCACAGGGCGTAGCTGTGCAAACAAGCCCTGATCCGCCTTAAGAGGATGGCCTGGTTTACAAAGCAAGGTCTGGTTTTGGCACTGGCAAGGAAAGTCTTACAATATCCCAGGGGCTGCCCCAAAGAAGAGGGAGTCAAGCTATTCTCCAAAGCGCCGGAAGGCAGGACAAGAAGCAATGGGTGGAAACTAATCAAGGAGAGAAGCAACCTGGAACTAAAGAGAAACTTCCTGACAGTGAGAACAATTAACCCGTGGAACGACCTGCCTCCAAAAGCGGTGAATGCTCCAACACTGGAAGTTTTTAAGAAGAGACTGGACAGCCATTTGTCTGAAATGGCATAGGGTTTCCTGCCTGAGCAGGGGGTTGGACTAGATGACCTCCAAGGTCCCTTCCAACTTTATTATTATTATTGTTCTTGTTATTATTATTACTAACTTAACAAGTGCGGTGATTCACTCAACAACCTTGGTGAGAGAGGTGGTCAAATCAGGCGAAGCTCCCTTAACAAAGGTCTCACTTAACCACGGAAATTGTGGGCTCCATTGCGGTTGTAAGTTGAGGACAGCCCATATCGATGCCGTGTGGAAGATCGGGTTCTGCCTGCAAACCATAGTTTGCCCATCCCTGGTTTAGAAGGAGCCACCTTGTTCCGTTGCTAAGAAAAATCCCCCCCCCCAAAATCAGACAGGGTCTCAATGGGACAATTAGAGAAGCAGAGTGTCATGGGTCTGTCTGATTTAACGAAACACTTCAAAGAACTTTCAGGCATTTTTTTTAGCCTAAAAAGCCTTTATTAGTATTACAGAGATGTCAGCACGGCATGGTGAAAATGCTAAGATCTGAATTTCCCTTCCTTTGCACATAACATTCCAGGTATTTCCCCTCCCCTATTTTGGGGTCATGATTCACATCTTCCAATTAACTTGGAGGGCAAAGATTCACCTCTGTTTCTTTTTCCAAGGCTTTCCTTATATTCTCCTCCCCTTTCACTGTCAACTGATTTAACTCTAAAAATACCAGACAGTTCTGCATATATTGTCAAAGCAAGAATATTCAATATTAGCAGTGTTGACATACAAAAAGGACAGATCCTGTAATGTAGCCAAAGCATATGTTAATGACTAGTTCTTGGTTTGTTGGGGTATTTCGCATGAAACCTTTTGACGAGCCTGTCAGCTTTCACCTCACTGGATTTCACCCAGGTGGCTTCAGACAACGGGTATCCCTTCCATTGTACTAGGTCACAGGTCGGCAACCTGCGGCTCCGGAGCCGCATGTGGCTCTTTGAGCCTTCCCCTGTGGCTCCCAGCCTCCTCTGCCTTTGCAGAGAGAGACAGAGTCAGAGAGAGGCAATTGCGCTTCCCTGCTTCTCTCTCTCTCTCTCTCTCTCTCTCTCTCTCTCTCTCTCTGTGTGTGTGTGTAAAAGAGAGTGTACTCACAGTGTTCTCCGAGGAGCTGAAAAGCTTATTGGGCAGGGCTCCTCCCTTTGCTGTGTCTCTGCAGGAAACAGGAAGCAGGAAGGGCAGGAGAGAGCTAGCTAGCCCAGCTAGGCTGACTCAGGAATTCTGGGAGTCATAAAAGAGTCATAAAAGAGCCGAGGTTGCCTACCCCCTAGCTTGTTGGAGAACAGCTTGAAGCCAGCTTGCCAGGTGAGCAGAAGATCGGAGAGAGGGAGAGGGAGAGAGAGAGAAAGAGAGGGAGAAAGAGAGAGGGGGGAGGGAGAGAGAGAGAGAGGAAAGAGAGAGAGAGTGGGGGAAGAGGACTGGCAGACCAAGGGCAGAAAGAGGGAGAGGGAGAGAGAGGGAGGGTGGGAGGGAGGGAGAGACAGAGAGAGAGAGACCCTTTTGATATCTAAAATGAAGATAACACTGCATATATCCTTTTTTACCTTTATGAGTAAAAAACATGCTCCCAGATTAGAGCTAAATGCAGAACAGACTGATTTATAGTTGGTAGACCGGGTGCCTCACCCAACAGATAAGATATATATATATATATATTTTTTTTTGCGGCTCCCAATGTTTTGTTTTCGGTGGGAAACGGGTCCAAGTGGCTCTTGGAGTGTTTTGGGTTGCCTATCCCTGCCCTAGGCATAAATCTGCAGCCAGGATGGGGCCAACAGCGAGGAGATTGGCCACAGCCCCCAAACGTGCAACCCCTGGACACAACTCTGCAGAACTCTGCAGCCAGGGTGGAGCCAACAGCAACAGCCCCAGTGGAGGGCGCAACAGCCTATAATGCAGTGGTTCTCAACCTTTTGAATGCCGCGACCCCCAACCGGTCCTAAGTCGAGAACTAAACCGGTCGTAAGTCAAGGACTACCCAACTGGTCGTAAGTCGAGGACTTTCCCTGCCCGGGAGCACCGCACATGCATGGTGCCGCCCCCTGCGCCGGCCGAGGCGTAGCTGACGAGCAGCAGAGACGGAGCAGGCTGACCACCGGCTGGGCCACCAGCTGGCCCAGCCCAAGGGAGGTGAGGCACCCGCCGGAAAAGGGGAAAAAAATGGCGGACAGCCTTGCTTAGCGACCCCCGTAAAATGGTCGATTGACTCCAAATGGGGTCGCGACCCATAGGTTGAGAACCGCTGCTATAATGGTATCCCCTTTCAGAGCAACCTTCCACGGGGACCCAGAGAAGCTGGTTGTTTTTCCTCAACCAAGTGCGCCCTCATTTGAATTGCTGGGCCTATCTCTACCCGAACTCAGGGGCCATGGTCGATGTCATTGCGTCCAACCTAGAGGGAGAAGCATCCGAATGGCTGAATTATTTATATAATGAGCAAGCCCCCAAATTGGAAGACCCCCCCAACTCTTCCTTTTAGGGCTGAGGGAAAGATTTGAGGACCCATGGAATATTGAATATTCTGGCTTTGACACAGAGAAGAGATGCCTAGCCCCCCCCCCCAAAAAACCCTCACCCTAAAATCCGGGGGTGAAAAAAAAATAAAGCTTTCAACGGCTTCCTGTCTCCGCTAATATGAGCTTTATCTTAATTGCATCCTCGTTTGAAGAGTGCCCTATCGGATCGTTTCCTTCTCCTCCCCCCCCCCCGCTGTTTTAATTTTGCTTTTACAATTGGATACAAAATATTAATAAAGCGTATTAAAACCGTCTCCCTGGGGAGGGACGGGGAGGGCACACTGACAACTAATTGATTGCAAAGAAAGGGAGGGGGGGAAGGGAGGAAGGGCTGCCAAGCGTCACTGTGTGGGTTTTTGTCGGGAGATTGGCAGCTCTGCCAATCACCGTCTGCAGAAGGAGCAGAAGGAACCTGACAGACGAGGAAAAAAAATCAAAGACTTCAATGGCAGCATCTGGTTTCTTTGAAGCTCGTGGGCCTAAAAGTCTTATTTCATCATTCAGCTGTTGAACTGATCCCTTCTTTTCCTCCTGCAATTTAAAGAGAGGTAGAGAGCATCCCTACCTATCTTGCAAGGTAGGCCGGTTCCAAGATAGTAGGTGTTCTGATCCGCAGGTTTTAATCCAACATCATACAGTTAATTCCTCAATTTATAACCATTGGTTTGGGGGAACGTCTGAAGTAAGTGAAAAAAAATTGACTTATGATCGATCCTCGCACTTACGACTGTAACGTTGAATGGTCACTAAATGAATGTTTGTTAAGTCGAACATTGCTTGCGTTAATTAAACCGTTATAATCCGGGGGGGGGTGTGCAGATCAAGAGGACAAGGGAGGTTTGGGGCCCGTGGGCTCCAGGTTGCAAACCCTTGGAGCAGGAATGGTCCAGTCTAGGAATCCGATATTTCTATGGTATGTGCGGGCAGGGTGGGTGTAATGGACCCCACATGGGAGAAAACAGGCAATAATTTTTTTCTACTCACACCCATTCATATAATGGGGGAGGACTAGGAAAAAGCCTCAAATTAGACAGGATTGTTTTGGTGGTATAAGTCTGTTGGGGAAAATTTAAAATAAAAATAAACTTTAAAAGCGTCATCGAATTGACACATAGTGGAGCGTTTCTCGACTCTTGACAACTTTAAGATGTGTGGACTTCGACTCCCAGAATTCCCCAGCCAGGAAGAGTGGACATCAACTCCCAGAATTCCCCAGTCAGAATGTGTGGACTTCGACTCCCAGAATTCCCCAGTCAGGATGTGTGGACTTCGATTCCCAGAATTCCCCAGTCAGAATGTGTGGACTTTGACTCCCAGAATTCCCCAGTCAGGAAGAGTGGACATCAACTCCCAGAATTCCCCAGTCAGGATGTGTGGACTTTGACTCCCAGAATTCCCCAGTCAGGATGTGTGGACTTCGATTCCCAGAATTCCCCAGTCAGGAGGAGTGGACTTTGACTCCCAGAATTCCCCAGTCAGGATGTGTGGACTTCGACTCCCAGAATTCCCAGCCAGGATGTGTGGACTTTGACTCCCAGAATTCTCCAGCCAGGATGTGTGGACTTTGACTCCCAGAATTCCCCAGCCAGGATGTGTGGACTTTGACTCCCAGAATTCCCCAGCCAGGATGTGTGGACTTTGACTCCCAGAATTCCCCAGCCAGGATGTGTGGACTTCAACTCCCAGAATTCCCCAGCCAGGATGTGTGGACTTCAATTCCCAGAATTCCCCAGCCAGGATGTGTGGACTTCGACTCCCAGGATTCCCCAACCAGGATGTGTGGACTTTGACGTTCACAAGTCTTAATGTTCTCCAGGTTGGACACCCCTTGGATTAAATCAAGGGCATGAATTTTTAAAGGCTGTCCCCTCAAGGTATTAGCGTAACCAAATGGAATATTCTCTATCAATCAAGCAGCATCCTCGATGGGGAACCTCAAAACACAATCACACCCGTGGACTCCCTGTGGAAACGTCTGTTATTCCGTGCTCCTTTCAAAGGCGCACGGTGGAAGCCTGTCTTCGGGGCCTCATCGCTCCAGCGCACCGGCCCACCCACCATCCTCCTCCCTGCGCTGTAGCCAGCCGAGGAGATAAATTACTCCTCGGAGTATCGCCAGGAGATGAAGAAGCAAGGCAGAGTGACACCTCCAATTTATTTCCCACCCAGCAGCACTTCTTAACACAGACTAATGCAATTCCACCCGCCGACATAATCATAATAAAAAAGAAACAAGCTCCTTCGTACAGGTTTATCATAACGACGGTTATGCCATGCCCGGAGCCATGTGGCGCAGGGAATGTAACCAGAAGAGACAGCGAGAGATTTTGCGGTCCAGGGATTGTGTAGATGGCCTCGGTGGATTTCAAGAGGTCAGCCTTGCGGGCCGAATCCAAGTTGGACCGTCGGAGAAAAGCTGATTTTATTTCCTTTTACAGCCTTTTTTATGCCGTTGCACCATCCAAGTCGCACAACATGGCGCTGGGAAGCGGGCCAAAAAAGCAATCAGGTTGAAACCACCATCTGCAGGATGGTAATGTAATGTAATATACAGGTAATCCTCGACATACGACGGCTACATTCACGCTTGTGGTACGGCTTGTAACATTATTATTATTATCCTCCTCATCTTTTCTACTACCTTCTCTTCTTGGTGTGGTTATTACAATTATTATCCTCACTCTGTTGTTTTGCATGTATACTGAGAGCTTCTGCACCGGGGATAAATTCCTTGTGTGTCTAATCCAGCGGTTCTCAACCTATGGGTCGCGACCACATTTGGGATCGAACGACCATTTTACGGGGGTCGCCAAACAACGCGATCCGCCATTTTTCCCTCTCAGGGGGCGCCGCCGCGCATGTGCGCCGTGCATGGGGGCACCACCGCACATGGGGCACCGCCACGCATGTGCGCCGCGCATGGGGGCGGCGTCACGCATGCGCAGCGCATCCGTGTGACGGGGGTCGCTGTCACACAAAGGTTGAGAACCGCTGGTCTAATCACACGTGACCAAATAGTGGTAGTCCTCAATTTACAACCACAATTGAGTGCCACATTTCTGTTCATTTGTGAAGTGAGTTTTGCCCCATTTTACGCCCTTTCTTGCCCCGGTTGTAAAGTGAATCACTGCAGTTGTTAAGTCAGGGACACGTCGTTAAGTGGGTTCCCCACTGACGTTGCTTGTCCGAAGGTCGCAAAAGGGGATCACCTAACTCTGGGACTCTGCCACCATCATAAATACGAGTCAGTTGCCAAGCGTCCAAATTTTGATCACATGACCGCGGGGGATGCTGCAACGGTCATAAGTGTGAAAAACGGTCCTAAGTCCCTTTCTTCCGTGCCATTGTAACTTGGAACGGTCATTAAAGGAATGGTTGTAAATCAAGGACGACCTGTTTTCTATTCTGTTCTGCAACTGGGACAAGAACGTCTGTTTGTAAGCAAGTTAATACGTGAGTTGTGCCCAATTTCGTGACCTCTTTTGCCACGGTCAGTAAATGAACCCGGCTTCCCCCATTGATTTGGCTTGTTGGAAGCCAGCTGGAAAGGTTCCAAATGGGGATCACGTGACCTCGGGACGCTGCGACCGTCATAAATATGAGTCAGTTGCTGAACACCAGGGATTCTGCCCGTGACTGTTAGGGACCGTGCGACAGTGGTGGAAAAAGCGTGGATGGCTTGCAACCCCCTTTTTTCAGCGCTGTCGTGACTTTGAACGGATATAATAATAATAATGATGATGATGATGATGATGGGATGGGTCTTGGAGGTCTTCTAGTCCAACCCCCTGCTCAGGCAGGAAACCCTATACCATTTCGGACAAATGGCTGTCCAGTCTCTTCTTAAAAACTTCCAGTGTTGGAGCATTCACCGCTTCTGGAGGCAGGTAGTTCCACTGGTTAATTGTTCTCACTGTCAGGAAGTTTCTCCTTAGTTCTAAACCAGGGGTAGGCAACTTTGGCTCTTTTATGACTCGTGGACTTCAACTCCCAGAATTCCTGAGCCAGTCTGGCTCAGCTTGGAAACCTCTCCCTTTCCCCTCAGCATGGCTGGCTCAGGAATTCTGGGAGTTGAAGTCCACCAGTCATAAAAGAGCCAAGGTTGCCTACCCCTGGTCTAGGGGATTCTGGGAGTTGAAGTCCCAGATCAGGGGTAGGCAACCTTGGCTCTTTTATGACTCGTGGACTTCAACTCCCAGAATTCCTGAGCCAGCATGGCTCAGCTGGGAAACCTCTCCCTTTCCCCTCAGCATGGCCAGCTCAGGAATTCTGGGAGTTGAAGTCCACCAGTCATAAAAGAGCCAAGGTTGCCTACCCCTGCCCTATACCATGTATGATGTAATCTCTAATCCTCATCAATAGAGAATCTGGCTTGTTTTCCTATCCTCTGGTTTTCAGTCTCCCCGAAATTGCAATCTCTTTTGTGAATTCCATCTGCAAAATAGATTGTGGGTTGATGTTATCAAGAAATGATCATCAGAACTGGATAAAAATAGGTCAAGATGAATTCGTGATGACTCCCCAGACACGGCCAGGTGGCTTTCTTAGCCTGGATAAGGAAGGATGCTTTCTCAGCTGCTCAATCTATTTTGTGGTCCCCCATCCAGAAAATAATCAGGTCTGACCTTGCTTAGCTGCTCAAGTTCAGACAAAATGGCTTACTTGAAGTGCTAAAAGGTCTTTAAAGATTTTTCTTTTTCCCCTCTGTTGGGTCAATTTTTCATCCAGAACAATTTCACTGTCCTAAGTGCAATAAAAAGTGCAGTACAGCTAAGTCCTCAACGTACGACCGCAATTGAGCCCCAAATGTTTGTTGCCACATTGTTAAGTGAATCACTGCAGTTGTTAAGTTAGTAAGCCGGTTGTTAAGTGAACCTGAGTTCCCCATTGACTCTGCTTGTCAGAAGGTCACAACAGGGGATCACCTGACCCCAGGACACTGCAAACCGTCATAAATACGAGTCAGTTGCCAAGCGTCTGAATTTTGATCACGTGACGGTGAGGATAACGCGATGGTTGTAAATGTGAAAAACGGTCATAAGTCACGTTTTTCAGTGCCGCTGTAACTCTGAGCGGTCACTAAATGAACTGTTGTTAACTTGAGGACTATCTGTGGCTTGTCTGCATTTTAAAGAACGAGCACTCTTAACTCAGAAGTTTTTTCTGGATTTCTTTCGCTAAGGATCCCGGCTTCTCCTCAGGCAGGGTAAAATATAGAAAATATTAAACAGAAGGCATCTAATTATTAACTGATTGATAATGTGCCCTGCTAGTTCATATTATTTCTTGGCTCGCTTGTTTATTAATAGAACAACTACAACTGTTTGTTAAATATTTAAGCCACATCTCAGAGAGAGAGAGAGAGAGAGAGAGAGAGAGAGAGAAAGTCAGTTTTAGGACAGCTTCCAAGGTTGATTCAATTATCAGTTCTCGCAGCTTCCCTGTCTGGCTTTGTCTATTTCATTGATACAATATCACGGCTGCCGTTTTTATAAGCTTTTCCAGGCTGGTTCATTGCCTTGTTTTCTCTTGCGTTACACGTAGTCCTTGATTTACAACAGTTCATTTAGTAACCAGAGTTTACAAGGGCACTGGAAAATGTGACGTATGACCATTTTTCACAGTTTATGATCTTTGTAGCATCCCCACGATCACATGATCAAAATTCAGATGCTTGGTGACCGGTTCGTAGTGATGACGGTCGCAGTGTCCCTGAGTCGCGTGATCCCCTTTTTGTGTCCTGACGAGCAAAGTCATTGGGGGGGGGCAGCCGAATTCACTTAACAACTGGGTTTCTAACTTGTGACCTGCAGTGATTCCGTTAAGAACTAGGGCAAGAAAGGTCGCAAACTGGGACAAAACTCACTTAACTAATGTCTTGCTTAACGACATGAATTTTGGGCTCATTGTGGTCGTACGTCGAGGACTACCTGTATTAAACATCAGAAGGAAGAGAGATAAAGAAGCCGGTGAGAGGCTCAAAGGTAAACTCCACCGTGTAGTTTATCAGTTGCTAAAACTCTCAAAATGGTAGTCCTCATCTTATGACCGTTTGCTTAGTGACTGTTCGAAGTTACCATGGATGTAAAAACGGGGACTTAGATAAGAATAAAATAGAATAGAATAGAATAGAATAGAATAGAATAGAATAGAATAGAATAGAATAGAATAGAATAGAATAGAAGCTGGAAAGGACCTTGGAGGTCTTCTAGTCCAGCTCCCCGCTCAAGCAGGAGACCCTAAGCTTTCCTACCTGAGCAGGGGGTTGGACTAGAAGACCTCCAAGGTCCCTTCCAACTGTGTTATTCTATTCTATTCTATTCTATTCTAGTCTAGTCTAGTCTAGTCTAGTCTAGTCTAATCTAGTCTAGTCTAGTCTAGTCTAGTCTAGTCAAGTCTAGTCTAGTCTAGTCTTAAGCTTTATAATAATATAACATAGTTACTCCTTGTCTTACAAGTATAGTATTCCTTTAGCGAACATTTGAAGTTACAACAGCACTAAAAAACGACTTACGACCAATTCTCATAAATCATAGCATCCTCAAGGTCATGTGATCAAGGGTGCTTGGCCATCGGCCTGTATTTATGACGGTTTGCAGCATCCCGGGTCACGTGATCCCCATTTGTGACCTTGTGACAAGCAAAGTCAATGATCTGGGAAGCCAGATTTGCTTAATGACCGTGTGACTCACTTAACAACGGAATCAGTGATTCGCTTAAGCCACAGTGGCCAAAAAAGATCGTAAAATCAGATACGACTCATTTAAGAACCACCGGATTGGAAATTCTGCCCCCGCCCCCCCAATTGTGGTCGTAAGAGGAGACCTTCCTGTAAAAAAAAACCTTCCCTATTCACCTGGGAAGGGTGTGGGGTTTTTTTTTCTGCCACTGCCACTTCGCTTTGTGTTAGATAGACAATCTCTGCCTCCTTTTCTTCAGATGTTTGTGTTTGTGAACGAGGCGACATGATTGCTTGCCTCTCAGCAGAAGAGAAGACACATCCGAGCTGAGTCTATCGCAATTTAAGTTCCCATTATGTCTTATCTTTGAACAGCACCGGGCAAAGTGTATTTATGCATTTATTTATTTCGCACAATTCTATCCCGCTGCAATCAGGACGGTTCTCTGCGGCTTACGACGAGCATAAAAATTAATTAAAACTAACTTAACAGTAAGAACAGTGGGAACGAAAGGAAAGAAGGAACACAATAAAAACACAAGAGAAGGATGGGGCTGTTAAGCAAGGGGAAAGCTTACAGCAACACAATTCCGTCTTCAGTTGTATTCAAAATATCAACAAGGAGGGGAGCCAGGCTGATCTAACAATCGGGAGATTGTTAAAATTCTTATTACTTACAACAATTTGTTTAGTGACTGTTCAAAGTTACAACAGCACTGAAAAAAATGACCTGTGACAATTACACCCTTTCCAGCATCCCTATGATCAAAATCCAGATGTTTGGCAGCTGGCTCATATTTACGACAGTCGCAGCGTCCCGCGGGTCAACGCGATTCCCCTTTTGCGACTTTCTGACAAGCAAAGTCAAGCCAGATTCGCTTAACAACCGGGTTATTAAGAACTGCAGTGATTCACTTAACAACTGTGGCAAAAAAGATCATAAATTTTACCTCATAAAATGGGGTAAAATTCACTGAACAAATGTTTCACTTAGCGACAGAAACTTTGGGCTCATTTGTGGTCGAGAAGTTTGGGAGCTGTGTTCAGAGTTACTCTACTGCTGAAAAAGTGGCTTACCACACCAGTGCTCACACTTATGACTGTTGCATGACATGACTGTGTAATATTGTTGTGATCTGAGCACTTGGTGTGCATTTACGACAGTTGCCATGTTCCAATTGTCATGGGATTCCCCATCTGGGATTCTCCCAGCGGGCTGTGGACAAGCCAAGTGGGGGGGGAGCCAGATCCACTTAACGACCGTGTGGCTTGCTTAACAACTGCAGGGATTCCCTTAACAAGTGTGACAGGAAAGATCGTAAAATGGGGCGAAGCCCACTTCACAACTGTCTCTCTTTGCAAGGGAAACGGCTCAAGTGTGGTCAGACATTGAGGAGTACCTGCCTATTATGATATTTTCACAGTTTTAAAACTTGTTTATTTCAATGTTAGCTTTATGGATCGTGTGGTAAACCCGTTCAGAGGGTCCCTCTCGGAGAGAGTTGGATGGTTAAGAAATAGGGAATATAAACATAAATAAATTAAACCAGGGCCTTGAAACGCTGTAAAAGGAGGTGGTTGCCTCCGGAGTTTCAAGTAAGCTACAAGTAGTCCTTGAGTTATGACGGTAATGCAGCCTGCCCGTTATGGACGTAACAGCCACAAAACAGATCAGTCATGAGACCAACCTGACTTTATTTTTACTCCCTTGTTTTGTAAAGGTTGTTGAATTCACACAGTGGTCCTAAAGTGAACACTGCAGTCGTGAGGGAAACTCAACAGTCACTAAGTTGATCCATCGTTTGCTATGCCATGGTTGTGCCAAAAAGCGGAATTGTCTTGTTGGCGAGAACCCAAAGTGCAGTCACATGACCAGGGGTGGAGAGACCCCTGACTATCAGAAGACCACACCTGGAACACTGCAGCCAATCACAAAAAAGATGTTGAGACTTTGGAAAAAGTGCAGAGAAGAGCAACTAAGATGATCCAAGACCTGGAGGCTAAAACATACGAAGAATGGCTGCAGGACTTGGGTTTGGCTAGTCTAAAGAAAAGAAGAAATAGGGGAGACATGATAGCAGTATTCCAGTTATCTGGGGGGGCTGCCACAAGACAGAGGGGGTCATGTTATCCTCCAAAGCACCAGAAGGTAGGACGAGAAACAATGGATGGGACCTGATCAAAGAGAGAAGCAATCTGGAATCAAGGAGAAACTTCCTGACAGTGAGGACAATTAACCAGGGGAACAACTTGCCACCACAAATTATGGGTGCTCCATCACTGGAGATTTTTAAGAAGAGACTGGACAGCCACTTGTCTGAAATGTATACCATTTCAGATAAATGGTTGTTCAGTCTCTTCTTTAAAACTTCCAGTGTTGTAGCATTCACAACCTCTGGGGGCAAGTTGTTCCACTGATTAATTTTTCTCACTGTCAGGAAATTCCTCCTTAGTTCCAGATTGCTTCTCTCCTTGATGAGTTTCCATCAGTTGCTTCTTCTGCCTTCGGGTGCTTTGGAGAACAGCTTGATTCCCTCTTCTTTGGGGTAGACCAGTGGTTCTCAACCTGTGGGTCGGGACCCCATTTGGGGTCGAACGACCATTTCACGGGGGTCGCCAAACAACACAGTCCACCATTTTTTCCCCCTTAGCTGTGCTACTCCCTTTTATTCTATTGGCTTTCAAAAGCCAATAGGAATTGTCCAGGCTGTCTCTGCCCTGCTGAGCCCGCCAAAAGTCCCATTCTGCAAACGGTGCTGCGCCAGTTGAGTAGTCCTCGACTTACGACTGGTTGAGTAGTCCTCGACTTATGACCGGTTGGGGTCGCGGCATTAAAAAGGTTGAGAACCACTGGGGTAGACCCTCAAATATTGGAAGACTGCTATCTTGTCCCCCCTCGTCCTTCTCTTCATTAAACTAGACATTCCCAATTCCAGCAACCGTTCCTTATATGTTTTAGCCTCCAGTCTTCTCTGCACTCTTTCTAGAGTCTCAACATCTTTTTTACATCGTGGTGAACAAAACTGGATGCAATATTCCAAGTGTGGCCTTATCAAGGCCTTGTAAAGTGGTATTAACACTTCACGTGATCTTGATTCTATCCCTCTGTTAATGCAGCCCAGCACTGTGTTGGCCTTTTTGGCAGCTGCAGCACACAGCTGGCTCATCTTTAAGTGATTGTCCACTAGGACTCCGAGATCCCTCTCACAGTTGCTACTATTGAGCAAGGTAGCACCTATACCAGGGGTCTTCAAACATGGCCCTTTTATGACTTGTGGACTTCAACTCCCAGAATTCCTCAGCCAGGCACGCTGGGTGAGGAATTCTGGGAGTTGAAGTCCATAAGTTATAAAAGGGCCAAGTTTGAAGACCCCTGACCTATACTGTACCTGTGCATTTGGTTTTTATTGCCTAAATGTAGAGCCTCACTTTTTTCACCATTGAATTTCATTTTGTTAGATAGCGCCCAGTGTTCAAGTCTGTCAAGATCCTCCTATATCTTAAGCCTGTCTTCTGGAGCGTTGGCTATTCCTGCCAGCTTGATGTCGTCTGCAAATTTGATAGCTTCAGAGGGACTTATCAGAAATTTGTTAGGCAAGGATAAGTTGGAAAGAATCACAAAGATTTTTTTTAATCAGAGATAGCTAATTATATTATTTGAGTGATATTTATACAGAATTGAATTTACTAACATGCTAATGTTGCGATAACTTTAACCTTTAGAGATCAAGAGAAGTTTATATAAGTATTTAACTAAGATTTCTAAAAGGCCAAAGTTGATAAACAGAACACTATTTTAATCTTGCATGCAAAGTTAAATGCAGCATCAATAAACAGCATGAAAACTGATCAAGTTATCTGTTATACAAGAAAGCTTTCTGTCATAAGCTTACTTGGACTTCAGTAAGGCATTTGATAAAGTAGATCACAACCTACTACTTGACAAGATAGAAAAATGTGGGGTAGACAGAACCACCACCAGATGGATCAGTAGCTGGCTGACCGGCCGTACTCAGCGAGTGGTCCTCAATGGAACTGCATCTATATGGAGGGAAGTGTGTAGTGGGGTGCTTCAGGGCTCTGTTCTGGGCCCAGTACTCTTCAACATCTTCATCAACGATTTGGATGAAGGGATAGATGGGGAACTCATCAAATTTGCAGACGACACCAAGCTGGCAGGAATAGCCAGCACTCCAGAAGACAGGCTTCAGATACAGAAGGATCTGGACAGACTTGAACACTGGGCACTAACTAACAAAATGAAATTCAATGGTGAAAAAAGCAAGGTTCTACATTTAGGCAAGAAAAACCAAATGCACAAGTATAGCATAGGTGGCACCATGCTCAATAGTAGTAACTGTGAGAGGGACCTCGGAGTCCTAGTAGACAATCACTTAAATATGAGCCAGCAGTGTGCTGCAGCTGCCAAAAAGGCCAACACAGTGCTAGGCTGCATTAACAGAGGGATAGAATCAAGATCACGTGAAGTATTAATACCACTCTTCAATGCCTTGGTAAGGCCACACTTGGAATACTGCATCCAGTTTTGGTCACCACGATGTAAAAAAGATGTTGAGACTCTAGAAAGAGTACAGAGAAGAGCAACAAAGATGATTAGGGGACTGGAGGCTAAAACATATAAGGAACGGTTGCTAGAATTGGGTATGTCTAGTTTAACGAAGAGAAGGACAAGGGGGGACATGATAGCAGTATTCCAATATCTCAGGGGCTGCCATAAAGAAGAGGGAATTAAGCTATTTTCCAAAGCACCTGAAGGCAGGACAAGAAGCAACGGGTGGAAACTAATCAAGGAGAGAAGCAACCTAGAACTAAGGAGAAACTTCCTGACAGTGAGAACAATTAATCAGTGGAACAGCTTGCCTCCAGAAGCAGTAAATGCTCCAACACTGGAAGTTTTTAAGAAGAGACTGGACAGCCATTTGTCCGAAATGGTGTAGGGTTTCCTGCCCGAGCAGGGGGTTGGACTAGATGACCTCCAAGGTCCCTTCCAACTTTACTACTACTATTATTATTATTATTATTATAATATTTAATACCAAGATCTTTGTCTTATTTATTATTTTTGTAGATATTATAGATTGTATCAGTTGAATACAAAATAGATAAGTCCTGGGAATGGTTAGATTTATCCAACATCTTTCTAGACTGAGAGATTAAGAGACACAGAAAACGAGGTTCAGAAAATGTTCCAATTAGGATTCACTGAACCATCAAATATTGATTTTAGAACAGTTTTGGTCCTAAAAGCTAATGACAAAATGAGATTTGGTGTGGACTGAGGAAAACTTAATCAAGTTACAAAATCTCTACTTTCCCCACTATTTCAGTCATTCCAAATAGGCTGAGATATAGGCAAATGTTATGTAAATCTTGTCTCGTGTTTTGTGGAGTACCTGTCCCTTTTAGGACAATGCATAAATGGGCATCTGAAAGGAACATTTGGTCAAAGCAGTGTTTCTGACCTTTGGCAAGTTTAAGATAGATGGTCTTCCACTCCCAGAATTCTCCAGCCAGCATGCTTTAACATGGGTGGACTTCCACTCCCAGAATTCTCCAGGAAGCATGCTTTAAGATGGATGGACTTCAACTCCCAGAATTCTCCAGGAAGCATGCTTTAAGATGGATGGACTTCAACTCCCAGAATTCTCCAGGAAGCATGCTTTAAGATGGATGGAATTCAACTCCCAGAATTCTCCAGGAAGCATGCTTTAAGATGGATGGACTTCAATTCCCAGAATTCCCCAGCCAACATGCTTTAACATGGGTGGACTTCCACTTCCAGAATTCTCCAGGAAGCATGCTTTAAGATGGATGGACTTCAACTCCCAGAATTCTCCAGGAAGCATGCTTTAAGATGGATGGAATTCAACTCCCAGAATTCTCCAGGAAGCATGCTTTAAGATGGATGGACTTCAATTCCCAGAATTCCCCAGCCAACATGCTTTAACATGGGTGGACTTCCACTTCCAGAATTCTCCAGGAAGCATGCTTTAAGATGGATGGATTTCAACTCCCAGAATTCTCCAGGAAGCATGCTTTAAGATGGATGGACTTCAACTCCCAGAATTCTCCAGGAAGCATGCTTTAAGATGGATGGACTTCAGTTCCCAGAATTCCCCAGCCAACATGCTTTAACATGGGTGGACTTCCACTTCCAGAATTCTCCAGGAAGCATGCTTTAAGATGGATGGACTTCAACTCCCAGAATTCTCCAGGAAGCATGCTTTAAGATGGATGGACTTCAATTCCCAGAATTCCCCAGCCAACATGCTTTAGGATGAGTGGACTTCACCTCCCAGATTTCCCCAGCCAGCATGCTTTAAGAGGGGTGGACTTCAACTCCCAGAATTCCCCATCCAGCATGCTTTAAGATGGGTGGACTTCCACTCCCAGAATTCCCCATCCAGCCATGCTTTAAGATGGGTGGACTTCAACTCCCAGAATCCCCCAGCCTGGGGGAGTTGAAGTCTACCCATCTTAAAGTTGCCAAGGTTGAGAAAGACTAGAGTAGAAAATACCAAGCAGAGGAGGAGGAGGAGGAGGAAGTTAGGCCTCAGAATCAGGCAGATGCCCCTTCTGATGATGCTCCTTGCATGTGTTGTGCCTGTGAACGAGAAGCCACCCAACATCCTGTGATACCTCGAGGAGACTCACTCCCTGGAGAGGCGCATCCAGCCACAACTGTGTTAAAAGGCCAGTGTCATGCTCGCCTTGACCCCAGATTGAACTGAATAACTGAATAAGGCTGTGTCAGCTCCAGTTCCTAATCACATCAATCTTTTTGCTGCCCGCAGCAGCTTAGCTTGACTCCCTGACATCACAGCGGAAAAAATAAAAGCGATCTCGCCAGAGGAAAAGTGCATTACATCAGGAGACAGGAGGAATTTGGAAATGCGCAGTCATAAAAAAGGATGTCAGCCCCGTCTTCGTTGCAGCAAAACCGGGCTAAATTAAAGAGACACCTGGCCCTTCAGGAACTTCTGAGGTGAAATTTTGGGCGGGAAAACTAAGAAGCTGTTACGAAGGAGTCTGAGAAGTGGCTGTGGATGAAACGCGAGCCCCATTTGCAGCGAAATCGGTCTTCGTGTTCTCAGAAGAATAATTTGGGGGGCTAACTCGAGGCGAGTTTGCGCAAGCATAAAAATGAAATCCAGACCAACTGTGAGGAAAAGAGATATCTTTGTTCTCAAAAGGAAAGGAATTTGCTTTGGAGGCAGCTGCAGAGAAATGGGGCACAGAGATATTGTTTTATAGGGGAGTTTGTCCTGAGTGCATGGGGAAGTAGATATGTGCTGATTCTAGTGTTGAAGGAAAAGTCTTCATCATGGTTCAGTCCAAGCTGGGAATAAATAACATGATGACTGCTTTAGAAAGAAGGTTGCAGTTTATTGAAGAGGAGAGCCAGACAGGAAGATGGCTCTGGAAGAAAAGAGAGGGAGCACATGTAGGGAGTGGGTTTTTATACCTTCTGGAGCCTTTTGTTTGGAATTGTTCCTGTGGCATGAACTTTGACCTGAGTCTGAGTGTGCCCTTTGGCATCTGTGGGTTAATCCTATTATGTCCTGTCTTAGAATTTGGGTGGGATATGTAGATTTTAGGTGTCTTTGTCTTCCTAAGCTTCTAGCTGGAGGGCTCCAACCTTCCTGAATGGATTATCACATCTGCATTTCTACAGAGCTGGTTTCTGCTCGGGGGAGGGAGACTTGGGGCTATTAAGAAAATAAACTGGGCATGCTTTTCTGCCTCTTTAAGATCCTTTGAGGAAATATAATATTCTGCCCTTTTAATATTTCCTTCTCTGGGGGGGGGCTGACTTCCCACACTAGGGTGACACTTGAGAGGTGTGGGTGTATGATGTTTATTGTTGTGAGCAGTTCCACCGGGAGATCAATTTAATTCACTCTGGGTTTATAGACCTTATCCTTTGATATGTGGATTAGGTCTGGGTAACTTATTTGGGTGTTTGAGGAGGTTTCAGTTAAAGATTTTTCCGTTTGCTGTTTTTACTTGATTAATGTAGCTTCCTGCTTGACTGTCAATTATCTAATGGAGAATCTGATTCTCAGCCCATTGTGGATGCTGTTCATGTTTTAAGGGAAGACGGAAACAGTATATAAAGAGTGAAATCTATTTTGATATAAAACTCCCCACCGTATTTTTAAGCCTCTTTCTCAAGCTGTGCAAAGGGATGGATGGATTTGCCTTCTCAAAGGGGTTTCTATCTCTTGCTTACAATGAAAGGGTTTTTTTTGAGAGGCTGGCAAAGCTGTGGAAGAAGGAACGTGGAGCCTGGAATTAGACTTGTAAGGCAGGCTGCTTGTTAAGCAGGCCACTACATGACCATATGTGCATTTTCCGACCTTTTGTGCAACGGTTGTTGAGTGGTTGTTAAGCAAACACAACCTTAAGTAAATCCATCGTTAAGCTTTTTTCTCTTTCCTTGTATTCTTTATCTTATTTTACTTTTTTTTGCATATATATACATCTTTTTTTCTTTCTTTTTTCTTTTGTTTTTTCTCTTTTCAAGCATTATTGTTAATTATCTTATAAGCTTACGTAAGGTATTTAGATATATTTATGGTTTATACTTTTTTAACTTTTTTAAAGATTTTTTAGAAATTTTAACTAAGCCTATATTCAGCTCTGGGAAGGTTGGGGGGATGGGTGGGAGGGTTGGGGTGGTTGGGTAGGGTTGTTTTTTGTTTTTCTTTTTCTATTTGTAAAAATTTTAAAAATTTTCAATAAAAAAAAAAAAGAAGAGACTGGACAGCCATTTGTCTGAAATGGTATAGGGTTTTCTGCCTGAGCAGGGGGTTGGACTAGATGACCTCCAAGGTCCCTTCAAACATGATTATTATTATTATTATTATTATTATTATTATTATTATTATTATTATTATTATTATTAGTAGTAGTAGTAGTAGTAGTAGTAGTAGTAATAGCAGCAGCAGCGGTAGAATTCTATGTTGCTTTAAGATGGGTAGATTTCACCTCCCAGAATTCCCCAGCCAGCATGCTTTAAAGATGGAATAACTTCAGCTCCCAGAATTCTCCAATCAGCAGGCTGGCTGAGGAATTCTGGGAGTTGAATCCATCCATCTTAAAGTTTCTGAGGCTGAGGAGTGGGGCCTTCTTTCTCATAAATGCTACTAATCAGATCTCTGAAGATGCGGCCCTTGGATTAACCATTTTGGGTTCAAATTGCAAGACAGGAAAGGCGGCCCTCGGACTGTAATTGGCTGAGCTTATTAAATTTGAAAATATAATAAAATCTGAAGCGGATAATTCATCCTGAGCCCTCTCTGATACACTTCCTTTTAATAAATATTACTCATCAGAGCTCTGGAGACCTATCCTTTAGATTAACTATTTCCAGTTCAAATTCCCACCGGTGAAGCACGTTTTCCAGTTTACAAGCTGCAATCGCAGGATTGGGATCACAAGATCAATAAAAGCTTCTGTCATTTAATAAAATGTGCTAGTTGTAAAAAAAAGTGCTACGTCCCTTCTTCTCATTTTTGGGGAAAGCCCAGGTAGTTAAGTTGTTAAGTGAATCAGAAGGTCGTAAAGGGCGATCACATGACCCCAGGATATTGCGACCGTCGTAAACGTGAGCCATTTCCCAACTGGCCACAATTTTGACCGCACGATCATGGGGACGCTGCGATGATTGTGAGCGTGAAAATCAGTCATAAATCGCTTTTCTAAGTGTCATTGTAAGTTCGAACGGTCACTAAATGGACTGTTGCCTTATTTGTCAAGACTGCAGAGGTGGTCGATTTCGGCCCATGGCGTGGGGGGGGGTGTCAGACTAGATGACCTCCCAGGTCCCTTTCAAACCCTTTTAAGGCTTTTCTTTCCTTCTATGAAATAATCACAGGCAGCACTGTGTAGTAACCAGAATCCTTCCAAGCAATTTCATCCATCCTCCCTCTTTTCTAGATGGTCCTTGCGGTAACAAAAATAGGAGTGTTGCAAGAATTTTAATTTTTGACAGGTTGTGAAACACACCCAGTTCCTGTTGGAGTCCTCTCCCTGAACAAGTAGCAGCTAAGAAGGCGAGTGTGGTTGTGCTTGTGATGATATGTTCCGGGTGAATGCGTATTTGATGTAAGGGCATTCTTTGGGAAAACACATACAAACACACACACACACACACACACACACACACACACACACACACACACACACACACCAGAAAGGGGTTTATTTGCATCTCTTGTACCACTGATCATTTATTTCTTTTTTTAAAAAAAAAAAAATCGGAAACAGCTGCATTATAGCACCCACTGGAGAAATAAACTGAAGAAGGAAAGGAAGGAAGGAAGGAAGGAAGGAAGGAAGGAAGGAAGGAAGGAAGGAAGGAAGGAGCAAGGGAGCGAGGGAGGAAAGGAAAGAAAGAAAGAAAGAAAGAAAGAAAGAAAGGAAGAAAGGAGAGAGGGAGGGAGGGAAGGAAAGAAAGAAAAGAAAGAAAGAAAGAGAAAGAAAGAAAGAAGGTAAAAGGGAGGCAGAAAGAGATAGAAAGAAAAAGAGAAAACCAAAAGAAAAAAAATGAGAACGAGTATGAAAAAGAAAGAGAAAAGAAAAGAGAGAAGAGAGAGAAAAAAGAAAGTGACAAAGAAAGAGAGAAAAAGAGACAAAAAGAAATAGTGAAGGAAAGAGAAAAACAGAGCGAGAAAGAAATAGAGAGAAGGAAAATGAGGAGGAAGAGAAAAAGGAAGAGGAAGAGAGAAAGAAAGAAAGAGAGAAAGAAAGAAAGAAAGAAAGAAAGAAAGAAAGAAAGAAAGAAAGAAAGAAAGAAAGAAAGAAAGAAAGAGAAAGGATATGTAATATGTCAATCTCCTTTTTAAATTCAATCGTCATATTGTTGTGTTGCTCTTTAAATTGTACATAAGGTCATAACATGCTAAGCTGTTTTTCTTCAAAGAAATTTTTATTCTAATCAATCCATCGATCAGCTGGATTTGTTAAATGCCAAATTCTAATTCCGAGACGACTCTAAGGCTAGCTACACTGGCTCCAAAACATATATTAAAACCATATTAAACACCACATAGCTGCCCAGACCAAACAACACCCCTCGACATGTAAAAACTCGGCAAACCCAGCCCTAGTCATTTTCTGCTTGGATGACTGCAAGGCGCTGTTTGTGGGGCTGCCCTTGAAGACTAACATCAAGAGTCCATTTGGACTTGGGCGGCCCTTGTATGCTATTTGAAGAATGTATTGAAGAATGTGCCACCAAAACAGGGGGCCAGAACGTCAGTCGCTAAGTGAGGCAGTTGTTAAATGAGTCGCCCTCGATATTATACCTTTTTTGATCCGGTTGTTAAGCAAATCACACAGTCGTTAAGCGAATCTGGCTTCCTCCGTTGACTGCTTGTCGGACGCCCGCTGGGAGAATCACAAATGGGAATTGAATACAACAATTGGAACATGGCCACAGTCGTAAATACACACCAATGGCCAAGGGCTAAAAAAATCACAACAATATTACACAATCACGTCACGCAACAGTCATAAGTGCGAGGACTGGTGTGGTAAGTCACTTTTTAGCACCATCATAACTTTGAATACAGCTCCCTCACTCCTCGACTTACGACGACTGAACCCCAAATTTCTGTTGCTAGGGAGACATTTGTTAAGTGAATTTTACCCCATTTTACGACTTTTCTTCCCACCGATGTTAAGTGAATCACTGCACTTCTTAACTTAGTAACACGGTTGTTAAGTGAAGCTGGCTTCCTCCCTTGACTTTGCTTGTCAGAAGGACACAAATGGCGATTACTTGACCCCCGGACACTGAAACCGTCATAAATACGAGTCAGTTGCCAAGCATCTAAATTTTGCTCACCTGACCATAGGGATACCAAAACGATCATAAGTGTGAAAAATGGCCATAAGTCCCTTTTTTCAGTGCCGTGGTAACTTTGAATGGTCACTAAATGACCTGTTGTAAGTCAAGGACTACCCGAACTCATTAAATTAACAGTCGTAAGTTGAGGACTAGCTGCATCGCCTCCATATCTGTTTAAAGTTCCACAGATAAATAAGAAATTGGAATTTATGACAGCTGGAAATCCAAACTGGAATTTAACCTACTTAACAAATTTAACAAATAAATACCTAAAATTTAAGATAGCAGATGACATCGCTTGTTCGTGAAAGCATGTACAAATTAGAACGGAAGACAACATTTGAATTATGGTTTGCTGACTGGTTTCGTTAAGAGGCTGGATAGAACACGAATAATAATAATAATAATAATTTTAAAAATCCCCAAAAAGACATATAAAACCTTCTAATAAAATTAAGCGGGAAATAAAATAAAATGAAAAAAAATAAAAAAGAGCAAGCAATAAACACCAGCGCCGGAGTAGTAAAAGATTAAATACTTAAGACTAATTACCGCTTTATGAAACTACTTTGCTAAGGTGGCGAACGGAGAAGAGAGTCAATATATAAATGGCATAAAATGCAGATAAAAGTTGGCAAATTACATTCCGGGTTTCTCCCGTCAGGCTGAGGATAAACGTCGCTTTGTTTCGCTGACTTATTTTGAGCAGAAATCACAAGAGCTCTCGTGAAAAAAGCTGGAGAGGAGAAAAACGAAGCATCTGGGTTAAGATTAAATATTAAGGAGACAAAGAAAATGTCACCCGTTTAATGAACGCAACGTCGACGGTGGGGTGGGGGGGAATAAAAGAGAAGAAAAGAAATAGATTTGTGTTTTTTTCCCCTCAGACTCCGGAATAGAGAAGAATAAAAGAGAAATAAAAAAGGAGATTAATCTTAGGGTAGCAGGCACTGAAAAATTTGCATTGGATCGTTGAAGATATTTCAAGGACTGTTAAGATCAGAATGATAAAGCAACGCAGGGAGTCCTCAACGTACGACAACGGGAAATGGATTTTACCTAGATGTTGTGAAGCGAATTACGCCTCATTGTGTGACCTTTTTTGTTAGATAAATAGATAACCTTTATTATCACTTTTTTATAGTAATTTGTTAAGTGAATCATGGCTGTTGCTAAGCGAATCATGCGGTTGTAAAGTGAATCCAGCTTCCCTCATGGATTTTGCTCGTCGGAAACCAGCTGGGAAGGTTTGAGCAAGTGACCCCAGGATGCTGCGACCGTCGTAAATACAAGCCAGTTGCCAAAGCACCCAGACTTTGGTCGCTTTGTGAAGCATGAGGACCCGTCATAAGTTGCTCTCTTCAGTGCTGTGGTAATGTTGAACGGTCACTAAACAAATGGCTGTAATTGGAGGACTATCAGTAGTGAAATATGGCTCAGAACAGCAAAGGAAGGATGATTAGGGAGACCGTCAACTTCAGTGAAAAACTGAGGACTTCATGTGGCAGGAGGTTCCCCTGGCTAAGAAGATGTACAGAAGTGTCTGCTAAAAGCAGGCTTGGATTAATAGATCACAAACAAAGTATTGTTTGAATAGTTTTATTGTTGAGATGTTGTAATAGAAAAACCAGATTAAAAGCACTCCTCAACATACAATCATTTGTTTAGTGCCCGTTCAAAGTTACAACGGCACAGGGAAAAAAAAGACTTACGACCATTTTTCATACTTACATCTGTGCTAGCAAAATTGAAACACTTGACGACTGGTTCATATTTACGACAGTTGCAGTGTCCCCTGGGGTCACGTGATCCCCTTTTGCGACCTTCCGACAAGCAAAGTCCAAGGAGAAACTGGATTCAGTTAACGACTGCAGTGATTCACTTACCGACTGGGGCAAGAAAAGTTGTAAAATGAGGCAACATTCGCTTAACAACTGTCCTGCTTATCAACGGAAATTTTGCGCTCAGTTGCGGTCATAAGGCGAGGACTACCTATACACGGGCTCAGTTAGGAAAGAAAAAGGGCAGATTTATTCAAAGTAAAAGAGCTAAAAGTCATGCTTTGTGGGGGTTTTTTTTCGTACCGAATGCAAAATGCAAACTTCACGTGTAGAATTGCCGTATTGGAGCTGGCAGTGACTGATCACGGATGGGATACGGGAGCCGCAGTGCAAAATTCAATGAAAACATCAACCAAGATGCACAATCGCGGCAAAAAAAGAAACAAAAAAATCCTCACTCAGAATTATTAGGAAGGGAATTAAAAATGAAATTGTCAATATCATTAGGCCTGGATATCAATCTGAAAGGATAAACCGCTTTAGAGGGCTCTATCCAGCTTGTGCTGCTGCCCTTGAAAAATGTTTCTTAGGGATGGAAAAAAATGCACAAATTAAATGACATTAAGAATAAATTAAATTAAATTAAATTAAATTATTAATAAAATAAAATAATAAAATAAAATATAAAATAAAATAATAAAATAAAATAAAATATAAATATAAATCAAAACAAAATAAAACCTCCTGCCTGAGCAGGGGGTTGGACTAAATGGCCTCCAAGGTCCCTTCCAACTTTATTATTATTATAAAGTGTGCTGGACCGGTAATGTAATCACCTGGCCAGAGCATGTATAAGCTATGAGAACTGTATGGTAGAATGTTTGGCATTTAAAGGGTTAGACGCTGTTTACTTAAGAGATGGCTTATGGGTAATGTAGTTTTAGCTGTTCAGTGAATCCTCTGTTAACAAGTCAGTGGGAGGGGCTATTAAGTTGATCACAGGATAGCCTGCCAGCCAGTAAAGAATTTTTTTGTTTCATCCAGCCACATGGTTCCTACCCCATGGCTTAGAGGTTCTATGTCAACATGTGAGTCTTATGCAGAAGAAGAGGGGAAAATCCATTATCAATTTACCTGTGGAATGAATAATAATGATGAATATGCTTCTGGATGCATCTCTACATAACCGTGAGTCATGTTTGAGGATTCCTAGAAATAAAGCGATATTTCTTTTGCTTGTTTCGCCTGTCTCGACCAAATTACAGCAGCCTATTCTGTCTGGGACAGAACAGTAAATTGATACAGCTGATTTTCCCCTAATGGCAAGTTTCGTCTGCCTGCATTCGTAAAATTCACAAGTCTGTCTCTCCCTTCGCTAAAAGTAAAGTTAATGAGAGTTCTCTATGCTAAAAGGAATTATTTAATCTCTATGTCTGTTCAAAGAAAGTGCATGCCTTGCTTATCTGAAGGAATGTAAATGGAGGTGGTTCATCATCCTAGTCAGAACTGTGTTTTCTTTGTCTGCATATTGTTCAGAATTAACGGTGCAGCCCAAAAGCCCCCCCTCGTCCTCCTGGTCAGGAAGAAAGTGATGAATGAGGGGACTGGCTCTCTCACCCCCTCCCTAGGAATTAAAGGAATGTGTTTCAGGACAAACCCATCTCAAGCATAGGCAATGCAGTAATGCCTTCTAGTGGCAACCTGCAAACAACCAATCCACATTTGCCAAGCAATTACACTACAGGCCTTCTGCCTTATAGCCCTGCTGGAAGAGCAGCACCCCCCCACCTTGGTAGCTGATCTGCAAATAGCAGGCTTGCACCAATACAAGTTAATAGCACACCCAGAGGTGAAAGAAGGAACTTCGCTGAAATTTCTAACCATGCAGAGTGTGTCTCTGGTGGTTAAAGAGCAAAGTTCCCTGAATTCATCCAAAGTACCCAGCACCCCCTAGTGGGCAAAGAGTGAACTTCACCTGAAGTAATTGCTCATGCAAGCAGTGACCTCTACTGGTGTCTCTGCTGAGGGCAAATTAAGGAGGAAAAAAGGCAGCAAATTAACCTTGCTTATTATCACAAGTTTTCACGCCTAGGTAGAATCTAAGAAAGCCGGACGGTGCTTCTGTAGACTCCAGGTAGGGTAGCAACGTGGTTCTAAGACAGAATTTAGCTGGCCTTTCTCCAAACAACCCTAATGGTTAAAGAAGGAACTTCATGCGAACCTTTAATCACGTGCAGAGAGAGCCCTCTAGTGGACAAAGAGTGAGCCTCACCTGAAGCATTCACTCACGCAAGCAGTGACCCCTAGTGGTCAAAGCCACACAGCAAGTGTAACCTGATAGCAGGGGAGAGAATCTCCTTGATGAGACTACTAGATAGTGCACTCTGGTGGTGAAAGAGTGAACTTCACCTGAAGCAACCACTCAAGCAAGCAGTGATCCCTAGTGGTCAAAGGGTGAGCTTCGCTGAAGTACCCATGCACACAGGAGAGCGTACCCAGTGGTGCCTCCACCCACAGACAGTATCCCGGTGGCTGATCTGCAAGTAGTGACCCCTAGTGGTCAAAGAGTGAAGTTCATCAAATTCGCTTCAAAATAGCTAGGAAGCTTTCTAAGCCTGTTCTAGCCATGAAGGAGTGTCTCCTTGATTTAGAAGACTGGGTTCAACCAACCAGACTAGGCGAGGCACCCCAACCAGCTAGCCAAGGAGAAATGCTGCAACCAGCTAACCTTGACCGGTACACAGAGGCTGACGTCCAAGCTTCAGACAAGCCAAAGACATCTCAGGTACCCTATGACCTGAGGCAACAAAGAAAGCCTACTGAAGTCATGCAGTTGAACCTGTTGGAGAAATGGGACACTGTCCGCAATCGCCATGAAAGGCACAGGGAGAAATTACACAAACTCTACCAGGTGTCTAAGGAGGAGTTCTCTCCCAAGCGTGCACTCTCATTGGAAGACGATAGGAAAGAAGCTTTCTTGCAATGGATAGACTCCGAATGCCATCTCGAAAGGATCCAGTCACAACTAGGAGATCCAACATATGATAGCACGATGCAGTGCCTCCAGCTACTAAACAAGGGACGTAAAAAGCTTCTGGAAAGTATAGATTACCTCCCGGAGACCGAGCCTTACCTAAAAGACAAACCAGTCAAGAGGGCCGCGTCTGAAGTTTCCCACCATTCGCATGCGCCATCCCAGCAATCACATGTGGTCCTCTCTCACGCCTCTGGAAACGCTTCACCCTTTCTCCATACCTCACCACAATCCCAGGCGCATCCCAGCGTGTCACAACAATCTCACATTACAGGCACCTCCTGCCATTCAAAAGTGTCTTCTCATCATAGCCAAGTGTCCCGAGCCTCAAGGGCAGAGAGCCTTGCCACTCAACTTATATATGCAGAAGCCGACGCCACAGCAGCCGTAGCAGTTATACCCAGAGCTAGAGAAGAGCGACAGAAAAAGATAGAATTGGCCCACATAGAGCTACATATAGCAAAGACTAAGCAGCTGCATAAGGAAAGAATGGCCAAACAGGAGGCCGAAGAAGACCTACATGTGGCAAAAGCAGAGCAACTGGGAACGGAGGAAGTGGCCACAGCAAATCTACGTGAGGTTAGACAAAAGGAAGAAATGACCATATCTCAGGCCAGGATCGAGTTTCAACAGCTTGAATGGGAGGCAGCAGAGGCAAAAACTCTGGCCAACCTTTAGTTTTCACGGTTCAAACAGAAAGCAGCAGAAGCAGCCGCAAAGTAGCAGCTTTACAGAAAAGGCTTAATAGTTGTGACAAGGCCCACATGGAGGACCAGAACATGCCACAACATGAGCAGGCAAGAGCACCGCGGTTATCCACAAGCCCCCCAAGACCCAGTAGACAGGAAGGAGAATCTCAATGACCAGATGTGTCAACCCACCAGAGAGCCAGTGTACAATCTGGATCACCTTCCCCCCGTTGTTACACCACTGACTTCAACGAACCAAACCACAGAAGGTAACCGGATAAGTCCATTTGCAATGGCGACAGCTCCACAGCAAGAAGTGCAGTTGCTGCAGGACAGGATTGCCAGAGCTCAGACCAGAATGGGGTCTACACTGAAGCAACAGGAACCAGCATCCTGAGGACCCTCCCCCAGACCTGACTACGGAGGAGAATCTCGACCACCAGTCGAGCCAACCGTCCTGGGAGCTGATAACGCAACATCCGAACAACGAGACACCCCCCCCACAAGTAAGCACAGAAGAAGTCAGGCCCCCTCAGCTCAGTGTAAGGACAGACGAATTCAGACCAAACCCACAAGGTCCCTCATACGTGCCATGGCAAGATACTCTCAGCAGACATCACGCCAAAGAAAGTAACCAGCCAGACCTGGCATAAGCCCCCGCTCTTGGGTGCAACGCACCACCTCCTCCTGGTTACAGCCCATATGCAGGACTGATGTATCCCCTAATGTTTGACGAAAGAATGTTGGACATGGCATCCAGAGGCGTGCGAAAATTCTCCGACAAACCAGGGAAGGAGTATTTATTGTGGAAGCATTTTTTCAAGCAAACCCTCCGCGAAGAGAAGTTACACCCAGAGGAAGAGTTCGTGCTTATGTCGGCATGGCTGAGACCAGAATCCTCAAAGGTAGTGGATGTGGTTTTCGTATCACATTTGAGTGACCCATCTGTCGCCCTTCGAAAAGCCTGGGAAACGCTTGACAAGCACTAATGGGGCACCTTCTTTGATACAGTCCTCATTCCTACAGGAGCTCTACGATTTCCCTAACATCAATATCAACGATCCCAGTCAGATTTGGAGATTCTCCATCTTACTAGAAGGGCTCCAGGCAGCACAACAAAGTCTCACCATGCCGGGACTTGCCTGCCTTGACCAGTTCGACACGCGGAAGATTATCACTCGAAACCTACCAAGGCAGTTGAAAGATAAATGGTTCGACATGACCCAGTCCCACAGAAAACAGTACCCCAGCAACCCTCCACCCTTTGCTGCTCTTGCAGATTTTGTTTCCAATCAATCAGATATGTACAATGACCCCAATTATCTTGACGTCCATGAAACATGTTTCAAGATGCCAAAACGGACCAGTCGCAACTTTGGCACTAACAAGGGTCCTTTTCAAGCCACAAAGGACAAAACTCATATTTCAGTATACAAGACAGAGGTCACGACCAGGCCAAAGAAAACTTCCAACGCGCAATCGCGGAGGATGCCTATCCGACAAAGGCCTGACTTGCAGAGAATTTGGAAGAAAATCCCCGGGTGATCAAAAGGCCCTGCTCAAGGAGCACAGGATATGCTACAAGTGCTGTGACTCTATGGATCACATGGCCAAAGATTGTGCAGTTAAGGTGAAATGCCACCTGTGTAACAGTGACAAGCATCCGGCAGCCTTGCATCTAGAATCTAAGTAGCCCTCTGAGGAGCCACAACAAGCAAGCTCGACCCCTCCCATAGCGAGGGAGCTTCAATGTGGCTCCAAAGAGCACCCAGAAATGTTCGGGGTATACTAGACAAATATGTGGTGACTCACCACGCCCTCCTTCATGCTCCCCCGTCTGTTTAGCTAAAGTCTACCCCAACGGGCGACCAGAAAAGGCTGTAAAGATGTACGTCATACATACTCCACCAGGCACCCCAGTAGCCATTAAGACGGAACTCGAATGGGCCATCGGAGGGCCGGTCTGTATCGATATGCCGCAAACTCCAACCCAGGTGAATATCTCAAGAACCTCCATTCTCAGCAATGGAAGAGATTCCCACCTAAAACCACACCAAAAACACCTCACGCTTGTGACAACAAAACCCATTTTGGAAGCAACAGTGTTCCAGACCCGTAAAAGTCACGATGACTCAGCCTTGTCCATAGTGGACAAACAATCTCTGCAGCCACGCACATTCTCCCAAAGCACTACACATTGGGACAGACCGTGTCTACCAGAATAGAAACAAGACTGGGAGTCGTGGAGTACACTCCCTATGTTGTTTCCAAAGCATACACGTGCAACGCATGTATGTCTCCGGCTCACCCGCCACTGTACAAAAGAAAGAATTGTACACTTTCTCAGATGTGTCAACGAAGGTGATTGCAGCCATAAGATACATCAGAGTCTACAGCGGGGAGAGCTGCAGTGTCGGTTTTGTCATGGGAAAGACGAAACTAACAACGCAACAAGGCCACAATGTACCAAGGTTAGAACTCTGTGGTACCATATTGGCAGTAAAAATCACCAGCCTGACAATGAAGACGATATGCCTTGAGCTACAGTCCACCACCTTCTACACAGACAGCAAGGTGATGTCAAGCTACATCTGCAACCAAAGCAGACACTTCTACATCTATGTAGGCAACAGAGTAGAAAAGATTGAAACATCGTCAAGCCCTGAACAATGGCAACATGTGCCAACAGATAAGAACCTTGTGAAGCAAGTCAAGTGGCCCACCCTTGCTTCATAGTTGAATTGATCTGGCTAAAAGGTCCTGAGTTCTTGGCTTGTCCAGACAGCCTGATGCCACAGAGACCAAAACACTATATGCTTCTAGCTCCAGATCAAAATGTCAACATTCAACCTCAGGCACCCAGTACCGTCTGCTTGTCCTCAATGGGCAAAGAGACAGAGAAACCACCTTCTAGCCAATTCCTAGAACCAGCCCGCTTTGAACGCTCCTCTAAACGGAGACCCCTGAGATTGGGCATAGTATTGATCATCCTGATCACTTGTCTCAGCATCCCAAGAGCTAGCTTTGTAGGAGCCTGCAAGGACTTACAGACTATTGAAGGTATTCGTCATGACCCAGTGATTGACAAATGTCTGAAGGCCAAAAATTACCCTCCCCATGCATACCACATGGGAGAAGTGTGGGAGCGTATGATTGGTGTACCCCGCAAAATCATGGACTCTATTTCTACAAAGATACCCACGCCCACACGAGGTCCTCACTACCCTCATGACAACAGTACCAGCCATCATCAACGCTCCACCGGTGGTTCCAGATCCTTTGGTTCCTAAGTTTCCTGCTCCTGCTGTTCCTGCGTCTCCTGCTCCTGCTGTTCCTGAGTATCCTGTGGATCCAGGTTACTTTGTTCCTGAAAACTTTTGGGTTCCAGTTTTTCTGATCCAGAAGTTCCATTGGTTCCAGTTTCTCCTACAGGAAGAAGACCTTGTCTTGCTGAGAGACGAGGACACATACCAGAACTCTTGGCCCATGGGACTTGTGCACCAGGTCCCACTCAGTTCTGATGGACTAGTTCGCCAAGTTGAGGTCCAGATCATGAAGCCACGTGAGTCAGATCGTGACTTAAAGACTCTTGCACCAGACTGATCACTGACTTGATCCCGTTGCTGACGAAGGCCGAACTGGAAGATTGAACCTCAAACTATGTATATTGTGTACCTCATGATTGCATTGTTTGATGTAACACCTTGTTTATCTTTGTTATAGTTGTGCATGTTTTGTATTTATCTTATAGTTATGCATGTTTTGACACCATGTTTTACTTATTTTACTTAATAGTCAGTTAGTAATGAGAATTGCATGCTTAATGCTATGGGTTTTTTTTGCTTATTTTAGTTAGTTAGTAGTGGAAATTTATATTTCCAAGCGGGGAATGTTCTGGACCAGTTATGTAATCATCTGATCACAGTATATACTTGAATGAACTGTATGTGAGAATGTTTGGCATTTATAGGGTTAAACGCTGTTTCCTTAAGAGATGGCTTAAGGGTAATGTAGTTTATCTGTTAGTAATGCTATGTGGGAGGAGTTGCAAAGTTTTATGACTGTACTTCCTGGCTTTCGCTCATTCTCTTCCATGGCTCCCAGACGCATGTGTTGGAAGCTTTGTTCTGCAAACATGTGATTCATAATACAGGATGACAAAGAATCATTAACTTTTTACCTAATGAAATGGACTCTGGTTACCATGTGTTCCGGAAGAATTTCAGCTGTAACCGTGAGTTATTGATTGAGAATACCTGTGAATAAAGTAATCTTTGATCTGTTCATTTGAGTGAATACTACCTGTCTTACGTGGAGAGGGAAGCATTCAATCTGCATGGGCAGGATATAAAGCAGACATGTCAAACACAAGGCCCGGGGGCCCGGATGCGGCTCGCGAAGTGGTTTCATGTGGCCCGTGAAGCCATCTTGGAAACAGTGAGGGAATGACCCCCGCTGCCTTGGCCCTGGCCCAGACCAGCCGGCCGGGAGCCAATGTACAATTTTGTGGTGGCCATCTATGCCGAAACGCATTCAGTCTTAGCTCCACAAGGCCGTCTGGAAATAGTGAGGAACCAGCCCTTGCTGCATCGGCCCTGCCCCCTGGGTGCATGTTGGGAAGGTGTCACCCTTTGTGAGGAATGAAGAAATGGACCATGCCTTGGCGCTTGCCCGGTCCCACCCTTCTGCCAGAGACCCTCAGATCTGTCCCACTCCTGCCCAGGCCCCCACAGGCACCCTTGATGCAAACGATGTAGAGCTGGCCATGCCCACCCAGTAGGCCACATCCACTCCATCCACGCCCACCCAGTAGGCCACACCCACCCTGGCCACACCCACCCAGCCCCCCCCGAGGGCAACCACAATGCTGATGCGGCCCTCAATAATAATAATAATAATAGTAGTAGTAGTAAAGTTGGAAGGGACCTTGGAGGTCATCTAGTCCAACCCCCTGCTCAGGCAGGAAACCCTACACCATTTCGGACAAATGGCTGTCCAGTCTCTTCTTAAAAACTTCCAGTGTTGGAGCATTTGCTGCTTCTGGAGGCAGGGTGTTCCACTGATTAATTGTTCTAACTGTAGGAAGTTTCTCCTTAGTTCTAGGTTGCTTCTCTCCTTGATTAGTTTCCACCCGTTGCTTCTTGTCCTGCCTTCAGGCGCTTTGGAAAATAGCTTCATTCCCTCTTCTTTATGGCAGCACCTGAGATATTGGAATATTGGAATGAAATTGAGTTTGACACCCCTGATATAAAATAAAATAAAAAATAATATAAAATATAATATAAAATAAAATAATAAAATAAAATATAAATATAAATAAAACCTCCTGCCTCAGCAGGGGGTTGGACTAGATGGCCTCCAAGGTCCCTTCCAAATATATTATTATAAAGTAAAATAAAATAAAATAAAATGAATAATATATAAAATATAAAAATAAAATAACATAATAAAAAAATAAAAGTCTTCCTTTGTGTAAGCCAAACAATTAAGCAACAGGGGAAGACCCTAACCAGAAAAGATTTAAAAAGTCTGTTTGTTTTTTCTCCCTCTGGGAGCAAAGGTGGAGAAAGAAAGACCCGATTGAAGTATAAAAAAACAAACACGTGGTATTTTTTTTTAAAAAAAGTGGATAAAGAGATTTTCTCTCCCTCTGCATTGATTTAAAACTGAAAGGATCAAAGCTTTGAAGCCAAATGAAGAGTTAAAGTATGGAATTTGCTGTCAGCCGAGGGGAACAGCCATCAATCTTGAAGCGTCAAGAGAGCAGTGACTAAATGCATGCTTATCCCTGGTTAAGAATTTACATGGCAATTTTGCATTAGAAACAGATAAAGTGACCCCCAAATATTTTGTCTTATCAACAATTTCAAAACCAGTCAACTCAGCCAAAGTCTGTTTGTCCTGAATAGTCATATTTTAGCTAATATTTTAGTCTTATTATTATTAATTTTAAAGCCCGAAACAAGTCCATATTGACGAATCAGCTGTAATAAGTTAACTACAGAATAGGTAGGTTGAGATAAAGTAACCACCAAGTCATCTGCAAAAGCTCTTAACTTGTACTCTTTTTTATTAACTTCTATTCCTCTTATTTCCTGCGATTCTCGGATTTTAATCAACAAAATTTCCAATGTTAAAACAAACAGCAAAGGTGACAGAGGACATCCCTGTCTAGTACCTTTTTCTATTGTAAAAACCTCTTGACAAACCCCCATTAACAATAAGTTGTGCCGTTTGTTTTTTTTAAAAATATTTTTTTCTTTTTAAGGTTTATAATTCTTTATTCATATATATTTTGTTCTTAATTATCTTATAATTTTGTTAATTTCTTTTAATTAAGCCTATATTCTGCTCTGGGAAGCTCGGGGGGGGGGGGGGGGGAAGGAGGGGGTGATTTGGGAGGGGTTGGGGGAGGGTTGTATTGTTTTTTTGTTTTTTTTTTGTCTTATTGTAGTTGTTATTGTTTTTTTTTCTGTCTTTGTAAAAGTTTTTAAAAAATTTTCAATAAAAAAAAAAAAAAAAGAATTTACATGGCAGCTTACTTATCTACCGGCTTATAAGGGCAACTGGTAAAAGGAAAAAAAAAAAAAATCCCAAGTTTTCACACTTGATCTCCCAAACACACGTGGGACCCATCATGAGGACTAGGAACAACCCCTGGTCTGATCCAGCCTCCCAAATCTTGGAAAAATTCCACATTCCCACAACCTCGTGTTTGCTGTGGGTTAGCCTGGCTCATTGTGGCTTATTCCCCAAACCACAGTTAAGCCGACTTGCCATGGCTTCTCTTTTTGCGGAGTTGTGCTTCGTACAGGTGGTCCTCAACTTACGACCACGACGGAGTCCAAATTCCTGTCGCTCAGCGAGACATTTGTTAAGCGGGTTTTGCCCCGTTTTTACGATCTTTCCTGCCACAGTTGTTAAGGGAATCGCTGCAGTTGTTAAGTTAGCAACACGGTTGTTAAGTGAATCCGGCTTCCCCCGTTGACTTTTCTCGTCGGAAGTTCGCAAAAGGGGATCACGTGACCCCGAGACACTGCGACCGTCATAAATACGAGTCAGTTGCCAAGAGCCTGAATTTGGATCATGTGACTGTGGGGACTGCTACAATGGTCATAAGTGTGAAAAACAGTCCTAAATCACTTTTTTCAGTGGCGTGGTGACTTGGAACAGTCAATAAACAAAGTCGTCGTGAGTCGAGGACTCTCTGAAGTCCTATCGCTTTGAATAATGCAATCTTAATTAATGAAGGTGAAGTCAAGGTTGTGCCATCTTCTTCGGCAACAATACAAACAGGCTCTAATTTAGACCATTAACAAAGTTGTGACAGTCCTGAGAAAAGTAATTTGCAACCAGTCCTCGCACTTATGACCTGCACAGCATCCCGGCAATCCTGTGATGGGCAGCCAGCATCTATTCGAGACGGCTGCACCATCCCGGCATCGCCTATTTCGCACCTGAGACCTTCCCGGAGGGCCTCCAACAAGCAGAGTCAACGGGGGACGCTGGATCCATTTAATGGCCACTGCAGCAAAAAGGTTGTAAAATTGGACAGGGCTCACATAAGGACCACATTATGGTTTACGACTGTGGTGACCTTACTAAAGATCATAAAATCAGGCATGACTCCCTTAATGACCAAAGTTCCGGGGCCCATTGTGGTCATAATTTGAGGACTTACCTGCATGGGAGGCAAATTTTCTTCCAAAATCTCCCAATCTAGCAGGCAGTAAGGCCAAGGGGGCAGGTGAGGGTGGGGGCTCTTCATTTGGGAGATGCAGAAATCTCTCTCTCTCTCATCTCCCTCTCTATCTCTCTCTATCATCTCTCTAATCTATCTATCTCTATCTCTCTATCATCTCTCTAATTTATCTAGCTATCTCTATCTATCTCTATCATCTCTCTATCTCTCTATCATCTATCTATCATCTCTCTATCTCTAATCTATCTATCCTCTCTATCATCTCTCTAATCTTTCTATATCTATCTCTAATCTCTCTATCTCTATCTATCTCTCTATCATCTATCTCTACCATATCTCTCTGTATTTACTTCTCTGTCTGTCTATCTCTCTATCATCTCTCTCTATTTATATCTATCCATCTATCTCTATCTCTATCATCTCTATCATCTATCTCAATCTATCAATCAATTTATTTATCGATCCATGTCTCTATCATCTATCTATCTGTCTCTCTATCCTATTATCTCTATCTGTCTCTGTCTATCTCTATCTTTCTCTATCATATCTATCTATTTATCTATCTACCTCTATCATCTATCTATCTATCATCTATCTATATATCATCTATCTATCCTCTCTAATCTATCATCTCTGTCATCTCTCTAATCTATCTCTATCATCTATCTATCTATCTATCTATCTATCTATCTATCTATCTATCTATCTATCTATCTATCTATCATCTATCTATCTCTAACATATCTCTGTATTTACCTCTATCTCTATCTCTATCATCTCTGTCTGTGGGTATATCTAGTTTAATGAAGAGAAGGACGAGGGGGGACATGATAGCAGTGTTCCAATATCTCAGGGGCTGCCCCAAAAAAGAGGGAGTCAAGCTATTCTCCAAAGGCCTCGAAGGCAAGACAAGAAGCAACGGATGGGAACTAAATCAAGGAGAGAAGCAACCTAGAACTAAGGAGAAACTTCCTGACAGTGAGAACAATTAACCAGTGGAACAACCTGTCTCCAGAAGCAGTGAATGCTCCAACACTGGAAGTTTTTAAGAAGAAACTGGACAGCCATTTGTCCAAAATGGTATAGGGTTTCCTGCCTGAGCAAGGGGTTGGATTAGATGACCTCCAAGGTCCCTTCCAACTTTATTATTATTATGGATCATCGCACAGTCAGCCAGATGTTCAGACTGGATTTGGCGTTTTGTCTACCTATCGAGTCCTTACCCAGGACCTGGGATAGGCAGATATGGATGTTTGATGGTATTATTATTATTATTATTATTATTATGGATCATCGCACAGCCAGATGTTCAGACTGGATTTGGCATTTTGTCTACCTATCGAGTCCTTACCCAGGACCTGGGATAGGCAGATGTGGATATTTGATGGTATTACAGATATCGTTGCAGGATGGAAGCAGTTCCTAGTAAGGCCGCCTTTTGCAATTGACTAATAGTGAATTTGTCAATGCCAATGGTGTTCAAGTGGTGCTCCAGTTGTTTTGGGATTGCACCCAAGGCGCCTATGACTATTGGTACTACCCTTGCTTGCTTTTGCCACAGTCTTTCTATTTCTATTTGTAGGTCTTTGTATTTTGTTATCTTCTCCAGTACTTTCTCGTCTATTCTGCTGTCTCCAGGTACTGCCACGTCCACTATCCAGACTTTTTTGTCTTTTTCATCGACAATTGTTAAGTCTGGGGTGTTATGTTGTAGGTGCTTGTCTGTTTGAATTCTGAAGTCCCAGAGCAGTTTAATTTTATCATTTTCTATGACTTTCTCTATTTTATGATCCCACCAGTTTTTGCTTACAGACAAATGATCTTCCAATGCACCATTGTTGCTACTTTGTCATGCCGCTGCTTGTAGTCAGTCTGTGCAATCTTCTTGCAACAGATTACCAGGTGGTCCACTGTTTCTTCAGCTTCTTTGCATAGGCGGCACTTACTATCTGTTGCTGTCTTCTCAATTTTGACTTTATATGCATTTGTTCTTAAGGCTTGGTCTTGTGCAGCCAGAATTAGTCCCTCGGTCTCTTTCTTCAATTTTCCTGCTCTTAGCCATTGCCAGGTCTTGTTATTATCTGCTTTCCCAGCTATTTTTTTAATGTATTGGCCATGTAGTGCTTTGTCTTCCCATGCCTCTATTCTGTTCTTCATTTGGTCTTTCTTGTAGGCCAGTTTGGTCTCTCCAGTAGTCAGTAAGCCTTCCTGATATACTAATTTCAGTGCATCTTCATCATTGTTCTTCAGATATTCTTCCAAAGCCATTATTATTATTATTATTATATTATCTATATCAATCTATCTATCTATCTGTCTGTCTATCCATCTCTCTCTCTATCATCTCTCTATCTATCTGTCTGTCTCTCTATCCTATTATCTATCTGTCTGTCTCTACCTATATCTATCTTTCTCTATCTATCTATCTATCTATCTATCTATCTATCTATCTATCTATCTATCTATCTATCTATCTATCTATCTATCTATCTTTATCATCTCTATCCATCTCTCTCTATCATCTCTCTATCACCTATCTGACTGTCGTCCGGCTGCCTCCCTGCCCCCCCTCCCTCTGTTTCTCTTTCTCTCTCTCTCTCTTCTCTCTCTGTCTCTCTTTCATTCTCTCTCTCTCTCTCTCAAATGCCAAGTGAGTGATTGCATCGATCACAAACTGTCAATCTTGGACAGATTGATGGGGAGGTTGAAAAATTCATTGTGTTATGGAAAATATTTTTTCTCCAGCTTCCTGAAGCTTGGTAAAAAGACAACTAAAGCACACCCAATTATTTCTGAATCCATTACAGATTGTCCTCGACTTACAACAGTTCATTTAGTGACCATTTGAAGTTACAGCGGCACACTTACGATCACTGCAGCATCCGCGTGGCCAGGTGATCAAAATTAGGGTGTTTGGCAACTGACTCACACTTATGATGGTTGCAGTGTCCCTTTTGCGGCCTTCTGACAAGCAAAGTGATTCGCTTACCGACTGTGGCAAGAAAGGTCGTAAAATGGGGCAAGACTCACTTAATAAATGTCTCACTCAGCAACAGAATGTTTAGGCTAATTGTGCTCATACGTTGAGGACAGCCTGCACCTTCTTGGGTGTTGACATGACAGCAGTCTTCCAGTATCTCAGGGGCTGCCCCAAAGAAGAGGCAGTCAAGCTATTCTCCAAAGCGCCTGAAGGCAGGACAAGAAGCAACGGATGGAAACTAATCGAGGAGAGAAGCAACCTAGAACTAAGGAGGAATTTCCTGACAGTGAGAACAATTAACCAGTGGAACAACCTGCCTCCAGAAGTGGTGAATGCTCCAACACTGGAAGTTTTTAAGAAGAGACTGGACAGCTACGTGTCTGAAATGGTATAGGGTTTCCTGCCTGAGCAGGGGGTTGGACTCGATGACCTCCAAGGTCCCTTCCAACTGTATTATTGTTGTTGTTGTTGTTGTTATTCCTGGATGGTGCAACATTGAAGCGCAATATTAGGGGCAGCACAACGGTGAATAGAATGTGAAGGATGTGTATATAATGTATGTTTTTACTTGTGTTTTTTAATTTGTGTGTAGTGTGCACTGTGCACATTTCTTAATTTCGTTGTGAGATACAGAAATTCTATTCTATTCTATTCTATTCTATTCTATTCTATTCTATTCTATTCTATTCTATTCTATTCTATTCTATTCTATTCCTGTAATTCTATTCTATTCTATTCTATTCTATTCTATTCTATTCTATTCTATTCTATTCTATTCTATTCTATTCTATTATTTCGAGTAATCACTAAACAAATCATGGTTACTCAAGGACTATCTGTATAACTCGGGGAGCATCAGAAAAGTTTCAAAACTCCATAAACCACATTGCATAAAATGCAGAAGCCTCTTCAGCCAAACGCAAAACCAAGCTTCCCTTTGAAGGTTTCCAGTGAAGAGAAACATACTTCTGAGTAGCCCATTCTTTCTGAAATGCTGCTGCAGTTTCTTGCCCAAACAGGGGCTTGACTAGATGACCTCTGAGGTCCCTTCCAAGCCTAATGATTCTGTGCTATATAAAGCGTAAGTCAGCCAGCAAGGTTTACAAAGCAAGAAAAGCCATCTTAACTGGTCAAATTCAGAAGGTGAGATTGCCTGAACTGCTGCTCAGATTAAGAGAACTCTTCTGTCTGGGCTGTTATATTGAATTTTAAAGAAAGCTCGAACACGTTTCTGCTTTGTGAGTATTGAACAACTGGACTAAATTACAGACGTGGGTGCTTTTAGTCGCTCTGAAGGGGAAGTAAATCATATCTTCTGGAATGGCTTGGGAATTTTGTTTTAAATAAAACTGAAAAGATGGCAGGGTGGAGATTACTTTTAAATCCTGTCATTATATCACTTTGTTGGGTTATAAAGATGAGACTGACAGAAGGGTATATGTAACTACAAGGAAGACCATTGGTTTTAAAGGGAAAAATGTGAGGGTGGAGAAAAAAACACCAGGCCAGGGTTCAAAACTGCGGGAAATTGGATTGATTATATTCAGATATATCATACGCAATCTGAATAAGGGAGAATGGGGACCTGTGGACTTGCAAAGATATTAAAGCTTTTTGGATTAAGATTTGGTGGAATATTCAAAAGATTTTTAAGAAAAAGATAAAGTTTACTCCGCAATTATTTTTGTTGGGTATTATTGTAGATTTGGATGTTAAAGAAACTAATTTGATGTTGAACCTTATAACTGCTGCAAGATTATTGGTGGGGCAATCTTGGAAGAAAAACTTATTGCCTACTTTGGAAGAATGGATACTTAAAGTGTCTAATTTAGCAGAAATGGTGAAAATCTCTGCCTATTTGAAGGATCATTCACAAGAAAGATATATTATGGTTTGGAGAAGATGGATTGATTATATTCAGAAGAAGTATGAAACTGAAAAGTATTACCTTGCTTTTGAATAGATTTTAGATAATTATTAACAGTATTAATTGTATTATTATTTTTGTCTTAATTTGTTAATATTTGTTTTGAGAAGGAGTTAAAGTGTATTATGGTTTTGATTGATAGCTTAGTTGGTTTATGTTAGCTAGACTATGTTTGTTTATTTGTTACCCTGTAATCAGCTCTGGGAAGTGGGGGAGGGGGGGAGGGGATGGGTGGGTTTATATTGTAATTTGTAAAACTTTTAATAAAAATAAAAAATAAAAAAAAGGGAGAATGGGGACCTTCGCTTTGTTGAGCTGGCCAGTTTGTACCTTTATATTTTAATGTTTTATTGTGTTATTGGAACTTCTTTGATTGCTGTATGCTGCTTAGAGTCATTAGAGAGAGGATGGCGTGAAAATTAATTCTGATTATCGTTAAAGAAAGGTAATACAGATAATGCAGGCAGTCCTCAACTTACAACCACAAGGGAGCCCAAAATTGCTGTTGCTAAGCGAAACATTTGTTAAGTGAGTTTTGCCCCATTTTACGACCTTTTTCACCACAGCTGTTATGTGAATCGCTTCAGTTGTTAAATTAATAACAATGGTTATTTGGCTTTCCCCCGTTGACTTTGCCTGTGGGAAGGTCGCAAAAGGAGATCACAGGACCCGAGTCAGTTACCAAGCTGTCTAAATTTTGACCACGTGATTACGGGGTTGTAAGTGTGAAAAATGGTCATCGGTCGCTTTTTTCAGTGCCGTTGTAACTTTGAATGGTCACTAACGGAACTGTTGTAAGCCGAGGACTACCTGTCCAGATAATACAGCAAAATAATTCTACAGAAGATTGCAAATATATATATATATACTTGGCTGCTTCAGAGCTTCAGCTATGTGGAACTTTACTTAAAAATAAAAAGCAAATATTATAGTGGTCGACTTACAATCACCGTTGGAACGTCTGTCACTAAGCAAGGCAGTCATTAAGTGAGTCACGCCTGATGCATTTTCAGAGGGATGGAATCAAGGTCAGGTGAAGTGTTAATACCACTTTACAAGGCCTTGGTAAGGCCACACTTGGAATGCTGCATCCAGTTTTGGTCGCCATGATATAAAAAAGATGTTGAGACTCTAGAAAGAGTGCAGAGAAGAGCTACAAAGATGATTAGGGGACTGGAGGCTAAAACATAGAAGGAAAGGTTGCTGGAATTGGGTGTGTCTCGTTTAATGAAGAGAAGGACGAGGGGGGACATGATAGCAGTCTTCCAATATCTCAGGGCTGCCCCAAAGAAGAGGGAGTCAAGCTATTCTCCAAAGCGCCAGAAGGCAGGACAAGAAGCAATGGATGGAAACTAACCAAGGAGTGAAGCAACCTAGAACTAAGGAGAAACTTTCTGACAGTGAGAACAATTAACCAACCTGCCTCCAGAAACTGTGAATGCTCCAACACTGGAAGTTTTTAAGAAGAGACTGGATAGCCATTTGTCTGAAATGGTGTAGGGTTTCCTGCCTGAGCACGGGGTTGGACTAGATGACCTCTAAGATCCCTTCCAACATCATTATTATTATTATTGTTGTTGTTGTTGTTATATTTTAAAGCTTTCATTGGATTGACATTATTTGTTATGACTGAAGCCATTTGTTTGTTATGACTGAAGCCATTTCAAATGCTGGAATAAGGATAGGTTAGAGAGGGGGGGGGAAAAGCCAAAATAAATGGAATTTGTCGTCCAGCGCTCCGGATTTCTGCAGGAAAAGAAATTATCTTGCGATGCATGCAGCCATTTCACACCAGACCGTATCCCACGGCTGATTTTTCAGAAAGGCAAGACGGGATCAGAAATGTATGCTTTTTAAATAATATATCACTCTGGTCCTGCAAAGCAAATTCCCCGGACGCCGTACATAAAAACTGACGTAATGAAACAACTGGTTTTACAGACACAATTGGAAAAAAAAAAAAATCCTGTCAGCCGAAGGGGGAAGAAAGACAAACTGTCTGATAAAAAAAAAAAAAAACAGCCATGAAGTGACATTGAGAAATCAATGCCTGGTAACGAGCAACAGGGCCAGGATAAGAATGGAAAGGAGTTTATCCAGCAAAGGCAGAAAGAGAGAAAGGAAGGGAAAGAGAGAAGGAGGGAGAGAAAGAGAGAAAGGGGGTGGAAGAGAAAGAGAGGGAAGGAGAGTGGAAGGGAGAGAAAGAAAAGGGGTGGAAGAGAAAGAGATGGAAGGAGAGAAAGAGAGAAAGGGGGTGGAAGAGAAAGAGAGGGAAGGAGAGAGGAAGGGAGAGAAAGAAAAGGGATGGAAGAGAAAGAGAGGGAAGGAGAGAGGGAGGGAGAGAAAGAGAGAAAGGGGGTGGAGGAGAAAGAGAGGGAGGGAGAGAAAGAGAGAAGGGGTGAAAGAGAAAGAGAGGGAGGGTGGGAGAGGGAGGGAGGGAAGGAAAGAAGAGAAAGAGGGAGGGAGGGAGGGAGGGAGAGAGGCTGGGGAATTCTGGGAACTAGATTCCAGGCATCAAGGTTGAGAATGGCTGGTTGAGACCTCAACTCACTAGACAGTCAGCAGGGCACTTCTGAAGCTTCCTTCCTTCCTTCCTTCCTTCCTTCCTTCCTTCCTTCCTTCCTTCCTTCCTTCCTCCTTTCCCCTTCCTCCCTTCATCTCTCCTTCTGTTCCTTCCTTCCTTCCTCCTTTCCCCTTCCTCCCTTCATCTCTCCTTCTGTTCCTTCTTTCCTTCCTCCTTTTCCCTTCCTCCCTTTTTTCTTTCTTTTCTCCTCCCTCCCTCCCTTTTTCCTTCCTTCCTTCCTTCCTTCTTCCTTCCTTCCTTCCTCCCTCCCTCCCTTCTCTTTCTTTCTTTCTTTCTTTCTTTCTTTCTTTCTTTCTTTCTTTCTTTCTTTCTTTCTTTCTTTCTTTCTTTCTTTCTTTCTTTCTTTCTTTCTTTGCCTTTTCTTTAACCTGTTACTTGCTCCCTTCATTAGAGCACTTCCACTTGAGGGCCCTTCTGTTAAAACATTCACATGCTTGAGAAACCAGGAATCAGAAACACCCAAATAAAAACCCAACATCTGTTGCTCTTTTCCAGGGCCTTCCCGGAATGGAGTCTTCTCAAAGAGGGCACCACTTGCTAGAAACTCAATGGAATTAAGGAATTAAGGAAAAACAGACACAGTGGGTTCCTGGCATCTGTGAATGCCCCTCCATTCAAAGAAAAATGGCGATTCGGCTCTCCAAATCCAGAAAAATCCACCCGTCACGCCCAAACGCGAGTTTCCAGAAAACCTGGATTCGCACAACCCGCCGATCCCTCCCGGCCTCGCTCTCCCACACCAGGCTCCGAATCGCCAACCTCCCAAACTCATCTCAAAAGGAAGCGCTTCCCCAGCATTTGAAGTGGCCTCCGGCTTCAATCGGGGTTGGGCTGGATGACCTCTTGAGTCTCCCTCCCCAGCCCTCCCAGTCTCCAAGGCCCCTGCTGGCTGTCAGGCCTGGCTCGTTGCTTTTTCTGCAGCAACTTGGCTGCTGATGCTGCTCAATTCAAAAGCAGGCCTTTTTAAAAAAGAAAAAAGAAAGGGAAGGGAAGGCATCTCCCCACTGCACGCTTCGTTTGGTGCCAGGCCGAGGGTGCATGATAGATGTCACCGTTACCCGGTGACCTCCAGCTTTGCCAAATGACAAAGACGGCAGCCCCAGCCGGAGGAGCTGGCAGCTGATCCTTTCCCCCCCCCCTGCGCCCACCCACCCATCCCCCACTCTTGTCTTGCTTAATGGAGATTCATCTACCCGCGTTACGGTTTGCTGGCTGCAGCCATAACTCATCGCCCAGACAGAGAGGAAAGAGAGGGACACCCCCTCCTCCCCGTCAGGCCATTAATAAAGACACCCCCACCCCCTCCTCTTCTTGCCAACCGTGCAAGAGGCCGGCTTTGCAAAGAAACTGTCGTGTAGGGAGGCTTGGCAGGCGGACAAGCCGGTTCCATTTTTGCCTTGCTTTTTTTTTTTTTTTTTCCCCTGCAAGTGATGGGCGCAGGTTTTTCAACCTGAAAAGCCAGCAGGAGAAAAAAAAATCTTTTAAACAGAGTAAGTGGGGAGGGGGTGAAACAGGCAGAAGAGGGGATTTCGGGCTGGGTCCAGAGCTGTTCAGAACCCCCCCCCACACACACACAAACACCCTCTCCCAAAGCACTTCTTGCTGGGAGTGGGTTCCCCAACACCGCAAACCAGAATAAGAGAGCTGGAAGGGTCCTTGGAGGTCTTCTAGTCCAGCCCCTTGCTCAGACAAGAGAACCTATACCAGAGGTAGGCAAGGCCAAAATTTCTGTTGCTAAGCAAGACAGCTGTGAAGGGAGTTTTGCCCCATTTCCTGACAGAACAATTAATCAAGGAGAGACGCAACCTGGAACTCAGGAGAAATTTCCTGACAGTTAAAACAATCAGTGGAACGACCTGCCTCCAGAAGTTGTGAATGCTCCAACACTGGAAGTTTTTAAGGAGAGACTGGACAGCCATTTGTCCGAAATGGTACAGAGCAGGGCTAGGCAACCTTGGCTCTTTATGACTCGTGGACTTCAACTCCCAGAATTCCTGAGCCAGCATGGGGGAAACTTTGGCCCCTTCATGACTCGTGGACTTCAACTCCCAGAATTCCTGAGCCAGTATGGCTCAGCTTGGAAACCTCTCCCTTTCCCCTCAGCGTGGCTGGCTGAGGAATTCTGGGAGTTGAAGTCCACAAGTCATAAAAGCCCAGTTTGAAGACCCCTGCTCTAAAGGTAAAAACCAGTAGTTCCACCAGATGTAGAGTTGGTCTATAGCAGGGGTGGGGAACCTTGGCTCTTTTATGACTCATGGACTTCAACTCCCAGAATTCCTCAGCCAGCATGGCTCAGCTTGGAAACCTCTCCCTTTCCCCTCAGCATGGCTGGCTCAGGAATTCTCGGAGTTGAAGTCCACGAGTCATAAAAGAGCCAAGGTTGCCTACCCCTGGCCTAGGGGATTCTGGGAGTTGAAGTCTCAGACCAGAGGTAGGCCACCTTGGTTCTTTTATGACTGGTGGACTTCAACTCCCAGAATTCCTGAGACAGCATGGCTCAGCTTGGAAACCTCTCCCTTTCCCTTCAGCATGGCTAGCTCAGCAATTCTGGGAGTTGAAGTCCACGAGTCATAAAAGGGCCAAGTTTGAAGACCCCTGCTCTTAATCTTCGTCCTAGGATAGGGGTAGTCATCCTCGGCTCTTTTATGACTGGTGGACTTCAACTCCCAGAATTCCTGAGCCAGCCACGCTGATGGGAAATTGAGAGGTTTCCAAGCTGAGCCATGCTGCCTCTGGAATTCTGGGAGTTGAAGTCCACCAGTCATAAAAGAGCCAACGTTGCCTAGCCCTGCTCCAGACCCATCCAGTTTCGGAGCTTCCACGCTGCAGATGGGCTCCCAAGGCAGACAGATGGTCTGGGAACTTCCGGAGCCAAAGTGTGTGTGGGAGGAAACCCAGCTTGGTTTCTTGGACCGGTTCACCAGGCAAACTGGGACCTCTCCAGGCCCCATTTCTCCCTCTGCTGGGAAGGAGCTTGAGGCAGGGGTCCCCAACCTTTTGGGAACCAGGGACCAGTTCCATAGACGAAGGTTTTTCCGTGGACCGGAGAGTGCGTGGTTTTGTGTGCTGCCCGCATCCCACGGATGGGGCTTTGCTTGTTTGTGTGGACCAGTTGCTGGCATGCCGCGGCCCAGAACTGGTACTTAAGGGAAGTGATGGCAGCTAAGTTCACTGGCACAAGATGCCCTCGGCAGGCCTAGAGGGAAATTGGTTGGCTGCAAGGCTATGCCTTAAGGAACTGCCACAGAATGCCACAATACGAAGTGTGGATCATGTGCCGCGGGGGCTGCGGAAAGCTGAGCGGAAAGAGAGGGTTCGCTCTCCCAACAGCGGCGTCTGCTTAGCGACTGTGAATCATTAAAGCAAACTACCACAGGTATTAATCAAATCCAAAGCCTCACTATGTGTGTGGGTGTGTGTAATCCTCAACTTAACAACCACAAATGAGCCCAATTTTTTTCTTGCTCTGCAAGAGGGTTAACTGAGTTTTGTCCCTTTTTGTGACCTTTTTTGGATCGCGTGACCTCCGGGGACACCGCGACCGTCATAAATGCAGGTAGTCCTCGACTTACGAGCCCAAAATATCTGTGGCTGGGCAAGGTGGTTGTTAAGTGAGTTTTATGACCATTTTATGACCTTTCTGGCCAACCGTCGTTAAGCAAGTTGCTGCAGTCATTGAGTGAATCTGGCTTCCCCCACTGCAAAAGGGGATGCCATGACTCCGGGACGCTGCGACCGTCGTAAATATGAGTCAGTTGCCAAGCGTCTGAGTTTTGATCGCGTGTTCATTACGACGGTCGTTAAGTGTGAAAAACAGCCATAAGTCCCTTTTTTCGGTGCAGTTGTAAGGTCAAACGGGTCGCTAAATGAAGCGTTGTTAAGTTGGGGACTTATCTGTGTGCCGATCTCGCTTGAGAACAGAGGGGAATAAATCCATCACAAACGACATTCTAGGAAAATTGAAATTTAATTTTTTGGGGGGTAAACTGCCATGAGGTAAATGCGGACAGGGAAAACAGTTAACATTGTGGGGATTCGGCCTCTCGGTCCGTTAATAACTTGTTTGTAAAAACATGACAGGGTAAATTCTGGCCTCTTCTTGTTTCAGGTCCATTAAAGTCATGTTTATCAACACCTCGGCAGCTTTTAAGAGGAGCGGACTTCAACTCCCAGAATTCCCCAGCCAGCTATGCTGGCTGGGGAATTCTGGGAGTTGAAGTCCGCACCTCATAAAAGTTGCTGAGGTGGAGGAACATAGAGTTGGGCAACAGGAAGAGATGGGGATGGGAAGATTTGCCGTTGTTTTCATTCAACGGAGAACATCAGATGGTTTGGTCCTTCAAGAGGTCCACTAGACAGGGGTCTCCAGCCTCTGGGCCACGGCCTAATACCGGGGCTATCATCTATTCGGAACGTGGCCTAATACCGGGCTATCACCTATTCGGAACAGGGCCACGCGAGTGGCCGGCTGGCATGCACACACATGCGTACGCAACTCAACTTGCAGCCGAGCTACGTGCATGTGTTTGTGTGTGCGTGCCAGCCCACCACTCGCATGAGTGGAGTTATGCATGCCGGCCCGCCATTCACATGGCCCAGTTCCCCTCTCATCTTCCCCAGCCCGGCTACCAGGCCACAAAGATCGGGGATCGCCGCGCTAAGAAATATCTGAGGAAAGACACCGCTCTCTCAACCATTTTCATCTTGGAAAATAATAATAATAATCATGCTCTTCTGTCTTCTCGCTGGGCGGGAAAAGTGATCGTCGTCAGTCTTGTCCGGTCGGGCATCCTGGATTTCAGCCGGCGTTTACGCATCCTGGATTTCAGCCAGCGTTTACGCAGAATGAAATAGATTACCTCTTCTCATAGGTCCACAAGCTTCCCCCCCCCCCAAATTCAGTCGCTTTTACTGTCGTCGCTGTCGGAGTAAGTCCCCAGAAGGCCGAGAGAAGAGACCCTGGTGTTTGAGCTGGGCAGGGCCCCTGTAGAAGCGCCGTGCTGCTTCCCATCTAGAAGAAGTGGAAATTCAACAGTTGCAGAAAGACACACGGGAAACTTCGGCAACTCTTCTCAACTCGGACTTTCCAAACCCTGGACTATCGAGCCCATATGCCCCGACCCTTGGGAAAGACAGACGCTCAGTCCCTCCCCACTTGGGCACAGGCGAAGGGGTTCCCAGATAACACTAACCCAATACATGTGGTCCTCAACGTTAAGTCAGGGTGGCTGTAAAGCGGATCACCCAGCCAATCGACCCAATTTAGATGTCTATGGAGATGCTCCGTCATCCAGGTCAGGGTTGTCCCAAAGGTGCTTTTTCAGGAGGCAACTGGACTTTCTTGTTTTTTCCTTGAAGACGTTTTGCTTCTCCTCCCAGAAGCTTCTTCAGCTCTGACTGGATGGTGGGGGAAATGGAAGGATTTATACTCCTTGCAGACAGCTGGTCATTTGCCTTCTTTTAGAGAGCCTTTGAGGCCACCTGGAGGCTTATGTGCGTCCTCAAGGTCACCTGAGTGGGGCAAATGGGTGTGGAGCCGCCTTGGAACTGCTGAAAGGGCTGTACTGTAGACAGGAGATAGATGATGTTATATCACAGATAAACTTCCAAGTGGCCTCAACGACTCTCTACAAGGATGCAAATGACCGGCTGTCTGCAAGGAGTGTAAATCCTTCCCTTTTCCACCATCCAGTCAGAGATGAAGAAGCTTCTTGGAGGAGAAGCGAAACGTCTTCAAAGAAAAGTCCTGAAAAAGCATCTTCGGAACGACCCAATTTAGCTAAAAGTCCTGGACTTAAAACCGATCGCTTAATGACCTTTCAAAGTTTATGATTGTTTTTTCTTGCGGCAGTCGTATAAATGAACCCACGGTTTGTCATGGGGCCATTTTGCTACCAAAATCCACAAAATCAATGCTGGTGGTTGGCGGAAACGTCATAAACTGTGGCCATGTGACTGTGGATTGCCGACCGCCGGAAACGCAGCCACATGACTGGGGTGGTCAGCCACTGAAACTTTTGGAACTGGGTTGTGGGGGTTTTGGGGGGGGGGAAGGACTATCGTAACTATGAAAGGTTGTTAAGTAACTGGTTTTAAATCGAGGGCTTCCTGTAGCTAAATTCTAATCAAGTTAGCCAGAGTTTTCAGCAAGAAAAGGTGAGGTTCAATTACCACTTGAATTGGGTAGAAGATCAAGGTGAGGCCTCACTGACGCTTTTGATCTTTTGTCTAACCATCTCTTCATTCAAGGGGAAGTTGACACACGAAGGGAATCTCCATGTTTTTGCTCTGCAGAGTTTCACAAGCATCCTTTCTGATTCCTCCGTCTGTCTTCCATCCATCCATCCATCCATCCATCTCTATCTATCCATCCATCTATACATCTATCCATCCATCTCTCTATATATCCATCTATTCATCTTTATCTTCTGTCTATCATGTATCTATCATCTATCCATCCATATTTTATCTACTCTATCATCTATTCATCTATTATCTATTTACTATGTATATGTATCTATCTATCCATACATCTATATATCCATCTATTTATCCATCTCTTTATTCTATCAATTATCTCTCATCTATTTATCTATTATCTATTAATTATCAATCTATCATCTATCTCATCTATCTTTTATCTACTGTCTATCATCTACAATCTATTTACTATCAATCATCTATATCTATCTATCTATCTATCAATCTATCCATTTTATCTACTGTCTTTATCATCTGTCTATTTAATCTACCTACCTATTTATCTATCATCTATTTACTCTCTATATATCTATCTATCCATTCATCCATCTATATATCCATCTATCCATTCATCTCTCTATCTAAATATCCATCTATCTATTCATCTTTATCCTGTCTATCATCTATCTATCTATATCTATCCATTCATATTTTATCTACTGTCTATCATCTATTCATCTATTATCTAATTAACAATGTATATGCAACTATCTATCCATACATCTATATATCCATCTATTTATCCATCTCTTTATCTACTCTATCAATCATATCTCTCTCATCTATTTATCTATTATCAATCTATCATCTATCTCATCTATCCATCTATTCATCTTTTATCTACTATCATCTAACTACTATCTATCTATCTATCTATCTATCTATCTATCTATCTATCTATCTATCTATCTATCTATCTATCTATCTATCTCAATATCTACCTATCTACCTACCTACCTACCTACCATGCTAGGTGGGGAATTCTGGGAATTGAAGTCCATCCGTCTTAAAGTTGCCAAGGGTGAGAAACAATGGTCTACAACCTGATCCTTGTGCTTTGAAGCATCCCACTTCATCTTTCATTTCAGAAATGAAATGAAAAAATGGAAAATGGACTTTGGACTCCAGCCTAATTCCTGGTGGTTACAAGGCACATCCATATTGTCCTGTTGGCAATAATCAAGCCCAAAATTCAGGAATATCCCGGTACTTTTTCCTATGATCCCAATTAACTTACAAATTTAGACTACACAGCTATGTGCTGCCCTCTGTTGACACTACAGCAGTTCACACCATATAGCAGTGTTTCCCAAACTTGACAATTTTAAGGCATGTGGACTTCAACTCCCAGAATTCCACAGCCAGCATTGCTGGCTGTGGAATTCTGGGAGTTGAAGTCCACATGCCTTAAAATTGTCAAGTTTGGGAAACACTGCCATATAGGATAGTGATGGCAAACCTTTTAGAGACCGAGTGCGCAAACTGCAACCCAAAACCCACTTATGCATCATTCGGTGCCGGGTGGGTGTGGCCCATTGGGTGGGTGTGGCTGCGGTGGTAACGGCAGACTGGGTGGGACTAAAAAGTTCAATCAATCAATTTGCAAGATCTTTTTTTTCCCCCGCGAGAAGTTGAAATTGACTGATTAATTGAACTTTCTTCTTCTTTTTTTTTTTTGCACACGGCGGTGTAGGCCTAAAGCGAAAAGGTTTTATAAAACCCAGCTGATGGCCTAGGGCTCTGAGTGCTGCCTCTGGCACCCGTGCCATAGATTCGCCACCTCTGGAATAAGAAGTCCTTGACTTACAATTATTCAATTACGACAAGTGGCTTACAACCAGTCCTTATGCTTATGAACGTCGCTGCAAGGCTTGATAGTGAGTCTGGCCATTTTTCACGACCATCGTAGCATCCTCATGGTCAGGGGGCTTGACAACTGACTCACATTTATGATGGTCTGCAGGGTCCCAAGGTCACCTGATCCTCCCTTTTACGACCTTCTGGCAAGCAGAGTCAACGGGGGAAACCAGATTCACTTAACAAGCAAGTGGACGACTTAAAACCCACTGCAGGGATTCCCTTAACAATTGCGGCAGAAAAAAAAGGCATAGAGTGTGGCAAAATCCACTTAACAAACGTTTCACTTAGCAGCAGAACCTTTGGGGCTCCATTGTAGAGACCGAGGACTACCTGTATTCAATTCAACTCAATTCAATGCAACTCAACTCATCCCAAAGGTGCTTTGAAAGAAGGGGGTCAAAGAGGCCATCAAACCGAACAGCCCCACCCTCAACAGAGGGGGAGGGACACGGCATCGTCTATCTCTGGTCTACAACACAGTCCTTTCAGCAGCTCCAAGAAGGCTCCACACCCATTTGCACTACTCAGGTGACCCTGAGGACACAGATAAGCCTCCAAGTGGCCTCAACGACTCTCCAAAAGAACGCAAATGACCAGCGGTCTGCAAGGAGTATAAATCCTTCCATTCCCCCACCATACAGTCAGAGCTGAAGAAGCTCCTTGGAGGAGAAGCGAAACGTCTTCTAATGAAAACAAGAAAGTCCAGTTGCCTCCTGGAAAAACATCTTTGGGACAACCCTGACCTGGATGACTGAGCATCTCCATTGACATTTAGCAATATTGGATGGAACACCTTTTGGATGGTATGGGAGGATGAATGGATTCCCAGAAAACACTGCAGGCTCCGGGAACCATTTGTTCTTCAGTTGGAGAGGCAGACAACATCGTTTCATCCCCAACAGCCTGTGCCCGTCTTCAACAAGGAAGGGACCCAGGGCAGAAGACATCCTGCAGCCAAGAAGGCTCCCCACCAGGGGTCTTCAAACTTGGCCCTTTTATGACTTGTGGACTTCAACTCCCAGAATTCCTCAGCCAGCAACGGGAATTGAAGTCCATAAGTCATAAAAGGGCCAAGTTTGAAGACCCCTGCTTCACATCCATTTGCACCACTCAGCTGACCCTGAGGACACAGGTAAACCTCCAGGTGGCCTCAACGGACTCTCTAAAAGGAGGCCAATGACCAGCTGTCTGCAAGGAGTGTAAATCCTTCCCTTCCCCACCATCCAGTCAGAGCTGAGGAAGCTTCTTGGAGGAGAAGTGAAATGTCTTCAAGAAAAGAACAAGAAAGTCCTGAAAAAAAAGCACCTTTGGGGTAACTATGACCTGGATGACTAAGAATCTCCATAGACCAGGGGTCCCCAATCCCCGGGCTGTGGACCAGTCCGGGCCATGGCATGCCAGCAACCGGTCTGCACAAACAAGCAAAGCCCCATCTGCAGGGTGCAGGCAGCACACAAAACCACGCACCCTCCGGTCCACGGAAAAACCTCTCTCCACGGAACCGGTCCCTGGTGCCTAAAAGGTTGGGGACCTCTGCCATAGACATTAAACTCAACTCAACTTCACCACCCTTTTTTAAGTGTTCACTTCCATCCTTTCTCCCGGTGGTCCCTTGTCTCTCTTTCTCCACTGCCGCTGCCTTGGTCCTCCTGACCTGCTTCTGAGGCTGCCTCTTGGCTTCCCGATCCATTGGCCACCCCGGAAATGGGCTTCTTCTTGGGGGTCACCAAGCCCGAGAGTTGTGTCTTCACCGAGAGTTTCCCCACGCTCCTTTCCCAGCTTTCCAGTTTTGGCTTCTTAGCTTGCGGCTCGGAGTCCTGCAAAGGAAACGAAAGGAACAGCCAGGGTGATGCTAAAAGCAGCTGTGCTCAAAGGACACCCTCCCACTGCCTACTGTGGTTGCGACCCCAAACAAGGTAGGGTTGTAATTCTGGGTTTGTGCGTAGAAGGTCTCCATGTCCACCTAAAGCAGGGGTCTTCAAACTTGGCCCCTTCATGACTTGTAGACTTCAACTCCCAGAATTCCTCAGCCAGCATTCTGGGAGTTGAAGTCCACAAGTCATAAAAGGGCCAAGTTTGAAGACCCCTGACCTAAAGCAGGGGATTGGATTAGATCAGGGCCAAAATTTCCACTCAAGAGCAAATTTTGCGTAAGTAAGGCACACACACAAACAAACAAAAAAAAAGGCCCTCTTGAGATCTGAATCTAAGGTTTGTTCTGCACACAGGTATTCCTATATCAGCTTATCAACTCTTCGTTTAGCAATTCTTCAAAGTTACAAAGGTGCTAAAAATAGTGGCTTATGACTGGTCCTTATACTAATATAATAATAGTAATAGTCCCCTTTATGGATTACTGCCTTGTCATGGCGAAGGGGCTTGCGTAACTCAATGAAGCTATAAGCTATGCCGTGCAGGGCCACCCAAGACGGACAGGTCATAGCAGAGAGTTCTGACAAAATGTGATCCACTGGAGAAGGAAATGGCAAACCACTCCAGTATCTTTGCCATGAAAACCCCATGGACAGTACTAAAAGGCAAAAAGATATGACGCTGGAAGATGAGCCCCTCAGGTCGGAAGGTGTCCAATATGCTACTGGGGAAGAGCAGAGGGCTAGTACTAGTAGCGCCAGAAAGAATGAAGCGACTGGGCCAAAGCCGAAAGGACGCTCAGCTGTGGATATATCTGGTGGTGAAAGGAAAGTCCGATGCTGTAAAGATTTTTTCTCCATAGGAACCTGGAATGTAAGATCCATGAATCAAGGCAAGCTAGACGTAGTCAAAAAAGAGATGACAAGACTGAACATCGACATCTTAGGAATCAGCGAACTAAAATGGACAGGAATGGGTGAATTTAACTCAGATGACCATCAGGTATACTACTGTGGGCAAGAATCCCTCAGAAGAAATGGAGTAGCCTTCATAGTCAATAAAAGAATAGGAAAAGCAATACTGGGATACAATCCCCAAAATGACAGAATGATCTCAATTCGAATCCAAGGCAAACCATTCAATATCACAATAATCCAAATCTATGCCCCAACCACTGGTGCTGAAGAGGATGAAATTGACCGGTTCTATGAAGGCCTATAGCACCTTATAGAATTAACACCAAAAAATGATGTCCTTATTATCATGGGGGATTGGAATGCTAAGGTAGGAAGCCAAAAGATAACCGGAATAACAGGCAAGTTTGGCCTTGGAGTACAAAATGAAGCAGGGCACAGGCTGATAGAATTTTGTCAAGAGAATACGATGGTCATAACAAACACTCTTTTCCAACAACCCAAGAGACGGCTCTACACATGGACATCACCAGACGGTCAACATAGAAATCAGATTGACTATGTGCTCTGCAGCCAAAGATGGAGAAGCTGTATACAGTCAGTAAAAACAAGACCAGGAGCTGACTGTGGCTCAGATCATGAGCTTCTTGTTGCAAAATTTAGGCTTAAATTGAAAAAAGTAGGGAAAAGCACTAGGCCACTCAGGTATGAACTAAATCATATCTCTGATGAATATACAGTAGAGGTGACAAATAGATTTAAGGAATTAGATCTGATAGACAGAGTGCCTGAAGAACTATGGATGGAAGTTCGCAACATTGTACAAGAGGTAGCAACTAAAACCATCCCAAAGAAAAAGAAATGCAAGAAAGCAAAATGGCTGTCTGAGGAAGCTTTGCAAATAGCTGAGGAAAGAAGGGAAGCGAAAGGCAAAGGAGAAAGAGAAAGATACACCCAATTGAATGCAGAATTCCAGAGAGTAGCTAGAAGAGATAAGAATGCCTTCTTAAATGAACAGTGCAAAGAAATAGAAGAAAACAACAGAATAGGGAGGACCAGAGATCTCTTCAAGAAAATTGGAGATATGAAGGGAACGTTTCATGCAAAGATGGGCATGATAAAGGACCAAAATGGCAGGGACCTAACAGAGGCAGAAGAGATTAAGAAGAGATGGCAAAACTACACAGAAGAACTATACAAGAATGAGCTTAACGTCCCAGATAACCACAATGAGATGGTCACTGACCTCGAACCAGACATCCTAGAATGTGAAGTGAAATGGGCCTTAGAAAATCTGAGCAACAACAAAGCTAGTGGAGGTGACAGTATTCCAGCTGAGCTATTCAAAATCTTAAAAGACGATGCAGTAAAAGTGCTACACTCAATTTGCCAGCAAATTTGGAAAACTCAACAGTGGCCACAGGATTGGAAAAGGTCAGTTTACATTCCAATTCCAAAGAAAGGCAATGCCAAAGAATGTTCAAACTATCGCACCATTGCACTCATTTCACATGCTAGTAAAGTTATGCTTAAAATCCTACAAGCTAGACTCCAGCAGTATGTGGATCAAGAACTACCAGAAGTACAGGCAGGATTTCGAAGAGGCAGAGGAACTAGAGATCAAATTGCCAACATACGCTGGATCATGGAGAAAGCTAGGGAGTTCCAGAAAAACATCTACTTCTGCTTCATTGACTATGCAAAAGCCTTTGATTGTGTGGATCACAACAAATTGTGGCAAGTTCTTAAAGAGATGGGAATACCAGACCATCTCATTTGTCTCTTGAGAAACCTATATGCGGGTCAAGAAGCAACAGTGAGAACTGGACACGGAACCACTGATTGGTTCAAAATTGGAAAAGGAGTCCAGCAAGGCTGTATACTGTCACCCTGCCTATTTAACTTATATGCAGAGCACATCATGAGAAAGGCAGGACTAGATGAATCAAAAGTTGGAATTAAGATTGCTGGGAGAAATATCAACAACCTAAGATATGCAGATGATACCACTCTAATGGCAGAAAGTGAAGAGGAACTAAAGAGCCTCTTGATGCGGGTGAAGAAGGAGAGTGCAAAAGTAGGCTTGAAACTCAACATTAAGAAAACCAAAATCATGGCATCCGGCCCTCTCAATTCCTGGCAAATAGATGGGGAAGAAATGGAGGTAGTGACAGATTTTATTTTTCTGGGCTCAAAGATCACCTCAGATGGGGACTGCAGCCAAGAAATTAAAAGACGCTTGCTCCTGGGGAGGAAAGCTATGGCAAATCTAGACAGCATTCTAAAAAGCAGAGACATCACCCTGCCAACAAAAGTGCGTATAGTCCAGGCCATGGTTTTCCCAGTTGCAATGTATGGCTGTGAAAGTTGGACCATAAGAAAGGCTGAGCGCAAAAGAATTGAGGCCTTTGAACTATGGTGCTGGAGAAGACTCCTGCGAGTCCCTTGGACTGCAAAGCGTTCAAACCGGTCAGTCCTAGAAAAGATCAACCCTGACTGCTCTTTAGAAGGCCAGATCTTGAAGTTGAAACTCAAATACTTTGGCCACCTAATGAGAAGGAAGGATTCACTGGAGAAGAGCCTAATGCTGGGAAAGATGGAGGGCAAGAGAAGGGGACGACAGAGAATGAGGTGGCTGGATGGAGTCACTGGAGCAGTAGGTGTGAACTTAAATGGACTCCAGAAGATGGTAGAGGACAGGAAGACCTGGAGGAACATTGTCCACGGGGTCGCGATGGGTCGGACATGACTACACAATTAACAACAACAACCACTAGGACTCTGAGATCCCTCTCACAGTTGCTACTATTGAGCGAGGTACCCCCTATAGTACTATACCTGTGCATTTGGTTTTTCTTGCCTAAATGCAGAACCTTACTTTTTTCATTATTGAATTTCATTTTGTGAGACAGTGTCCACTGTTCAATCTGTTATGACAATCACAGCATTCCCCATAGCCGTGCTGTGATAGCAATCTGGGCCACTGGCTCACCCTTACGACAGTTGCAGCATCCTGCAGTCACATAATTGCCATACGTGACTTTGCTTCCAAGCAAACCCGACACAGGTAGTCCTCAATTTACGACCACAGTTAGCATTCCTGTTGCTAAGCGAGACAAGTGCGTTTTGCCCTGTTTTACGACCGTTCTTGCCACAGTTCAGTGCATCGTTGCAGTTTTAAGTTGGTAATGTGGTTGTTAGGCTAATCTCGTTTCTGGTCAAAAAAGCTGCAAAAGGGATCACATGACCCCAGGACACTGCAACGGTCAGGAGTCAAGTTGCCAAGCATCCGAATTTTGATCACGTGACCACAGGAGTGCTGCCAAAATGATAAAAGGGGACCAAACTCACTTGCATAGAAACAGTCAATTTCAGTCGTAAGTTGAGGACTAGCTGCACACACGCACACAGTCGGTGGCGCCATGGATTCGAGTTTCCTCCCCCATTTTACGACCTTTTTGCCACAGTTGTTCAGGGAAATCACGGCAGTCGTTAAGTGAGTAACAAGGTCGTTAAGCGAATCCGACTCCCCCATTGACTTTGCTGGTTCTGCAGGTCGCAAAAGGGGGAATCACGTGATCCCCGGGACGCTGCCACCGTCGTAAGTGTGAACCGGTTGCCAAGGGTCTCCATTTTGATCACGTGACCGAGGGAATGCGGCGGTGGTGATGAACTGTGAAAAACAGCCACAAGCCACTTCTTTCAACGGCGTTGTAGCTTCGAACGGTCACTAAATGAACTGTTGTAAGTCGAGGACTACCTACAGAAGGTACTTTGGAGATCCCCCAGCCCAGCCCCACTGCTCAAGGCAGGAAGACACCCCCATGAAGAGGGACTATCCATCTCCATGACGTCAGCCAACCTATCAGAAGATCCTGAACGACTCTTTCCATACCAGTTGCAGGATGTCGGTGGGCTTTCCCTTTGCAAGTGGTTTTGGCCGAGCTGGAGGGAGGTCCTCTTCCGAATCGGAGTCTTCCAGCATTTTCCGGCTTTGGGCTTGCTCCAGCATGGATCTGGGTGAGAAAGAAGCCAGGGAGAGAGAGGTGGGTCGGCAACGGACAGGGAAGAGAGAGCATGGCGAGTGAGTTCAAAGACAGGGTAAAGTCATCCCATGCTATTTCTATTCTTCTGCAGATATTAAGTCAAAATTCTACAAATCTTCCCTAGTGGGTTTTTTTTTTTCCAACCTGGGCAACTTCAACATGTAGCTTTCAACTCCCAGAATTCCCTAGCCAGCATTCTTTAAGACGGGTGGACATCAACTCCCAGAATTCCCCATCCAGCATGCTTTAAGATGGATGGACTTCGACTCCCAGAATTCCCCAGCCAGCATGCTTTAAGATAGATGGTCTTCGACTCCCAGAATTCCCCATCCAGCATGCTTTAAGATGGACTTCGACTCCCAGAATTCCCCATCCAGCATGCTTTAACATGGGTGTATTTCGACTCCCAAAAATCCTCAATCAACATGCTTTAAAGTAGGTGGATTCCAACTCCCAGAATCCCCCAGCCAGCATTCTTTAAGACGGGTGGACATCAACTCCCAGAATTCCCCATCCAGCATGCTTTAAGATGGATGGACTTCGACTCCCAGAATTCCCCATCCAGCATGCTTTAACATGGGTGTATTTCGACTCCCAAAAATCCTCAATCAACATGCTTTAAAGTAGGTGGACTCCAACTCCCAGAATCCCCCAGCCAGCATTCTTTAAGACGGGTGGACATCAACTCCCAGAATTCCCCATCCAGCATGCTTTAAGATGGATGGACTTCGACTCCCAGAATTCCCCATCCAGCATGCTTTAACATGGGTGTATTTCGACTCCCAAAAATCCTCAATCAACATGCTTTAAAGTAGGTGGACTCCAACTCCCAGAATCTCCCAGCCAGCATGCTTTAAGATGGGTGGATTTCAACTCCCAGAATTCTGAAGCTAGCTTGCTTTAAGCTGAGTGGACTTCAACTCCCAGAATTCCTTAATCAGTATGCTTTAAGGTGGGTGGACCCAGGATTTCAATGGAACAAAATGCAATGTATTTTCAGTGGCAACCCAACTATGGTATACAGATATACAGACATAGGTATAGGCATGGGGGGGGGAGGGGGAAGGAGAGGGACAGGGAACGATGTGGGGTCTCTGTTGTTTTTGAGCTTGATTCTTTTCTTATAGGCGTTTTGTGACCCAACTAGGGAACATCATCAGTGCTGGAAGGGAGTGGGGCTTGTACTCTTGTCATATAAAGCAAAAGAGACACTCAATAAGCCAAAAGGCTAAAAAAAAAAAAAAAAAAAGACCAAAACACCTCCTCACCAGCAATCAACACCAGAGAAGAAAATTAACACCAAGATTAACACTAGACCAGGGTTAGGCAACCTTGGCTCTTTTATGCCTCATGGACTTCAACTCCCAGAATTCCTGAGCCAGCCATGCTGAGGGGAAAGGGAGAGGTTTCCAAGCTGAGCCAGGCTGGCTCAGGAATTCTGGGAGTTGAAGTCCACAGGTCATGAGGGGGCCATAGTTCCTCCATGCTGGCTCAGAAATTCTGGGAGTTGAAGTCCACGAGTCATAAAAGAGCCAAGGCTGCCTACCCCTGATCTAGGTCGGTCGGTCTGTCTGTCTGTCTGTCTGTCTGTCTGTCTGTCTGTCTGTCTGTCTGTCTGTCTGTCTGTCTGTCTATCTATCTATCTATCTATCTATCTATCTATCATCTAGGTGAGGAATAGGCAACCTTGGTTCTTTTATGACTCATGGACTTCAATTCCCAGAATTCCTGAGCCAGCCACGCTGAGGGGAAAGGGAGAGGTTTCCAAGCTGAGCCAGGCTGGCTCAGGAATTCTGGGAGCTGAAGTCCACGAGTTATGAAGGGGCCATAGTTCCCCCATGCTGGCTCAGGAATTCTGGGAGTTGAAGTCCACGAGTCGTAAAAGAGCCAAGGTTGCCTACCTTTGCGCTAGACCAACAATCCAGGAGGAAACAACACCCCATCAAGGAAGTACCAACTCCGGAAAGGCCTCTGCAGCTGAGAAGGGAGCCCCGGATTCCCCCCGGCCTACATTTCGCCCTCAGAGGCCTTCCGGAAAGGCTTCTGAGGGCAAAATGCAGCCCGAAGCTCCATTCTCAGCTGCAGAGGCATTTCCTTCGGCCACAGAAGAAGTGGGCCGGCTGGGTGGGGCTGTCGGTGCCACCGTTGTGAAGTGAGGCCATGGAAATAAGACCTGGTGCCTCTTCTGGAGGCCCCCCCCCCCAAAAAAAGTAAAAATAAATATGACTGGATCTTATTTTCGGGGAAAACACGGTAGTGGGAGATACTCCTAGCCGAGGGGGTAGGCAACCCTGGCTCTTTTCTGACTCGTGGACTTCAACTCCCAGAATTCCTGAGCCAGCCATGCTGAGGGGAAAGGGAGAGGTTTCCAAGCTGAGCCATGCCGGTTCAGGAATTCTGGGAGTTGAAGTCCACGAGCCATAAAAGAGCCAAGGTTGCTTATCCCGGGCTAGGGACAAGATTCTTGGGGCTCACTTCATTTCCTGCTCGTCTTCCTCCAATTCCCGTTGCTTCTGCTGCTCCTCAAAATCTTTGTACTGCCGCAACATGGATTCAAAATCCACGTTGGCCTGGCGCTGGTTGAGCTCTTTCAGCTCCTGCAAGTTTTCCAAAACTTCCATCTCTAGTTTGGAATCCTTGGTTCTGTTCTCCAAAACCTGGAAAAACAAAAAGCAGAAAAGTGTTAAGACTCGGAGGGCAGTTAATTAGAACTAATAGTGAGAGATGAAGAAGCTTTTGGGGTGAGAAGCTAAACGTTTTCAAAGAAAAAAGCCAAGAAAAATGAAGTTGCCTTTTGGGAAAGCAGCTTTGAGACGAGAATGAGAGATTTAAAAAGCAAAATGGGACATCTACTTATTTTTATTCTCGTCGTTTCTTCTGGGCTGGCTCTTCCAGAAGGGAGAATGAGAATCAGTAGTGGCCAATCACCAGGAGACGGTGAGTTCTAGTCCCATCTTAGCCATGAAAACCAGCTGGGTGACTTTGGGCCAATTACCAGGAGACAGTGAGTTCTAGTCCCGCCTTAGCCATGAAAGCGAAGTGGGTGACTTTGGACCAATCTCCAGGAGACGGTGAGTTCTAGTCCTGCCTTAGGCATGAAAGCCAGCTGAGTGACTTTGGACCAATCACCCGGAGACGGTGAGTTCTAGTCTCACCTTAGGCATGAAAGCCAGCTGGGTGACCTTGGGCCAATCACCAGAAGACGGTGAGTTCTAGTCCTGCTTTAGGAACAAAAGCCAGGTGGGTGACCTTGGGCCAATCAGCAGGAGATGGGGGGTTCTAGTCCCGCCTTAGACATGAAAGCCAGCTGAGTGACTTTGGGCCAATCATCAGGAGACGGTGAGTTCTAGTCCTGCTTTAGGCACAAAAGCCAGGTGGGTGACCTTGGGCCAATCACCAGGAGACGGTGAGTTCTAGTCCTGCCCTAGGCATGAAAGCCGGCTGGGTAACATTCGGCCAATCACTAGGAGATGGTGAGTTCTAGTCCCGCCTTAGCCATGAAAACCAACTGGGTGACTTTGGGCCAATACCAGGAGACGGTGAGTTCTAATCCCACCTTAGCCATGAAAACCAACTGGATGACTTTGGGCTAATCACCAGGAAATGGTGAGTTCTAGTCCCATCTTAGGCAGGAAAGCTGGCTGGGTGACTTTCAACCAGTCACTCCCTTTCAGCTCAACCCACCTCACAGGGTTGTTGTCGTGAGGAAAATAGGAGGAGGGAGGCATGTTGTCTACGTTCACCATCTTGTGTTACTTGTAATAACTATAAAGGCGGGAACTAAATAAACAGACAAACAATAAAACAGGCTAAGTTGCCGGATGCCCAAAAATTGGTCATGTGACTGTAGTGTGCGTGTGTCTTCCTCTGTCTGCCGTGACACTGAATGGTCACTAAGCAACTAATTGTAAGTCGAGGACTACCTACACAGGAATATACAAAAACTACCAAGCAAAAAAATCCAGTTCCTGCTCTCCCAACGGTCTATTTAGAAAAAGGAAGAATGAAATTTCTTTCCCGGCTAAGGATTGGCCAACCACCTTCATGGGGTTATTCAGTTCTTCGTCTTCTCTCTCTTTCTGCAAACGCTTCTCCTCTTCCTCCAGCAATTTCTCGGCCTGGAAATTGCGCGTGGCGCCGTGCTCCATGGCGTAATCTGTGTTTTCAGGGTCTGTCTGAAGAGAGAACAGGACAAAGAGGGAACAGCGTTAATTCTCTGGTCTGAAAACCGGAAGGGCTGAACTGCAGATGCCGAGTCAAAATTTGCAATGGACAGCAATAAACATTCTGCATAAATGTTCCCACTTGTTGTGTGCACAGAATAGAGGACGGCTGACCCTGAGTTTGGGGGGTAACAGAACAGAATTATCTTTATTGTCACTGTGTACCTCGCCACAAAATTAAATGCCGTCCACAGTCTACACGACACACAAGTAAAAACATACATTATATTACACACATCCTTTACATTCTATTCACCATTGCGCTGCCCCTAATATTGCACTATAATAATAATAATAATAATAATTATTATTATTATTATTATTATTATTATTATTGACAGACTTTATCTACCAAGGCAAATAGGTGGGCGTGGAATGCTACAAGTGCATCAGATGGTTGAAGAAGAAAAAATGGCTTTGGAACAATATCTAAAGAACAATGATGAAGATGCACTGAAATTAGTATATCAGGAAGGCTTACTGACTACTGGAGAGACCAAACTGGCCTACAAGAAAGACCAAATGAAGAACAGAATAGAGGAAGACAAAGCACTACATGGCCAATACATTAAAAAAATAGCTGAGAAAGCAGATAATAATAAAACCTGGCAATGGCTAAGAGCAGGAAAATTGAAGAAAGAGACCGAGGGACTAATTCTGGCTGCACAAGACCAAGCCTTAAGGACAAATGCATATAAAGTCAAAATTGAGAAGACAGCAACAGACAGTAAGTGCCGCCTATGCAAAGAAGCTGAAGAAACAGTGGACCATCTGGTAAGCTGTTGCAAGAAGATTGCACAGACTGACTACAAGCAGCGGCATGACAAAGTAGCAACAATGGTGCATTGGAAGATCTGCAAAAAATATCATTTGCCTGTAAGCAAAAACTGGTGGGATCATAAAATAGAGAAAGTCATAGAAAATGATAAAATTAAACTGCTCTGGGACTTCAGAATTCAAACAGACAAGCATCTGCAACATAACACCTCAGACTTAACAATTGTCGATAAGAAAGACAAAAAAGTCTGGATAGTGGATGTGGCAGTGCCTGGAGACAGCAGAATAGACGAGAAAGAGCTGGAGAAGATAACAAAATACAAAGACCTAGAAATAGAAAGACTGTGGCAAAAGCAAGCAAGGGTAGTACCAATAGTAATAGGCTCCTTGGGTGCAATCCCAAACCAACTGGAGCACCATTTGAACACCACTGGCATTGACAAATTCGCTATTAGTCAATTGCAAAAGGCGGCCTTACTAGGAACTGCTTCCATCCTGCGACGATATCTGTAATACCATCAAACATCCACATCTGCCTATCCCAGGTCCTGGGTAAGGACTCGATAGGTAGACAAAATGCCAAATCCAGTCTGAATATCTGGCTGACTGTGCGATGATCCATAATAATAATAATAATAATAATAATAATAATAATAATAATAATAATAATAATAATAATAAACTGGAAGGGACCTTGGAGGTCATCTAGTCCAACCCCCTGCTCAGGCAGGAAACCCTATCTCATTTCGGAAAAATGGCTGTCCAGTCTCTTCTTAAAAATTTCCAGTGTTGGAGCATTCACCGCTTCTGGAGGCAGGTTGTTCCACTGGTTAATTGTTCTCACTGTCAGGAAGTTTCTCCTTAGTTCTAGGTTGCTTCCCTCCTACTCTTTCTAGAGTCTCAACATCTTTTTTACACCGTGGTGACCAAAACTGGATGCAGTATTCCAAGTGTGGCCTTACCAAGGCCTTGTAAAGTGGTATTAATACTTCACACGATCTTTATATTGTACTATACAGCAGTATTTAATATGGTTACAGCTCTGGGATAAAAACCATTTTTCAGCCTCTTGGTCTTTGTTTTTATTATCCCGTACCGTCTGCCAGATGGTAATAGTTCAAAAACAGAATGTCTGGGATGAGTCTTTCAGAATATTTTGAGCTTTCCTAAGACAACGGGAACTGTACAGTTCGTCCGAAGGGGGGAGGAGGGAGAGAGGAGAGGGCAGCCAATAATAATCCTCTGGGCGATGGTAATGACCCTCTGGAGTGCTTTTCTACCTGCTACTGTGCAGTTAGCAAACCAGACACAAATGCAATAGGCTAGAATGCTCTCTATGGAGCAACGGTAGGAGATCACCAGCAGTTTTTCGTTCAGTTGTTATTTCCTGAGACGTTTCAAGAAATATAATCTCTGCTGGGCCTTCTTAACCAGTGCTGTAAGGTGAGCACTCCAGGTCAGGTCCTCCTTTATGGTAACACCCAGAAACCTAAAGCTTGTAACCTGCTCCACACGGTCTCCACGGATGATCAGGGGCTGAATGTCTGATCTATTCCTCCCGTAATCTGCTACAAGCTCCTCGGTCTTAGTGGTGTTATTGTCTCTGCACCCCAAAACCAACTGCTCCACCTCATCCCGGTAGGCAGACTCGTCCCCCTTGGAGATAAGCCCCACCACCCAGAGTTATTAGCGAGGAGAGCCTTTTCTGGAGCGACACTCTTGATTTGGGACACAGGTTCTACAAGCAGAAGGAAAGACCGACAGGGGCTTGGGGGCCCCCACCAGGGTTCTCTCCAACCTGCATTTAATAAGTCGTCCTCAAGCTACCACTGTAGTGGAACCTGCCCATCACGGTCATAACGCATGAAAATCGTTAACGGGACTCAGTCACAATAATCTTACGATTATTATTTTTTTTTTTGCAGCACTCGTTAAACCAGTGGTTCTCAACCTGTGGGTCGGGACCCCATTTGGGGTCGAACGACCATTTCACGGGGGTCGCCAAACAACACAGTCCGCCATTTTTTCCCCCTTTTCCTTAGCTGTGCTACTCCCTTTTATTCTATTGGCTTTTGAAAGCCAATAGAATAGACTCTCTTGAATAGAGTCTAATTCTATTGGTTTTCAAAAGCCAATAGGAATTGTCCAGGCTGTCTCTGCCCTGCTGAGCCCGCCAAAAGTCCCATTCTGCAAACGGTGCTGCATCAGTTGAGTAGTCCTCGACTTACGACCAGTTGAGTAGTCCTCGACTTACGACCGGTTGGGGGTTGCGGCATTAAAAAGGTTGAGAACCACTGTGTTAAACCAATCAATGCAATTTTTAAATGAGTGCCACAGTTGTTCAGCGAAACAATGGTCTGTGAAGGGTGCAGCTTTGCCCAAAAGTAGAAAGTTGAAGCCCACGACTCATAAAAGAGCCAAGGTTGTCTACCCCTGGTGTAGGGTCTTCTGCTCAAGCAGGGGGTTGGACTAGAAGACCTCCAAGGTCCCTTCCAACTCTATTATTCCATGTTCTCTGTTGGAAGAAAAGAGAGGCCTAGAGGCTTTACCTTGAACGTGATTTCTGCCAGGCAGCGGGTGCATTTGATGTAAAACCGGAAGATGGGAAGTCCCAAATAAGATTCATTCTGGACCGTCTCTTTCCGGGCGTTAAATTTTTTGCCCTTGTAAATGTATTCGCCGCACGTTTTGCATCTACAAGATAGAAAAGGTCTCCAGAAATGCAATTTCTCATTCTTCATCTGCTTACTGACTTTTATTTTAACCCTCACCAGGAAGGTTTATGCTACAACTCGCCTTGCTCCGTCTATTTGCTATTGCTGGTAGAGGCAAGTCGGGAGCTGCCAGCAGAAATTGGGTATAAATAGTCCTCAACTTACGATCACAGTTGAGATGAAAATTTCTGTTGTTAAGCAAGACAGCTGTGAAGGGAGTTTTGCCCCATTTTGTGGCCTCCCTTGCCACAGCTGATAAGTGAACCACTTATTTCCTGACAGAACAATTAATCAAGGAGAGAAGCAACCTGGAACTCAGGAGAAATATCTGACAGTTAAAACAACTGCCTCCAGAAGTTGTGAATGCTCCAACACTGGAAGTTTTTAAGAAGAGACTGGACAGCCATTTGTCTGAAATGGTATAGAGCAGGGGTAGGCAACCTTGGCTCTTTATGACTCATGGACTTCAACTCCCAGAATTCCTAAGTCAGCATGGGGAACTATGGCCCCTTGATGACGTGGGGACTTCAACTCCCAGAATTCCTGAGCCAGCATGGCTGAGTTTGGAAACCTCTCCCTTTCCCCCTCAGTATGGCTGGCTCAGGAATTCTGTGAGTTGAAGTCCACAAGTCGTAAAAGAGCCAAGGTTGCCTACCCCTGGTATAGGTGTCAACGCTGTAAACACTGGATGTTTCCCGCTCTGACAACTGATGAAAATTGCAGCCATTTCTGCTTTGCTTTTAACATGCTTTTTTCTTCTATTTAGAAATTAGGTGCAGAAGGGGGGTTGGGATGAATGCTTGAGCTAACCATAATAAACACTGCTTTGTGGGAACCCAAGGCGGAATTGATAATGTTTTGGCGGGCTAAGGAGCTGGGAAGAAAGCCCAGGTGTTAAATTATTTGAAACCCACCACTGGTCACTTCCAAAGGCCACGTGCTCACTCGCTTGCTGCCCACCGTCGCTCCTAAAGGCCGCTCACTCACTCTTCTGCCAAAACCTGCTTTTATAAGTTCCCTTCTCCCTGCCCAGCTCTTGCAGCTGTTCCCGGACTCTGCGCGCGTGGAGAGGAGGAGGGGAGCAGCCCAGGCCCACATCCCTCTGTCTTATTCTGACGGCGTGCATGCCCACAGAGAGGGATCTGAGTGCCCTCTGCCATTTATTTATTTGTTTATTTTTAAAATTTATAAGCCGCCCCACTCCCGCAGGACTCTGGGCGGCTAACAATAAAAGCACCATATAACATGACAAAACAAACAATACAATAACAGTCATCCAGGGGTCAGATTTTATAAACCCCAGGCCTGCTGGAAAAGCCAGGTCTTAAACAGCTTACGGAAAACCAACAGGGTGGGAGCGGTCCTAATCTCCGGGGGGAGCTGGTTCCAAGACGTGGGCGCCATCACAGAGAAAGCCCTCCTCCGCGGCCCCGCCAAATGGCACTGCTTGGCCATAGGTTTGCCATCACTGATCTAGTCCAACCCCGTGCTCAGGCAGGAAATCCTATACCATTTCGGAAAAATGGCTGTCTCTTCTTAAAAACTTTCAGTGTTGGAGCATTCACAGATTCTGGAGGCAGGTTGTTCTACTGGTTAATTGTTCTGACTGCCAGGAAGTTTCTCCTAAGTTCTAGGTTGCTTCTCTCCTTGATGAGTTTCCATCCATTGCTTCTTGTCCTGCCTTCAGGCGCTTTGGAGAATAGCTTGACTCCCTCTTCTTTGGGGCAGCCCCTGAGATACAGAATTGAAGCATCTCTTACCGCATGTTAAAGGGAGCCATCAGCCGGACCACATATTGCCTGTCCTTTGGAAGTTTAAGCTTAGGGATCTTGGATGGATCGAAATCTGGCGGGTAGTATTTCTAGAATGCCCAAAAATAAAAATAAAAATGACTTTTTTTTGTCTTTTTGCTTTCAATTTGATTTGATTCAAAAGATCAAAATACAAACGAAAAAAAATTAAACAGTCAAAACAAAACTAGACAAAAACATCTAAAAAGTGAATTAAAAAACGAAAGAAAAAACCACATATTAACCCAATTTTCAATTTAAAAAATTGAAAAAAGAGACCCCCCCAAAAAGAAATAACTGATCATGTATTGATACCAATAGCCTAAGCAGGCACAAGACCCCAGTGAATCCCAGCCGATTCTTAATGAAATAACTGATGAATCCACTATGTTCTCCCTTGCATAGTCTGGCCTCTTTACAACAGCCCTGCGAGGTAGACCGCCACCCCAAGTTTAACCCTTTCTGAGCACCTACTCCACCCTCCGAGGCCCCCAACTGGCCCCAGCCATGTTTTTCCCCTCCTTTCCTTTCACTCACGTTTAACACTTTCCTTTCCGACATTTTGCCTCTTCGCGGTTCTTCCCAATCTCCGTGAAACTCTCCCCAAACACCGCTACTTCCCGGATTCTCAACGCGTCCCGCCTCCTTCGCTACTATTGGCTGTCAACGTCGAAACGCAGCAGGAGGTGCATTCCTAGTGGCTTACTGTGCAGTCAGTCAACATTTAAGCCCCGCCCGGCCGACGCTCCGTTTTTGCGTCTTTTAACCAGCGCCTCACGCGCCTGTTTATGTCACGTTGTTTGTCCTTCCCTAAAATATTCCGTTGGGGAAACGAAGCTGTGACATCACTAGTTCCGGAGCCGCAGGATTGGGCCTTAGATTGAATAGAAGTTATGAAGAGCGTTTAATAAAAAAAAATAATGCCTATGAAATATTCATTACTTCTACTAAATATTTAACACTTCGAAATATTGATCGCTCCTTTTTAATTAAAAAACGAAATTGCTTAGGGATTAAAGTTTATTAGATGCTTGGTACTGTAGTGTTTACACAACGACTAAATCCTAAAATTATTTTCATGGCAACATGTTTAATAAAGTAATAATTATTATTGCTGCATGCTCAGAGCTTCCTTCCGTCCTCCCAGGATGTTGCTGAGTTTATTTATGTTTTGTCTTTAAAATGTATATATTGCCTTTGCAAACCAGTTGTCCCAAATGGCTTATGAAATCTTTTGTTGAATTATCAAACACAAACTAAAAACAGCCACTAAATGTAGAAATGCAGTAGGTATTAATGATGCACAACAGAGAAATTTATATTTCATTATTGAATTTATATGCTGCTCATTTTGTTATTGTTGAAGGAAAAATCTTCATCGTGGTTCAGTCCAAGCCAGGAATAAACAACATGGCAACTGCGTTAGAAAGAAGGTTGCAGTTTATTGAAGAGGAGAGCCAGACAGAAAGATGGCTCTGGAAGAAAAAAGAGGGAGGACATTAGGGAGTGGGTTTTTATACCTTCTTGAGCCTTTTGTTTGGAGTTGTTCCTGTGGCAGGAACTTTGACCTGAGTCTGAGTGTGCCTTTCTGGTATTCTGACAGTGGTGGGTTAATTCTATTATGTCCCAAAGATCAATCCTGCTTCTCTGGGGCTGTGGTTGATGACTCCAGTCTTTCTGACAAGATTATCACATCTGCAATTCTGCAGACTTGGTTTCTGTTTGGGACAGAGAGACTTGGGGACGGGGTTGGTTTCTGCTTTTAAAATCCTTTCGGGCAGTGGTTCTCAACCTTTTTAATGCCGCGACCCCCAACCGGTCGTAAGTTGAGGACTACTCAACTGGTGCAGCACCGTTTGCAGAATGGGACTTTTGGCGGGCTCAGCAGGGCAGAGACAGCCTGGACAATTCCTATTGGCTTTTGAAAGCCAATAGAATTAGACTCTATTCAAGAGAGTCTATTCTATTGGGTTTCAAAAGCCAATAGAATAAAAGGGAGTAGCACAGCTAAGGAAAAGGGGGGGGGGAAATGGCAGACTGCGTTGTTTGGCGACCCCCGTGAAATGGTCATTCAACCCCAAATGGGGTCCCAACCCACAGGTTGAGAACCACTGGTTTAGGGAAATATATTATTTTAAATATTTCCAAAAATATTTCTTTCTCGGGGGGGGGGGGGGGGGCTGACTACCCACATTATCCAAAGCAACTTGTTTATTAGAATAGAACTGGAAGGGACCTTGGAGGTCTTCTAGTCCAGGGCTTTTCAACCTGTGGTATGTTGGCACCTGGCAGGTGGTACGCGACCACCCTAGAAAAGTGGTAGCGGGGGAGGGGAATGAGCTGAACCGGTGGCAGCACCACACAAGCCTGAGCGAGAGATGGCTGGAGCTGCAGGGCTGTCAGGGCTCAGCGGAAGTGCCAGGATCAGCGCCAGGCTCCAGCTGGACCTCGGCGATCATCCTGGCACTTCTGCTGAGCTCAGAAAAAGCGCTGATCAGCTGGAATGTTGCAGCATCTCCAGGGTCTTGTGATTTACATTCAGATGCTTGGCAACTGATTCATATTTATGATGGTCACAGTGTCCCAGGGTCATGTGAAGTGACCAAAACATGGCTGCAACTGTTGTGGCAAAAACCACGATACTTACATCAGAAGACAAGACCACGAAGGGTTGGAGAAAACAGGCTTTATTTGTGCACAATGGTTCAGAGCATTCACATGACAAATTCTGAACCCCGAGTTACTCTGAGGGTGTCACTTTTATACAGCTTGCCGCCCACGCTTAACCTAATAGATGACTTCTTATCTACCTTTAACACACTAAAAGAGAGAAGTTCATATCTTGAGACAACACACATAGGAAAAAGGAGAAGTTCATACAAACGGTTGTCTTACCACACCTCTCTACACGGGTGCTATCTTACAACATCTGTGACTTTCAGTTGACACTGACACTTCTTGTAAAATGGTTTCTACACAGCATGAACACATCTCTACAATTATGACACACAGGTTATATGATTTAGGTTACATTTCACAGCCAAGCTTAATATTATCTATTAACTATTGTCAGCAACAAGCATTCCTATTAGGATATAGATATATTGAACTTTTTCCTGCCCACCTCACAACCACCCAGCAGACGGGGGAATAAAAATCAAACACCCCCCCACCCCACCCCTGCTGCCAATCCTCAACACAAATGCTCACAACAATGAAAACCTCAGACAGGAGGAAGAGCGCCGCCGGGCGGGCAGGCAGGTGTCTTGCTTGGCTGTGGCTTGGGGGGCACTTTTTTCAGTGCCATTGTAACTTCAAACAGTCACTAAGCGAACTATTGTAAGTCGAGGACTACCTGTAATTTATCACTTTTTTCCTTTTTTTTGGTCATCAAGTTTTTGACACCTTGCTAGGCGACTGGTGGTACTCGGATGTTGCCATATCCTAAAAGTGGTACAATGGGTGAAAAGGTTGAAAAGCCGTGATCTAGTCCAGCCCCCTGCTCAAGGAGGAGAACCTACACCATCTCAGACAAGTGACTGTCCAGTCTCTTCTTAAAAACCTCCAGTGATGGAGCGCCCACGATTTCTTGAGGCAAGCTGTTCCACTGGTTAACTGTCCTCACTGTTAGGAGGTTTCTCCTTAATTTCAGAATGCTTCTCTCTTTGATCAGTTTCCAACCATTGTTTCTTGTCCTGCCTTCAGGTGCTTTGGAAAATAGTTTGATGCCTTCTCCTTTGTGGCAGCCCCTCAAATACTGAAACACTGCTATCATGTCACCCCCCTTTTCTTCTTTTCTTTAGACTAGCTAGCCAAACCCAAGTCCTGCAGCCGTTCTTCATATGTTTTAGTCTCCAGGCCTTTGATCATCTTTGTTGCTCTTCTCTGAACTTTTTCCAAAGTCTCAACCTCTTTTTTGTAGTACGGTGACCAAAACTGGTTGCAGTATTCCAGGTGTGGCCTTACTGGGTTTTATAAAGCAGTACTAATAGTATGTGTGATGTTGATTCTATGCCTCTGTTTATACAACCCAGGATTGTATTAGCTTTTTTGGTTGCTGCTGCACACTGCTGACTATTACAATTTATTAGACCACCAACTACCAAGTGTCTTTGATGATTTTTATACATTCAAGGCATGAGGGCCTCTGAGCAGCCATCTTCATCCTTAACAGAAAAGAAAAAGGCTTCCAATTGTGGTTGTAAGTTGACAATTATCTGTAATCAATCAGTTAAAATAAAAATAACTGGAAAGAGACAAATTGGAAAGGAAAAACAGCTTTGAGCAGGACAGACTCTGTGCGGGATTGAATTTTGCCACCACGGGAGGAAAAGCAGATATTCCTTGACCTGGGATGGAGAGCTAATAGATAGAGATAGATAGATAGATAGATAGATAGATAGATAGATAGATAGATAGATAGATAGATAGATAGATAGATAGATAGATAGATAGATAGATGAGAGAAAGGGGGGGGGAATGCCGCTTCCAGAAGTCCATTCTGGGCCTGGGCAACAAAAAATTAGCTACCAGTTCTGCTGAAGTAGTGCAAATCGTTTGAATCCCACCACTGGATGGAGGGCCCCGAGTCCTCACTCCGGCTCCCAGGACGCCCCAGAGGCTGGAAGACTCCAGGCGCTGTATTCTCCGTTATCCAGGAAGTCTTTCGCGGCTACTTGGAGGTGGTAGTTTACACCAGAACGGATCCCAGTGAGGGTAAAGGAGGTCTTCTCGATAGGCCTGGTCTGGGGAAGCAAAGAAAAATACAGGTTAGAATAGAATAGAATAGAATAGAATAGAATAGAGATGGGATGGGATAGAATAGAATAGAATAGAATAGAATAGAATAGAATAGAATAGAATAGAATAGAATAGAATAGAGCTGGAAGGGACCTTGGAGGTCTTCTAGTCCAGCCCCCTGCTCGAGCAAGAGAACCTATATCATCTCAGACAAGTGACTGTCTAGTCTCTTCTTAAAAATCTCCAGTGATGGAGCACCCACGATTTCTGGTGGCAAGCTGTTCCACTGGTTAATTGTCCTCACTGTCAGGAAGTTTCTCCTCAGTTCCAGGTTGCTTCTCTCTTTGGTCAGTTTCTAACCATTGTTTCTCGTCCTGCCCTCTGGTGCTTTGGTGAACAATCTGGCCCCCCTCTGCCTTGTGGCAGCCCCTCAAATACTGGAACACTGCTATCAAGTCTCCCCGTTACTTCTTTTCTTTAGACTGGCCAAACCCAAGTCCTGCAGCCGTTCTTCGTATGTTTTAGTCTCCAGGCTTGGATCATCTTAGTTGCTCTTCTCTGTGAATCCCCTTTGAATATAAAAACTGCTATAAAACCGTAATCGGGGCCTCGGTAGCTTTCAAAGCTGAGGTCACTTTTATCTCTTGGTACCAAAATAAAAGTTTTTTCATATCTTGGGTTTGGTGATCAATTGGCTTCAACACCAAGCTAAGACCCAGTTTTGGGAACAACAGTATGACTCGTGAAACTGCCTTGCTTAGCAACAGAAATCTCGGTCCCAATTGTACCTGCAAGTCATGGATTGCCTCTATTGCAAAAAACTAACAATACATCATATTAAATATTAACATTATTATGAAATAATTAATAAAAGGAGAAGTTCAAGTCAGAGGTTCAGGCTATTCAGGAAATAACTGTGGGGAGTGACTGCCAGCTCCCTCACTCACCGTTCTGATTTGCCTGGATCCGTCCCTTGAATAACGGATGACATATTTCAGGGGGAAATATTCAGGATATAACCAGGAACTAGGAGCCTTCCATTGCACAAGCAATGTTTTCGTCTTCCCTTGGATTGGGGAGACCGTTATGTTTTCTGGAGGGTCTGGCCGGACTAAGAAAAGTGAAGGAGAGAATTAAATCAACCAAAAATGTCAATACAGGTAATCCTTGACTTACAACTGTTTGCTTAGTGACCGTTCGAAATTACAGTGGCCCTGAAAAAAGCGATTTATGATCATTTTTCACACAACCGTTGCAGCATCCCCTATGGCAGGGGTAGGCAACCTTGGCTCTTTTATGACTCATGGACTTCAACTCCCAGAATTTCTGAGCCAGCCCTGCTGAGGGGAAAGGGAGAGGTTTCCAAGTCATATAAGAGCCAAGGTTGCCTTCCCCTGATCTAGGGGGATCCACTGGCCATACAAGGAAGCCTGATCCCTTGATCTAGGGCAGGGGTAGGCAACCTTGGCTCTTATATGACTCGTGGACTTCAACTCCCAGAATTCCTGAGCCAGCATGGCTCAGCTTGGAAACCTCTCCCTTTCCCCTCACATGGCTGGCTCAGGAATTCTGGGAGTTGAAGTCCACGAGTCATAAATGAGCCAAGGTTGCATATCCCTGATATAGGGTTTCCTGCCTGAGCCGGGGGTTGGACTAGATGACCTCCAAGGGCCCTTCCAACTTTATTATTATTAGTATTAGTATTATTAGTAGTATTATTACTTGTGGACTTCAACTCCCAGAATTCGTGAGACAGCATGGCTCAGCTTGGAAACCTCTGCCTTTCCCCTCAGCGTGGCTGTCTCAGGAATTCTGGGAGTTGAAGTCCACGAGTCATAAAAGGGCCAAGGTTGCCTACCCCTGCCCTATGGTCACGTGATCAAAATTCGGATTCTTGGCAACTGGCATGTATCTATGACGGTGGCAGTGTCCCTGGGTCATGTGACCCCCTCTTTTGTGACCTTCTGACAAGAAAAGTCAATGGGAGAAGCCTGATGCATTTAACAGCCGTGTTACTAACTTAACAACCTAAGCAATTCACTTAACAACTGTGGCAAGAGAGGTTGTAAAATGGGGCAAAACTCACTTAATGACTGTCCCGTTTAGCAACAGAAAATTTTGGGCTCACTTGTGCTCGTACGTCGAGAACGACCTGCCTCCAGAAGCGATGAATGCTCTAACACTGGAAGTTGTTAAGAAGAGACTGACTAGTCATTTGTCTGAAATGGTATAGGGTTTCCTGCCTGAGCAGGGGGTTGGACTAGATGGCCTCCAAGGTCCCTTCCAACTTTATTATTGTTATTAACAACCTGCCTCCAGAAGCTGTGAATGCTCCAACACTGGAAGTTTTTAAGAAGAGACTGGACAGCCATTTGTCTGAAATGGTATAGGGCAGGGGTCTTCAAACTTGGCTCTTTTAGGACTCGTGGACTTCAACTCCCAGAATTCCTGAGCCAGCCATACTGAGGGGAAGGGAGAGGTTTCCAAACTGAGCCATGCTGGCTCAGGAATTCTGGGAGTTGAAGTCCACGAGTCATAAAAGAGTCAAATTTGAAGACCCCTGATATAGACTTTAAGAGGAGTGGACTTCAACTCCCAGAATTCCTCAGCCAGCATGCCTGGATGAGGAATTCTGTGAGTTGAAGGTCATAAAAGGGCCAAGTTTGAAGACTTCTGGTATAGGGTTTCCTGCCTGAGCAGGGGGTTGGACTAGAAGACCTTCAAGGTCCCTTCCAACTTTATTATTGTTGTTGTTGTTGTTGTTATTATTATTATTATTATTATTATTATTATTATTATTATTATTATTATTATTATTAACTACCTGTAACTGGAAAAATAAAAGCTGGCCACATCAAGACATGAGAAATAACCTTAATGTGGAATCCCAGCTACTATTCCATGTCCCATAAAACTGTCAAATCTTCTCCTAACAGAAGGAGAGGAGGCTTCTATCCATTTTATGTCAGTTGGCTTATTCGCCCACCAAGATCACCAGTGGCAATCAAGCAAATAATAAACCAATAAATAATAAACCAATAAAAGAAAGTAGGAATGGAAGTTGTATTACTATTGATGTCAAATATGTGGACCCAGACCCCACGTTGTTTATTAAGCACTAAAGATTGTAACTATAAAAACTTAATAAAATATCTATTAAAAGAAAGAAAGAAAGACTGAGGCTATTCATAAGCAAAACGCCTACAGCCAGAGTTCTCATAGAAGGTTGGAGCTGATGGATTTAGAAAAACACTCCTAAAATCTACATTCCCCACCCAGCTCCCAGGCCAGGGCGTGACCTCCCAGCCACAATGGGAGTCAGACAACAATAATTAGAATACTAAAAGGGCACACTCAAGTACAGGTCAAGGTACATTTCATAACGAACAGGCGTCTCAAACACAAAGCCCCAAAGAAGGTGTAAAAATCCACCTACTCTCAACTCCATTTTGTCAGCTGTCCCAGAACGGCAGGCTGTTGCTGGTTCTGCTCATCAATAAACAGACCTTCCTTCCTAAGCAGCTAGCCTCCATTTTATTTCCAGTGCCTTTCTCCCGGCTTGGAACTGGATCAGATTTTTCTTTCAACATACCTAACCTGTTTTAAATAAGTGGTTGAACTGGATCCACGATGGTTTGTTCCAAGATATTAAAAGGGCTATCAAACCAAATTTCTGCACCAGGACCGAACACAAAACCCTGTTTTCCTATTCTTGCTGGGGGGCACACTGTTTTAATTCCCCCATCAGAACAACTAGAGGTGAGAATTGCTTGAAAACTCACTGATCTGATCCAGGAAAACGTGGGAAAAATGACTGGCTGTCCCCAGCGGATTCACAGCTGTCACGTTGAGCCTGTAGGGATCGGTGGAGAACATCTGCAAGGCGGTCATACTGCAACTGTGGCTCCCTGCAACGGGTTGTATGCACTGATGGACTTCTTCCATTAAGCCGTGCCTGTGTCCACAAGGAAAACTGGGTTCAGACATGCATTGCATATGCAGCAGCTAAAGGGTTGTATGAATGGGTGTCCCAGTGACTGCAACCAAGGGGAGAACTGTGGATTGAATCCAGAGTCAGTCCAGTTTAGGGGACTGGAGACTAAAACACACAAAGAAAGGTTGCAGAAGTTGGGTATGTGTGCGAAGAAGGATTGCGGGTGACATGATAGCAGTCTTCCAATATCTGAAGGGCTGCCACAAAGAAGCGAAGGAGGGTGTGTAGGTGTGTGTCAAGCTATTCTCCAAAGCACCTGAAGGCAGGACAAGAAGCAATGGATGGAAACTAACCAAGTAGAGAAGCAACCTGGAACTAAGGAGGAATTTTCTGACAGTGGAAACAATTAACCGTCAAACTCCTTGCCTCCAGAAGTTGTGGGTGCTCCATCACTGGAGGCTTTTAAGGAGAGACCGGACCACCATTTATCTGAAATGGGACATGGTTTCGTGCCTGAGCAGGGGGTTGGACTAGAAGACCTCTAAGATCCCTTCCTACAGACTGCAGCCCCATTCAGATGGTCTCATCAGCAGGACCGTCCCTGCTTTGTCCTTGGATGGGGGACCACCAGAAGAGTTTCAGTTGAAAGGGAAAAGGGAAAAGTGAATGGCATGGGGGCAAGAGATTGGATTATTGTAGCTCTGGCACATGGGGGCAGGTTATACTTCTATGGCATTTGGGGGGGGAGTCTAATCATTTTTATAGAAATGTTGACCTGACGTTTATCGGGTTAAGATTTGGTCTGTCACACGAAGTGGTCCTGGAAGACCGGTGCGTTTTGCACCACCATATCAACCAACTGTGTCGGCGGCAGGCTAGCCAGACCCTGGCCGCTGACCAAGAGGAGAGCCGAGAGCTGCCTGACAGCTGTGGCGTGTCTGAGTCTCCTGGGTCTAGCGAGACTCACAGGAACATGCTGGACGACTCAATCGTGGTTGAGTCGCCCTCGACCGAAGGAGCAGTGCCCACAGATCAGAATGTGTTGGAAGACTTGTTTCCCAGTCTTTCCGGGACTGTTCCGTTCACAGACAGAGAGACTGGGTTACCCGGCCAGAGTAGTCAGTTAGACTCCGGTTTACCCATAGTTAGCGGGTCGAAGAGCCCTGGTCTACCCAGACAGCAGAGGGTAGACCGGGAACCTCCGGCAGAAACGTGGCAATCAGAACGGTCGCGAAAGCCGCCTGTCTATCTACATGACTGTATTCATTTTATGGATGTGTGAATTATCCAGGGGGAAGGGGTGTTGTGTATTGATCCAATTGCATATAAACGGTTAGTTATAGGTTTGGGTTCAAATCCTTAACTGTCTGTGTGTAAATGCAAGCCTGTGTTTAGGCGGGAATCTTTGCTTTCATTTCATTGGCTGCCGCCTAGTGGCGGTCCGTATAAATATGAGTCAAGCGCAGCTGGGCCCTGCTTCTGTGTGAACTGAATAAACAAGCTGTTACTTTCACTCCTGTGTCTTCAATGCCTCCCCGATCCCAGTATACAACAGCTACCTTCAGTTCCTTGATTGATTAACAAGCAATTATCTGCAAAAGGATGTTTGTCTCGGATAACTTTCCTTCCTTCCTTCCTTCCTTCCTTCCTTCCTTCCTTCCTTCCTTCCTTCCTTCCTTCCTTCCTTCCTTCCTTCCTTCCTTCCTTCCCTCCCCCCTCCCTCCCTCCTTCCTTCCTTCCCTCTCTCCCCACCCCCTCCCTCCCTTCCTTCCTTCCTTCTTTCCTTCCTTCCTTCCTTCTCTCCCTCCCTCCTTCCTTCCCCTCCCTCCCTCCTTCCTTCCCTCCCCCTCCCTCCCTCCCTCCCTCATTCACTCCCTCCCTCCGCCTCCCTCCTTCCCTCCTTCCTTCCCTCTCCCTCTCTCCCCTCCCTCCCACCCCTCCCCTCCCTCCCTTCTTTCCTTCCTTCCCTCTCTCCCTCCTTCCCACCCCCCCTCCCTCCCTTCCTTCTCTCCCTCCCTCCTTCCTTCCCTCCCCCCTCCCACCCTCCCTCCCTCCTTCACTCCCTCCCCCTCCTGCCCTCCCTCCCTCCTTCACTCCCTCCCCCTCCCTCCTTCACTCCTTCCTTCCCTCTCTCTCTCTCTCCCTCCCTCCCACCCCTCCCTCCCTCCCTTCTTTCCTTCCTTCCCTCCCTCCCTCCATCCTTCCTTCCTTCCCTCCCTCCATCCTTCCCTCCCTCCTTCCCTCCTTCCTTCCCTCTCTCCCTCCCTCCTTCCCTCCCTCCATCCCTTCCTTCTTTCCTTCCTTCCTTCCTTCCTTCCTTCCTTCCTTCCTTCTTTCCTTCCTTCCTTCCTTCTTTCCCTCCCTCCCTCCTTCCTTCCTTCTTTCCCTCCCTCCCTCCTTCCCTCCCTCCCTCCCTCCCTCCTTCCCTCCCATCCCCCTCCCACCCACCCCCTCCCTTCCTTCCTTCCTTCCTTCCTTCTTTCCTTCCTTCCTTCCTTCCTTCCTTCCTTCCTTCCTTCCTTCCTTCCTTCCCTCCCTCTCTCCCTCCATCCTTCCTTCCTTCCTTCTTCAAATGTATAGCCCTCCAAAATGGCGAAGATTCTCAGCCGCTCGTGAACATAAGCAAACTATAAAAGCAGTCCACCAAAAATATAAATACAATTAAAAACCCAAACACAACCCATCACGCCTCCAAGGTTTTCCTGAAAAGTTCCATCTTCAGCCCTGTTCTAAGACTTTTACTGCTTTTTTTAAATAACACCTGGGCACATCGGCTCCTGCAACACCTTTGATCTTCACCTGTAGCTGGCAAAGAAAGACGTGGGCAGACGGGTGTCAGTTTCCAAAGTCCAGGCGCAATTGACCGAAGGGTAGCTAATGGATCTGCAGTGGATCGATAGCTTCTCGGGAGGATCTGCAAAGCAGAATCCCAAAAGGTATAAGACGCACACCTGGATCCCCTCTTCCGTTACAGGTAGTCCTCAACTTACAAACACAAAAGGCCACATTACAAACCCCTGGCCACCTTAAAATGTGCAGACTTCAACTCGTAGAATTCCCCATGCTGGCTGGGGAATTTTGGGAGTTGAACCACACCTTTAAAAAGTGAGAATTACTGGCATGAAGGAAAGAGGAAGAGGGAAAGAAAAAAGAAGGAAGGAAGGAAGGAAGGAAGGAAGGAAGGAAGGAAGGAAGGAAGGAAGGAAGGAAGGAAGGAAGGAAGGAAGGAAGGAAGGAAGGAAGGAAGGAAAGAAAGCAGATGGATGGGAGAAAGAGGAAGAAAATAAAAAAAAGAAGGAGAGAAAAAGGAAGGAAGGAGGGAAGGGAGGGAGAAGGGAAGGAAGGAAAGGGAGAGAGAAGGAAGGAGGGAGGGAAGAAGGAAGGAAAGCAGATGGATGGGAGAAAGGAAGGAAGTAAAAAAGGAAGGTAGGAGAGAAAAAGGAGGGAAAGAAGGAAGGGAGAGGGGAAAGAAGGAAGGAAAGGGAGAGAGAGAGATGGAAGGAAGAGGGAGGGAAGGAAGAAAAGAAGGAAGGAAAGCAGATTGATGGGAGAAAGAGAAAGGAAGGAAAGAAGGAAACAAAGAGGAAGGAAGGAAGGAAGGAGATGGAAGGAGGGAGGGAAGGAGGGAGGGAGGGAGAAAGGGAAGGAAGAAAGGAAGGGAGGGAGGGAGGGAGGGAGGGAGGAAGGAAGGAAGGAAGGAAGGAAGGAAGGAATTATCATAATCCCAGATGGCTCCATTTGGGTCAGGGGGAGTCTGGGGCTCTCGGTTTCCTCACTCACAGCCCAACTGGAGACGAATCCTTCGCAGGGTCTGCCCTGTGGTGCCATCCTGGCAGCTGTATTCCCCTTCCTGGGCCAAACTGGCATTCTGCAAGACGAGGCTGCCGTCCCTCTGCACCCCGTTCAAGACTGTCTCCGAGGTAATGTGGTTTTTCCATCTCACCTGGGATCTGCCTTCCGGAACAGGGCAAGACAAGACCACCGTGGAGGCCCCGAGTCGGGCATACTGGTGATGGATGGGCTCTGTTGCGGTCAAGAAACAATAGTGGTGTAGGTGGGGGGGGGGGGAAATAGCATTCAGTCTTTGCGTAACAATAGCCTAACGTATCCTGAACTATGGTTTGCTTAATCATTGTACAAGTTCTAATTTGAATTGTGGCCCTTCTGAGCCCCCTAAAGCAGTGTTTTTAAAAGCTGGCCACTTTAAAATGTGTGGACTTCAACTCCAAGAATTCCAGAGAGAGACAGAGAGACAGAGAGACAGACAGACAGATAGAAAGAGAGAGACAGAGACAGACAGAGACAGAGAGACAGATGGAGAGAGACAGAGACATAGAGAGACAGACAGACAGAGACAGGCAGACACAGAGAGAGAGAGGCAGAGACAGAAAGAGACAGAGGCAGAAAGAGAGACAGAGACAGACAGACAGAGAGAGACAGACAGACAGACAGACACACACAGAGAGACAGACAGACAGAGACAAGACAGAGAGAGAGAGAGAGAGAGACAGAAACAGAGAGACAGAGAGACAGACAGAGAGACGGAGAGAGAGACGGAGAGAGACAGAGACACACACAGAGAGAGACAGAGACAGAGACAAAGACAGAAAGAGAGAGAGACAGACAGACAGACATAAAGAGACAGAGAGATACAGACACAGAGAGACAGACGGAGAGAAACAGACAGACAGAGAGACAGACACAGAGACAGAGAGAGACAGAGACAAAGACAGACAGACAGAGAGACAGAGAAAGAGAGACAGAGAGACAGAGAGAGAGAGAGAGAGAGAGAGAGAGAGAAAGACAAAGACAGACAGACAGACAGACAGAGACAGAGAGACAAAGACAGAGAGAGGAGGGGGGAGGGAAGGCATCCAAGCTATAGGGCCCAGATTGTTTCTCCTCAGATGTCACATCAAGTACTAAATGATGTTTTCCCCAATCAATCATAATCAATCATTTTAATTCTAGAGATTTGGCTCTCTTTAAGTCAGCGTTTCTCAACGTTTGTGTGACGGCGGCCCCCCTCACACGGACGCGCCGCGCATGCACGGCGGTGCCCCCCATGCGCGCCGCCCCCCCCATGCGTGGCGCGCATGTGTGGCGGCGGCCCATGCACGGCGGCGCCCTCTGAGGAGGGAAAATGGCGGATCGCGTTGTTTGGCGACCCCCGTAAAATGGTCATTCGACCCCAAATGGGGTCGCGACCCATAGGTTGAGAACCGCTGCATTAAGTGATAATAAATAAATATAAAACAACATTATATAAAATATAAATAAAAAATAAAAAGTAATAAAAGAACATAAAACAAAATAAAACATAAAATAAAAATGATAAAACAATAAAGAAAATAGAAAAGAAAAAATAAAGTAAAATAAAATATAAAAAGAAACAATAAAGTAAAATAAAATAAAATAATACTAAAAATAATAAAATAATAGTAAAAAATAATAAAATAAACTAGAAAATAAAATATAAGATAAAATTAAAATGAAATTGATAAAATAATAAAAGAAAATAGAAAAGAAAATATGGAAAAAGTGAAGTAAAATAAAATAATAAATAAATAATAATAATAAAAGAAAAAATAATACAATAAAATATAAAATGGAATAAAAATTTGAAGGGAATAATTCAGCTCCCAAGGCTAGAGCTTTCTCACAAGTCCTACCTTCAGTGGTCCAAGTGGCGCTTGTAGAGGCAAAGAGCCCAGACACCTGGAATAGGAGGAGGGGCAGGAGGATCCGCAGCATCTTGACCATAAGGGAGAGAGAGATTTAATAATAATAATAATAATAATAATAATAATAATAATAATAATAATAATAATAATAATAATAATAGGCAGGACAAGAAGCAATGGATGGAAACTAATCAAGGAGAGAAGCAACCTGGAACTAAGGAGAAACATCCTGACAGTGCGAACAATTAGCCAGTGGAACTACCTGCCTCCAGAAGCAGTAAATGTTCCAACACTGGAAGTTTTTAAGAAGAGACTGGACAGCCATTTGTCCTAAATGGTACAGGGTTTCCTGCCTGAGCAGGGGGTTGGACTAGAAGACCTCCAAGGTCCCTCCCAACATTATTATTATTATTATTATTATTATTATTATTATTATTATTATTATTATTATTATTATTATTATTATTATTATTATTATTATTATTATTATTAAATATTTGGAGGGCGCCAGATAAAGAGAGGGAAAGGAAAGGAAAAAAGAAAGAAAAACCAGTACACAGAAGTCAAAAGGGAAGGAAAAAGACGGAAGACCCAGGGAGGAAGGAAGATCTATGTTCTCTGCCTAATTTTTGCATAACTGACAATCATAACTTACTGTATTGCAGAAAAAAAAACATGGCAATGAATTAAAGAAACAGAATTTGCCCTCCCCGACTTTAAAGCTTCAGTCTTATTTTGGAGGGACTGAATTGGTTTTCCTTTGGACTGAACTGTTCATATCGGCCTTCTTTTAATCCTCGTTTGCTCTCATTTGGTTGGTGAGTGGCACTGCCCCCTCGACCCTCGACTGCCCTTCAAGAAAGCGCTACTTACCTTAAAATGTGTCTCGATCCACCCTACATGCAGGGATCTAGCCATGCCCTTCGTCCTAGGAAAAACAGGCCAGTTCCAAAATCGGACGATGGGGAGGGTCGGGATTGCAACAGACCAATTTCGGCATGCCAAGTTGAACGCTTCGTTCTGGCTGGAAAGTAAACATCCTTTGCACGTTCTGCCAAAGTCCAGTTGTGGTAGTTGCCGTTCTCTTTTAGTTTTTGTGTCACTTGTATGCTGTTTGTGTCTTGCATTGTTGGTACTGTTGTTTATTGTTTTGGTACTATTATTATTATTATTTGATAGGGTATGAAGTCTATACACTGAGAGCTTCTTCACCGGAGACAAATTCCTTGGCCAATAAAGAATATTTTCTCTTCTCTTCTCTTCTCTCTCTCCTCTCCTCTCCTCTTCCCCTCCCCTCCTTTCTCTTCTCTTCCCCTCCCCTTTCTCTTCTCTTCTCCTCTTCTCTTCCCCCTCTCCCCTCTGCTCCTTTCTCTTCTCTCCTCTCCTCTTCTCTTCCCCTCCCCTCCTTTCTCTTCTCTTCTCTTCTCTTCTCTTCTCTTCTCTCCTCTCCTCTTCTCTTCCCCTCCCCTCCTTTCTCTTCTCTTCTCTTCTCTCCTCTCCTCTTCTCTTCCCCTCCCCTCCTTTCTCTTCTCTTCTCTTCTCTTCTCTTCTCTTCTCTTCTCTTCTTTCCTCTCCTCTCCTCTCCTCTTCCATTCTCTATTTTCTATTCTTGTCTAGTCTGTATACTATTCTATTCCGTTCCATTCTGTTTCTGTTCTGTTCCTGTTCCAGTTCCATTCATTTGTATTCGTTTCTAATTCTATTCTTTCTATTCAATTCTATTCTAGAGCCGTGACGGTGCAGTAGTTAGAATATACTACCATTTCAGACAAATGGCTGTCCAATCTCATCTTAAAACTTTCCAGTGTTGGAGCATCCACAACTCTGGAGGCAGGTTGTTCCACTGGTTAATTCTCCTCATTGTCAGGAAATTTCTCCTTAGTTCCAGTTTATCTAGTTTGTCTTCTTCGTTTGGGTTTATCTAAAGGACACAAAATACCAGGAGCAATGCTGTTGGCATGATCTGCATCCTTACTCGGGTGGAAACTAATCAAGGAGAGAAGCAATCTGGAACTAAGGAGAAACTTCCTGAAGTGAGAACAATTCACCAGTGGAACAACCTGCCTCCAGAAGCTGTGAATGCTCCAACACTGGAAGTTTTTAAGAAGAGACTGGACGGCCATTTGTCCGAATTGGTATAGGGTTTCCTGCCTGAGCAAGGGGTTGGACTAGATGACCTCCAAGGTTCCTTCCAATTTTATTACTACTACTACTACTACTACTACTACTACTACTACTACTATTACTCTAAAGGAGGACAACCACTACTACTACTACTACTATTACTCTAAAGGAGGACAACCTTAAAAAAGGCCCATTGGCCAAACATCCAAATTTTGATCCCGTGCCCACGGGGATGCTGCAAATGTGTATAAGTGTGAAAAATGGTCATAAGTCACTTTTTTCAGTGCCTTTGAACAGTCACTAAACTAATGGCTGTAAGTCAAGGACTATTTGTACTGTACATAAATAGGGAGCAAATAACGAGTACTGATGACGTTCCCTAGTTGGTTCATGAAACGTCTGCAAGAAAACCACCAAGCTGAGAGAGCACCAAGGACCCCACAATCCTCCTCCTCCTCCTCCTCCTCCTTGAGCTTCAGCTACAAATATTCTCTTCTATTGGTATTCACATTTATGCAAAAAAAGGGGGGGGGATACAGCATGGGTGTCAAACTGCCAGCCCACTGGCTCGATGCGTCATGCCAAAACCACATCCACCCCAGCTCCAGCAATGGGAAAGAAGTCACGATACGTTGCGACACATCACGTGATGTAGCAAGTTTGACCCCTGGGACAGAGGGAAAAATAAAGGAAAGGTGTAGGAATCACTCCATTAGGCATTGAACAAGCACAATAGAACCTTTATTGAAACTTGCGTACTGCAGACCACTCATGATTAGATTCAGGAAGCTGCTAACAACAGCCGAGCACTCTTCACACCTTGGGAAAATTAAGATCAGAAACCAGGAAGAAATACATTTGATTTAAACTAGGAGTCTTCAAACATGGCCCTTTGATGACTTGTGGACTTCAGCTCCCAGAATTCCTCAGCCAGGCATGCCTCGCTGAGGAATTCTGGGAGTTGAAGTCCACAAGTCATCAAAGGGCCAAGTCTGAAGACCCCTGATTTAAACTTTTAACCCAATCTGGGGCAACGATGCCAGCAAGCGACAGCTCAGTTGGAAAAATTGAAACTCCGAGGCGGAGAAGATTTGGGGTGAAACGATGCTGGATCAGTTACATAGTTGGATAACAAGCTTGATTGGCTACCCCACAATGGTTATCCACTCCTTTCACCAATCGCATGTAGCCCTGCTCACCCCAATTCTCGGACCAGCTGGGAAAGAGAAGAAAGGAAGAAAGGGAGATTAATAGGTGGACAATTGATGGTGTGTGGCAAAATTGGCTCTTTGTTAGAAATCCTGTTTATATAAAGTATTACACAGAGCAAACAAAGAGAACAGTCATCATATGCCTAACTGCTCAACTATATAACTGTAATAGGAAATAGGAAACTCTACTTAGAACAAAGGAACATAGAGTATATACCAGGGGTAGGCAACCTTGGCTCTTTTATGACTCGTGGACTTCAACTCCCAGAATTCCTGAGCCAGCCAGTCATAAAAGAGTCAAGGTTGCCTACCCCTGGTATATACACTATATACCAGGAGTCTTCAAACTGGGCTCTTTTATGACTTGCGGACCAACTCCCAGAATTCCTCAGCCAGCATGGGGGAACTATGGACCTTTTATGACTTGTGGACTTTAACTCCCAGAATTCCTCAGCCAGCATGACTGGCTGAGGAATTCTGGGAGTTAAAGTCCACAAGTCATAAAAGGGCCAAGTTTGAAGACCCCTGCTATATACCATAGATCCAAGCTTGTAAATTCTGCCATCTACTGGCTGAATACTATTGTTGTTGTTGCCTAAAAATATGTTCCAACAATGAATTCCGACGCTCTTGAACCCTTGACCGATCAAGAGGTTCACCTGTATCCCTTCTACAGCTGGCCCAGATCCTCTGTGTTGCCAAGAATGAACTGCTTTAAGCAGAGTTTGGTCTGCTTAAGGCCCCAGGGTAGAAAGTGGGAGATTGGGAGATCTAGTCGTGCCTTAGGCATGAAAGTTGGCTGGATGACCTTGGGCCAACACCAGGAGAGGGTGAATTCTAGTCCGTCATTAGATGTAAAACAGCTGGGTGATCTTAGCCCAATCACCAGGAGATGGTGAGTTCTAATCCATCCTTAGGTATAGAACAGCTGGGCGATCTTGGGCCAGTCACCAGGAGACGGTGAGTTGTAGTCTAGCCTTAGGTATGAAAGTGGCTGGGTGACTTTGGGTCAATCATCAGGAGACGGTGAGTTCTAGTTCCGCCTTAGGCATAACAAGCCAGCTGGGGCAACATTACCAAGGCTGAGAAACCCTGTTCTAACAAATAGCCCCTCACACTTTCTTAGCTAAACCTGATGATAAAATAAATGAGATTTAACTTTGACCCAGGAACTGATTTTCAATGCCCTTCTTCTTCATCCTGTGCCATTTCCTCTTTAATCACCTGTTCTTTAGGATCCAGTAATCGGTGGTCTTGTTACTCTCCTGCTCAGTGCCGTAGCCCACAGCCAGCATGGCGTGAGTGACCTTGTGGGTGCACTCGCTGCTTGCAAAGATACCTGGGCAGAGAAGAATAGAACACACACACAGAGAGAGAGATGGCCCTCAAAATGTACCAGTAGGAGGTCTCTTAAACTTCTGTGTCTGTGCATGTACACATATGTACATGCCCATTCCACCCCCAAAGTTGCTTTTTTTTTCTTCCACAGACATTCACCCACTCCAGATAGATAGATAGATAGATAGATAGATAGATAGATAGATAGATAGATAGATAGATAGATAGATAGATAGATAGATGACAGATGATAGATGATGGATGGATGGATGGATGGATGGATGGATGGATGGATGGATGGATGGATGGATGGAGAAAGAGAGACTGACTGACTGACTGGCTGACTGGCTGACTGATGTGGAGTCCTTGGTACTCTCTGAGCTTGGTTATTTTCTTCCAGATGTTTCATGACCCAACTAGATAACATCATCAGTGCTAGAAAGTAGTGTGGGGTTTGCTCTCTGTTTACATACAGGTGGCTTGCCCTGTCAGCATTGGGTGAGGATGGTCTTGATGTTTCCTTGATTAGGCTGTTGTTTACTGTTTGATTGTTGGTCTGAATTGGTTGTTCCTTGATTGGGAATTTGTTTACTGCTTGATGGTTGATCTAGTGTTTATTTATTTATTTATTTATGAGACTTATATACCGCTTTAAGTGCAAGCACTCTCTAAGCGGTGTACACCAGTAAGCAATGTATACATATATTTACATTGCCCCCAACAATCTGGGTCCTCATTTTACCTACCCCGGAAGGATGGAAGGCTGAGTCAACCTTGAGCCGGTGAGATTTGAACCGCTGACCTGCTGAACGCAGTCAGCTAAAGTGGCCTGCAGGACTGCACTCTAACTGCTGCGCCACCTCGGCTCATTAATATTTAATAATAATATTTAATATTTAATAAGTGTTAAACTTATTTACTCTATTTTTATTTACTGTTAGACCTCTACGCCAAGACTTCTACGCTAGGCGGCTTACTGTCATGCAATTAAAACACCAAATAAAACATTACGCGATGAGTGTTAAATCTTGGTGTTGTCTTTGGTTATCTAGGTGTTGTTTGCTGGTGAGGAGGCGTTTTGATCTTTTTTGTTTCCTTTGTGGCTTTTTGATGTCTGTTTTGCTACTAATATACTGTATAAACAGACAGCAAACCCCACTCCTTTGTAGCACTGATGATGTTACCTAATTGGGTCGTGAAACGTCTGCAAGAAAAAAACAACCCAATGGTATGTAAATATAAGCAGAGAGCAAACCTCATTCCCTTCTAGAACTGAAGATTTTACCCAAACCCAATAGAGGCCATCCTTGTTTCAGCAAGCAAAATTGGCACCAGTGACTTGGTCATTAAGCAGAGCAGTCACTAAATGAAAGGGTCCTGTGCTCACGATCCGACTTTCTTTTACTTTAAAGAGCCATGAAGCTCTTCAAGACAAGGATGGCTCTCAAAGTGACTTTTTTCATGAGTAACGGTGAACGGTCATTGTCTGAAGCAGTCACTAAATGAGGACTGTCTTTAGCCCACAGATCTATCTTACAGCCATCAGATTACTCTACAGCAGGGGTCTTCAACCGTGGCCCTTTTAGGACTTGTGGACTTCAACTCCCAGAATTCCTCAGCCAGGCACATTTAAATTTACATTTTTATCATCACCCAGAAAGGAAAAACACAAGATAGTCAGGCACATAGGGATATCCTGAGGTAAATCAAACAGTATACACAACACCCAGAGGAAAAAAGGCGGGAAAAAAGGGAAACGCCCCCTTCATACTCACAGCAACCAATCAGAGTGTAGATTGCCTCATGCATGAGTCAGCACTCTCTAATTCAGGGGTCTTCAAACTTGGCCCTTTTAGGACTTGTGGACTTCAACTCCCAGATTTCCTCAGCCAGCATGGGGGAACTATGGCCCCTTCATGACTTGTGGACTTCAACTCCCAGAATTCCTCAGCCAGCATGGGGGAACTATGGCCCCTTCATGACTTGCAGACTTCAACTCCCAGAATTCCTCAGCCAGTGTGCCTGGCTGAGGAATTCTGGGAGTTGAAGTCCACAAGTCATAAAAGGGCCACGTTTGAAGACCCCGGCTCTACAGATCCTCAATTGCCTCAGTTCTCCTTACCCGACTTATAGAAATGGAATCCGAAATTCTTAGCGTCCACACCCAAGGATACTGGCCCCATCGTGGCCACAGCTCGCTCCAGGGCTGCCTCATTCTGTGACTGAATCCACACTAAGGACGTGCAGTTGCCCACCCGAGTTGTTGGGTTGTAGTGACATTCGAACTCGTCCTGCAGAGATGGGACAGGAAGACGCAGGGGAAGTTTAGCAACCTTTTCTGAGACTGGCCCATAGAACATAGAATCAGGGTTGGAAGGGACGTTGGAGGTCATCTAGTCCAACCCCCTGCTCAGGCAGGAAACCCTATACCATTTCAGACAAATGGCTGTCCAATCTCTTCTTAAAAACTTCTAGTGTTGGAGCATTCACCGCTTCTGGAGGCAGGTTGTTCCACTGGTTAATTGTTCTAACTGTCCTTAGTTCTAGGTTGCTTCTTTCCTTGGTTAGTTTCCATCCATTGCTTCTCGTCCTGCCTTCAGGTGCTTTGGAGAATAGCTTGACTCCTTCTTCTTTGGGGCAGCCCCTGAGATATTGGAAGGCTGCTATCATGTCCCCCCTCGTCCTTCTCTTCATTAAACTAGACACACCCAATTCCAGCAACCGTTCCTTATATGTTTTAGCCTCCAGTCCCCTGATCCTCTTTGTTGCTCTTCTCTGCACTCTTTCTAGAGTCTCAACATCTTTCTTAAATTGTAGCAATCAAACAGAGAGGCCAGATTAGCTCTCCATGTGTGATTTAGTGCACTGCACAGAATAAATAGCAATAAGCACTTGGACTTATATAACGCTTCACAGTGCTTTGACAGCCCTCTCTGAGCAGTTTATAGTCAGCCTATCTGCTCACTGCTCCAACAATCCGGGTCCTCATTTTACTGACGTCGGAAGGACGGAAGGCTGAGTCAAGCTTGAGTCGGAGAGACTCGAATAGCCAAACTGCTGCCAGTTGAGACTCAGCAGAATTAGCCTGAAATTTGCTACTTCGCGAGGGGGGGGGGGACAAATTCAGCATTTGGCTACAGTAGATCCAGTTGCTGTTTTGGCTAAGAGTGGTGGTCCTCACTTTATGGAATAGCTTGATCCCTGAGATACGTAGGAAAGCCCGCATCCCTTGCCTGCAGGCTGGAAAATAGTCAAACCCATCTTCCATCAAAGAGGGGCCCTCAACTCTGGCAACTTTAAGACTTGTGGATTTCAACTCCTAAGTCACTTTTTTCAGTGCTGTTGTAACTTTGAGGGGGTCACTAACTGAATCGATGTAAGTCGAGGAGCACCTATAGAGTATGACCTTTTAAGTAACATACTGTTCATTGTGTAATCAACAAAATGGCCAGTAAATAGAAGAATAATAACTACAAACATAGTCTTGGGGGGGGGGGTCCTTCATGCTCTCTGGATTGGTTCTTTTCTTGCAGACATTTCATGACCCAACTAGGTAACATCATCAGTGCTGGAAGGGGGTGGGCTTCTTCAGAGTAGAGTAGAGTAGAGTAGAGTAGAGTAGAGTAGAGTAGAGTAGAGTAGAGTAGAGTAGCAGAGTTGGAAGGGACCTTGGAGGTCATCTAGTCCAACCCCCTGCTCAGGCAGGAAACCCTATACCATTTCAAACAAATGGCTGTCCAGTCTCTTCTTGAAAACTTCCAGTGTTAGAGCATTCACAGCGTCTGGAGGCAGGTGGTTCCACTGGTTAATTGTTCTCACTGTCAGGAAGTTTCTCCTTAGTTCTAGGTTGCTTCTCTCCTTGATTAGTTTCCATCCGTTGCTTCTTGTCCTGCCTTCAGGCACTTTGGAGAAGAGCTTGACTCTCTCTTCTTTGGGGCAGCCCCTGAGATATTGGAAGGCTGCTCTCATGTCCCCCCTCATCCTTTTCTCCATTAAGGAGGAGCCTAATGAAAAGAGCTTCGTTTCATTCTTTTCGTTTCTAGCACTGATGACGTTACCTAGTCGGGTCATGAGACGTCTGTAAGAAAAAGACCCAGCTCAGAGGGCCCCCAAGGACCCCACAGCTCCACTCTGAGCCACAAAGATTCTCTTCCGTCGGTCGATCACACCTTGCCCATGTCCACCTCGTCTCCCTCTCTCACCTTCTCCTGGTAAGGATAATCCTGCTCCGAATTGATGCCTCGGTTGTCCCGAACGTACTCAAAGGCGTGGCTGACGTAGCCTCCGTGACAGCCCTTGTTGCCCAGCTTCCAGGAGCAGTCCATGAGGTTCTGCTCGCTCAGGGGGACCAGCTTGCCGGTCTTCTTGAAGAACAGACCCTCCAGAGCCCCCGTGGCACTGAAGGCCCAGCAGGAGCCACAGTGTCCCTGTGAAGAGTGGAAGAGGCTGGGAGGAGCTCTGCAGGGCCGGGAGGCCAAAGCTGGTGTCTAGGGTTCGGTATTTAATTGAGGAGGAGAAGGTAGATGGAGACAGTGAAAGAAAGGAAGGACAACGAAGGGAAGGTAGAAGGAGAAGGTGAGAAGGAAGAGAAGGGGAAGGGAAAGAAGAAGGGGAAAGAGGGAGAGAGGGAGGAGAAATGGGAGAGGAGAAGCAATGGAGGAGGAGGAGGGGAAGGGAAAGGAGAAGGAGAAGGAAGAGAAGGGGAAGGGAAAGGAGAAGGGGAAGGAGAAGTAGAGAGGGAGGAGAAATGAGAGAGGAGAAGAAATGGAGAAGGAGGAGGAGGAGAGAAGGAGAATAGGATGGGGAGGGAATAGGAAGGGGAAGGAGAAGGGGAAGAGGGGTAGAGAGGGAGGAGGAGGAGAAATGGGAGAGGAAAAGAAATGGAGAAGAAGGTGAAGGAGAAGGAGGGGAAGGGCAAGGAGGAGAAGGAAGAGAAGAGAAGGAGAGGATGGGGAGGGGAGAGAATAGGAAGGGGAAGGAGAAGGGGATAGAGAGGGAGGAGAAATGGGAGAGGAGAAGAAATGAAACACTGCTATCATGTCCCCCCTCGTCCTTCTCTTCATTAAACTAGACATACCCAATTCCAGCAACCGTTCCTTATATGCTTTAGCCTCCAGTCTCCTAATCATCTTTGTTGCTCTTCTCTGTACTCTTTCTAGAGTCTCAACATCTTTTTTACATCATGGTGATCAAAACTGGATGCCATATTCCAAGTGTGGCCTTACCAAGGCATTGTAAAGTGGTATTAACCCTTCACGTGATCTTGATTCTATCCCTCTGTTAATGCAGCCTAGCACTGTGTTGGCTTTTTTGGCAACTGCAGCACACGGCTGGCTCATATTTAGGTGATTGTCCATTAGGACTCCAAGATCCCTCTCACAGTTACTACTATTGAGCAATACTATACCTGTGCATTTGGTTTTTCTTGCCTAAATGTAGAACCTGATTTTTTTCACCACTGAATTTCATTTTGTTAGATAGCGCCCAGTGTTCAAGTCTGTCCAGATCCTCCTGTATCCTAAGCCTGTCTTCTGGAGTGTTGGCTATTCCTGCCAGCTTGATGTCGTTTGCAAATTTGATGAGTTCCCTCAAAGAATGCCATAAGATTGTCTGGCATGATCTATTTTTGAAGAAAGAAAAAGGAAGATGAAGATGAAGAGAAGAGGGTGGAGATGAGGAGGAGGAGAGGGCAGAGAAGGATCAGAGAGAGAAGAAAGAGAAGGGGGATGAGGAGGAGGAGATGGAAAAAGAAGGAAGAAAGAAGAGGAAGAAGAAAAAGATTGGTCTGGAGAACAAAGCTGGCTGTCATGGTCCCCTATCATTGCAAAAGGAGGAGGAGGAGGAGGAGGAGGAGATTTTTCCCATAAACGTGGAAAAAAAGAACAATTCTAGCTTGATTACAAAAATCCCCAGAACTCACCTGATTTTTTATAGGAGTGACGAAGCCCTTCGTACGCCAGTCCACCTGCTTGGGTATCTCCTTCGTGGCTGATTCTTGGAAGTAAGTGGCACCTTCTTCATACTCTTTGGTTTGATCGGGCTGGAAACGATTCAACATCTGGTTAAACTCCTCATCTGTCTGGGGAAGAAATCAGGAATTTTGTCTCCCGCTGGTGACTTAATTTTTCAGCAAGACAGCAGACCAAGTCGTGGGAGAAACCGAGGTAGAGAAGGTGAAAGAGGAAGATGGATGTGCTTCTAAGGTAATCATCAAAGGGAAGCCAAACTGTAACTCTCTAGGCTACAGCACCGTTTCTTAACCTTAGTAACTTTAAAATATGTGGACTTCAGCTACCAGAATTCCCCAGACAGTATCTGTGGACTTCAACTCCCAGAATCCCCCAGGCAGCATCTGTGGACTTCAACTCCCAGAATCCCTCAATCAATATCTGTGGACTTCTGCCCGATCTTCTTCTCCGTTGGCCCTCAGAGATGGCTCGGACAGCTGAGGGAGCCACCGCTCCTCATTAGCCGAGCAGAGCCTCCTCGACAGAAGTCGCACCCTCCAGGGCGACTTTGGACCCGCATAAGGGTCTGCCAGCAGAGGGAAAGCTAGCCGACGAGGAGAGAAGTCTCCCCGTACGACTAGAGACGCCGCATATGTGGGCTTCAGCTACCAGAATTCCCCAGGCAGTGTCTGTGGACTTCAACTCCCAGAATCCCTCAGTCAATATCTCTGGACTTCAACTCCCAGAATTCCCCAATCAATATTTATGGATTTCAACTCCCAGAATCCCCTAGTCAGCATCTCTGGACTTCAACTCCCAGAATTCCCCAGCCAGCATCTCTGGACTTCAGCTCCCGGAATTCCACAGCCACTATGGACTCAGCCGGTGCGCACCACTTCGGCAGAACCAGTAGTTAATTGTTTGTTGCTCAGGCCTAGAACGAACTTCCGAAAGTGGCATCCACACAGAGAACCGATTGTTCACCTATGTTAATCCCACCACTGGTCGTAAATCAAGGACTTATACCTTTACTTTGGCCCTCCAATGAAAAGAGAGGACGTGTTAGCGAAGGCGGAAGTCAAGAAGAGACGGCAGAGGATGAGATTTGTTAGATAGAAAGATCAACACAACGAATGTGAATTTGGGCAAACTCCAGGGGACGGTGGAGGGCAGAGGGAGCTGGCGTGCTGTGGTCACAACGATTAGACACAACTTAGCAACTGCACAACAACAACAACCCATCCAGAGTTTACCAGATCACCCAAGTGGTTCATGGCCACTTGGAAGCTGTGTTTGCCCTGAGCGGCTTCCAAATTGTGTTGTTCAATTCTCCACAGGTTCCTCTCCCAAATCGTCCGACGGAAAGATTCTTCCTCCTGTAACGACACAAAGGGCCTGTCACAAACTGAGACACAAACGCTCCCCCCCACAACCCATCTCACCCCAAGGGAACCCCCCCCAAACTTAAATAACATTTTAATTTAAGGCCAGTGACAAGGAGACACCATGATCCATTAGCCAGTGTTTCTCAACCTTGACAATTTTAAGGCACGTGGACTTCAACTCCCAGAATTCCACAGCCAGCAATGCTGGCTCTGGAATTCTGGGAGTTGAAGTCCACATGCCTTAAAATTGTCAAGGTTGAGAAACACTGAAGCCTGATCCAAGAAGCAACAGTAAATAGATTTCAATACAGGTCAATTTACGACCATAGGGGAGCGCCAAATTTTTGTTGCCGGCGAGACAGTTGTGAAGGCAGTTTTGCCCCATTTTACAGCCTTTCTTGCCACAGTTGTTAAGTGAATCACTGCAGTTGTTAAGTTAGGACCATGGTTGTGAAGGGATTCCGGCTTCCCCCTCTGACTTTGCTTGTCAGAAGGTTGCAAAAGGGGATCGCAGGACCCCAGGACACTGCGACCGTCATAAATATGAGTCAGTTGTCAAGCATCCGAATTTTGCTGCAATGGTCATAAGTGTGAAAGTTGAAGTCCACCCATCTTAAAGCATGCTGAATGGGGAATTCTGGGAGTTGAAGTCCACCCATCTTAAAGCATGCTGGATGGGGAATTCTGGGAGTTGAAGTCCACTCATCTTAAAGCATGCTGGCTAGGGGATTCTGGGAGTTGAAGTCCACCCTCTTAAAGCATGCTGGCTGGAGGATTCTGGGAGGTGAAGTCCACCCATCTTAAAGCATGCTGAATGGGGAATTCTGGGAATTGAAGTCCACCCATCTTAAAGCATGCTGGCTGGGGAATTCTGGGAATGGAAGTCCATCCATCATAAAGTGTGCTAGATGGGGAATTCTGGGAGTTGAAATCCACCCATCTTAAAGCATGCTGGCTGGAGGATTCTGGGAGTTGAAGTCCACCCATCGTAAAGCATGCTGGCTGGGGAATTCGGAGTTGAATTTCACGCATCGTAAAGCTGCCAAAGTTGAGATCCATTTATGTATCCTTCCAATACAGTAGAATTAGGCCTGCTGGACACACTTCCCAACTGGACTACCTCACAAGGCTGACACAAACTCACCTCCAAGTAGCTCTTGGCGTGTGTTTCCTTCCATCCCTTCCATGCCCCTTCCAAGGCCAGATCCACGGGGTTGCAGGACACTTTCAGAAAGACCAGAGTCGTCACAGTGAGCTGAACGAACGACCACATGTCTCTGTCTTGGTGGAAATGAAGATATCCTGGGGATTAAGGATGCTTAAAGCTGGGGTCCCTGTGATCCCATTGATTTTATTCACCCCTCAACTGCTGCATGATCAATTTCTCGCCTAAATAAAAAACCTTGGCATTTGCACCAGTTAAATTTCATTCTGTTGTTTTGAACGCATGTCTCCAACTTACCCAGGGCACCTTCAAGCGTGTTTCTGTCTCCCGGAATAAGTAATTCCACCCAGTTTTGTAAATTTAATAAGTGCTCTCTCTCTCTCTCTCTCTCTCTCTCTCTCTCTCTTTCCCTCTCTCTCTCTCTCTCTCTCTCACACACCCTCCCTCCCTCCCTCCCTCTTTCTCCCTAAGTCAGTGGTTCTCAACCTTTTTAATGCCGCGACCCCCAACTGGTCATAAGTCGAGGACTACTCAACCGGTCGTAAGTCGAGGACTACTCAACTGGTGCAGCACCATTTGCAGAATGGGACTTTTGGCGGGCTCAGCAGGGCAGAGACAGCGTGGACAATTCCTATTGGCTTTTGAAAGCCAATAGAATTAGACTCTATTCAAGAGAGTCTATTCTATTGGCTTTCAAAAGCCAATAGAATAAAAGGGAGTAGCACGGCTAAGGAAAAGGGGGAAAAAATGGCGGACTGCGTTGTTTGGCGACCCCCGTGAAATGGTCGTTCGACCCCAAATGGGGTCCTGACCCACAGGTTGAGAACCATTGCCCTAAGTCATTAATAGGAAAAACCATCTTGCTTGGATATTTTGAAGTTTTCAAAATGTCAATTCAAATTCAGTATAGAGAAAGCTAAGACAAGAAAAAACAACTGCACTAGTATAATATAGGTGGTCCCTGGCTCAATAGTAGCAACTGTGAGAGGGATCTCGGAGTCCTAGTGAACAATTACTTAAATAGGAGCCAGCCATGTGGTGCAGCTGCCAAAAAAGCCAACACAGTGCTAGGCTGCATGAACAGAGGGATAGGATCAAGATCAGGTGAAGTGTTAATACCACTTTACAAGGCCTTGGTAAGGCCACACTTGGAATACTGCATTCAGGTTTGGTCACCACGACGTAAAAAAGAGGTTGAGACTCTAGAAAGAGTACAGAGAAGAGCAACAAAGATGATTAGGAGACTGGAGGCTAAATCATATGAGGAACGGTTGCTGGAATTGGGTATGTCCAGTTTAATGAAGAGAAGGACGATGGGGGGGGGGGACAGGATAGCTGTGTTCCAGTATCTCAGGGGCTGCCCCAAAGAAGAGGGAGTCAAGCTATTCTCCAAAGCACCAAAGGGAAGGATAAGAAGCAACGGATGGAAACTAACCAAGGAGAGAAGCAACCTGGAACTAAGGAGAAACTTCCTGACACTGAGAACAATTAACCAGGGGAACAACCTGCCTCCAGAAGTGGTGAATGCTACAACACTGAAAGTTTCTAAGAAGAGACTGGACAGCCATTTGTCCGAAATGGTATACGGTTTCTTGCCTGAGCAGGGGATTGGATTAGTGGATCTCCATGCCCCCTTTCACCCTATTATTCTATCTTCTATGTTTAGCAGGTGGACATCTGGTGTGCGCCAGGCCGGGGAAGTTCTCCATAAATCATAGCCATGATCCTAGCAGGTGTGCCCAGCATTGCACACTGAGGCCTGCCAACTTAACAGAGGTTCACGAAGCCTTAGATAAAGGAAAGTATTAAAGGCAGATTATTTTTTTTTCTCTCGTTAGATTTCTCATCCAATATGATTGTACAATTTGAAACTGGGTGGGATATTAAGTGGATCGCTGCAATTGTTCAGCTAGTAACAGGGTTATGAAATCGGCCTGGCTTCCCCATTGATTTTGTCAGAAGGTCACAAAAGGTGAAGCCTTCCCCCCCCCCTTTTTACGAGTCTGTAATCCCTTGGTTCAGGGTGGAATTGAAGCGACCTGAGCTGAGCGTTTACTGGCCTTCCTGATGCCTATGCAGTGTTTGCAGGAGATTATTTTCTCTTTGTGCCCTGAAAGAGAAAATTCTGTTGCTGCCTAGGATTGACGTGTCAACATCCAGCTGAAGAATCCAAATAAAACTCCAGGTTTATTCCATTTCTGAAAATCTTACCGTTTATTGAATACACTGCTTGGCTTGGTTGAAACAAAACAAAGCTCCAACACCAGTTCATAGACTTATAATTTTCCCAGTAAAACCCCCAATATCTTCCATAATTCATAGCCACAAGTTCAAGTTTGTTATCGGAACCGTCTGCTTCAAATCCACACCTGTTCTGGTGTCCTTGAAAAGGCTTCAGGCTCTCACGGACTGGGTGTGCAGCTAACGAGTAGGCTGGCTGGGTCGCTCAATAGTGAGAAACTGGTGAAGCGGTCACAGCAACGCCTGCATTTTCTGCGTGCATTAAGAAAAGCACATCCTCCTTCCCCTGTCCTGACCACTTTCTACAGGGGGATGATCGAGAGCATCCTGTCCTACGGCATCACAGTCTGGTTTGAAAGCATCCCTGCTTCAGACAGGAAGGCGGTGCAGAGAGTGGTGAGGACGGCCGAAAAGATCATGGGCAGTTCCCTCCCTCCCATCCAGGACAAAGCACAGAAGCGATGCTTGAGCAAGGTCCGTAAGATCATCTGGGACACTACACATCCTCTTCACGCCCTGTTTTCCTTGCTACCTTCTGGGAGGAGGGGGCTCCGTGGTATCCGAAGCAGAACATCCAGATTCAGCCAGAGTTTCCTTCCATACAGCATTAACCTTGTGAACTCTCAAGCTTCCATTATATATTCAAGATGGACAGTATTTAATATTTATTTGCTACGTACAGTATATGTAGGGATGTAGGTCTATACACATGTTGTATATAGTATGTTTAGGTGTGTGTCATGTCTGTGTTTCACTTTGAGAGCAGGCAACTAAATTTCATTTTTGATGTGTGCCGTTGAAGTGCTTCATTAGTTGGAACCTGTGACAAAAGGTTTATCTTGTCTTGTCTTCTTGCCTTGCCTTGCCTTATCTTATTTTATCTCTCCCCCTCCCTTAATCTAAAGCAGTGGTTCTCAACCTTTTTAATGCCGCGACCCCCAACTGGTTGTAAGTCGAGGACTACCCAACCAGTGGTAAGTTGAGGACTACCCAACTGGTCGTAAGTCGAGGACTTTCCCTGCCCGGGAGCACCGCTCATGTGTGGTGCCGCCCCCTGTGCCGGCCGAGGCATAGCTGGCAAGGGGCAGCGACGGCGCAGGGCGACCACCGGCTGGGCCACCAGCTGGCCCAGCCCAAGGGAGGTAAGGCACCCGCCGGGCCCCACGCGTGCCAGCAACCCTCCCTGCGCCCGCCGGCCTCCCACCTCCCACCCCTGGCCCTCTTTTACTTCCATTTTTAATAGTTGCTCAGCAGGGAGGGGTGGAAACTTCCAGACAGCTCGCCTTCGCTGCAGACAACTTGCAGCACCGTTTGCAGAATGGGACTTTTGGTGGGCTCAGCAGGGCAGAGACAGCCTGGACAATTCCTATTGGCTCTTGAAAGCCAATAGAATTAGACTCTATTCAAGAGAGTCTATTCTATTGGCTTTCAAAAGCCAATAGAATAAAAGGGAGTTGCACAGCTAAGAAAAAAAGGGGGGGGGGGAAATGGCGGACTCCATTGTTTGGCGACCCCCGTGAAATGGTCGTTCGACCCCAAGTGGGGTCCCGACCCACAGGTTGAGAACCGCTGATCTAAAGGCATGTAGCTGTCAAAGTTTCATCCTTGGTCTAAAGTCTCAACTTTTCCAGTGGGAAGCAAGAGTCTTCACCTTAAGGCCCCCATGCTACTCTAATGTCACTTTACAATAAAGTAAAATTAATTCATCGGTCTGGGTTTTGGATCTGGGCCATTGCAAGGCTAACAAGCCCAATCTGGCCCTCTTCCCATTGCAGTCTGTTTCTGTGGTTCTGCTCCCCTAGACACACACACACACACACACACACACACACACACACACACACGCACGCACGCACGCACGTGAGTGCACATAATATGCACACAGGAAACAGACCTTGCCTCATCGCGATTGCGGCATTTTTAGGGGAAAGACGAGAAGAAAACCTTTTTTTTTAGCAAAACATTCAGTTTCCAAATGTTTTGCTGTTAAAGAGTGCAGGGTGGGAGAATTAGGATTAAATTGCAGGGATATTTTTCCCAATCCTTTCCCCCCCCCCTCCCTTCCCAAGGGGTCTTTATGTTTTGTCTACTGCTACCCCTTCAGTATTTTGGATCATTATGACTCCTGATGTTGCAGCTAAGATTAGAATGAGGAACCACATTAAATGCAATTAATTCTGGGCCTCGCCCTTTATGAGTCCTTCTTCCTACCTACATCAACAGCTCCTGCTCCTCTCAAGTTAGGTGTTCCCTCTTCATTCACAGGACTCTATATGTGGAAAAGCCCCATCTACTTCTGTAGGGAAATGCTAGGACACAAACACCCCCCCCCCAAATTCTGGCATGATCTTTACATTAATTTATAATAGAATAACAAGGTTGGAAGGGACTTTGAAGGTCTTCTAGTCCAACCCCCTGCTCAGGTAGGAGACCCTATACCAGGGTTAGGCAACCTTGGCTCTTTTATGACTCGTGGACTTCAACTCCCAGAATTCCTGAGCCAGCCATGCTGAGGGGACAGGGAGAGGTTTCCAAGCTGAGCCATGCTGGCTCAGGAATTCTGGGAGTTGAAGTCCACGAGTCATAAAAGGGCCAAGGTTGCCTACCCCTGCCCTATACCATTTCAGACAAATGGCTGTCCAGTCTCTTCTTTAAAACTTCCAGTGTTGGAGCATTCACTGCTTCTGGAGGCAAGTAGTTCCACTGGTTAATTGTTCTCACTGTCAGGAAGTTTCTCTTTAGATCTCTCTTTGGTGAGTTTCCATCCGTTGCTTCTTGTCCTGCCTTCAGGTGCTTTGGAGAATAGCTGGACTCCCTCTTCTTTGGGGCAGCCCCTGAGATACTGGAAGACTGCTATCCTGTCCCCCCTCATCCTTCTCTTTATTAAACTAGACATACCCAATTGCAGATACCGTTGCTTATATCTTTTAACCTCCAGTCCCCTGATCATCTTTGTTGCTCCTCTCTGCACTCTTTGTAGAGCCTCAACATCTTTTTTACATCGTGGTGACCAAAACTGGATGCAGGATTCCAAGTGTGGCCTTACCAAGGCATTGCAGAGTGGCATTAATACTTCACGTGATCTTGATTCTATCCCTCTGTCAATGCAGCCTAGGACTGTACTGGCTTTTTTGGCATTTGCAGCTGCCAAAAAACTGATAATTAAGTTATATTTCTTAACACCTCTATCGTCCCCACCAACAATGTACTCAGCAGCCTCTCCTCATGTGTATACTGGACCACACAAAGAGTGTGTTTGCCTGTGATCAAATGAGATGGCTTGAAAGGGATGTGAGCATCTTAGGAACATGATAAGTATATCTCTGGCTGCAGGATGGTCAAGCGGAGCTTCCAGAGGCTGGGGCAGTCTACCTAAAAAAACTAAGCATTTCCTAGAGTCTTTGAGCGCAGCTTCCTGTTTTAATGGAAGATGACAGATGTCCCCTTGTTCAACAGCAGCTCCGTCCCCCGATTTATGACCTGTTCCCCCCAACTGCGCTTACCTCTTTCCCAGAAGAAAAGGCTAGGAAAAGAGATTTCTTCTGCTTGCCCGTCTCCCTCCAACAGCAAAAGTCACCGGATCTCATGAACTTTCTCTCCCCCCACCCTCCTGCCCAGTTTCCTTTCATTTGCCCTGCCTCCCACCTTGTGGGTTTTGCAAAGCTAAAAGCCACAAGTTTGTGACGTGAGCCCAACTTCCACGGAACCTCCACCGGTAGCTCTCCAGCGCAGCAGAGGATGTGGTTTTCTTGCGGTGATCCGGAACTCAGGGCTTGTGCTTGCTCGTGAGGTTCAAAGAAGAGAACATGAAAAAGAGGGCATGAAAAATAAATGCACGGGACTTCCTAGGTGTGCAGGGGGAAAGAATGAGGAGGGTCCAGTGAAGGGTCTGTGGCGGAAAAGGTCCAAGGTAATTTTTGGACTGCATCCAACGCAGGACAGGAGAACAGCCACTGAGCTTTATGTCATTCCAGCTCTGAACCCCCCCCCCCCCCAAAAAATGCCGTACACCCCATTTTAGAAGAGACAGGGAGAAACTGGAGGGGTTCACAGTTGCCAAAAGAGGTGGGAAAACCCCATTTTTTAAGAGCTACGGGTCGTCCTCAACTTATGACAACTGAGCCTGACGTTTACCATTGTTAATGTTGAGTCCTCGAATCAATGGCGAACGAATGCAGCACATTCTGTAGTTCCAACAGCTCTTTTATTGAAGTCTTTTCCACTCCGTCACAGCTCTGAGGCTCGCAGGCCTCTCAGACTCCTTTTAACAACGTCCCCGGGCAGAATGGTAACAATTAGGTGCGCTCCGAGCCTCGCGCATGTGCGCGAAGCCGGCGCCAGCCAGTCTGGTCCCGGGCAGCTTGCAACTGCCCGGGACCATTGCAACGTCCCGAGCCTGCCTTTGCAGGCTCAGGACACAACAGTTAAGCCAGAAGTTCAGACGGTTGCGAAGCTGAGTTTTGCTCCGTTTGACGACTTGGCTTGCCACAGTTGTCGAAACGAATCGTTGCAGTCGTGTAACGAGTCACAGATGAATCCGACTTCCCCATGGACTTTGCTTCGCAGAAGGTCGCCAAAGGAGGAATCACATGACCCCCGGACACTGCGACTGTCGTAAAACATGAACCAGTTGTCATGTATGTGAACTTTGAGCACGTACATGACCGTGGGGACACTGCAATGGTTGTTAAGGGTGAGAAACAGGCAAAAGTCCCTTTTTTCGTTGCCACTGAATGGCCACTAAAGCCAGGAGTAGGCAACCTTGGCTCTTTTACGACTCGTGGACTTCAACTCCCAGAATTCCTGAGCCAGCATGGCTCAGCTTGGAAATCTCTCCCTTTCCCCTCAGCATGGCTAGCTCAGGAATTCTGGGAGTAATAATAATAATAATGATAATAATAATAATAAGGATGAGGATGATGATAGAATTGGAAGGGACCTTGGAGGTCATCTAGTCCAACCCCCTGCTCAGGCAGGAAACCCTACACTATTTCGGACAAATGGCTGTCCAGTATCTTCTTAAAAACTTCCAGTGTTGGAGCATTCACCGCTTCTGGAGGCAGATTGTTCCACTGGTTAATTGTTCTGTCAGGAAGTTTCTCCTTAGTTCTAGGTTGCTTCTCTCCTTGATTAGTTTCAATCCGTTGCTTCTTGTCCTGCCTTCAGGTGCCTTGGAAAATAGCTTGACTCCCTCTTCTTTGTGGCAGCCCCTGAGATACTGGAACACTGCTATCATGTCCCCCCTCGTCCTTCTCTTCATTAAACTAGACATACCCAATTCCAGCAGCCGTTCCTTATATGCTTTAGCCTCCAGTCCCCTGATCATGTTTGCTGCTCTTCTCTGTACTCTTTCTAGAGTCTCAACATCTTTTTTACATCGTGGTGACCAAAACTGGATGCAGTATTCCAAGTGTGGCCTTACCAAGGCATTGTAAAGTGGTATTAACACTTCACGTGATCTTGATTCTATCCCTGTTAATTCAGTCCAGCACTGTGTTGGCCTTTTTGGCAGCTGCAGTACTGCTGGCTCATATTTAAGTGATGGTCCATTAGGACTCCGAGATCCCTCTCACAGTTACTACTATTGAGCAAGGTACTATACCTGTACATTTGGTTTTTCTTGCCTAAATGAGGACCCAGATTGTTGGGGGCAATGTAAATATATATATATATATATATATATACCACTTAAAGCCGGTATATAAGTCTCATAAATAAATAAATAAATGTAGAACTTTACTTTTTTCACCATTGATTTTGAATTTGAATTTTGTTAGATAGCGCCCAGTGTTCAAGTCTGTCCAGATCCTCCTGTATCCTAAGCCTGTCTTCTGGAGTGTTGGCTATTCCTGCCAGCTTGGTGTCGTCTGCAAATTTGATGAGTTCCCCATCTATCCCCTCATCCAGATTGTTGATGAAGATGTTGAAGAGCACTGGGCCCAGAACAGAGCCCTGGGGCACCCCACTACACACTTCCCTCCATGTAGATGCGGTTCCATTGAGGACCACATGCTGAGTACGGCCGGTCAGCCAGCTACGAATCCATCTGGTGGTGATGCTGTCTAACCGACATTTTTCTGTCTTATCAAGTAGTAGGTTGTGGTCTACTTTGTCAAATGCCTTACTGAAGTCCAAGTAAATTATATCCACAGCATTTGTCTGGTCCACTAATTTTGTCACTTGGTCAAAGAATGCAATAAGATTTGTCTGGCATGATCTGTTTTTGACAAACCCGTGTTGGCTTTTAGTAATGATTTTGTTTGCCTCTAGGTGTTTGCTGACTCGTTGTTTGATTATCTTTTCCAGAATTTTTCCAGGTATCAAGGTCAGGATAATAGGTCTGTAATTTCCTGGGTCCATTTTTTTTCCTTTTTTGAAGATGGGAACTACATCAGTTCTTTTCCAGTCCTCTGGTAGTTCCCCAGTGCTCCAGGATCTTTGAAAAATATAGTTCAATGGTTCTGAGATCACATCTGCCAGTTCTTTGAGAACCTTGGGGTGTAATCCAGATGGTCCTGGTGATTTGAACTTATCTAGGCTGGACAGGTGCTCACTTACCGTTTTCTTGCCTATCTTAACTTGCATTTCTATTCTGTTTTTTATGGCACTATTTTTGATAGGTTGGTCTGTTTTTTCCCTTTGTGTAAAGACAGATGCAAAAAATGAGTTAAATAGTTCTGCTTTCTCCCTGTTGCTTGTCACCTTCTTGCCACTTTCACCCACTAATGGACCAATCGTTTCCTTCACTTTTTTCTTATTCTTTACATGTTGAAAGAAGCTTTTTTTGTTATCTTTGACTTTGATCACAAGCCTTAGTTCATTTTAAGCCTTGGCTTTCCTCAATTCATCTTTGCAGGCTCGAGCTATTATTGACATTCTGACTTAGTTATGTGCCCCTCTTTCCACTTTCTATACTTGTCCTTTTTATCTTTCAATTTATCAGAGAGGTCTTTATGCAGCCATGCTGGTTTCTTTTGAGAGCTGTTATTTTTCTTCTTTGTTGGTATTGTGCTGGACTGGGCTTCTATTATCTCACTTTTCAAAAGTGAGTTGAAGTCCACGAATCCTAAAAGAGCAGAGGTTGCCTACCCCTGCACTAAACAAATGGTTGTTGAGGACTACAATTTAGCCTCAGCTGTGGTCGTAAATTGAGGACTATCTGTACTTTAAAAAACCCTGATCTAAAGCATTTCAAACAGAGGATCACCCATCATCAGTAGAGACCCCCATTTGGCACTGAAGACTGAAAGACACCCCCCCCCAGTTAAACCTGTGTTCCCACATGCACCTTATCACTGATTTCTTACACCCACGCAGGCCATCGAACTGCAAACTAACAGGTTACCAAAAAGCTTGTGAGGTATCTGCTAGCTTTGCCAGATGGAGTTAAAGGTGTCGGATGTACAGAATCATAAAAAGGTGAGAAAAACTGAGCAGGGTGTCTTAAAAAAAAAAAAAGAAATAATCAGGTGCCAAAAATGAAAGACTCTGCTATTCAGAAGCATCAATGGGGTGTGTGTGTGCAGAGTAGCCATTTTGTCTTCAGAGACGACACAGAAATTGCGAGTGACAATTTCAAGCTACAAACCGGCTTTGAAGCACCGTTTTTTGAGGCCTAAGTTTTGGACTTCCCTTATGGAGACGTCAAGGGCCTACACAATTTTATTTTTTATTTTTGGCTTCTCTTAAGCAGTGTTTTTCCAACCTCAAAACAACTTTCTAAGATGTGTGGACTTCAACTCCCAGAGTTCTCCAGCCTATTCTCCAAAGCCCCTGAAGGCAGGACGAGAAGCAACGGATGGAAACAAATCAAGGAGAAAAGCAACCTGGAACTAAGGAGAAACTTCCTGACAGTGAGAACAATTAATCAGTGGGACTACTTGCCACAAGAAGTTGTGGCTGCTCCATCACTGGAGGTTTTTAAGAGGAGATTGGACAGCCACTTGTCTGGAATGGCATAGGGTAGGGGTAGGCAGGCAACCTTGGCTCTTTTAGGACTGGTGGACTTCAACTCTCAGAATTCCTGAGCCAGCCATGCTGAGGGGACAGGTAGAGGTTTCCAAGCTGAGCCACGCTGGCTCAGGAATTCTGGGAGTTGAAGTCCAGAAGTCATAAAAGGGCCAAATTTGAAGACCCCTGCTTTAGAATTATATTTCCTAAATTTCCCAGCCAGCATGATGGAAGAATTTTGAAGCTGTAGTCCCCAAAAAGATTGAAGGCAGATAGTCAAGAAAGGCTGGCTTAGATCCAGGCATTGAGTTTGAACATGGCATAGGCCAGTGGATGGCAAGCCTGGCTCTTTTATGACTCGTGGACTTCAACTCCCAGAATTCCTGAGCCAGCATGGCTCAGCTTGGAAACCTCTCCCTTTCCCCTCAGCATGGCTGGCTCAGGAATTCTGGGAGTTGAAGTCCACAAGTCATAAAAGAGCCAAGGTTGCCTACCCCTCGCACAGGGTTTCCTGCCTGAGCAGCGGGTGGGACTAGAAGATCTCCGAGGTCCCTTTCAATTCTGTTATTCTGTACTGTGTATCTTAAACTATCGCCCAGGTTGAGAAACACCAGTCTTGAGTCTTGATCAAGGTTTGTCAGTGACGAAATTTACAAGTCACAGGACTCCACAGTCGTTTTGAAATAACTACGCTGGTCAGGGCATTGGCTCTCCAGCTCAGAAGCCATATAATAATTCCTGAGAACATCGCTAGAAAAGCCAAATAGTTTAATCAGGATCCCATCTTGGTTTGTCTGGATTTCTACAGGCCAGTTGTGGGGAGTTCAACCTAAGCACGTTTTGCCTGTTCTTGAGCAGGGGGTGCTAGAAAGATGATGATGATGATAATAATAATAATAATAAAGTTGGAAGGGACCTTGGAGGTCATCTAGTCCAACCCCCTGCTCAGGCAGGAAACCCTATACCATTTCAGATCTTCAGGCTTCTAGGGAGCAGGAGAGAGAGAAACATGAAAATCGCAGTAGCGAAAAGTCCTCAACTTACGATCGTAATCAAGCCAGGAATGACGGTTGCATGTTGTACTGGTCATTAAGCGGTCACCATGGGACTGCATCCAGTTTTATGACTTTGTGTGTGTGGGGGGGGGCAGTCGTTAAGTGAAATCCCGAGGTTGTAAAATAAACGCAGCAGTCATTAAGTGCACCCAGGGTCAGCAAATGGGGAAGTAAATGCCAGCTCCTGGCAGAAAACATCGCAAATTATGTACCACAGGATGGTAAATGGGAAGGAGGCTGGCAAGTAGCCCTGGGGAGAGCAGTTGCAAATTCAAATGGTCACTAAAGTGACCTGTTGTTAAGTGGAACTCTACCTTAAAGCAGTTAAAGAAAGCATCTGGTTTCTAAGTACAGTAGTCCTTGACTTACAACAGTCCATGTCAGTTGCCGAGGACCCAAATTTTGATCAGGTGACTGTGGGAATGCAGCGACGGCCGTTAAGTGTGAGGATGGACTGGTCATACTTCACTTTTTGCAGTGCTGTCATAACTGTTGCTAAATGAACTTTTTCAGTGCTGTCGTAACTTCGAACTCACTAAATGAACTGTCGTAAGTCGAGGACTCCCTGTACTCGTGTTCTAAAATAATATAACTGAAGCGAGTACAGGGAGTCCTCGACTTATGACAGTCCGTTTAGTGACCGTTCGAAGTTATGACAGCACTGAAAAATGACTTGTGACTATTTTTCACACTTACGACCATTGCAGCATCCCCGCAGTCACCTGATCAAAATTCGGAGGCTTGGACACCGGTTCATATCTATGACGGTTGCAAGGTCCCCGGGGTGTGTGTCTGTGTCACGTGAAGGTCCCTCTTGTGACCTTCTGACAAAATCAACGGGGGAAGCCAGATTCACTTAACAACCGGGTGGCTAGAAAAGTCGTAAAACAGGGCAAACCTCGCTTAACAAATTTCTCGCTTAGCAACAGAATTCTGGGGCTCTGTGGTGGTCGTAAGTCAGGGGCTACCAACAGTGGTTCTTTTTCATTCCTTCATTCCCAACAAAGTCAAAACTAGAAAAAAAATTCAGCCCCCAAACCCTTCTGCCCATACAGCTAGAACAATTAACCAGTGGAACTCCTTGCCTCCAGAAGTTGTCAATGCTCCAACACTGGAATTTTTTTTTTTAAAAAAGAGACTGGACAGCCATTTGTCTGAAATGATCTAGGTTTTCCTGCCTGAGCAGGGGATTGGACTAGATGACCTCCAAGGTCCCCTCCAACATTATTATGATTGTGGATCATCGCAGTCAGACAGATGCTCAGACTAGATTTGGCATTTTTGTCTACCTATCGAATCCTTCCCAAGGACCTGGGATAGGCAGATGTGGATGTTTGATGGTATTACAGGTATCGTCACAGGATGGAAGCAGTTCCTAATAAGGCCGCCTTTTGCAATTGACTAATAGCAAATTTGTCAATGCCAATGGTGTTCAAGTGGTGCTCCAGTTGTTTTGGGATTGCACCCAAGGCGCCTATGACTATTGGTACTACCCTTGCTTGCTTTTGCCACAGTCTTTCTATGTCTATTTGTAGGTCTTTGTTATTTTGTTATCTTCTCCAGTTCTTTCTCTTCTATTCTGCTATCTCCAGACATTGCCACGTCCACTATCCAGACTTTTTTGTCTTTCTTATTGACAATTGTTAAGTCTGGGGTGTTATGTTGCAGGTGCTTGTCTGTTTGAATTCTGAAGTCCCAGAGCAGTTTAATTTTATCATTTTCTATGACTTTCTCTATTTTATGATCCCACCAGTTTTTGCTTACAGGCAAATGATATTTTTTGCAGATCTTCCAATGCACCATTGTTGCTACTTTGTCACGCTGCTGCTTGTACTCAGTCTGCGCAATCTTCTTGCAACAGCTTACCAGGTGGTTCACTGTTTCTTCAGCTTCTTTGCATAGGTGGCACTTACTCTCTGTTGCTGTCTTCTCAATTTTGACTTTATATGCATTTGTCCTTAAGGCTTGGTCTTGTGCAGCCAGAATTAGTCCCTCGGTCTCTTTCTTCAATTTTCCTGCTCTTAGCCATTGCCAAGTCTCGTTATTATCTGCTTTCCCAGGTATTTTTTTCATGTATTGGCCATGTAGTGCTTTGTCTTCCCATGCCTCTATTCTGTTCTTCATTTGGTCTTTCTTGTAGGCCAGTTTGGTCTCTCTAGTAGTCAGTAAGCCTTCCTGATATACTAATTTCAGTGCATCTTCATCATTGTTCTTCAGATATTCTTCCAAAGCCATTATTATTATTATTATTATATTATCTATATCAATCTATCCATCTCTCTATCATCTCTCTGTCTCTCTCTATCCTATTATCTCTGTCTGTCTCTACCTATACCTATCTTTCTCTATCTATCTATCTATCTATCTATCTATCTATCTATCTATCTATCTATCTATCTATCTATCTATCTATCTATATCATCTCTATCCATCTCTCTCTATCATTTCTCTCTCTCTATCCCTCTCTCTCTCTCATCTCTGGGGTGTTATGTTGCAGATTATTATTATTATTATTATGGATCATCGCACAGTCAGCCAGATGTTCAGACTGGATTTGGCATTTTGTCTACCTATCGAATCCTTCCCAAGGACCTGGGATAGGCAGATGTGGATGTTTAATGGTATTACAGGTATCGTCGCAGGATGGAAGCAGTTCCTAGTAAGGCTGCCTTTTGCAATTGACTAATAGCGAATTTGTCAATGCCAATGGTGTTCAAGTGGTGCTCCAGTTATTATTATTATTATTATTATTAGCATCATCATCATCATCCCATTAATTCCCAAGTGGGCGAGTCTGCAAATTTAAAATAAAAATAAATATATAAATAAGACACAGGTTATTAAAAAAAAAAAAAAAAAGGTCACACCAGGCGGGAAGCAACTGTATTGCCTCGTTCCAATAGTTTAATGAGTCACTACATCTTACCACTCATAATTATAAAAGAATAAGAATCCATAAAAATATTTTCTTTTCATAATACGCACTTAAAGAGACTGGGGGATGGGGAGGGAGGAGAGTTGTTGTTTTTGCGTGTGGTTGTGTGGTTCAGACTTCTTCTTCTTCTTCTTCTTCTTCTTCTTCTTCTTCCTTGGGCAGGCCGAACGTTTCCTTCTCGCTTTCCGTTTCGCCCCACCCAGGGGGAAGCAGGAACGGACGGTCGGGCCGGGGTGGGTGGGTGGGGGGCAGGAGTTTCTCCAGAGGGGCAAACGCCAAGTGGAGACCCCCGGATCTCTCCCCGGACTGCTGTTTTTACGCTGAGTGGGTACACTGGGGAGACGTAGGGCAGAGGGCGACCGCAAAGCGAACGGACAAGCGACATCCGCGGGAAGGTTGGGAGATGGGGGGGGGGGAGACCAAAAAAAAAATACAGTCGCTGACCGGCAGAGAACTGAAGCAATGCCTATTTTAACAGGGACCCCCTCCCTCAGTGGCAGGACGAGGAGACGGGACAAGGAGAGAGATTAGGACACAACCAGAAAGAAGGAAAAAAAAAAAAAAGATTCTTCCATAAATAAAACTCACAAGGCTAAAGAAAAGCTAATTTTGCTAAAGAAAAAAAGGGGGGGGGGAAAACCAAACCAAACTCAGCCACCGTTATGCCTGGTTTCCGGATAGCTTTCAAACATGCTGGAGGGGTGGGGGTGGGAAAGGATGGGGCGGGGGGGGGGGGGATCCAAGAGACAGCAGCACCACATGCTTATAAATAGAGACCCCTGACAACCCCCCCCCAGTTCCTCTTCCAGTCAATTTTCCTCTTTCTTTCCCCCCTCGTCCTTTCCTCTCCCCTTGCCCGCCGAGCCCACCTAAAAAGTCAGGAAAAGGATCTCCTGCATCCGAAGGGGGGGGGGAGCCAAGCCAGCAACAAGGTGGAAAGTGGGAGTAGGGGGGGGGGAGGCTGGTGGAGACACACACAGAGAACTCTAGTGAGTAAGAGAGAGAGAGACAGGCAGACAGTCCGAGGGGCAAGGTGGGATGGGGGGAGGAACTGCCCGTCTTTTATTTCCAGCACAAAGAAAGTAGCAGCAAATACTTGGGGGGGGGACTTGGGGGGGGACAGACTAAGAAAAAGCCATAAGGGAGGCTGGGAAAAAAAAAACACGTTAGAACTGCGCCATCTGGAAAGCAGGAGAGCCTCCCCGGAGCCCAGCGCAAGGAGAGACGTGCCGCCACCATCACCCCCCCCCCCGAGGCGGGTTTTGTGCTCTGCGTTCGAAGGCTGCCCCGTGGCTGAAGAGAAGCAGCAGGAGCAGAGACAGGAACCGTGTTGGCGTCCACGGCGAGGGGAGGGGGGGAGAGCAGGAGGAGGGAGGGCCCGTCCGCCCTCTCAGAGGTATTCTTGAAGAAAGTGCAGCAGCGTGATTTCGTAGTGCTCGCCAGACTCAGGGCAACGAATACTGTGTCGCTCGTTGGGATAGATCTGCGGGTGGAGGGGAGGGAAGAGAATGGTGTAAGAGTCGGACCCTTCCGGATAGCCACGGAGGAGGGCGGGAGTCCCCTTTGGACAGGGGTCTTCAAACTTGGCCCTTTTATGACTGGTGGACTTCAACTCCCAGAATTCCTCAGCCAGCGTGCCTGGCTGAGGAATTCTGGGAGTTGAGGTCCACACGTCATAAAACGGCCAAGTTTGAAGACCCCTGATATAGACTTGAAAAGGAGTGGACTTCAACTCCCAGAATTCTTCAGCCAGCATGCCTGGCTGAGGAATTCTGGGAGTTGAAGTCCACAAGTCATAAAAGGGTCAAGTTTGAAGACCCCTGCCCTTGGACCTAGCTGCAGGAGGGGAGGGGAGGGGAGGACAACCAAGGCCATAGGGAGAAACCCCCATCCCTTTGTTCTATCCTCGTCACCTCTCAGCCTCGTTCATCATCTATCTAGCATAGGTTGTAACCGATCTCTTCTCCAGCTGCTGGGATCCTAAAATCTCCTAGCCTGTGGAAGCACTTAGCAATAGACCAGTGGTTCTCAACCTTTCTAATGCTGCGACCCCATAATACAGTTCCCCATGTTGTGGTGACCCCCAACCACTTATACATCACCGGGTGCCAGGGGCGTGGCAAAGGGGGAAAAAATGGCGGACAGCCTTGTTTGGCGACCCCAGTGAAATGGTCCTTCGACCCCAAATGGGGTCCCGACCCACAGGTTGAGAACCACTGCAACAGACTTATAGAGCGCTTCACAGTGCTTTACAGCCCTCTCTAAGCGGTTTACAGAGTCAGCCCGTTTCCCCCCAAGCAATCTGGGTCTTCGTTTTACCGACCTTGGAAGGATGGAAGGCTGAGTCTACCTGGAGCCGGTGAGATTTGAACTGTTGGCAGTTGGCAGAGTCAGCCTGAAATGCTCCATCACTGGAGGATTTAAAGAAGAGACTAGACAGTCACCTGTCTGAAATGGTGCAGGTTCTCCTGCGTGATCAGGGGGCTGGACTAGAAGACTGCCAAGATCCCTTCCAACTATTCTATTCTATTCTATTCTATTCCATTCCATTCCATTCCATTCTTTCATTCCTTATTCTATTCTATTCTACTCTTCCATTCCTTATTCTATTCTATTCCATTCCATTCCATTCCATTCTTTCATTCCTTATTCTATTCTACTCTACTCTTCCATTCCTTATTCTATTCTATTCTATTCTATTCTATTTCTACCCTACTATACCTACCCTACCCTACTTTTCCATTCCTTATTCTATTCTACTCTACTCTTCCATTCTCTTCTATTCAATTCTCTATTCCATTCCATTCCAATCACTGTGCCATTACAGCTTTAGGATGCCACCAAAGAGATTGCAGGGTGCTCCAGGCATGCCGGACATCCTGGCACGACACCCCCGCCCTTATTGTGATGGGTCTGCCCTAGCTAAGACACCAACACTTCATCTTCTCATTCTACACCAGTGTTTCCCAACTTTAGCAACTTTCAGATGTGTGGACTTCAATTGCAGAGTAAGTCTTGGAGGCAAGAAGAAGATGCAGGCCAATGGTGGAAGGGCCAAAGGTCTAACGCAGGGCTTTTCAACCAGTGGTACGGGTACCACCTGCGGTACATTGGCACCTGGCAGGTGGTACGCGACTATCCTAGAAAAGTGGTAGCAGGGGAGGGGAATGAGCTGAACCGGTGGCAGCACCGCACAAGCCTGAGCGAGAGATGGCTGGAGCTGCAGGGCTCCAGGGCTCAGCGGAAGCGCCAGGATCAGCTCTTCTTTGGGGCTGTCAGGGCTCAGTGGAAGTGCCAGGATCAGCACCAGGCTCCAGCTGGAGCTCGGCACTGATCCTGGTGCTTCTGCTGAGACCAGAAGAAGCACCAATCAGCTGGAAAGCAGCACTGATCCTGGCGCTTCTGCTGAGCCCAGAAGAAGCGCCGATCAGCTGGAATGTTGCAGCCTCTCCAGGGTCTTGTGATTTACATTCAGATGCTTGGCAACTGATTCATATTTATGACGGTCACAGTGTCCCAGGGTCATGTGAACTGACCAAAACCTGCTGCAACCACCCAGCAGACGGGGGGAATAAAAAGCAAACACCCCCTACCCCATCCCCGCTGCCAATTCCCAACAGAAATGCTCACAACAATGAAAACAAGAGGAAGAGCGCTGCTAGGTGGGCAGGCAGGTGTCTTGTTCAGATGTGTCTTGGGGGGCACTTTTTCAGTGCCATTGTAACGTTGAATAGTCACTAAGCGAACTGTTGTAAGTTGAGGACTACCTGTAATTTATCACTTTTTTCCTTTTTTTTGGGTCATCAAGTTTTTGACACCTTGCTAGGCGACTGGTGGTACTCAGATGTTGCCATATCCTAAAAATGGTACAATGGGTGAAAAGGTTGAAAAGCCCTGGTCTAACAATGCTGCCGTGGTGGCGGCAGTGGTTAGAATGCAACATTGCAGGCTCGCTCTGCCCACTGCCAGCAGTTCAATCCTGAGGGGTTCAAGGTTGACTCAGCCTTGTATCCTTCCAAGGTTGGTAAAAGGAAGACCCAGATTGTATGTGCGTGTGTGTGGGGTGTGTGTGTGTGAAATGCTGACTCTGTAAACCGCTTAGAGAGGCCGATCAATTCTAAAGAGGCGTGTCAGTTTTGATAACTGTCCTTCCCACTCATGAATTTTGCAAAGTTTTCTTTAGCAAGGTTTATTAAGGGGAAATGTGAAAGTAATACAAGAATTCCAGCTTGTAAATTCTTTTCAGTTTAGGAACCGTGAATCCAGATGTGTGAACTTCAATTCATTAGGTAACACCATCAGGGCTAGAAAGGAGTGGCGTTTTGCTTTGGGTCTGTGGCTTGCACTACCAACTGGAGCTAACAGTAAAGAACAGCCCAAGCAAGGAATCCCCAAAAACGCTCCCACCAACAATGATAGGGCATGTCTGGTGAATCCCCCCCCCCGAAGCACTGATAATGTTACCCAGTTGGGTCATGAAATGTCTGCAAGAAAACAACCAACTTCAGGGAGCACCAAGGACCCCGCAGTCATTGTCATAACCGTCTTCGTCCTCCCCCTCTCCCTTTCTGCAGCACCCCCTCCCTTCTAAGGACGGAAGGAAGGGAGGGAGGGAGGGAGGGAGGGAGGGAGGGAGGGAGGGAGGGAGGATAAATACCAGTACCTTAGCTGGCAGAGGCCTGCACCTTACCAGCTGCAATTCTCCTCTGATGCCAGCGGGCAGCACCATGCCCTTCTCATTTCCAGCACTCTTACCTACCTGTAGCTGATACGGTTTCCCAGCCCGGATTAGTTGGGAGATCAAGAAACTGGTATGGAAAAAGTGCACGTTTTCATCCAGAAACCCGTGGAGAATCAGCAAGCGGTTGGGCCTGGGAAGTAGAGAGAGAGAGAGAGAGAGAAATGATCCAGGCTAAGTGTCAACCGTCCCTACTTGATCAGTTAGGAAAGAAAGACTCCCAGCCCACGATTAGCCCAAAACATACTTTACTAAAGCTGAAGTGGTTACAGAAGAGGCGAAACTGGATCTGAGATTTTCCCGCACAAAGGATGCAATTAGCATCCCAGGCCGACACCAAGTAGCACTGGTTCGATTGGAACAGCACAAAAACCGTCGGCCACGCTTGTGAGTTCATCAAAGTCCGGTGTTGTGAGTCCGTGCCAGCCAGTGGACCCGGCAGCTGAGTCTGGGGAATCGGAGGAGGAGGGGCCTGGAGAGCCATCAGAGTCAGAGCAAGGCTCTGATGAGCTCCAGGACTTACAATCTGATGAAGATCCTGGCCCCTCCACTCGTGCTCAGGCTGAGGCCCAGCTGTGCGGGGAAGCTGAGTCAGACTCTGAGGACTCACAGCTGGAAGATATCATAGATGTTTGCAAACGCAGACTAGCAACAAGAGCAGGACAGAGGGAGGCAATGGGGCGACTCCAAAGGAGGAGAAGGCATTAAGAAGCCACACCTTGGGGCTGCATAATAAAAAGGGAAGGTGTGGGCGATGCTGGTTGCTGAAGGCAACCGTTTGCAAAGGACTTAAGTTTCATGGAATCAGGTTCTGTTCGCCTTGCCTGTGAACAATTCTCTGTTTGAATCCTGTTCTGTTTGCCTTGGGACAATTCTCCGTTTGCATCGTGTTCTGTTTGCCTCTGCTTTTGGGACATTTTGCAGGTCTGTACCTAATTAATAAAAGGGGTTTGTTTTTCCTGCATTTCCAGCCTACTTGTTAAAAAAGGGCTTGTGAGTTAACAAGGACTCACATAGTCTGGGATAGAACACCTGCCACACCATGAGCAATTCCATCAACAGACACACTGACCTACAGTCAGCCTACTAACGCCTCAGGATCCAAATCAATCCTACAGTCAACCAGAGACAGCACTGACCCTCAACCATCCCGGGCAAGCCCCCATACCAGTTGACCTCCCGATGACCTTGACTTGAGTAACCTCCCCATCACAAGACTCACACTGGACCCATCACAGACCCTCACTTGATACACCCACAACTGAAGATCTTATAAAGCAGGGGTCCCCAACCCCTGGTCCGTGGACCGGTACTGGACCACGGCATGCCAGCAACCGGTCCGCACAAACAAACAAAGCCCCATCCATGGGATACAGGCAGCACGGAAAGCCATGCATTCTCTGGTCAGTGGGAAAGCCTTTCTCCACAGAACTGGTCCCTGGTGCCCAAAAGGTTGAAGACTGACATCCTGTCATGCCTCCATCAGAGTCTGAATCTGCAGAGGAAATGAGCTGGAACAGGACCCTGTGGAGGTCAAGGGGTCTGTGGTTTCAGAGGAATGTGGGGAAGGGCAGGCCGAGGCAGGCCAGGGCCCTTCAGAATTGGGTCAGGAGGAAAAGGAGAGACAGAGCTTCAGGCGATGAGCAAGGGCCACCCCCTCCTGATCGTAAAGCATGGAGAGTGGAGAGGAGGGAACAACACAGGCAGACTCAGCTACTTGGGAGGAGAGCATCCCGCCCCTCTCCACAAGGCACACCTGGAGATTGAGATTTAAGGAGATGCTGTGGGGAGAGGCATTTGTCAGGAACAAACGCTGATTCCTTGGAGTTTGGTGTATTGTTGCTAATCTCTTGTTCTGTGACTTCTGTTTGGAAATCTGGAAACTCGAACTATTGGATTGACTGACCACGTTACTTGAATGTTTAAAAACCTCAGACCGTATTTCGGCTTGTCTCTTGAAAACTGTTCAGGCAAGCTCGGATTCAAACAGACTCATTAAGTTTATGTCTTCTTCCTTGTTATCTCTATGGCCTTGCGCACTTATGCTAAGCAGACTGTATTTGAACCTACTTTCAGCCAGAGTCGGCTGAAGGGGTGTGTGTGTGTTCTTTTGTTGGAGGCTTGCCAGCAATCGTGGGAGCATTTGGGGAAAATTTGGAGCAATAAAAGAAGTGTTTCAATTGCCAGCTGACTGCATTGCCTCTGTGCTGTGCCCTGGGTCATCACACATCCCCTAACAAACTCTGCTGAAGATGTTACCTAGCCTAGTAACGAAACGTTAAGAAACCAACCCAAAAAAGCTCGAAGAACGAACCTTCACCCACGATCCCTTTTCCCCAGCCAAGCCCTGGTCATCGGTCAATTATTCGTTAACAAATTGTTTGGGAAACGGTCCCTGTCTCTGTGCACTTCTGCATTCCTTTGGTGTGTCCTTGAGACAGCTGGTGCATCCCATGGGACCGGTTTCGATTCCTCTCGGTTCCCTCCCTATGTCCCTAACCCCCCCCCCACTGCTCCATCCCCATTACTAATGTCAAGCTGTCAGCTTGGGATGCGTAGCTTAGCAGAATGGCAGCCTTGACAATAAGACTGATGGAAAAGCACCTGGATGGGCGCACCTGGGCTAAGCACCAAATTACCAGCGACATTGGTGAAACGTTGGGAAAACAGCAGGAAAGGTGAGGTGCGGAAAAATCAGAGGCCGTGTTCGCACCGCACAAAGCATGCAATATACGTTTCGAAAGGGTCCACCTTCAAGCTAAGCCACAACGTGGTTTATTTGCTTTGGGCTTAGTGTAATTTCTAAATCCTACCACTTTGGGTTTTTAACCAGGTCGGTTAAAATCCAAAGAGTCGCCTTGTGGAGGAGATGGGCGGCATAAACACTGAATAAATCAAAGAAACAAACAAACAAACAAAATTAACACCGAAAGCAAAGCTTCTGTTTGACTTTTGGGGCAACTCTGCGCATTTTGTGAATCTAGTCCGACGAGATCACGTGTCAAGCAAAGCCAGGTAAGGTTTGGTTAATTCCAAGTTCGGTGTGTCATTTGAACCCAGCACTCTGGAGCGCTATTCCTTTCTCACTATCTTTTCCAAGGTGGTGGGTGGTTTTTTTTGGGGGGGGGAGGAGGCAGGACATCTGATGCTCCTAACGAAAGATTAACCACAATCGCAACCTAAATTTCTGTGTGGCTAAGCGAGACAGTTGCTAAGTGAAACGTCTGCCCCATTCTATGACCTTTCTTGCTGCAACGGCCTAAGTGTGAAAAATTGTCACAGGTCACTTTTTTTTCAGTGCCGTTCTGACTTGGAACAGTCATTAAATGAAAGTTGTAAGTCAAAGGACTATTTGCACAGAAAGGCGTACGAATATCCAAGGCAAGCTTTCCATCTGGCACTGAACGCTGTGCTTGGCATCACCACATCGAACTGTCCATCTCAGTGGGGAGATGGAATGGAATGGAATAGGATGGAGTAGAGTAGAGTAGAATAGAATATAGAATAAATAGAATGGAACGGAATAGAATAGAATATAAAATGGAATGGAATGGAATAGAATAGAACAGTGGTGGCGAACCTATGGCACGCGTGCCAGAGGCGGCACTCAGAGCCCTCTCTGTGGGCACGTGCGCCATGCCCCGGAGATACCAACAGTCCCTCTTCAACCAGCCGCCCGCTAACTCGCCGAGGTCCTACATGGCCGGATGCATCCCAGCATCCATGCACTTGCTGGCCTCTGTGTGCAGGGGCCAATGGTGTCAGGCAGCAGCCACCCCGGCCCCTGCCTCACCTTGCCCTGTGACAATGGCACCCCCGCCCTGCCTCGCCTTGCCCAGCCTCACCCTGCAGGATGTCTCCTGTCCACCGCCCCACCTGCCAGAGACCCCCTGGATCTCCCCCAACCCTGCCCGGCCCCCACAGGCGACCCTCCCCATAAGCAACATCGAGGTGATCATGCCCACTCTGGCCACACCCACCCAATCTGCCATGACCACCACAGCCACGCCCATCCAGTGAGCCACGCCCACCTGGCACTTGGCGATAAATAAGTGGGTTTTGGGTTGCAGTTTGGGCACTTGGTCTCTAAAAGTTTTGCCATCACTGGAATAGAATATAGAATAAATAGAATGGAATGGAGTGGAATAGAACAGTGATGGCGAACTTTTTAGAGACCGAGTGCCCAAATTGCAATCCAAAACCCACTTATTTATCGCAAAGTGCCAGGGCTGCATCAGGATTGTAATGCCCTCGGGGGGGCGGGGGGGGCGGGGTGTGTGGCCCACTGGGTGGGCGTGGCTGCAGTGGTCACGGCAGACTGGATGAGCCTGGCCGGGGCCAGTCCCTCACCATCTCTGGGGCAACCTCAGGGGGCCAACACCGCTTGCTCGCTCTCTTCCTGCCCTGTCACTTCCAAACGCCATGTGCTCGCTACTCTGGCGAACTCTGCTGGGGCAACAGCACGCGTGCCCACAGAGAGGGCTCTGAGTGCCGCCTCTGGCACGTGTGCCATAGGTTCGCCACCACTGGAATAGAATATAGAATAAATAGAATGGAATGGAATGGAATAGAATATAAAATAAATAGAATAGAATAAATAGAATATGGAATAGAATAGAATATGGAATAGAATGGAATGGAATGGAATAATAGAATAGAATAGAATGGAATGGAATGGAATAGAATAGAATAGGAGCTGGAAGGGACCTTGGAGGTCTTCTAGTCCAGCCCCCTGCTCAAGCAGGAGAACCTATACCATCTCAGACAGCTGACTGTCCAGTCTCTTCTTTAAAACCTCCAGTGATGGAGTGTCCACGATTTCTGAAGGCAAAGCTGTTCCATTGGTTGATTATCCTCAATGTCATGAAGTTTCTCCTTAATTCCAGATTGCTTCTCTCCTTGACCAGTTTTCAACTATTGTTTCTCGTCCTTCCCCTCTGGTGCTCTAGTGAACAAGCTGACCCCCTCTGCCTTGTGGCAGCCCCTCAGATACTGGAACACTGCTATCGTGTCTCCCCTATTTCTTCTTTTCTTTAGACTAGCCAAACCCAAATCCCGTAGCCGTTCATCGTATGTTTTGGTCTCCAGGCCTTTGATCATCTTAATTGCTCCTCTTGTGAATTTTTTTTCCAAACTCTCAACATCTTTTTTGTGATACGGTGACCAAAATTGGCTGCAGTATCCCAGGTGTGGTCTCACTAGGGCTTTATAAAGCGGTACTAATACTTCGCGTGATCTCGATTCTATGCCTCTGTTTATACAACCCAGGATTGTATTAGCTTTTTTAGTTGCTGCTGCACACGGCTGGCTCACAGTCAAGTGACGATATTGTGAATCTGGTTGAGGGGGCCTCACCCTTACACCCTTTCCTCTACGCCCCCCCACCCCATCTGATATTGCATAATACTCACTCATTAGGGAGTTTCTCGACATGCAGGGCCACCGAGCCTGCTTCGTAGCCTTGCTGGTTGTTCTCCGGGACGTCCATGTACCGCTCCGTGTACCCGGTATCGTAAGCCATCCAGACGGTGACGGGGGCTCCTGCTATGGCGACCTATGGGAGGCGAACGAAATAAAATCTCAGGGGCTGCCCCAAAGAAGAGGGAGTCAAGCTGTCCTCCAAAGCGCCGGAAGGCAGGACAAGAAGCAACGGGTGGAAACTAACTAAGGAGAGAAGCAACCTAGAACCAAGGAGAAACTTCCTGACAATTAGAACAATTAACCAGTGGAACTACCTGCTTCCAGAAGCAGTGAATGCTCCAACACTGGAAGTTTTTAAGAAGAGACTGGACGGCCATTTGTCTGAAATAGTATAGGGTTTCCTGCCTGAGCAGGGGGTTGGACTAGATGACCTCCAAGGTCCCTTCCAACTTTATTATTATTATTACCAGAGATCCACTTTGGCTATTCCATATTTCTGTAGTAATATGAACTAGCCATTTCTATATCGGCAAATCAATCTTATAAATAAAACCCATAATCATGGCGTCCTTTTTTTTCCACCTCAAGCACAAAGTCCAGAAGTGGTTTCCAAGTAGAAACAAAAGTACTTAAATTCTTTTCTTTTATAAAAACAGTCAATTTAGCCATCGGTGCTAATTCCATCCACTGGGTGTATGTTTTTCTGTTTTTTTTATTCCTCTTGATAAAAAAGAAAGCATGCAAAATGTAAGTAGATAAATAGCTACCACTTCAATGGGAAGGTAACAGCATTCTGTGCGCCTTGGCGTATAGCCATACTGGCCACAGGAATGGAATAGGAGTAGGTGCAGAGCAGAGTAGAATAGAACCAAACAGAACAGAATATAGTATAGAACAGAATATAGAATAGAATGGAAGAGAACAGAATATAGAAAAGAACAGAATAGAACATAAAACAGAATAGACAATAGAATAGAAAGAATAGAACAGAGAACAGAACAGAGAACAGAACACAGAACAGAATAGAAAATAGAAAGAATAGCAGAACATAGAACAGAATATAGAACAGAACACAGAACATAATGGAGAATAGAACAGAACAGAGAACAGAACATAGATCAGAATAGAATAGGGAATAGAACAGAACAGAACGGACTATAGAATAGAAAGAACAGAACAGAGAACAGAACATAGAATAGAATATAGAACAGAACAGAATAAAACAGGGAACAGAGAACACAATAGAATAGAGAATAGAACATAATAGAGAACAGAACATAGAACAGAATAGAATAGAGAATAGAACAGAACAGACTATAGAATAGAAAGAACATAGAATAGAACATAGAATATAAAACAGAACATAGAATAGAACAGAGAATAGAGAACACAATAGAATACAGAATAGAACATAACAGAATAGAGAACAGAATATAGAACACAGAACAGACTAGAGTAGAATAGAATAACAGAGTTGGAAGGGACCTTGGAGGTCATCTAGTCCAACCCCTGCTCAGGCAGGAAATATACCATTCCAGACAAATGGTTGTCCAGCCTCTTCTTAAAAACCTCCAGCATTCAGAGCTTCTGGAGGCAGGTTGTTCTGCTGGTTAATTGTTCCCACTGTCAGGAAGTTTCTCCTTAATTCTAGGTTGCTTCTCTCCTTAATTAGTTTCCATCCGTTGCTTCTTCTCCTGCCTTCAGGCGCTTTGGAGAATAGCTTGACTCCCTCTTCTTTGGGGCAGCCCCGGAGATATTGGAAGACTGCCATCATGTCCCCCCTGGTCCTTCTCTTCATTAAACTAGACATGCCCAATTCCAGCAACCGTGGAATGACCACGGAGAATGTCTTTGGACAGCACTGGCTCCTTCGGCTAGGAAACGGAGATGGGCCACCAGCCCCTAGAGTTGGACACGGCTGCACAGGGGAAACCTTTCACCTTTTGGGCGGGGGACCCAGCCAGCCAGCCTGGAAGGCTCACCTTGAAAACATGGGGCTTGTAAATCAGCCCCACAAGGGAAAGGAAACCTCCGTACGACCAGCCGTGGATGGCAACGCGGCTGAGGTCGATGAACCCGTATTTCTCCGCGACGTAATGTAAACCTTCAACCTGGTCCTCGATCTCCACCTGGCCCTGAAGGGGATGGCAGAGGAAAAAAAGAAAGAATAACAGACTTACAAAGAGTTGGAAGGGACCCTGGAGGTCTTCTAGTCCAACCCCCTGCTAAAGCAGGAACCGAGACCGAGAGGCGTCTACACAAGGCAGGGAAAGGGATTTGGGAACCATTTTTAATCTATCAACATCTTCTTTCTTTCCCTTCATTTTCTGACAGCCATCGAGCAAAAATCGATGGAGGCAGGGGTGGGATTCAGCTGGTTTGCATTGGTACAGTAGAACCGGTAGCGAAATTTTGCTGAGTTCCAAGAACCAACTGAATGCACACCGCTTCTGGAAGTCCATTCTAGGCCTCGGAGGGGGCTTCGCCAGCTTAGAACGGCCCGCCAGAAGTGCGTGGATGCCACTTCCAGAAGTCTGTTCTAGGCCTCAGAGGCCTGGAGGGGGCTTCACCAGCCTAGAACTGCCCGCCGGAAGTGCGTGGATGCCACTTCCAGAAGTCCGTTCTAGGCCTCAGAGGCCTGGAGAAGGGGTCCCAGGCCTAGAACGGCCTGCGGGAAGTGCGTGGATGCCACTTCCAGAAGTCCGTTCTAGGCCTCAGAGGCCTGGAGAAGGGGTCCCAGGCCTAGAACGGCCTGCCGGAAGTGCATGGATGCCACTTCCAGAAGTCCGTTCTAGGCCTCAGAGGCCTGGAGAAGGGGTCCCAGGCCTAGAACGGCCTGCCGGAAGTGCGTGGACGCCACTTCCAGAAGTCCGTTCTAGGCCTCAGAGGCCTGGAGAAGGGGTCCCAGGCCTAGAACGGCCTGCCGGAAGTGCGTGGATGCCACTTCCAGAAGTCCGTTCTAGGCCTCGGAGGCCCAGGCCTGCATCCAATAAGGGAACCAGTTGTTCAGGTATTTGAATCCCACCACTGGATGGAGGGACAGTTTCGGCAGGCAGCAGGGCGCTCTCCTCACAGCGCCAAGAGCTGAGCCGGGTGGCGCGAATCTGATGAGAAGTGCAATGCTGCCTAGCCCCCAGCCTGTCCAGTTTCAGCAGGCAGCAAGGTGCAAAGCTGGCGAGCTTCTCACCTCCCGCTGAACCTCTCGGCACTGTGAGCAGAGCGCCCCGCTGCCTGCTGAAACTGAGCAGGCTGGGGGCTGAGCGGCCTTGCGCTTGTTTTCGGATTCACGCCACCCGGCTCAGCCTCTCGGCACTGTGAGGAGAGCGCTCCGCTGCCTGCTGAGATTGGGCAGACTAGGGGCTGGGCAGCATCGCGCTTCTTTTTGGATTTGCGCCGCCCGGTTCAGCCTCTTGGTGCTGTGAGGAAAGCGCCTCGCTGCCTGCCAAAACCGGGCAGGCTGGGGGTTGGGTGGCGTCACGCTTTTCAGATTCACGCCGCCTGGCTCAACCTCTCGGTGCTGTGAGGAAAGCGCCCTGCTGCCTGCCGAAACCGGACAGGCTGGGGGCTGGGCGGCATTGCGCAGGTAACGTTGACTCTCACGCTGCTCATGGCCTCCCCCAGAGCCCACCAAGCCAGATATGTGAAGTAGGTGAGGGCCATGTGCTGGCCACTTCCAGGCGATGGTGCATTTCTTCCTTCCTCACGAAGGGTGACACCTCCCCAGCCGCGTTTCTTGCCTGTTTTTCTCCCTCCCTCATCTCAAATATGTTCCCACCACTCTGTACTTAGGAAGGAAAGAAGGAAAGGAGGAGAGGGAGGGTCTGAGGGACCTTAGTCCTGCCCTGCTGCTCTTTCACCACCCCCTTGCCCCCTCCTCCTGGCCTATCCTGGGGGTCTCCCATCCTAGTGCTAAGGAAGCTTTGGATACAAAGCCGGGTCTCCTCCCATGGAGAGGGAATGGGCCTCTCTCTGACTTTGCCCTCGTACCCATCATGAGCAACCTGGAGAGCAAGCACAGCAGTAGCAGCCTTGAGGAGGAGGTAAGTGCAGCTGGCCGCCCCCTTAGGGAAGTGGGGCTGGGCTTGGTGCCGCAGGTGCTCGAGGGCCAGGCTGGGCGCTTGACCTCTGCTGTTCAGGGCTCCTGGCAGCCCACGCCACCATCCAGCCCCCCCTCCACATGGCCTGAGAGGAACGGTGAGGCTCCTCCAGTGGACCATGCCTTGGCGCTTGCCCTGGTCCTACCCCCTTCTGCCAAAGACCCTCAGATCTGTCCCTCTCCTGCCCAGGCCCCCACAGGCACCCTTGATGCAAATGATGTAGAGCTGGCCACGCCCACCCACTAGGCCACACCCACTCCCTCCATGCCCACCCAGTAGGCCGCACCCACCCTGGCCACACCCACCCGACCCCCTGAGGACAACCGCTGATGCGGTCCTCAATGAAATTGAGTTTGACACCCCTGCAATAAGGTAACACATGCCAGTAGGATAATAATATAACATTTTACTCGTCTGAACGGCGAGACAAGAGGCCAGATCCACCACCTGGAGGTAAGAGGACGAGAACTCACCATTTGGTTCTTAAGAGCTCCCTCAAACTTAAGGCCTCTCTGGCATGAGCCTCGCCCGTCTATCACCACCACGGCGTAGCCGAGGGATGCCAGCGTGTTCAGCCGCAGGTACTTGATCCCTTTGAAGGAATTATTCACTAGCTGGACCTAGGAGACGAGCAGAGGGGGAAAAAAAGGGGGGGAACAAGGCACCCATTTGTAACGGAAGGGATCCAGTTTCCTGTACGATTCTGATTTTGAAAATGTGGCCAAGGTAGCAAAGGCCGTTTTGCAATCGTGGCGAATATCTGTAGCTCGGGACAAGGGTGAAAGATTGGTTCTCTGAGTTTGTGGGTTGGTTTTCAAACGTTTCGTTACCAGGCCAGGTAACACCTTCAGCGGAATTTAGGGCAGGAGTCCCCAAACTATGGGCTGTGGCCCACTTCCGGGCTGCATCCTATTGGCCACTGGGCCACTGCATGCTTATATGCGTGTGTGTGTGCAGCCACGCTCGTGCGTCGTGGGTATTCGCGGCCCCATTCGTCTGAGCATCCTGGGGGTTTGCGGCCCCACTTGGGTGAGCGTTGCTGGTGTTTGTGGCCCCACTCGTATGTCGCGGCTGTTTGCGGCGCCACTCGTGCAAGTGTTATGGGCGTTAGCAGCCCTACTTGTGTGAGGATCGCAAGCATCTGCGGCCTCACTCTTGCGAGCGCTTTCGGCACCACTCACACAACCAATGGGTGTTCGAGCGCGCGTGTGCTTACTACCCATACCACCCCTTCTTTCCCCCCCCCTCCCCCCTGCTCCAGGCCGCCAACTCTGAAAGGTTGGGGAACTCTGATTTAGGGGACAACACTATCGGTGCTCTTCTCTTTACAAAGCCCTTACAAACAGGAGAACACCGGCATCCACTAAACTCCGCTGAGGATGTGTACCTACCCTGGGAACAAAACATTGGAAAACCAACACACAAGCTCGGAAAACCAACCTCTACCCTCAAAGGCAATTTTCTTGTTTTCTGAACCAAGGTGTCAACGCTGCTAACATCGGATGTTTTTGTTTGGACAACATATGAAGTTGCAATCATTTTCCTTCTTGTGTTTTACTCTTAGAATTAGAGTTAGAATTAGATGATACTGGGGGGGGGGAGGAATGTGCATGGGAGTTTAGTTAGACATAACAATACTGTAACTAGTGTGAGAACCAAGGTTTTTGAAATAAGAGACGATAAGAATTGGACTGGAGAACTGCAGGGAAGGTCTGCATTTCAAACTAATTGGAGAATGTGATTTATGATTGTAAATTAGAGGAGGGAATTGTGCTTTGATACTATGTGTTCAGGGGAGGGGAATTCAGATTTTGACTTTGACTATGTATGTGCCGATGCTATGCTTCTCGAATAAAGATTCTTTAAGGTAAACAATGCCTTGAAGTTCTTTGAAGAGTTTCATCTGTCAGAACCATGAAGGCTCTCAAGAAGGACAGGAAGAAGCTTGATGTTTTTGAACTTTGGTGCTGGAGGAAACTTCCAAGAATACAGGTATTCCTCGAAGTTACGACCACAATTGAACCCAAAAGGGATGCTGCTAAGGCAAACACTGGTTAGGTGAGTTTGGCCCATTTTTCTTGTCGTCGTTAAGCGAATCATTGCATTTGTGAAGTCAGTAACACGGTTGTGAAGTGAATCTGGATTCCCCAATTGACTTTGCTTGGCAGAAGGTTGTGAAAGTGGATCACGTGACCGTCCCCCCCAGGACGTTGCAACTGTCATAATTATGAACCACTTGCCAAGCGTCCGAATTTTGATCACGTCGCCGTGGGGACTATGTGACAGTTGTTAAGTGCGAAAAACGGTTGTAAGTCCATTTTTTCAATGCCCTTGTAACTTTGAACAGTCACTAAATGGACAGGGGTAACGCGAGGACTACCTGTACGGGGAACCCTTGACTTCCAAACATCCGCTTCGTGACTGTTTGAAATTACAACGGCACTAAAAAAAGTGACTAAGCACCATTTTTCATACTTACGACCGATTGCAGCATCCCCGCAGTCACGTGATCAAAATTCAGACGCTTGGCAACTGACTCGTATTCATGACGGTCGCAGTACCCTGGGGTCACATGGTTCCCTTTTGTGACCTTCTGATCAGCAAAGTCAACGGGGGAAACCAGATTCGCTTAACAATCTCACGATTCACTTAACAACTGCAGCGATTCACTTAATAAGCGTGGCAAGAAAAGTCGTAAAATGGGACAAAGCTCACTTAAGAACCGTCTCGATTACGCAACAGAAACTGTGGGCTCAACTGCAGTCGTTAAGTTGGGGACTGCCTGCATTTGGTGGCCCATCCTCCTGACCACCGGGACCTGCCTTACCTGAGGCCCCCCGTAGACAAAGAGCACCGTGGGATGCTTCTTCCCAGGCTGGAGGTCGTGCGGCTTGTACACCATCCCGTAGAGTTCGACGTCGGACTGCGTGCGGAAATGAAAGATCTCAGGGGGGACGTAATCAGCAGGACAGCCTACAAAACACGGGAAGCAGAGGGGTGGGGGAAGAGTCACGCCGGTCGTACTCACACGGCGCCACGTTCTCACCAGTGAAGATGGTCCTGTTGTGATTCCTCGCCAGGCAGTGGACCCGGCAGCTGAGTCTGGGGAATCAGAGGAGGAGGAGGAGGAGAAGGAAGGGCCTGGAGGGACATCCGAGTTAGAGGAAGGCTCTAAGGAGCTCCAAGACTTACAGTTGGACAAGGAGCCTGGCCCCGCTACTCACGCTCAGGCTGAGACACAGCTGTGCTGGGAGCCTGAGTTAGACAATGCTGAATCACAGCTGGGCGGTATCCAGGATGCAAGAAAAGAGAGTAGGACAGAGGAATGCAATGGGGTGGCTCCAAAGGCAAAGGAGAAGGCATTAGGAAGCCACGCCTTGCTGCATAATAAAAGGGAAGGTGTGGACATTGATTCAGGTCTGTGAATAATAAAAGGGGATTCGTTTTTTCCTGCGGTTCCAGCCTGTTTGTTGGAAGAGGGGTTTCTCCTTGTAAGTGTAACAAGGACTCCCGTAGGTCCTCCTGCCAGATGTCTCTGGGAATGGTCCTGCTTAGTAAAACAGGTTGTTTCTCGTCGTGGAATTAAACATAAAATGTAGCTTCTGAATACAGGTAGTCCTCGACGTACGACCGCAATGGAGCCTGGAATGGTTTATCTTGCCAAGTGAGAGAAATTTGGTTCAGTGAAGTTTGCCCCATCGGGTGATTTTTTTTTTCCTTGCCACCTTTGTTAAGTGGATCGCTGCGGTTGTTAAATTAGTCACACGGTTGTGAAGTGAATCTGGGGCACTGGATTTTGCAAATTGTGATCACGTGACTCGGGGGGGGCAATGCAGCCATCGTAAGTACGAATCAGCTGCGAAGCATCTGAATGCAAATAGTGTGACTGTGGGGAGGCTACAACAGTCACAAGCGTGAAAAACGGGCAGCAGTCACTTTCTTCAGGGCCATTGTAACTTTGAACGGTCACTAAATGAACTGTCGTAAGTTGAGGACCGCCTGTATTCTGCGGGCATGGAGAACAAACTTCCAAGGGAGACGAAGACACGGGCTCTTCGATCCAAAATCCTAGAGTGGTTCTCCCAATACAGGCAGTCCTCGGCTTGTAACAGTTCATTTAGTGACCGTTCAAGGTTACAATGGCACTGAAAAGAGGGATTTATGACCGTTTTTCATACTTACGACCGTTGCAGTATCCCTGTGGTCGTGTGATCAAAATTCGGACGCTTGGCATATTTGTATCGTATTTATGACGGTGGCAGAGTCCCAGAGTCACGTGATCTCCCTTCAGATAAGCAAAGTCAATGGGGGAAGCCAGATTCACTTAACCACCCGTGTCACTAACTTAACAACTGCAGTGATTCACTTAACAATCGTGACATGAAAGGTTGTAAAATGAGGCAAACCAAGGTTAGCCAAGGTTTCACTTAGCCACAAACATTTTGGGCTCAATTGTGGTTGTAAGTTGAGGACTAGCTGTAATACTGCCACGGAAAAGGGCCTTCGGGGGGTGGGGGGTGGCCCCTTCCTTATGGAACATTGTTCCCCTGAATTAAAGATGGCCTGCATGCTGCTGCTGCTGCTGCTGCTTTTCCATAATGCCCCCAAAACATGGTGTTGCCAGCGAGCCTCGGGGTGACACAGATGGAGTTCATTGAGTGGCTGATTTGTTTGCTGCTGTCACAAGGTTTGTGTGTATATAAAAGAGAGAGAGAGAGAGACAGGCAGACAGACAGAGACACACACACACACACACAGAGACAGACAGCGAGACAGACAGGCAGACACACAGAGACAAACACACAGAGAGAGACAGAGACACAAACAGACAGAGACAGAGAAAGACACACACACACACACAGAGAGAGAGACAGAGAGAGACACAGACAGACAGAGGCAGGCAGAGCGAGAGACAAGACAGAGAAGTAGACAGAGAGACAGAGACAGACAGAGTCAGAGAGACAGACAGAAACACAGAGATAGACAGGCAGAGACAGACAAACAGTCAGAGATAGATAGAGACACAGAGAGAGACACACAGAGAAACAGATAGGCAGAGACAGAGCGAGAGACAGACAGAAACAGAGGCAGACAGAGTCAGCGAGACACAGACAGAAAGAGAGAGAAGAGAGAGAGAGAAAGGGAGAGAGAGAGATGGGGGTTTTATGTGCCGAATTTTTAAGCCAGACTCACCGATGTCCAAGTTGGGTGGCGATATATATTTAATAAATTAATTAATGCATGTCCGTCAAGACAAGACATGGGGCAAGAACCATCCCATCCCAAATTCTCCCCCCCCCCCCCAGTTCCACAGAGAAGTTGGCCCACCCCTTCTTCCTAAGATCTCAAGGCAGAGCTTGGCCACTGAATTCAGACGCCTGGCCCAATTTTACTCACTGGCGGCTTCCATCATGCTGGCCCAAAACTTTGGCTGCTTGTGGAGGGGGTCTTCGTCGGAGCCACTGAGCTTGTAAACGTGCACACAGGGAGGGGTCCTGACGCTACTGTAGTGACTGATGAACATATCGAAGTTCTGCGGGAAAGGATGAAGATCAGGAGAGCGTCCGGCATCCAGACCAAGCGGGGGGGGGGGGGAGGTGTCCAAACCTGGCAACTTTTAAAGACTTTTGGACTTCAACTCCCAGAATCCCCCAGAACTTTCTATACCCAGAATACCCTGCAGCCTGAACTCAAAAAAGGATCAGGTAGCTGGTGATCTGTCAGCCTATTCTGGAAAGAATTTGCTGGTCAGGATACAGGGCGGTCCTCAAGTTACGACAGCTCTTTCAGTGACCAAAGTGAACAACAGCGCTGGAAAAAGCGAGGTGTGTTCATTTTTCACATTTACGACCGTTGCGGCATTCCTAGGGTCACGGGATCGAAACTGGAAACTGACTCATATTTGTGAGGGTTGCAACATCCCCAGGTCACCTGACCCCCTTTGGCCAGGTCAAAGGGGAAGCCAGATTCATTTAATGGCCGTGTTATTAACTTAACAGCTGCAGTGATTTGCTTAAAAACTGCGACGGGAAAGAACGAAAAATGGGGCAAAGCTTGCTTAACAACTGTCTCGCTTAGCAACAGTAATTTTGGGCTCAAGTGTGAGGACTACCTGTAACGATGAAGACTCCAACATGGTGTATTCGGGTCCTTGGTTGATCTGGACCACTCCCTCTTCTCTTCCCCAATTAAAGAGCAGTTGGGAATCTGTCTGTCTGTCTGTCTATCTATCTATCTATCTTTCTTTCTTTCTTTTTCTTTCTCTCTCTCTCTCTCTCTTTTTTTTTTGTAATTGCTAGCCACGTTACAAGTGGACCATTTCTGCTCTGCCCCCATAACTCCACGCTGGAGAAGACTTCCAGTTAGAGACTAACAGGCTACTCTTAGTTTACTCAGGGCTAGTCTTCGTCACCAGAGACTCTCGAAACATCGTGGAATGAATATGGACACCTACCCGTAGAAGCGTAGCCCTACTAGGATGATCCTAAAAGCTGCTTTTTTTTTTCCTCCCTCCCCCAAAAGGCGACTGGACTATCTTGTTTTTTTCTTGAAGACCTTTTGCCTCTCGTCCGAGAAGCTTCTTCAGTTCTGTCTGAAACGTCTTCCGAGGAAAAACCAAGAAAGTCCAGTTGCCTTTTGAGGGAAGAAAAAAAAAAAGCACTTTTGGGATATCAATATCTCAGGGGCTGCCCCAAAGAAGAGGGAGCCAAGTTATTTTCCAAAGCGCCTGAAGGCAGAAGAAGCAACGGATGGAAACTCATCAAGGAGAGAAGCAACCTGGAACCAAGGAGAAATTTTCTGATATTGAGGACAATTAACCAGTGGAACAACCAGCCTCCAGAGCAGTGAATGCTGCAACACTGGAAGTTTTTAAGAAGAGCCTGGACAGCCATTGGTCTGAAATGGTGTAGGGTTTCCTGCGTGAGCAGGGGGTTGGACTAGATGACCTCCAGGGTCTCTTCCAACTTTATTATTGTTATTATTTATTATTATTATGAATCATCGCACAGTCAGCCAGATGTTCAGACTGGATTTGGCCTTTTGTCTACCTACTGAGTCCATCCCAAGGACCTGGGATAGGCAGATGTGGATGTTTAATGGTATTACAGGTATCGTCGCAGGATGGAAGCAGTTCCTAGTAAGGCCGCCTTTTGCAATTGACTAATGGTGAATTTGTCAATGCCGATGGTGTTCAAGTGGTGCTCCAGTTGTTTTGTTGTTATTATTATTATTATGGATTATCGCACAGTCAGCCAGATGTTCAGATTGGATTTGGCATTTTGTCTACCTACTAAGTCCTTACCAAGGACCTGGGATAGGCAGATGTGGATGTTTGATGGTATTACAGATATTGTCACAGGATGGAAGCAATTCCCAGTTAGGCTGCCTTTTGCAATTGACTAATAGCAAATTTGTCAATGCCAATGGTGTTCAAGAGGTATTCCAGTTGTTTTGGGATTGCACCCAAGGCATCTATGACTATTGGTACTACTTTGGGTGCAATCCCAAAACAACTGGAGCACCACTTTAACACCATTGGAGCATCATCATCATCATCATCATTATTATTATTAATCATCCATAACCTGGATGACTGAGGAACTCCACAGACATCTACCAGGGGGTGAGATGGGTTTCATTTTAACCTGGATGGACCGGCTGCAAGAGTTCGGCCTTCAGACCTGCGGAAACGGACCTGACTCATGGAGCAGCTGTGGGAGAAGCCCAGGGTGGTGAGCCGCACGACCTCGCCAGGAGATTCGTAGCTGACCACATAGAGATGGTGTTCCAACGGGGTATCCTTCGTGCCCTGGAAATACACCAGCTTCGTTTCTTCGTTGACCCAAATCTGGAGAGGCAAAAGAGACAAATGTCAACATCCAGCTCAAGGATCCAAATAAATTGCCAGGTTTCGAAAATCTTACCGTTTATTGAAATACAAGGCATGGTACTGTCGAAGCAAAACTAACTCTTGAGGTTCCCAGACACCAACTCACAGAATTAAATGATAATTTCTCCGGCCAAACACCCCCCCACCCTCTCATCTAGTCTCTGTAAACAATTTCGCTTTGTTATGGGAACCGTCTACTTCTCCTCCACACCCGCTGCAGTGTCCTTGGAAAGGTTTCAGGCTCTCACAGGTCGTCAGAAGAATCATAAAGGTTTCGTTTCTCCATCTAAATCAGTGGTTCTCAACCTGTGGGTCGGGACCCCATTTGGGGTCGAACGACCATTTCACGGGGGTCGCCAAACAACGCAGTCTGCCATTTCCCCCCCCCCTTTTCCTTAGCTGTGCTACTCCCTTTTATTCTATTGGCTTTTGAAAGCCAATAGAATAGACTCTCTTGAATAGAGTCTAATTCTATTGGCTTTCAAAAGCCAATAGGAATTGTCCAGGCTGTCTCTGCCCTGCTGAGCCCGCCAAAAGACCCATTCTGCAAACGGTGCTGCACCAGTTGAGTAGTCCTCGACTTACGACCAGTTGAGTAGTCCTCAACTTACGACCGGTTGGCGGTCGCGGCATTAAAAAGGTTGAGAACCACTGATCTAAACACTTCTAAAGCAACTTTGGGCCTCACCCACACATGCACCCAACGCAAATGGCAAGTTTCGTCCTTGATGGACGGAGTAAGAGAGGATGGGAGGGGCAGAGTGCACGTGGAAAACTGCTTTGAGAGTCAGAATTGTGAGAGTTCATTTCAGCTACACACCCTTAGCTTCGGAGGTTATTGGCCCAGTTGGGCTGAAAAGGGCAGCGGCGGTGTCATCTTTAAAGTTCTGAGCCAGTTTTGATCACAGCGATCGGTTCTGTCTTTTTTGAACCTGACCCGCGGATGCTCCCTCCTTAGCTTAGCTGCAAAAAAGATCCCAGAGTCTGCATATTACGTCAATGGATAAATCCTGCAATTAACAGTGTATTCTGCCCAGGGTAACCTTTTCAGCAAAAGATGATCTTACCAGTTGGAAAAATCTGCTCGAGTAAAACAGCATTTGTGTGTCTGTGTATGTGGGAGCCTTTGAGTCAGTTTTTGACTCCTGGGGCAGTTGTCTTGACAAGGTTTTTTTTTTTTTTTTTTTTAAGGGATTTGCCACTGCCTCCTTCCTCGGGCTGAGAGAAAGTGACTGACCCAGCCGGCTTTCATGTCTAAGGCAGGACTAGAACTCACCGTCGCCTGGTGACTGGCCCTAAGTCATCCAGCTGGCTTGCATGATTAAGGTAGGATTAGAACTCACCGTCGCTGGTGATTGGCCCAAAGTCACCCAGCCAGCTTTCATGCCTAAGACAGGACTAAAACTCACCATCTCCTGGTGATTGGCCCAAAGTCACCCAGCTGCCTTTCATGCCTGAGGAGGAATTAGAACTCACTGCCTCCTGGTGATTGGCTCAAAGTCACTCAGCCGGCTTTCATGTCTAAGGCGGGACTAGAACTCACTGTTTCCTGGTGATTGGCCCAAAGTCACCCAGCTGGCTTTCATGTCTAAGGCGGGACTAGAAGTCATTGTCTCCTGGTGATTGGCCCAAAGTCACCCAGCCAGCTTTCATGCCTAAGGCGGGATTAGAACTCACCGTCCCCTGGCTATTGGCCCAAAGTCACCCAGCTGGCTTTCATACCTAAAGTAGGACTAGAACTCACCATCTCCTGGTGATTGGCCCAAAGTCACCCAGCCGGCTTTCCTGCCTAAGGCAGAACTAGAATTCAGAGACTCCTGGTATCTATCCTGGTGCCTTAACCACTACACCAAACCACATCTCTGATTCCTGCAGAAGGAAACTATCAATCAGGAACCAGAGAAGAGATGGCAAAGGCCTGAAATGGCGTTTTCACTGGGCGCACAAAAGACCTCGTACCTTGTATCCATGTCGGGCCAAAACTTCCCATTCTCCACTCGTGAGGGCCGCTTCTTCCTTCAGAGGGCATTTGAAGTCACCTGAAAAGACAGAAGAGAGTCGGTGGCCCAATTCCACAGCGGCTCCCTGGGATCAGCTCTGAGGACAATGCATCAACCGTAATTTGCTGGGCTACAGCTCCCATCCTCCCGTGCCTAAACGTTCGAAGACCTATGGAGACCTCTGGGTTTCCCTTGCCTTAAATCAGGGCTGGGCAACCTTGGCTTTTTTATGACTGGTGGACTTCAACTGCCAGAATTCCTGAGCCAGCCATGCTGAGGGGACAGGGAGAGGTTTCCAAGCTGAGCCATGCTGGCTCAGGAATTCTGGGAGTTGAAGTCCACCAGTCATGAGGGGGCCATTGTTCCCCTATGCTGGCTCAGGAATTCTGGGAGTTGAAGTCTACGAGTCATAAAAGAGCCAAGGTTGAAGACCCCTGGTTTAAATACTTAAATATTTTTTCCTCACGGTCACGTGATCAAAATTCAGGCATTTGGGCAGGGGTAGGCAACCTTGGCTCTTTTATGACTCGTGGACTTCAACTCCCAGAATTCCTGATCCAGCCATGCTGAGGGGACAGGGAGAGGTTTCCAAGCTGAGCCAGGCTGGCTCAGGAATTCTGGGAGTTGAAGTCCACCAGTCATAAAAGAGCCATGGTTGCCTATCCCTGGATTAAATGAAGCGGAAGGGAGCAGAAGACTTGGGAGTGTCGCCTTCCCCTCTGTGACCTCCTTAAGAGTGTCCTTACAACAAGACAGGATGCTTTTGTCTAAAATGAACTGGGAACAGTCCCGCTTTTGTTTTTTTCTGAAAGGAGAAGTTCTTGGTGGCCTCTGAGCTTTGTCTTCTTGCAGACGTTTCATGACCCAGCTAGATAACATTATCAATGCTAGAAGGAGGAGGAGGAGGAGGAAGAGAATGACAGTTGGTCCTTAATGCTCTCTGACTTGCTTGTTTTCTTGCAGACATTTCATGACCCAGCTAGGTAACATCATCAGTGCTAGAAAGGAATGTGGGGCTGGCTCTCTGTTTGTACATAAGTGGCTTGCCCTGTCAGTGTTGGTGAGAGTGTGGTTTTCTCATTAGTAGTTCCTTGATTAGGCTGCTGTTTACTATTTGACTGACAGTCTGAACTGGTGGTGCAGGCATCTGTATATAGAGAGCAAACAACAAAATCCCCTCTAGCACTGATGATGTTACCTAGTTGGGTCATGAAACGTCTGCAAGAAAACAGCCAAGCTCAGAGAGCGCCAAAGATCCTACAGTCCTTCTCCTCCTCCTCCCTCCCTCCCTCCCCTACAAACTCCACTCCCTTCTAGCACTGATGATGTTATCTAGTTGGGTCATGAAACGTCTGCAAGAGCTCAGAGAGCACCAAGGACCCCACAGTCCTTCCGTCTTTCCTTCCTTCCTTCCTTCCTTCCTTCCTTCCTTCCTTCCTTCCTTCCTTCCTTCCTTCCTTCCTTCCTTCCTTCCTCCCCTTCCCTTCCCTTCCTCTCTCTCTCTCTTTCTTTCTATCCTCCTCCTCCTCCTCCTCCTCCTCCTCCTCCTCCTCCTCTCTGCAAGGTCCCCAAGCGCTGATGATGTTACACAGTTGGGTCATGAAACATCGGTAAGAAAGCAACTAAGCTCAAAAAGCAACAAGGACCCCACAGTCCTCTTCCTCTTCTCCACAAAGCCCATTCCCTTCTAGCGCTGATGATGTTACATAGTTGGGTTGTGAAACCTCTGGAGGAAAAACAACCCAGTTCAGAGGACATCCAGGAGCCTTCATCTCAACCCTGAGCTACAAATATTCTCCTTTTTTTCTGAAAGGCTCAGGAGGGGGGGATAGCAAGAGAAAACCCCGTGAGCTAAAAGGAGCCCACCAACATCGACCGAGAAGCATTTCTGCCAGATCGAAAGATTCGTGCAAATCCCAGAAAAAGGATTTTTGCAAGTGGGCGTTTTGCCACCCACAACTGTGCTGGGCGAACAAGTTCACACTGTTGTTTACTCTTTCTCATTATTTCACTTGACCACTTTTTAAAAAAGGGTCCTAAACGTCTTTGATGTTTTTAAATGGCTGGCGAACTCGACGTTACGACAGCCCCCCCCCCAAGGTGCTTAAGACCCCATTCTGGCGTTCTCACAACCACACATACATGCAGACACCCGCAAAGTCACACCCACAGCCATTTGCAGCACTGCGTTGTCCAATGACCCCATGCTTTTTAGCCTTTTTTTTAAAAAAAAAAAAATTATTTGCCAGTTTCTGGCCTGTTACTTCTGGTTTCCAGCAAAAAAAAATATACTGATTTGTATAATGGATCTGTTTTACGACTGCAGCGTTCGCTGAACAGCTGCCACAAAATAAAATTTGTCAAATCAGGCACTCCTGTGGCGACCTGCTGAATGACTGCAACTCTAAGCTCAGTTGCAGTCATAGGTCAAGGACTACCTGCAGACATATACTGTATACTTTCCTTATCTGTGAAAACCAGTTTGTTAAAAAAAAAAGAAGCAACAGGTGAAAAAAAAAATGTTTTCCCACTCTGAACCAATGCAACATAAGCTACCTTAGGAAGGGATTGTGTATTGAAATACTCAAGACTGGGGTCCATGGTGCTCTCTGAACCTGGTTGTTTTCTTGTTTTCTGCTTCATAACCGAACTAGGTAACGTCATCAGTGCAAGAAGGGAGTGGGGTTAGTGGAGAGGAGGAGGAGGAGGAAGAGGAGGAGCAGGAGGAGGAGGAGGAGCAGGAATGGGACTGTGGGGTCCTTGGTGCTCTCTGAGCTTAGTCGTTTTCTTTCAGACGTCTCGTTACCCAGGTAGATAACATCATCAGTGCAAGAAGGGAGTGGGATTAGTGGAGAGGAGGAGGAGGAGGAGGATTGTGGAGTCCTTGGTGCTCTCTGAGCTTGGCCGTTTTCTTTCAGACGTTTCATGACCCAGGTAGGTAACACCATCAGTGCAAGAAGGGTTAGTGGAGATGAGGAGGAGGAGGAATAATGGGACTGTGGGGTCCTTGGTGCTCTCTGAGCTTGGCCGTTTTCTTTCAGACGTCTCATGACCCAGGTAGGTAACATCATCAGTGCAAGAAGGGAGTGGGGTGAGAGGGGAGGAGGAGGATGGCTGTGGGATGCTTGGTGCATTCTGAGCTTGGTGCTTTCCTCGCAGACGTCTTATGACCTAACGGTGTAACGTCACCAGGGTTGGAAGGGAGGAGGGCTTGTAGAGCGGCGGAGGAAAAGTGCGGCGCTTTGTCGCTCTCTGAGCGTGCAACGTTTCACCACCCCAACTAGGGAGCCTCACGAGCGCTAGAAGGGAGCAGAGTTGGCTTTCCTGTCACATCCCGGGACTCTGCAGAGGGAGGAGGCCCCAGCGCTCCCAGCTCTCACCTTTGCTAGGCAGGTACGGCTGAGTCCAGTCGTACGTCTTGCGCTGCAGGATGGCTGTGACTCTGTACAGGTGGCAGAAGCCCGTCTGGCACTCGTTCGCTCGGAGGAAAGTCAGCTCCTCCTCTTCCCCCTCGGGCTGGGCGAAGGGGTAGAAGATGTCGTGGACCTAGCCGGGAGGCAAAAACGGCAGGAGAGGCTAAGGACCCATCCACTCAAACAGGCAGCAATCGGGGGGGGGGGGGGGGGGGGACAGTTGTTGGGAGAGTTTTGCCCCGGGTTACGACCTTTCCTGCCACAGCTGTTAAGTGAATCAGAGTAAAAAAGAGGTTGAGACTTTAGAACAGTGGTTCTCAACCTTTTTAATGCCATGACCCCCAACCGGTCGTAAGTCGAGGACTACTCAACCGGTTGTAAGTCGAGGACTACTCAACTGGTGCAGCACCGTTTGCAGAATGGGACTTTTGGCGGGCTCAGCAGGGCAGAGACAGCCTGGACAATTCCTATTGGCTTTTGAAAACCAATAGAATTAGACTCTATTCAAGAGAGTCTATTCTATTGGCTTTCAAAAGCCAATAGAAGAAAAGGGAGTAGCACAGCTAAGGAAAAGGGGGAAAAAAATGGCGGACTGCGTTGTTTGGCGACCCCCGTGAAATAGTCATTCGACCCCAAATGGGGTCCCGACCCACAGGTTGAGAACCACTGCTCTAGAAAGAGTACAACAAAGATGATCAGGGGACTGGAGGCTAAAACATACAAGGAAAGGCTGCTGGAATTGTGGTATGTCTAGTTTAATGAAGAGAAGGACGAGGGGGGACATGATAGCAGTCTTCCAGTATCTCAGGGGCTGCCCCAAAGAAGAGGGAGTCAAGCTATTCTCCAAAACCCCCGAAGGCAGGACAAGAAGCAACGGATGGAAACTCACCAAGGAGAGAAGCAACCTAGAACTAAGGAGAAACTTCCTGACAGTGAGAACAATTAACCAGTGGAACCACCTGCCTCCAGAAGAGGTGAATGCTCCAACACTGGAAGTTTTTAAGAAGAGACTGGACAGCCATTTGTCCGAAATGGTGTAGGGTTTCCTGCCTGAGCAGGGGGTTGGACTAGAAGACCTCCAAGGTCCCTTCCAACATTATTATTTATTTATTTATTTATTATTTATTATTATTGATCATTGCACAGTCAGCCAGATGTTCAGACTGGATTTGGGATTTTGTCTACCTATTGAGTCTTTCCCAAGGACCTGGAATAGGCAGATGTGGATGTTTGATGGTATTACAGATACCGTCGCAGGATGGAAGCGGTTCCTAGTAAGGCCGCCTTTTGCAATTGACTAATAGTGAATTTGTCAATGCCAATGGTGTTCAAGTGGTGCTCCAGTTGTTTTGGGATTGCACCCAAGGCGCCTATGACTATTGGTACTACCCTTGCTTGCTTTTGCCACAGTCTTTCTACTTCTATTTATAGGTCTTTGTATTTTGTTATCTTCTCCAGTTCTTTCTCGTCTATTCTTATTATTACACTTGTTAAGTGGTTGGTGGAGTTATAAGTGAGAAAAGGCCGCGTATCTGAGCCTGGCTTACGTTGATCCAAACGTTGGTGACTTCTTCGTAGACAATGAAGGGATGGGTGTTCTCGGGCACGGCTTTGGCAAATTCCAGGCGCTGTTCCTCGTTTTCCGGGACCGGGATGAAGAGGGCGGGAGGGAACAGGACCAGCTGGAGCTGCTGCTGAGGTCTGTCTAGGAACATGGCCCATGCGCTGCAGGGAAGGGGGAGAGGGAAGGAAAAGTTGGTGGGCAGGAAAGCCAGGGGGAGCAACTGCAGACTAAACCTTGGGAACACAGCTGAGTAATGCTGTGAATTGGGGGGGGGTGTCTCCAAACCTGGCACCTTTAAGACTTTGTGGACTTCAACTCCCAGAATTCCTCAGCCAGCTATGGCTGGTTGAGGAACTCTGGGAGTTGAAGCCCACGAGTCTTAAAGGGGCCAAGTTCTGGAGAGCCCTGCCGTAAACCAAACTCAGGGTTCAGTTCTCAAGTTCCTCCGGCACAACTTTTCCAGTCTCTCTCTCTCTCTCTCTCTCTTTTTTTAATTTCAATTTTTCCCATTTTTAGTCACGAACGTCTGAAATTCAAAAGGTAGACAGCTTGGGAGTAGGGCAGGAGGGAGAAGCCACAGATCCCAGGAAAGCCTTGATCAAGACACCCCACATATTGATGAAGGAGAATATTTGTAGCTCATGGTTGAAATGAGGGCTCCTTGGTGCTTTCTGAACTGGGTGGTTTTCTTGCAGATCTTTCATTACCTAAGTAGGTAACATCATCAGTGCTAGAAGGCAATGGGGTGTGCAGAGGAGAGGGGGAGGAGAAGGAGAAGGAGGAGGGGAGGGGGAGAAGGGGAAGAAGGAGGAGGAGGAGAAGAGGAGGAAGAAGGAGGAGGAGGAGGAGGAGGAGGAGAAGGGAAAGAAGAGGAGGAGGAGAAGAAGAAGCGGGGAGGAGAAGGGGAAGGAGGAGGAGGAGGAGGAGGAGGAGAAGAAGAAGAAGAAGAAGAAGAAGAAGAAGAAGAAGAAGAAGAAGAAGAAGAAGAAGAAGAAGAAGAAGAAGAAGAAGAAGAAGAAGAAGAAGAAGAAGAAGAAGAGGGGGAGGAGGAGGAGGAGGAGAGGAGGAAAGAGACGACGAAATGGGGGTTCCTTGGTGCTTTCCTTGCAGATCTTTCATTATCCAACTAGGTAACTACATCAGTGCTGGAAGGGAATGGGGTGTGCAGAGGAGGAGGAGGATTGGGGGGTGTTCTTAGTTGTCTCTGAGCTTTTCTTGCAGATGTTTCACGACCCAATTAAGTAACATCCTCAGTGCCAGTCCTCTTATTACCCTAGTTTGGATAATGAAACATCTGCAAAAAAAAGCCCACCAAGCTCAGAGAGCACCAAGGACCCCTCACTCAGATATTGATCAAAATGCGCAAACACCCTAACCTGGGATAAGGTAGCTTAGCTGTCTCCACCTCAACTACACAGATACTTACTATTTGCCATCTCGGGTCCAACCAGCTCGCGCAATGTACTCCACGTTGGGGAACATGGTAGCAAAGGGGTGCACCAGCTCCATGTCACGGGCATGCATGATCTGCCAATATTCAGGGAGGGGGGAAAGAGATTGAAAGTGTAACCGGAGAAAGTTATGTAGATGGCAAAATTTACACGTCTCTGCCAGAAAAAGTATCCCCACAGCAGAAACAATATGCACATTTGCACCGGGGTTGAGTAGCTTCTATAAATTGAACTTAATTAAATCACAATTAAAGTAAATTGCTTAAAAACAATTTTTTAAAAAATTAAAACGATAACTTCCTTTTCATTCATTCGTTGATAAAGGCACTTTCATTTTTATTTGGTTCTGTTACAAAGTTGCTTTTTTTATAAGCCACCCAGCCCCATAACTACTTTGGGCAGCACAAAATAGACCATTAAATATATAGGCAATTAAAATAATAAAGGCAGGATGAAGATAAATAAATTCCAGCCAAGAAAGGAAAACCCAATACAGTTTAAAAAAAAAACCCATCTAGAGAAAAACAATTGTCATCATCCCAATAGTTGGACTTAATTTTTATTTAATGATATAATTTTTTTATTTTTTATTTTAAAAGGAAAATGAAGATGTCCCCTAACAAATGAACCAAATGAGAACTGAGGTTGTTTAGGGACTTGTTTTTTTTTCCATTTTTAAATGACTCATAGTAGGATCCAGTGATTGATGTCCTATATTGAAGCTGAGAGGAGGACATTGGTCAGTGTGTTATGTGATCGCTATCAAGTTGGTTGGGTTTTTTTTGTGTTCTTTCGTTTAGTGAGCTTGTAAAACGTAGTAAAATTAAAGTAGTGGTGCAAAGAGCTGACCGGTCGCCCAGAAAGCGATGTAAAATAGTATTATTAAGTGAACAAGGCTACAGTCATAAAGAAATTGGAAGAAAAATGGGTGGAAACGTAACCAAAGGTGGCACTTCTACTGTACCCTTTTCCCAAAAGGTTTCCACAATTTTGGCCACTACTGTAATGTGACGCTGGACTCCTACACGGATAAGTAAACCCGGAAACAGCGTCCAGTTCAGGTGGACCCACATTCCCAGAAGGAGATCTTTTCACACAGGAGGAAAAAAAAGTTTAAAAAACCCACAGGACTATTTGTTTAGTGACCGTTCAAAGTTAGGATGCTGCTGAAAAAAAAAGTAACTCACGACTCATCCTTGTGCTTACAACCGTTGCAACGTCCCTGGCAGTTCACCTGATCAGCATGTGGGCATGTAAATAAATCCTGCCTGTACAGGTAGTCCTCGACTTACACCCGTTCGTTTAGTGACCGTCCACTGAAAAATGTGACGTATGACCATTTTTCACAGTTGTGAGCTTTGCAGTCTCCCACTGATCATGTGCTCGGTAAGTCGAGGACTGCCTGTATTACATCTGGTTTTCCAACAAAAGATTGGACAGCCATTTGTCCAGGATGATATAAAGCAGGGGTCTTCAAACTTGGCCCTTTTATGACTCGTGGACTTCAACTCCCAGAATTCCTCAGTCGGCCATTTTGATGAAACTGCGGGCTTGGATCCAGACCAGGGGTCTTCAAACTTGGCCCTTTTATGACTTGTGGACTTCAAATCCCAGCATTCCTCAGCCAGCATGCCTGGCTGAGGAATTCCGGGACTTGAAGTCCACAAATCATAAAAGAGCGAAGTTTGAAGACCCCTGGCCTAAGATAAAAGTATAAAAATCAAAGCTTCCATACCGGAGCCTAAACATTTGGACTCACCTTTCCTTGGCTGTCGGTTTGAAACTCTGCCAGTTTTAGTGAGATCTTGGGATTTTTGCTACCTGAAATGGACGTAAAATAAAGAGATGCAAAATATAGTGATCTGAAGTTGTAACATCTGCATCCAGATGGTTTCCCCTCCCCATGAGGGAAAAAAATCAGTTCTACTCACTTAGGTTAATTTCTTTCCACCTGAGTTGGGGGGGGGGGAAGAGCTACGTAGATAATCTAATTATATTGACAATTTTGTCTGGTGCCCTATGAAGTGTTTGCTCTTCTCTCCTCACAGTGATTAGTGAGGGTGCCACCATGGAAAAACGTGATTAGATTACGCCAAATTGTTTAGGGTCACAGAAAGGCAAAAACAAAAAATTAAGATGCTGAGACTCTAGAAAGATTGCAGAGAAGAGAGCAACAAAGGGGACTGGAGCATAAAACTTAGGAAAAACGGTTGCTGGAATTGGTTATGTCTCGTCTAATGAAGAGAAGGACGAGGGGGGACAGGATAGCAACGTTCCAGTATCTCAGGGGCTGCCCCAAAGAAGAGGGAGTCAAGCTATTCTCCAAAGCACCTGAAGGCAGGACAAGAAGCAATGGGTGAAAACTAACCAGAGAGAGAAGCAACCTAGAACGAAGGAGAAACTTCCTGACACTGAGAACAATTAATCAGTGGAACAACTTGCCTCCAGAAGTTGTGAATGCTACAACACTGGAAGTTTCTAAGAAGAAACTGGACAGCCATTTGTCTGAAATGGTATAGGTTCTCCTGCCTGAGCAGGGGTTTGGACTAGATGACCTCCAAGGTCACTTCTAAGCCTTTTATTCTATGTTGTATATGTCAGTCTGCATATAGACTGCATAAGGACATACGGAGGAGATCCCTGCTAGCTCTGTTGGGAATACTTGCCATTGTTTTCTCCTTCCATCACCCCCCCACTGACCTGTTCTGGGATACCGGTATGTGTCCGTTTTCCGTTCTTCAAGGGCTGGGGAAGGGACGTGAATCACCTCCACCTCAGACTCATCCACTTCCTCATAGAGAATTCGCAAGGTCTTCCAGCCTTCGGGTCCTAAATGGAAAGCAGGTGGGTAGAAGGATGGGAGGGAGGTTAATAGATAAGAGAAGGTAAACCTTATTGTCATTTTTTTTTCTGTGTACAGAATGGAACACATTAAAATGAAATTCTGATGCCTGTGTATATACACACACACTCACACATCATACATATATATTTATATACACATACATGTGTGTGTGTGTGTATTAATCACAGTCCATTTTAAATACATAGTGGGAAAAAAAGTCTTGAGAGTTAACGAGGTTGATACTATATGGTACAGGTAATCCTCGACTTACAACCGTTCACATAATAATAATAATAATAATAATAATAATAATAATAATAATAATAATAATAGAAACAGTGGACCACTTGGTAAGCTGTTGCAAGAAGATTGCACAGACTGACTACAAGCAGCGGCATGACAAAGTAGCAACAATGGTGCATTGGAAGATCTGCAAAAAATATCATTTGCCTGTAAGCAAAAACTGGTGGGATAATAAAATAGAGAAAGTCATAGAAAATGATAAAATTAAACTTCTCTGGGACTTCAGAATTCAAACAGACAAGCACCTGCAACATAACACCCCAGACTTAACAACTGTCAATAAGAAAGACAAAAAAGTCTGGATAGTGGACGTGGCAGTGCCTGGAGATAGCAGAATAGAAGAGAAAGAACTAGAGAAGATCACAAAATACAAAGACCTACAAATAGAAATAGAAAGACTGTGGCAAAAGCAAGCAAGGGTAGTACCAATAGTGATAGGCGCCTTGGGTGCAATCCCAAAACAACTGGAGCACCACCTGAACACCATTGGCATTGACAAATTCGCTATTAGTCAATTGCAAAAGGCGGCCTTATTAGGAACTGCTTCCATCCTGTGACGATATCTGTAATACCATCAAACATCCACATCTGCCTATCCCAGGTCCTGGGTAAGGACTCGATAGGTAGACAAAATGCCAAATCCAATCTGAACATCTGGCTGACTGTGCGATGATCCATAATAATAATAATAATAATAATAATAATAATTAAAAAAAGTTGGAAGGGACCTTGGAGGTCATCTAGTCCAACCCCCTGCTCAGGCAGGAAACCCTATACCAGGAGAGTTAACCCAAGGGAGTCGCCACTGTTCTTAAGAGGGTGGGGTAGAAATTCCCTTCCCTCTCTCCTCACAGGGGGAAAAGATACTTCGGGCAGCTTTTACAGGAAAAGAAAATACTTACCGTATATTCCGGCGTATAGGGCGACCCGGTGTATAAGACGACCCCCGAGTTTGACGCCGGGTCGCAAGACAATCGACGCCGAGTGGCAAGACGACCGACGCCGAGTCACATGCCTAGAAAGTTGTCTTATACGCCAGAAACTACGTTATTTCCGGCGTATAAGACGATCGATGCATGCCTAGAAAGTCGTCTTATACGCCAGAAACTACCTTATTTCCGGCGTATGAGACGACTCAGCGTATAAGACGACCCCCGAGTTCGGAGGCTGTTTCGACACTCTCAAAAGTCGTCTTATACGCCGGAATATATGGTAAGATCTTAAAGAGAAGATCAGATCTCACCCAGTTTCATCCACGTTGCTTTAGAAGTGCTTGATGGTAAGTTTGACTTCAGCTGTCATCAGCTTAGTGATGACCCATATTGCTACAGCCGGTCTCTCCTCAGCCGGTTTGGAGGGCTGCCCTGGATCAAGCGGACGGGCTGCAGCCCTCCCGCAATCAAGCGGGGGTCCCCTCCTTGCTCGTCGCCCCTACAGGGCGACTTTCAACCCTTTCCAGGGTCCCCCCAGCGGAACGAAATCGAACACGGAGCTCGCCTTCCAGTGTTCGCGGCGGCCGCGACGGCAAACTGGACCTTCCAGCTCTATTCTGACTGACTGAAATTAGCAATCAGTGGGTGGCTTATAAATTAACGGGAGCACCACTCCAGTGAACTTTTGATATTTTTCTTTGAGCCTTCGCATATCAAATCTAGCGAAATCTTTTTCTTTTGTGTTGTGGAAATGGGACACATCAGATTGCCCTTCCTCACACAGAGAGGATCGGCTTATAATCCTTTTGTCTTGAGGCGGGGAAAAAAAACACAGACCACGTGGTCTGGATTATGGCTCCCATATCCCAAAGGTGCTTTTTTCAGGAGGCGACGGGACTTTCTTGTTTTTCCTTTGAAGACGTTTTGCTTCTCATCCAAGAAGCTTCTTCAGCTCTGACTGGATGGTGGGGGAAATGGAAGGATTTATACTCCTTGCGGATAGCTGGTCATTTGTATTCTTTTAGAAATTCTGTTTTAGTGAAGCGTCTTCAAAGAAACACAAGAAAGTCCAGTTGCCTCCTGAAAAGGCATCTTTGGGACAACCAGGACCTGGATAGACTGAGAATCTCCATAGACATTATGGCTCCCATTTTTATGGAACACGCTGCCCTCAGAGGTGTTTCTCCCATCCCAAAGACACGGTGGGCCCTCTTTTCCAGCAGATTCAGACCTTAATTGGAGAAGACAGCCATTTAGAGAGGGCAGCCTGGAACACGTACCTTCCTGACAAGATGTTGGACACCACCAGTACCCTGTAAACCGATCAAATTCTTCTTGGATGACAAAAGTGGCCACACCGGCTGACTTGGGGTCATCGAGCACACTGGATAAACCTGGAAAAAAAATGGTGACGCTCTTTATATCAAGTGTCTTAAAAACCCCCAGTGAATAGAATAGAATAGAAAATAGAATAGAATAGAAAATAGAATAGAATAGAAAATAGAATAGAATAGAATAGAATAGAATAGGCTGTTGAATAGAATATAGAATAGAACAGAATTGTGGGATAGAATAGAATTATGGGATAGAATAGAATTATGGGATAGAATAGAATGGAATGGAATAGAATAGAATAGAATAAATAGGCTGTTGAATAGAATATAGAATAGAATTATGGGATAGAATAGAATGGAATGGAATAGAACAGAATTATGGGATAGAATAGAATAGAATAGAATAGAATAGAATAGAATAGAATAGAATAGAATAGGCTGTTGAATAGAATATAGAATAGAATAGAATTATGGGATAGAATAGAATAGAATTATGGGATAGAATAGAATTATGGGATAGAATAGAATGGAATGGAATAGACTAGACTAGAATAATGGGATAGAATAGAATAGAATAGAATAGAATAGAATAGAATAGAATAGAATAGGCTGTTGAATAGAATATAGTATAGAATAGACCAGAATTATGGGATAGAATTATGGGATAAAATAGAATAGAATAGAATAGAACAGAACAGAACAGAATAGAATAGGCTGTTGAATAGAATAGAATTATGGGATAGAACAGAATTATGGAATGGAATGGAATGGAATTACCTTTCTGGCAGAAAGTCAGGCGCCGTTCTTCCCCCGTCTCGATGTTGGCCACCCACAGGTCGTTGCTGTTGATGAACGAGAAGAAGGAAGGGTCCGCTGAGCAGATTTTGGGGTCCATCCTGGGGCCCGAGCATTGCGTCTGGATTTCCAGCGGCTTCATAGGAGAGACCTGGAGCCGAAGGAAATTGCCTTTGAATTAGCCATTTGCAGGTGCTCCTCGAGTGACAGCCGTTCGTTTAACGACTGCAAAGTTTCCAAAAGGGAGTTATGACCGGTCCTTGCATTTGCAACCGTTATGGCAGCCCCACAGTCACGTGATCAGAATTTGGGCACTTTTCAACAAGATCTCCGACAATTGGAGCATGGGGGGGGGCGTAGGTCACGTGATCGCCAACTGCGATCTTCCCAGCCGGCTTCCAACTAGCAAAGTCGCTTAACATCTAATCTATTGATAAATGTAATAAACATGTTTTTACTTAGCTGTTATAATAAAAACTATTAGCTTAAATATGAGATAGCAGACATCAAGAGAAAAAAGACAGGAAGCATTTAGTTGAAATAAAGAGAAATGCTGGTTACTAAATTTAAGACATTTGGAAATTAGTAGAAAATTAATAAGAATGTTATACTGTATTATTAATTAGTTGAGGTAAGATGCCGAGAAATAGAATATACTCAAATAGATAAGACGTGTATCCTGAACATTAGATCTTGTGATGAATTGTGATAAAGGGAACTGGGGTTATTTAAAACTTGGAACTTATAAATATTAAATGTTAAATCTAAATATTAATGGGAAACTAAAAATTGGGAAAAACTAATTAGGACATTGATTGTCTATAAAGACTGAATGTTAAAATAACCAGGAGATGTATAAACTAAAAATTATTGATAAATGTTAAGAAAGTTATTTTTATTTAATTGATATAATAAGAATCGTATTAGTTTAAACGTGAGACGGTAAATACTAAGAGGAAAAGAGAGGAAATATTTAATGTGGTAGTTTGAGACTTGTACTAAAGATACTTGTTATGTTATTGAATGATCGATTAACTCAGCCGCCATGTTGATTTTTAAATATTTAAATGTAAAATTAGAAAATCAATAAAGCTTTTAAAAATAAATAAAAAAACCTAAGGGCAGTCCTTAACCTATGACCACAACTGAGCCCAAAATTCCTGTTGCTAAGTGAGACATATTTCTTAAATGAATTTTGCTCCATTTTACGATCTTTCCTAAAACAGGTGTTAAGTGAATCACTGCAGTTCTTTAGTAACACAGTTGTTAAATGAGTCACTGCTGTTGTGAAGCCAGCAAGCCAGTCGTTAAGTGAGTCTGGCTCCCCCGTTGATTCTGATTGTCAGAAGGTCGCAAAAGGGGATCATGTCACCCCGGAGACAATGCGACCGTCGTAAATAGGAACCAGTTTCCAAGCATCCCAAGTTTTATCACGTGACCACGGGGAGGCTGCAACGGTCGTTTAAGTGTGAAAAAAACGGTGGTGAATCACTTCCTTCAGTGCTGTTGCAACTTCAAGCAGTCACTAAATCAGGGGGTAGGCAACCTTGGCTCTTTTATGACTCGTGGATTTCAACTCCCAGAATTCCTGAGCCAGCCACGCTGAGGGGAAAGGGAGAGGTTTCCAAGCTGAGCCTTGCTGGCTCAGGAATTCTGGGAGTTGAAGTCCACGAGTCATAAAGCAGTCTAGGCCTAGGCCAGGGGTAGACAACCTTGGCTCTTTTATGACTCGTGGACTTCAACTCCCAGAATTCCTGAGCCAGCCACGCTGAGGGGAAAGGGAGAGGTTTCCAAGCTGTGCCAGGCTGGCTCAGGAATTCTGGGAGTTGAAGTCCAGAAGTCATAAAAGAGCCAAGGTTGCCTACCCCTGGCATAGGTGTATCTATCATGTCTGTCTATCTGTCTGTCTGTCTATCTATCTATATCATCTATCTATCCATCCATCCATCCATCTATATCTATTTGTATCATCTGTCTGTCTGTCTGTCTGTCTTTGTCTATCTATCTATCTCTATCATCCACCCATCCATCTATATCTATTTGTATCATCTGTCTGTCTGTCTGTCTTTGTCTATCTATCTCTATCATCCATCCATCCATCTATATCTATTTGTATCATCTGTCTGTCTGTCTATCTATCTATCTATCCATCCCTCCATCCATATCTATTTGTATGTCTGTCTGTCTGTGTCTGTCTATCTATCTATCCTATATCTATCTATCTATCTATCTATCTATCTATCTATCTATCTATCTATCTATCTATCTATCTATCTATCTATCTACCTACCTACCTACCTACCTACCTACCTACATCTATCTATCTATCTATCTATCTATCTATCTATCTATCTATCTATCTATCTATCTATCTATCTATCTATCTATCTATCTATCATGTATGTTCAAAGTATCTATCTATCTATCATGAAAGTTCAAAGTTACAACACCACTGAAAAAAAGTGACTTTATTACCATTTTTCACACTTATGAAGCATCCCCCCATGGTCATGTGATGAACTGACTCATATTTATGACGGTTAACAGTGTCCCCGGGTCACGAGATCCCCTTTTTACGACCTTCTGACAAGCAAAGCCAACGGGGAAGCCAGAGTCACTTCACAACCGGGTTCCTAACAACTGCAGTGATTCCCTTAATAACCGTGGCAAGAAAAGGTCATAAAACAGGGCGTAACTCACTTAACCAATGTCTCACTTAGTGACCTAAATTTGGGGGAGGGGGCGCGGTTATTCCTACCTACTTCGAGCACAAATGTCTCACTGAGCGACCTAAATTTGGAGGGCGGCGTTTATTCCCGCTTCTTTCCGAGCACAACCACTTTGATCACGGAGGCCCCCAAAAAAAGGCACCTGTCACTCAAGGGCCGCAAGGAAGGGAACTGGCGGTGAGAAACTCACCATAAAGCCATTTTTGCCTCCATCCTGACAGTAGAAGAGGCTGTTGCTGGCCTGGAAGAGGAAGAGGCCGCTCTCTCGGTGGAAGTCGTAGGAGGTGATCCCGAAGACGCCCAGCCGCTTGCGCTCCCTCAGCAGCTCCTCCTCCCTGGAGTACATCCCGTGGTGCGGGGTCGCCTGGGGGGGGGGAGAAGAACCGGTGGGATGAAGGAGCGGGGCCCTGGTGTGGATCCAGAGCCCCCCCGCCAAGAGATAAATGTGTTTCTTTTCAAATCAACGAAAATACAGGCTGTCCTCGCTTAACAATGGTCCTGCTTAGCGACCGTTCCAAGTTGCTGCCTGGGCGGGAGAGAAAGAACTGGTGGAATGAAGGAACAGAGCGCTGGTGCGGATCCAGAGCCCCTCTGCCAAGAGATAAATGGGTTTCTTTTCAAATAAAGGGAAATGCAGGATGTCCTCGCTTAACGACGGTCCTGTTTAGCGACCGTTCCAAGTTGCTGCCCGGGCGGGAGGGAAAGAACTGGTGGAAAGAAGGAACAGAGCACTGGTGAGGATTCAGAGCCCCCCCCAGGAGACAAATATGTTTCTTTTCAAATATAGGACAAAACAGGTGATCCTCACTTAACAACGGTCCTGTTTAGTGACCATTCCAAGTTGCTGCCTAGGCAGGAGGGAAAGAATCATTGGGATGAAGGAACAGACCACTAGTGTGAATTCAGATGGGCCCAAGCAATAAATGCATTTCCCTTTAAATAAGAGACAAGACAGGCAGTCCTCACTTAACGACGGTCCTTTTTGGCGACCGTTCCAAGTTGTTGCCTGGGCAAGATGGGAAAGAATCAGTGGGGTGAAAGAACGTGAATTTAGGGTGCATCCCCGCCCAAAATGAATGCATTTTTCCTTTAAGTAAAGGACCATAAGGGTTAGTCCTCACTTAACGACGGTCCTGCTTAGCGACCATTCAAAGCTACGACGGTGCTACAAAAGTAACTTTGTGACTGATTCTCACACTTAAACCACCCTCCTGTGATTGAGATTCAGGCGCTTCGCATCTCGCGGGAATTTACCCCGGTTGAAATTTCCCACGGTCACATTGGCAGGCTTGATAAACAGCTTCTGCTAAGCAGATTCCGTAAACTAGATGTTTCGCTTAACGTCCAGGAGAAAAAGTGACATCGTCACATTTTACTACAGTCGTGGGATGCCTTGTTGAATGACCACGTTGCTTAGCAACAGAGTTGGGGGATCCCAACAGTGGTCGTTATGCGAGGGCTGCCTGGGTCCGATTCCAGATTTGGCCGGAACACCCGAGGGCCACGATGTGTGTGTGTGTGTGTGTGTGTGGTGTATAACGACAGATGTTCTCACCTGGAAATGATCCAGCATTTGCTTCCACGACAACAGCAGGAGGGCTTCCTTCCGTACCTTTTTGGGAATCTCCGAATACAGGAGAGAATTTTCCCGGCTTCCGTACGGCATTCCTAAATGAGGAAGGTCAGAACAACAGGAAAAAAAAGCCTTTTATTTAAACTCTACGGATTAGAACAGTGGTTCTCAACCTTTTTAATGCCACGACCCCCAACCGGTCGTAAGTCGAGGACTACTCAACCGGTCGTAAGTCGGGGACTACTCAACTGGTGCAGCACCGTTTGCAGAATGGGACTTTTGGCGAGCTCAGCAGGGCAGAGACAGCCTGGACAATTCCTATTGGCTTTTGAAAGCCAATAGAATTAGACTCTATTCGAGAGAGTCTATTCTATTGGCTTTCAAAAGCCAATAGAATAAAAGGGAGTAGCACAGCTAAGGAAAAGGGGGAAAAAAATGGCGGACTGCATTGTTTGGCGACCCCCGTGAAATGGTCGTTGGACCCTCAAATGGGGTCCCGACCCACAGGTTGAGAACCACTGGATTAGAAGCTCTTTGTGAGTTTAAACACGGTAGTTTTTCTTTTTTAAAATTCTCCAGACCAAACAGAGACACACACAATCAGCACTGGTGACGTTACCTAGTCTGAGTAAAGGAACGTCTGCAAGAGAACAAGCCAGCTGAGAGAGCAGCCAGGACCCTACTGTCTCCCCTCCCCCTTCCTCTTCCTCCTCCTCCTCCTCCTCTCCACAAACCCCACTCCCTACTAGCACTGATTATGTTACCTGGTTTAGGTAATGAAACGTCTGCAAGAAAACACGCAAGCCGAGGGAGCACACATTCGGTAAAGCTCAGTGTTATAGTCCCGCTTTAGGCGTGAAAGCCAACTGGGTGACTGTGGGCCAGTCACCAGGAGATGGTGAATTCTAGTCCTGCCTTAGACACGAAAGCGGCCTGGGTGACTTTGACTTTTGACCGTGAGTTCTAGTCCTGCCTTAGGCATGAAAGCTGCCTGGGTGACTTTGGGCCAATCACCAAGAGATGGTGAGTTCTAGTCCCGTCTTAGGCACGAAAGTCAGTTGGATGACTTTGGGCCAATCACCAGGAGATGGTGAGTTCTAGTCCCATCTTAGGCACGAAAGTCAGTTGGGTGACTTTGGGCCAATCACCAGGAGATGGTGAGTTCTAGTCCCGCCTTAGCCACAAAAGCCAGCTGGGTGACTTTGGGCCAATCACCAGGAGATGGTGAGTTCTAGTCCCGTCTTAGGCACGAAAGTCAGTTGGGTGACTTTGGGCCAATCACCAGGAGATGGTGAGTTCTAGTCCCGTCTTAGCCACAAAAGCCAGCTGGGTGACTTTGGGCCAATCACTAGGAGACGGGGAGTTCTAGTCCCGCCTTAGCCATGAAAGCCACCTGGATGACTTTGGGCCAATCACCAGGAGACAGGGAGTTCTAGTCCCGCCCTAGACATGAAAGCCAGCTGAGTGACTTTGGGCCAATCACCAGGAGATGGGGAATTTTAGTCCCGCCTTAGACATGAAAGCCAGCTGAGTGACTTTGGGCCAATCACCAGGAGACGGTGAGTTCTAGTCCCACCTTAGACATGAAAGCCAGCTGAGTGACTTTGGGCCAATCACCAGGAGACGGTGAGTTCTAGTCCCACCTTAGACATGAAAGCCAGCTGAGTGACTTTGGGCCAATCACCAGGAGACGGTGAGTTCTAGTCCCACCTTAGGCATGAAAGCTGCCTGGGTAACTTTGGGCCAATCACCAGGAGACGGTGAGTTCTAGTCCCGCCTTAGGCACAAAAGTCAGTTGGGTGACTTTGGGCCATCCCTCTCACTTAGCCCAACCAACCTAGCAAGGTTGTTGTTGTGGGGAAAGAGGAGGGGAAGGAGGATGGGTTGCTAAGGTCAATACCCCGAATTATTTGTAAGAATGAATGAATGAATGAATGAACGAACAAACGAACAGGCTGAAAACAGACAGACAACAGATTGTAACTGGCAGCCTAACGGGCCTAGAAAACACACACACATACACACACACACACACACACACAAATATAAGATATGCAGATGATACCACTCTAACGGCAGAAAGTGAAGAGGAACCAAAGAGCCTCTTGATGCCGGTGAAGGAGGAGAGTGCAAAAGTTGGCTTGAAATTCAACATTAAGAAAACCAAGATCATGGCATCCGGCCCTCTCAATTCCTGGCATATAGATGGGGAAGAAATGGAGATAGTGACAGATTTTATCTTCCTGGGCTCCAAGATCACCGCAGATGGGGACTGCAGCCAAGAAATTAAAAGACGCTGGCTCCTGGGGAGGAAAGTTATGGCAAATCTAGACAACATCCTAAAAAGCAGACATCACCCTGCCAACAAAAATACATATAGTCAAGGCTGTGGTTTTCCCAGCTGCAATGTATGGCTGTGAAAGTTGGACCATAAGAAAGGCTGAGCGCCAAAGAATTGAGGCCTTTGAACTATGGTGCTGGAGAAGACTCCTGTGAGTCCCCTGGACTGCAAGGCGATCCAACCGGTCAGTCCTGGAGGAGATCAACCCTGACTGCTCTTTAGAAGGCCAGATCCTGAAGCTGAAACTCAAGTACTTTGGCCACCTAATGAGAAGGAAGGACTCCCTGGAGAAGAGTCTGATGCTGGGAAAGATGGAGGGCAAGAGAAGAAGGGGGCAACAGAGAACGAGGTGGCTGTATGGAGTCACTGAAGCAGGAGGCGTGAGCTTCAATGGACTCCAGAAGATGGTAGAGGACAGGAAGGCCTGGAGGAATGTTGTCCATGGGGTCGCAAGGGGTCGGACACGACTTTCCAACTAACAACAACAACATCCCAGGTCCTTGGGAAGGACTTGATAGATGGATAAAAATGCCAAATTTGAAAGTCTGAACATCTGGCGGGCTGTGCGATCAACCCTAATCGCATCTTTTTGGTGCCAACCGAGGTGAGGTCATACCTAGGTAATACAGCCGATGGGAATGAGGGCTTGACTCTTCTGTTTTACGGACAAACTGGAAGTCGTGGGGGGCCTTATTCACGATCATTCCCGTGTACTTCCGGCTGCCGTGAATGATGTCACGCAACCCCTCCCACGAGTGTTTCTCCACCTGGAACTGGGATGTGGAGGCGTCCTCCATCTCGACTGCCTCGGCACTGTCAGGCAGAGCGTCCAACGCTGTCATCTTCCGCCTCCCTCCGGAACTGGTCAAGGAACTAGGAGAAAAAGAGGAGGGGGAAAAAAAAAGAAATTAGGGAGAACAGGAAGGATAAGAGAGGAACGGGAGAGTTTGCGTCTATATATCCTTAGTTAAGGACACACCTGGAATACTGCATCCGGGTTTGGTCACCGCATTACAAAAAAGATGTTGAGATTTTGGGAAAAGGGCAGAGAGGAACAACCAGGATGATTAAAGGCCTGGAAACTAAAAGATAGGAAGAACGGTTGCTGGAATTGGGGATGTCTAGTTTAGTGAAGAGATGGACGAGGAGGGACATGATAGCCGTGTTCCTGTATCTCAGGGGCTGCCCCAAAGAAGAGGGAGTCCAGCTATTCTCCAAAGCACCTGAAGGCAGGACAAGAAGCAATGGATGGAAACTAATCAAGGAGAGAAGCAACCTGGAACTAAGGACAAGCTTCCTAACAGTGAGGACAATTGACCAGTGGAACAGCCTGCCTCCAGAAGTTGTGGATACTCCATCACTGGAGGTTTTCAAGAAGAGACTGGACAGCCACCTGCCTGAAAACAGATCATGCCAGACAAATCTTATTGCATTCTTTGACCAAGTGACAAAATTAGTGGATCAGAGGAATGCTGTGGATATAATTTACTTGGACTTCAGTAAGGCATTTGATAAAGTAGATCACAACCTACTACTCGATAAAGATAGAAAAATGTGGGTAAGACAGCATCACCACCAAATGGATTCGTAGCTGGCTGACCGGCCGTACTCAGCGTGTGGTCCTCAATGGAACCGCATCTACAATACCTCAGGGGCTGCCCCAAAGAAGAGGGAGTCAAGCTATTCTCCAAGGCGCCTGAAGGCAGGACAAGAAGCAACAGGTGGAAACTGATCAAGGAGAGAAGCAACCTGGAACTAAGGAGGAATTTCCAGACAGTTAGAACAATTAACCAGTGGAACTACCTGCCTCCAGAAGCGGTGAATGCTCCAACACTGGAAGTTTTTAAGAAGAGACTGGACAGCCATTTGTCTGAAATGGTGTAGGGTTCCTGCCTGAACAGGGGGTTGGACTCGATGACCTCCAAGGTCCCTTCCAACTTTATTATTATTATTATGGATCATCGCACAGTCAGCCAGATGTTCAGACTGGATTTGGCATTTTGTCTACCTATCGAGTCCTTACCCAGGACCTGGGATAGGCAGATGTGGATGTTTGATGGTATTACAGATATCGTCGCAGGATGGAATCAGTTCCTAGTAAGGCCGCCTTTTGCAATTGACTAATAGCGAATTTGTCAATGCCAATGGTGTTCAAGTGGTGCTCCAGTTGTTTTGGGATTGCACCCAAGGCGCCTATGACTATTGGTACTACCCTTGCTTGCCTTTGCCACAGTCTTTCTATTTCTATTTGTAGGTCTTTGTATTTTGTTATCTTCTCCAGTTCTTTCTCGTCTATTCTGCTGTCTCCAGGCACTGCCACGTCCACTATCCAGACTTTTTTGTCTTTCTTATCGACAATTGTTAAGTCTGGGGTGTTATGTTGCAGGTGCTTGTCTGTTTGAATTCTGAAGTCCCAGAGCAGTTTAATTTTATCATTTTCTATGACTTTCTCTATTTTATGATCCCACCAGTTCTTGCTTACAGGCAAATGATATTTTTTGCAGATCTTCCAATGCACCATTGTTGCTACTTTGTCATGCCGTTGCTTATAGTCAGTCTGTGCAATCTTCTTGCAACAGCTTACCATGTGGTCCACTGTTTCTTCAGCTTCTTTGCATAGGCGGCACTTACTGTCTGTTGATGATGACTATTATTATTATTATTATTATTATTATTATTATTATTATTATTATTATTACTACTACTGTAATAGAGCCTGCCCATTAGGCAGCAGTCTTAAAGTGGGTCATCCCACAATTGGCCCTATTTTATTACCTTTCCCTTGCAGCAAATGCTATGATCATTAAACAACCCAGGAATGCTGAGTGCCCTTGCAACTTTAAACGGTCACTAAAAGAATGGTTGTTAAGTTGAGGGCTTCCTGCATAGCTTAACTATATTATCACAACTGCAGCATTACATATAGGAACAGATATTCTCACTACCTCAGCTGCACAAATTTAAACAAACAAACATACAAACCCACAACTCTGCAAGACCAGTCCTAAGGAAGGAGAGAATTCAAATGACTCCTTTGGGTCAGAAGGGCTACCGTGATGTATTTATTAACGATGTTTGCATTCTAATTACCCACCACTAACCCAGTTCATAACTGCATAAAACTAAAAAAGACAACTTGAACAGTTAACCAGAATGAAAATCAAGATCCCACAAAGTACTATTACCACTTTATAAAGCCCTAATAAGACCACACCTGGAACACTGCAACCAATTTTGGTCACCATATCACAAAAAAGATGTTGAGAGTTTAGAAAAAAATTCAGAGAAGAGCAACTAAGATGATCCAAGGCCTGGAGACTAAAACCTATGTAGAACGGCTGCGGGAGTTGGGTTTGAGACAATATAGGTTCTCCTGCTTGAGCAGGGGGCTGGACTAGAAGACCTCCAAGGTCCCTTCCAGCTCTACTTTATTCTATTCTACTCTATTCTATGATGAAAACAAGGGCAGCCTAAAATCAATCAATCAATCAATCAAAGCATTGCTCAATGAAGCCTTAACGTTAATGGTTGCTGTGGAGAAATGCAAGCCTTGTGCCTCGCGGAGGTAAGTTTATACGAAGTATAAAATCCTAAATGCTAAAATACGTCAAGAAAATAGTGTTTTCCACCCCCATAAGGTCACCAGCCCTGTTTGTAAATTGAGGACTGGTTATATGTTGCCACGCTACCTGAAGACAACAGCTCAAAGAAAGTGGATGCGCTCAGTGAAACTAGTCTGAGTGGAGAGGGGCCTGAGGGGGTCTAACCCAGGGCTTTTCAACCAGTGGTACGGGTACCACCTGTGGTACATTGGCACCTGGCAGGTGGTACGCGACCATCCTAGAAAAGTGGTAGCAGGGGAGGGGAATGAGCTGAACCGGTGGCAGCACCGCACAAGCCTGAGCGAGAGATGGCTGCAGCTACAGGGTTGTCAGAGCTCAGCGGAAGCGCCAGGATCAGCGCCAGGATCCAGCTGGAGCTCAGCGCTGATCCTGGCACTTCTGCTGAGCCCAGAAGAAGCACCAATCAGCTGGAAAGTAGCACTGATCCTGGTGCTTCTGCTGAGCCCAGAAGAAGCGCCGATCAGCTGGAATGTTGCAGCATCTTCAGGGTCTTGTGATTTACATTCAGATGCTTGGCAACTGATTCATATTTATGACGGTCACATTGTCCCAGGGTCATATGAACTGACCAAAACCTGCTGCAACCACCCAGCAGACGGGGGGAATAAAAACCAAACATCCCCACCCCACCCCCGCTGCCAATCCTCAACAGAAATGCTCACAACAATGAAAACCTCAGACAGGAGGAAGAGCGCCACCGGGTGGGCAGGCAGGTGTCTTGCTCGGCTGTGGCTTGGGGGCCACTTTTTTCAGTGCCATTGTAACTTCAAAGAGTCACTAAGCGAACTGTTGTAAGTCGAGGACTACCTGTAATTTATCACTTTTTTCCTTTTTGGGGGGGGGGGGGTCATCAAGTTTTTGACACCTTGCTAGGCGACTGGTGGTACTCGGATGTTGCCATATCCTAAAAGTGGTACAATGGCTGAAAAGGTTGAAAAGCCCTGGTCTAGCCCATCCACCTCCAACTTTTGACTTTTCCAGAACATCCAAAAGAATTCCGAGGAATGTTCCAAAGACAGGGGGGGAAAAGCACTTTCCATTTTGGGTAAGAAAAGCTGCGCCCATTGTCCAGCAAGGGTCATCAAGGCAGCTGAGAAGACACCTTTTGAGTATTGCTTGGGAAACTCAAGGAAACATCTCCAAAGCCTTCCCAGAACTCACAGCAAAGTTGTTGTCCAGTTTGGGCAATGAAGCGTCGACGTGAAAACAACCGAGTTAAGACAGCACCAAGGACCCCGTCTGAAAAAGGTCTTAAAAAACAACAATCATCCTAACAAACAACTGTGCAAAAACCGATCTCGGACTGATTTGTCCTATCTCTCCTCTTGAGAAAAACATCCAAACAAATTCTCATGCAACCTTCTGCAGCCAATCCCCGAGATTGTCTTCCAAGGCGAGGCTGTGGCTGTGTTCAAACACCATGACTGTGCGTCTGTGTCTCAAGGCCAAATAAGAGGGGGGGGATTTGCCCCCCCCCATTATTTGTGCACTCCCATGCCGAGGGATACGGCAATTGCCCAGCTATGAAGGATCCCTTAGGGCTGTCATTCAGAATGGAAGTGAATCGATGATACCCAAACGATGCTGAAACACTGAAAGAGGTGCGGAGAAGAGCAATAAAGTTGATAGAGGGACTGGAGGCCAAATCATATGATGAGGAAGTTAAGGCATGTGTAGTAGTAGTAGTAATATTAATAATAATGACAAATTGGCCATTAGTCAATTGCAAAAGACGGCCTTACTAGGAACCGCTTCCATCCTGCAACGATATCTGTAATACCATCAAATATCCACATCTGCCTATCCCAGGTCCTTGGGAAGGACTCGATAGGTAGACAAAAATGCCCAATCCAATCTGAACATCTGGCTGACTGTGCGATGATCAACAACAACAACAATAAAGTTGGGAGGGACCTTGGAGGTCATCTAGTCCAACCCCCTGCTCAGGCAGGAAACCCTATACCATTTCGGACAAGTGGCTGGCCAGTCTCTTCTTAAAAACTTCCAGTGTTGGAGCACCCATAACTTCTGGTGGTAAGTCGTTCCACTGGTTAATTGTCCTCAATGTCAGAAAATTTCTGGGTGCATGCTGGGGAGGTGTCACCCTTTTTGAGGAGTGAAGAAATGGACTGTGCCTTGGCGCTTGCCCGGGTCCCACCCCCTTCTGCCAGAGACCCTCAGATCTGTCCCACTCCTGCCCAGGCCCCCACAGGCACCCTTGATGCGAACGACGTAGAGCTGGCCATGCCCACCCAGTAAGCCACACCCACTCCATCCATGTCCACCCAGTAGGCCGCATCCACCCTGGCCACCCCCCCCCTCTAGGGCAACCACAATGCTGATGCGATCCTCAATGAAATTGAGTTTGACACCCCTGGTTTAAAGTGTCCTGCCTTGAGCACTAGGTTTGACTAGAACAGACATGTCAAACTTGCGACATCATGTGACGTCGCACAGCTTATTGGAGCTTTTTTGCCATTGCTGGCAATGGGGTGGGCATGACTCCAGTATGATCAAACTGGCCCGCGGGCCAGCAGTTTGACACCCTGGACTAGAAGATCTCCAACGTCCCTTTCAGCCCTATGATTCTATGTTCTAAAAAAGGTACATCCAACTCACAATAAAATGAGATATCAAAGGCGGGAGAGGAAATGGACTTAAAAAAAATAAACTCAAATCTTCAATTCAAAGGTAATATTCATGGAAAGCTATAAAATCTATCTATAGATTCTTTTTTTCCCTGTGTGTATGTGTGTATACACACATACACACACACTCAAACTAGACTGTGATGTTTCTCCGTGTCATATAAGGGTGTGGCTATATGCATAATGGGGTTGTTGTTGTTTTTTGAGAGCAGAATGCAACGCAATTTCATTTTAATGTATATTGATTAGTATACATTTAAAATGACAACAGACATTTTTAGTCTGTTCTACCTGGCTCTATGGTGTTTTTTTTGTACCAGGTGCCAGGGAATGCCAGCTTGATTTGAACACCTCCAAAACTTAATGGTATTTAAAAAAAAAAAAAGAAAAAGAAAAAGCCTCAACAGCTCTAAGAAATGTTTGATAACAAGAATTTTTGTTTTGTTGGGTTTTGCTTTGTTGAGTTTTTCTTTTTTAAAGACAAAACGTCCACATTAAAAAAGTGGGCCCAAATTGCACAGCCTATTAACGATGAGGAAATGTAACACAAATTTAAAAGCAAAGGAAAAGGACTCCCATGGAGGAAGCCATCTCTTATTTTAAGGCTAAGCAGACTTATACTTTGAAGGTCAGTTCAAGGGAAAGAGAGAGAGTCATAAAATGATCTGACCTCTGCTGACTGAATATGGCAAACTGCCTTCCTCATTTTCACTGTCAAACCTCACCACACATACACAAACTAAGTCATCGTCCCCTGCTTAGGTGATTACGGGGGGGGGGGGGGAGGGGGGGAGAAAACAGCAAACATTTTCCAAAGCACATATATAATTTTGTCTTGGGTTGAGATGCATATAAACAAAGGACTAGATTAAAAAATAAACAACCAAGCTCAGAAAACATCAAGGTCCCCACAGCCAGCCTCCTCCTCCACTCCTTTCTAGCACTGATGTTACCTAGCTGGGTAATGAGAAGTCTGCAAGAAAACAACCAAACGCAGAGCGCACCACAGGGAGAAATATTAAACAGTAGAACAAGCCTCCTGGAGTTGTGGATACTCCGTTGCTGGATGTTTTCATGAAAATAGTGGAATATTTGTCCCAGGTTAGGGGTAGGCAACCTTGGCTCTTTTATGACTCGTGGACTTCAACTCCCAGAATTCCTGAGCCAGCATGGCTCAGCTTGGAAACCTCTCCCTTTCCCCTCAGCATGGATGGCTCAGGAATTCTGGGAGTTGAAGTCCATGAGTCATAAAAGGGCCTAGTTTGAAGACCCTGCTCTAAAGGTACAAACCAGTAGTTCCACCGGATGTAGAGTTGGTCTAGTGCAGGGGTGGGGAACCTCGGCTCTTTTATGACTCGTGGACTTCAACTCCCAGAATTCCTGAGCCAGCATGGCTCAGCTTGGAAATCTCTCCCTTTCCCCTCAGTGTGGCTGGCTCAGGAATTCTGGGAGTTGAAGTCCATGAGTCATAAAAGAGCCAAGGTTCCCCACCCCTGCACTAGACCAACTCTACATCCGGTGGAACTACTGGTTTGTACCCTTAGAGCAGGGTCTTCAAACTAGGCCCTTTTATGACTCATGGACTTCAACTCCCAGAATTCCTGAGCCATCCATGCTGAGGGGAAAGGGAAAGGTTTCCAAGCTGAGCCATGCTGTCTCAGGAATTCTGGGAGTTGAAGTCCACGAGGCATAAAAGAGCCAAGGTTGCCTACCCCTGGGCTAGACAGTCACTTGTCTGAGATGGTATGGGTCAGGGCTAGTCAACCTTGCCTCTTTTATGCCTCGTGGACTTCAACTCCCAGAATTCCTGAGCCAGTATGGCTCAGCTTGGAAACCTCTCCCTGTCCCCTCAGCATGGCTGGCTCAGGAATTCTGGGAGTTGAAGTCTACGAGTCATAAAAGAACCAAGGTTGCTTACCCCTGTACAGGTGGTATAAAGACTTTTGCCCTGGGCAGAGAGGGCTGGGCTAGAAGACCTCCAGATCCTTTCCGACTTATAATTCTATGGAAGCACCCACTCTCAAAACACCAGGGCTTCAAAATTACCTGGGCAAATATTTAGCGAGCCGTCTAACTGGAGAGCAAAATGCCAGCTTTTTTCCCATCGAAGGCCAAAAGTAAATATTATGACAAGCAACATTTAACCACCGCTATAAGCTGTAGCTCTGCCTGTTCTTACGTTGCACCAATGGACAACTCCTGCTTCCTCGGGCCTCCTGGGAAACGTACCTTCCCCAACTTCCTGTGCTTTCGTTTTCCAGCCGAGCCCTCTTTATTTTCTGCATCAACTGCTAAACGAGCCTTAGACAGGATAAGAAACTGTGTGGAGGAAAAAGAGAGAAAGAAAAAAAAAACCAGAGCGTAAGAGAGGCCACTAATTAAGCAGTTTAGCTAAAAGGCATTTTACTTCACCCATAAAAACCTGAATCAAAATAACTCCCTTGTGTTATTAGCCCAACTCATAGTCCACCCACCCACCCACCCCCAAAGCCTTAGGCACTATCCAACCTCCCATTATTGTAATTTTAAAGGCAACCTTAAAGGAAAAATACTAAACAGAAGGAGAGTCATTCCAGAAGCTGTGTGCAATTCATTTAAATCCATTTTACGTTTGGGTCTTACTCCAACCCAGCATACTCTGAAGGACAGCCCTTGACCCATCAAGTATTTTGTATGGCAGGTTAGAATACTGCACTATGGAATGCCTTTTAAACATCTGATCAAAGTATTTTCCCCAAGCATTAGAGGGCAGTGCCAAGGACTGAAGTGGAGAATTTCTCCACGTTAACTGTGGAATCTGCCAGCAATCGTTAAGAACTGCCTGGAGAGTCTTCAAAGGGAAATGTGTATTAGAGGACCTATCTTTTTTTTTTTCATTTTCTTACGATAGAACAAAAGTGTCCATTCCTGTATAATTATCCAGCTGCTAAATTTTTTTTTTTAAAAAAAAGCACAAGTGGATCGCATTCCAAATTTCATGTTGAGGCTGCAATGGGATAGATAAGGCTTAAAACTTTTAGAATTGACGTGCCTCAGGAACCCCAGGCCTATTAACATTAACATTCATATATCAAAATCAAGATTGGCCTGATCTCTGGGGTTGTTGATGCTCTCTGAGTTTGGGTTGTTTTTTTTTTTTTTTGCAGAGCATCAACCACCCCACAGATCAAGCCAAGCTTTGCTTTAATAAATGAATGTTAATATAACAGGGCTGGAGTTTTTGGTTTAAATGTCTGCAAACCCCCCCCCCAAAAATCTCAGAGAGCACCAAGGACCTCACAGTTCAACCCTGAGTAATATTCTCTTGTATTGGCCTGACCTTTTCTATCCCTGGTTGGGTAACACGTTTTAATTCAAATTTAGCCAGACAGGCCTCCTTCCTATAATTAAGGGTCTGGCAACGCTGCAGACCCGACTCTCACCTTAATTTACAAAACTTGCCCTCTGGCTTGGATTCACACATCATGTCCAGCCCAGCTTAATCCAATATAATTGCTGGGCTCACATAACAAGCGACAAACCTAAAAATAAATTATTATTTACTGCTCCCCATGACCGCAGCCTGATCCATACAACTGTGACCTTCTTAGTGATGATATTACCTAGGTGGGTCGTGAAACATCTGCAAGCAAACACCCAGGACCCCCATAGTCCTTCTCCTCCTCTCTGCCAACCTCACATTCCCTTCTAACACTAATGACGCTACCTAGATGGGTCACAAAACGTCTGCAAGAAAACCACCCAGCTCAGGGATCCACATAGGACCCCACAATTCCACCCTTCTCCTCTACGCATTCCTGCACCATGCTTGCCATACAATAAAGACAACAAAATGCAACATAGGAAGATCTCAGCCAGGTTTTTGTTACACACCCCAAAATAATCTCCATGCACTCCCCCTTCCCATTTTATGTGCATCTAGTGGAACTCCAGCCAGTAAAAGAGGGGAGGCAAGCAAAGCTCCAGGAAAGGAAAGGAGCTGCAGTGCCTGATGGCTGCCAATGAAAAGCCACGGCCTGCCCAGAGAAAGAGGCAGTCCAGGAAGACCGATTCCATTCCAGGGTGCATCGTCTCCCCTCTTTGCTCAGGTCACCTCCCTAGAAGCATCCATGTTCCCCCCAGAGCTAAAGGTTGCCTTTAGAATTGTGTTTCTTCCCCCGGGCAGCTTTCAGATGGGGAGAGGACTGCAACTCCCAGAATTCCCCAGGCAGCAAAGCTGCCTGGAGAATTCTGGGAGTTGCAGTCCCCTCCCCATCTGAAAGCTGCCCAGCTGTTGAGCCAAAGGAGAATCCATCAATGAATCCCTCGCTACCCCTTCTCACGCTGCAGCTCCAGCCCAGGGCAAGTGAGGGCAATCCCAGGCCAGGCCGGCTCCGCCGCTCCCCATCCCCGCCTGGACCCCAAGACGCTGCCCGGGCTCGCCTCCTCTCCAGCCCCGGCGCGCGCATCACGTGAGTCCAGGGTCCGAGGGGCGTGGTCACGCTCCCTGGAGGGCGGCCGCAAGATGGCGTGGCCTCTCCCTCTCGCGAAGGGCGTGGCCACAAGGCCCGCCCACTCCCCCCTGCACGAGCCTCGTCGCGGCCGTTGGGAGCCCTCCGCAAGGACGGCCGCCGAAAGGGGCGTGGTCCGGCATTGCTCGCTCTCTCTCTCTCTCTCTCTCTCTCTCTCTCTTGCTCTCTCATTCTGTCTCAGGGCGGGGCCTCCCCCCTCCCGCCAGCCCCGCACTCACGACGTGGCTCGCCGGCCTCCCCCAGGCCGAGCCTTTTCCGCTGTGGGGAAAAGGGGGGAGGGAGGGGTCGGGAGGTCCCGCGGCGGCGTCACTCCCGCTCCATTTCCCTTCCTGTGGACTCAGGAGGTCCCGGAAACGGGGGAGGAGGGGGGGAAGGGAAACCGCCCGCCTCTTCGAGCCTCCCACCGCGACCTTTCGCCCGGAAACGGAAGCGGTGTCAGCCTCCTCGGGACGCTGCGTCATCGCGCGAGAAGGACGGGAAAGGTGGGGGGGATTGAGGAGGAGGGATTCTTCCAGTTCTCGCGAGAGAGGTGGAGCTTTAAAAACTCCGGTGAGGCATGATCTCGCGAGACTTAGGGAAAAGGCGCGGAATCCCCGTCCGGAGCTTGACGGGCGGGACCATTTCATTCAAAATACGAAGGGGGGAATCTTGGAAGGAACCATTCGGTAAAATTGGGGGGGAGAATAGCGTGTCTGAGAGAAAATATTGAAAGGTGCGAGGAAATAAAAACCCGTTTGAGAATGACAGAATTGTGTCACTTTTTGTCTTTTCACGCTCCGTATCTGCCGTACCGTCACTAACTCCCGACCAGTGAACACGGAAAGCCTATAAACGACATTACAGTTTTAGGTAAAAGGAAAATAAAATAAAGGTCTACATTTGCTTTGGACGGAACGATTCCCGAAAGAGGGGAGTGGCGGCGCTGGGCCACGTTGCCATGACAGCGGGCCGACGTTGCCGAGGTAACCAGTGGGGAGGGGCCAGGCACCTGAGGTGGAAGAAACCATTTGCTAAAAGGGGAGATTGTGTCTTCCAGGAAAGGAAAATAAACCGACCCAGACAAATAGCCATTTCTCTCTTGTTTCCTGCAGGGCATTTTTTAAATATTTCGGATGGACGGCAGTTAAATGCGAGAAAAATAATATTCATATTTGGGATTAGAAATGGTATGGCCCGTATTGAAAGACAGTGAGAATAGGATTAGAACTAATGAGGGATTTCGTAGTGGCGTTGGTGGTATAGTGGTTAGCATAGCTGCCTTCCAAGCAGTTGACCCGGGTTCGATTCCCGGCCAACGCAGGTTTGCTTTTATTATTTATTCACAGTACAACTGTGCTTTTATTTACTAAAAATTATACCCCTTAATTAGCCATCAAGCACCTAAATTCAAACACACTGTCGATTTTTCCCTTTGCAGGCCTTGTACCGTATTCATTTCCATTTCTATTCCCTTCCCCGTTCCTGCTCTCCCCCAATTCCCTGCAAAACCCTGTAATTTTAATTTTTGTTGCTAAGATGGCTTTGCACCATGCAAGAGCGATGCTGACTCGATTAAAGTGAACCACTAATTTTAAAAAGGGGAGGAAAAGAAACCTGGAAACTCTTAACTCGCGTGCTATTCTGAATTGCAAATTGAATGCAAATATATATATATATATGTATGGTGAAATAATAAAAAAAAATGTTTCCGCCCGGGATTGAACCGGGGACCTTTCGCGTGTGAGGCGAACGTGATAACCGCTACACTACGGAAACTCTAGTACATGCTAGCTTTTTATTTTTCCTTTATATTAAATAGTTTGGATATTCCTGTTCTGCAAAATGGATTTCTGTCTTATTTCTGCAATATTCCTGGGTTCTTGTTCCTTCTCTCACTGTGCGTTTCTCCAAGCATAAAAGTCCTCCTTATAACCTCTTGATTTAAGTTAATTTCAACCCTCCCCTCAATAGAAATCCTGCAGGGTTGTTTTCTTGCTTTTCTGGGCTGTGGATCCCACTGAATGAAATAAAGCAAAAGGTTGCCTCAAAGTATAGCCCTTTTTGAGATATCACAGAATTTATTTATTTATTTATTTATGAGACTTATATACCGCTTTAAGTGCAGGCACTCTCTAAGCGGTGTACACCAGTAAGCAATGTATATATATATTTACATTGCCCCCAACAATCTGGGTCCTCATTTTACCTACCCCGGAAGGATGGAAGGCTGAGTCAACCTTGAGCCGGTGAGATTTGAACCGCTGACCTGCTGAACACAGTCAGCTAAAGTGGCCTGCAGTACTGCACTCTAACTGCTGCGCCACCTCGGCTCCTCCAATTCCCCAGCCAGGCTGGACTTCGACTCCCAGCATTCCCCAGCCAGCATGCTTAAAGATGAGTGGACTCCAGTTGCCAGAATGCACGACTCCCAGAATTCCCCAGCCAGGGTGGACTTCATCTCCCAGAATCACCCAGCCAGAATGGATTTCGACTCCCAGAATTCTCCAGACAGAATGGATTCGACTCCCAGAATTCCCCAGCCAGGGTGGACTTCGACTCCCACAATTCCCCAGCCAGAATGAATTTCGTCTCCCAGAATTCTCCAGCCAGCGTGGACTTCATCTCCCAGAATTCCCCAGCCAGAATGGATTTCGACTCCCAGAATTCTCCAGAGTGGACTTTGACTCCCAGAATTCCCCAGCCAAGGTGGACTTCATCTCCCAGAATTCCCCAGACAGAATGGACTTCGACTCCCAGAATTCCCCAGCCAGAATGGATTTCATCTCCCAGAATTCCCTAGCCAGGGTGGATTTCATCTCCAGAATTCCTCAGCCAGGGTGGACTTCATCTCCCAGAATTCCCCAGCCAGGGTGGACTTCATCTCCCAGAATTCCCCAGCCAGAATGGATTTCGACTCCCAGAATTCCCCAGCCAAAATGTATTCGACTTCCAGAATTCCCCAGCCAGGATGGATTTCATCTCCCAGAATTACCCAGCCAGGGTGGATTTCATCTCCAGAATTCCTCAGCCAGGGTGGACTTCATCTCCCAGAATTCCCCAGCCAGGGTGGACTTCATCTCCCAGAATTCCCCAGCCAGGGTGGACTTCATCTCCCAGAATTCCCCAGCCAGGGTGGATTTCATCTCCCAGAATTCCCCAGCCAGAAGGGATTTCGACTCCCAGAATTCCCCAGCCAAAATGTATTCGACTCCCAGAATTCCCCAGACAGAATGGATTCGACTCCCAGAATTCCCCAGACAGGGTGGACTTCATCTCCCAGAATTCCCCAGACAGAATGGACTTCGACTCCCAGAATTCCCCAGCCAGGATGGATTTCATCTCCCAGAATTACCCAGCCAGGGTGGATTTCATCTCCAGAATTCCTCAGCCAGGATGGACTTCATCTCCCAGAATTCCCCAGACAGAATGGACTTCGACTCCCAGAATTCCCCAGCCAGGATGGATTTCATCTCCCAGAATTACCCAGCCAGGGTGGATTTCATCTCCAGAATTCCTCAGCCAGGATGGACTTCATCTCCCAGAATTCTCCAGCCAGGGTGGATCTCCCAGAATTCTCCAGCCAGGGGAATTTGACTCCCAGAATTGTCCTCTCACTTATGACCATTGCAGCATTGGCAACCAGCCTCTATTTACAACGTCCCGGGGTCGCGTGATCGCCATTTGCAATCTTCCCAGACGGCTTTGGATAAGCAAAGTATTTGGGGGGAAGCCAATTAACGACCATGTCATTCAGTGATTCGCTTAACAAACATGACGAAAGGAGGTTGTAAAATTGGACGTAACTTAGCAACGGGAATTCTGGTCCCAAATGTGGACGTAAATTGAGGACTCCTCATAACATTTGCCTTGGATTTCCCCTTCAAAACGAGTCCTCAGTTCTGTATTGGGTTCATATTGGAAAATTTGCCAGCAGAGGTCAGAACCCACCCAGATATCAAAATTCATCTTTCTACGCCCAGAGAAATTAAACGGTGGCAAAAAGATCAAACTGCAGAAATACCGTTTATTAACCAGGGCTTACTTATACCCTTTCTAACCAAAATTTCTCTTTCAAATATAAAATCCAGCAACCCGTTTTCAAGGATTGCTTTGAAATCCTCCACCTCATGGTTAGAAAACCATTGAAAAAATAATTGGTGTTAATAATACCAACATTGGTACAGTCTTTCTAAAAACCACACATTAGAAAAGATTTGAAAAGCTAAAGTATAATACATTCATAACAATCAAGAGCAAAAGGCAGAGCATCGCAAATTCAAGCAAATCTTAAATTGCTCAGGTCAATAGTATAGAATCAACACTGCTAATTTTAAGCTATGTGAACTTTGACTCCCAGAATTCCCCAGCCAGCATGTTTTAAGATGGGTGGACTTCGACTCCCAGAATTCCCCAGCCAGCATGCTTTAAAATGGGTGGACTTTGACTCCCAGAATCCCCCAGCCAACATGGTTTAAGATGGGTGGACTTCAACTCCCAGAATTCCCCAGCCAGCATGCTTTAAGATGGGTGGACTTCGACTCCCAGAATCCCCCAGCCAGCATGCTTTAAGATGGGTGGACTTCGACTCCCAGAATCCCCCAGCCAGCTTGCTTTAAGATGAGTGGAGTTCACCTCCCAGAATTCCCCACCCAGCTTGCTTTAAGATGGGTGGAGTTCACCTCCCAGAATTCCCCAGCCAGCATGCTTTAAGATGGATGTATTTCAACTCCCAGAATTCCCCAGCCAGCATGCTTTAAAATGGGTGTATTTCAACTCCCAGAATCCCCCAGCCAGCATGCTTTAAGACAGTGGTCCCCAACCCCCGGTCCGTGCACCAGCATGCCGGAAACCAGGTCGTACAAAAAAGTGAACCCCCTTCCACAGGATGCAGGCAGCACACAAAACCACACCCCCTCCGGTCCATGAAAAAAACCTCTCTCCACAGAACCGGTCCCTGGTGTCCAAAAGGTTGGGGACCTCTGCTCTAAAGCAGGGGTCCCCAACCATCGGTCCGTGGATTGCCACTGGTCCGCAGCATGCCGGCAAGCGGGCCGCACAAATAAGCAAAACTCCATCCTTGGGATGTGGCAGTATTGAAAAACCACAACCCCTCCAGTCCGCAAAAAAACCCCTCTCTCCATGGCACCAGTCCCTGGTGCCCAAAAGGATGTGGACCTCTGCTTTTAGATGGGTGGACTCCAGTTCCCAGAAGTCCCCAGCCAGGTTGAAAAAGAATGCCTTAAGGCAAGGGTAAGCAACCTTGGCTCTTTTATGACTCCTGGACTTCAACTCCCAGAATTCCCGGGCCAGCCATGCTGAGGGGGAAGGGAGAGGTTTCCAAGCTGAGCCATGCTGGCTCAGGAATTCTGGGAGTTGAAGTCCACGAGTCATAAAAAAGCCAAGGTTGCCTACCCTTATCCTAGGACGAAGATTAAGAGCAGGGGTCTTCAAACTTGCCCCTTTTATGACTCGTGGACATCAACTCCCAGAATTCCTGAGCCAGCCATGCTGAGGGAAAAGGGAGAGGTTTCCAAGCTGAGCCATGCTGGCTCAGGAATTCTGGGAGTTGAAGTCCACGAGTCATAAAAGAGCCAACCCCCTACCTTAAGGAATATCTAGATACATGGATCCTAAATTGAAAAGCTGGAATTCTTGTATCACTTTTCCATACTCCTTAATAACTCTTGCTAAAGAAAACTTTGGGAAACTCATGGAAAAGGACAGTTACCGAAATCTGATGCTGCTCTTTTGCCTTGCTCAGCCAAACACGAAGAGTTGGAAATCTCTGTTGAGGGATGAGTGGATCCTATTTCCCTCCCTGAAAACAGGGAAGACTCCTTTTTTGACCCAACGTGTTAGATCTTTGACCCATCCACTTCTTCTCCAAGTCTCTAGGAAGAAACCTACATCATCACTTGTGCTTTTTTCAGGAAGCAACTGGACTTCCTTTTTTTTCCTTTGAAGACATTGCTCTTCTCATCCCAGAAGCTTCTTCAGCTCTGACTGGATGGTGGGGAATGGAAGGATTTATACTCCTTCCAGACAGCTGGTCATTTGCATCCTTTTGGAGCAGTGGTTCTCAACCTTTTTAATGCCACGACCCCCCAACCGGTCATAAGTCGAGGACTACTCAACCGGTCGTAAGTCGAGGACTACTCAACTGGTGCAGCACCGTTTGCAGACTGGGGCTTTTGGCGGGCTCAGCAGGGCAGAGACAGCCTGGACAATTCCTATTGGCTTTTGAAAGCCAATAGAATTAGACTCTATTCAAGAGAGTCTATTCTATTGGTTTTCAAAAGCCAGTAGAATAAAAGGGAGTAGCACAGCCAAGGAAAAGGGGGAAAAAAATGGCGGACTGCGTTGTTTGGCGACCCCCGTGAAATGGTCGTTCGGCCCCAAATGGGGTCCCGACCCACAGGTTGAGAATCACTGTTTTAGAGAGTCGTTGAGGCCACTTGGAGGTTTATCTGTGATACAACATCGTCCGTCTCCTGTCTACAACACAGCCCTTTCAGCAGTTCCAAGACGGCTCCACACCCATTTGCACCACGCAAGTGACCTTGAGGAGTTGAAGTCCACAAGTCTTAAAGTCGCCAAGTTTCAAGACCCCTGCAATCTGGGATGTCCTTGTTTAATGAGCACTCATTTAGTGACCATTTGGACATGCATTGGTTTTGAACGAGTGATACTTATACTGGTCCTCGAAGTTGTGGCTACCAACCCATCCCACAGTCACATAATCACCATCTGCGACCTTCTCCATTAGCCTTCTATAAGCAAAGGTCAATGGGGAAGTCAGCCAGTTTGAAACAGTGGTTAAGGCACCAGGCTAGAAAACAGGAAACTGTGAATTCTGGTTCTGCTTTAGGCAAGAAAATTGGCAGGATGACTTTGGGCCAATCACCAGGAGATGGGGAGTTCTAGTCCTGCTTTAGGCATGAAAGCCAGCTGGGTGACTTTGGGCCAATCACCAGGAGATGGTGAGTTCTAGTCCCGCCTTAGCCACAAAAGCCAGCTGGGTGACTTTGGGCCAATCACTAGGAGACGGGGAGTTCTAGTCCCGCCTTAGGCATGAAAGCCAGCTGAGTGACTTTGGGCCAATCACCAGGAGACGGTGAGTTCTAGTCCCGCCTTAGCCACAAAAGCCAGCTGGGTGACTTTGGGCCAATCACTAGGAGACAGGGAATTCTAGTCCCGCCTTAGCCATGAAAGCCACCTGGATGACTTTGGGCCAATCACCAGGAGACGGGGAGTTCTAGTCCCGCCTTAGCCATGAAAGCCACCTGGATGACTTTGGGCCAATCACCAGGAGACGGTGAGTTCTAGTCCTGCCTTAGGCATGTAAGCCAGCTGGTTGACTTCGGCCAAGTCCCTCTCCCTCAGCCCAACCCACCTCACAGGATTGTTGCGGAGAAGAGAGGAGGCGGTGTGTTGGCTTATATTCACTAGCTTGAGCTATTTGTAAAAATAATAAAGGCAGGATGCACATGAAGAAAAGCAAAATAAAACGAACACAAGAACATCAAGCTTGGCCTCCAGTGAGCAACTTGATCAACCTTTCTCAGTCTCTTTTTTCATGTCCCTGGTTCTCCCTAATCAATTGAGCCGGACCGCGAAAAATTTCTGCTTTTCCCAACGTTCAGGATGATTGGCGCTAGCTGGGTTGAGGCAGCCTCCGGGGCTCAGATGATTGCAGACGGCTGTCCCCCAAGACTGAGGCCTCCGCTCCGTCCGTGCCCTCCGCGGACTCCCTCCGATTAGGCGCCCAGGACTCTCTTTCGCCAGAGATGCACAGGGGTTGTCGAAAAGCACAAACAGGCGATGCGGGAACGGGGGATTAAACTGACCGTCCGTTTCTGCTGCGGTTCTTTCTGCTGACACGGCCTCGCTTGCATGGACTTTAATTGGCTTTATTTAGTTCTCCGCCGTCTAGCAAAAATGGTGTCTTCAGGGCCAGGAGTTGGAAGATTCCTTGGGAAGGTTGAGACAGGTGTGGGAGGGTGTTAATCAATAGGCCCTCCTTGATCGTTAGGATTGGGATTTACACATAGTTACACAAAGTAACAACGGCACTGAAAAAAAAAGAGACTTGTTATCTTTTTTTCCGCACTTAGGACCGCTACAGCATCCTGGTGGTTATGGGATCCAAATTCAAACGCTGGGCAACCGGCTCGTATTTATGACGGTCGCAGTGACCCGGGGTCACGTGATCTCCTTTGGCGACCTCCTGACAAGCCAATGGGGAAGCCAAATTCACTTAACAGACGTGCTACATCTGCATTGCAGAGTCCGGTTCTTTTTCATCTTTTTCAGGGTTTTGCTGGCTGCTCCATTTGCAGCACAAATTGTTCATTAAGACTTTCCTTTGTCAATGCAGGTCGCTCTTGGGAAGCTGCTTCCATTAAGAGTAAACCGGTAAGATCCCTATAAATCAGTGGTTCTCAACCATTTTAATGCCGTGACCCCCCAACCGGTCGTAAGTCGAGGACTACTCAACCGGTCGTAGGTCGAGGACTACTCAACCGGTGCAGCACCGTTTGCAGAATGGGACTTTTGGCGGGCTCAGCAGGGCAGAGACAGCCTGGACAATTCCTACTGGCTTTTGAAAACCAATAGAATTAGACTCTATTCAAGAGAGTCTATTCTATTGGCTTTCAAAAGCCAGTAGAATAAAAGGGAGGAGCACAGCTAAGGAAAAGGGGGAAAAAAATGGCAGACTGCGTTGTTTGGCGACCCCCGTGAAATGGTCGTTCGACCCCAAATGGGGTCCCCACCCACAGGTTGAGAACCACTGTTATAAATGAAGCCGTGGGAGATAATCAGAGTAACAGAGCTGGAAAAGACCTCAGAGGTCATCTAGTCCAACCCCCTGCTCAGGCAGGTGACTCTATACCAGTGACGGCGAACCTTTTAGAGACCGAGTGCCCAAACTGCAACCCAAAACCCACTTATGCATCGTCGAGGGCCGGGTGGGTTTGCCCCATTGGTTGGGTGTGGCCAATTGGTGTGGCCCATTGGGTGGCCGTGACTGCGATAACGGCAGACTGGGTGGGACTAAAAAGTTCAATTAATTCCAACTTTGCAAGATCTTTTTTTTTCCCGCGAGAAAGTGAAATTGACTGATTGAACCTTTTATTTTTTTTTTGCACACGGCGGCGGAGAAAAGCGAAAAGGTTTTATAAAACCCAGCTGAAGGCCTAGGACTGGGGCGATAGTGCGCGTGCCCACAGAGAGGGCTCTGAATGCCACCTCTGGCACCCGTGCCATAGGTTCGCCACCACTGCCTATACCATTTCAGACAAACGGTTGTCCAGTCTCTTCTTGAAAACCTCCAGTGATGGAGCACCCACAACTTCTGGAGGCAGGTTGTTCCAGTGGTTAATTGTTCTCACTGTCCGGAAATTCCTCCTTATATTCTAGGTTGCTTCTCTCCTTGGTTAGTTTCCACCCGTCACTTCTTCTTGTCCTGCCTTCAGGGGCTTTGGAGAAGAGCTTGACTCCCTCTTCTTTGGGGCAGCCCCTGAGATACTGGAAGGCTGCTATCGTGTCACCCCTCGTCCTTCTCTTCATTAAATTTGACATGCCCAATTGTCCTGCCTTCGGGTGCTTTGGAGAATAGCTTGACTCCCTCTTGTTTGGGGCAGTCCCTCAAATATTGGAAGACTGCTATCATGTCACCCCTCCTCCTCCTTCTCCAAACTGTTACAGAATACAGAATAACAAAAGTTGGAAGGGACCTCGGAGGTCTTTTAGCCCAGAAGTTCCCAACCTTTTGGGCACCAGGGACCGGTTCCGTGGAGAGAGGTTTTTCCGCAGACCGCAGAGTGCGTGATTTTGTGTGCTGCCTTCATCTCGTGGATGGGGCTTTGCTTGTTTGTGCAGACCGGTTGCTGGCATGTTGCGTTTCGGTACCAGTCCATGGACCAGGGTTGGGGACCTCTGTCTTAGTCCAACCCCCTGCTCAGGCAGGTGACTCTATACCTTTATGACTCGTGGACTTCAACTCCCAGAATTCCTGACCCAGCCGTGCTGAGGAGAAATGGAGGTTTCCAAGCTGAGCCATGCCAGCTCAGGAATTCTGGGAGTTGAAGTCCACAAGTCATAAAAGGGCCAAGTTTGAAGACCCCTGCTCTTAATCTTCATCCTAGGATAGGGTTAGGCAACCTTGGCTCTTTTATGACTCGTAGACTTCAATTCCCAGAATTCCTGAACCAGCATGGCTCAGCTCCATTTCTCCTCAGCACGGCTGGCTCAGGAATTCTGGGAGTTGAAGTCCACAAGTCATAAACGAGCCAAGGTTGCCTACCCCTGGTCTATACCATTTCAGACAAATGGCTGTCCAATCTCTTCTTGAAAACCTCCAGCAATGGACCACAACTTCTGGAGGCAGGTCGTTCCACTGGTTAATTGTTCTCACCGTCAGGAAATTCCTCCTTATTTCTAGGTTGGTTCCTGCCATGGACCCATTGCTTCTGACAGTGACTCCCAAACCGAGTTTTTGTAAATTGATTGACAACTTTCCAATACAGGTAGTCCTCGACTTACAACTATTGGTTTGGTCACCGCTCAAAGTTTCAAGGCCACTGTAAAAAGGGACAGACTAATGTGCAGGAAAATACAAGTAGTCCTCGACTTACAACCGTTCATTTAATGACCGTTCAAAGTTACAAGGGCACTAAGAAAAGTGACTTGTGACCGTTTTTCACACTTACGACCATTGCAGCCTCCCCCATGGTCACGTGATCATAATTCAAATGCTTGGCATTCATATCTAAGGTTCTACATTTAGGCAAGAAAAACCAAATGTACAGGTATAGTATAGGGGGTACCTTGCTCAATAGTAGTAACTGTGAGAGGGATCTCGGAGTCCTAGTGGACAATCACCTAAATATGAGCCAGCAGTGTGCTGCAGCTGCCAAAAAGGCCAACACAGTGCTAGGCTGCATTAACAGAGGGATAGAATCAAGATCACGTGAAGTATTAATACCACTTTACAAGGCCTTGGTAAGGCCACACTTGGAATACTGCATCCAGTTTTGGTCACCGTGATGTAAAAAGGATTTTGAGACTTTAGAAAGAGTACAGAGAAGAGCAACAAAGATGATTAGGGAACTGGAGGCTAAAACATATAAGGAATGGTTGCTGGAATTGGGTATGTCTAGTTTAACGAAGAGAAGGACGAGGGGGGACAGGATAGTAGTCTTCCACTATCTCAAGGGCTGCCCTAAAGAAGAGGGAGTCAAGCTATTTTCCAAAGTGCCCGAAGGTAGGACAAGAAGCAACGAATGGAAACTAATCAAGGAGACAAGCAACCTAGAACTAAGGAGAAACTTCCTGACAGTTAGAACAATTAACCAGTGGAACAACCTGCCTCCAGAAGCGGTGAATGCTCCAACACTGGAAGTTTTTAAGAAGAGACTGGACAGCCATTTGTCTGAAATGGTGTAGGGTTCCTGCCTGAACAGGGGGTTGGACTCGATGACCTCCAAGGTCCCTTCCAACTTTATTATTACTATTATTATTATTATTATTATTATTATTATTATTATTATTATTATGGATCATCGCACAATCAGCCAGATGTTCAGACTGGATTTGGCATTTTGTCTACCTATTGAGTCCTTACCCAGGACCTGGGATAGGCAGATGTGGATGTTTGATGGTATTACAGGTATCGTCGCAGGATGGAAGCAGTTCCTAGTAAGGCCGCCTTTTGCAATTGACTAATAGCGAATTTGTCAATGCCAATGGTGTTCAAGTGGTGCTCCAGTTGTTTTGGGACTGCACCCAAGGAGCCTATTACTATTGGTACTACCCTTGCTTGCTTTTGCCACAGTCTTTCTATTTCTATTTTTATTTTTATTATTATTATATTTATGACGGTCGCAGTATCCTGGGGTCACGTGATCCCCTTGTACGACCTTCCAACAAGCAAAATCAACGGGGGAAGCCAGATTCGCTTAAAATATTACTAACTTAACAACTGCAGGGATTCGTTTCACAGCTGTGGCACAAAAGGTCGTAAAATGAGGCAAAATTCAACATACGTTTCACTTAGCAACAGAAATGTCGGAACTCAATTGCGGTGGTAAGTTGAGGACTATCTGTAAACTCAACCACCATCTGGGGGGCTGCCCCCCCAGTTCTGCTAGGAAGGGGAAAGCCGAAACAAAATGTCCACGAATTCGTTTGATGAGTTTTTGTTAATTCATTTTGCTTTGAATTTCAGGCCTGACTTTCTTCCAGGGAAGACAGGTAAGAGATGGAACTCTTCCCATTTTGCGTTCCCGTTTTATACAAATGCTGTGATCTTGTTTAGAGTGAAGGTAGGGTGGCAATGAGGCCATGGTCTCCAGGCTCCCCCCACCCAAAGGTCCAAGCTTTCTTTCAGGGTGCAGTTGGGGCCCCAGTTTCGATTCCCAGCAAATAGCCCTAGATAAATGCCGCTCTCAAAAACTAGGAACCCCCTTTTTTCAGAGGTCAGACTGAAAATAATTATGGGCACCAGGGGAGATGATTCAAATTCCATTTACTTCTAAGGTTTCCAGCCGCTTCAGGGGGGAACAGCAGTTTGATGCTCTCAGGCATCAGCTATCTTCATAATCCAAAGGGCAAAAATAATAAGAGGCATGCATTTAAGTTGTATCCGCAAAGGGTGAGGATTTATAGGGAGACAGGGAAGAGGGAGGGGAGAGGGAGGGGAAGGAAGAACAGCCCAAAAGGGCTCTAGAAGAGGGAGGGAGGAAGGAAATGAGAAAGGAAGAAAGAAGAAAAGGAAGAAAGGGAAGACATCAAGGAAGGAAAAGAGAAAAAGAAAGATGGAAAGAAAGAAAGGAAGAAAGAAAGAGAGAGAGAGAGAAAGAAAGAGAAAGAAAGAAAGAAAGAAAGAAAGAGAAAGAAAGAAAGAAAGAAAGAAAGAAAGAAAGAAAGAAAGAAAGAAAGAAAGAAAGAAAGAGGAAGGGGAGGGAAGAAGGAAGAAAAGGGAGAAAAGGGAAGGAAGGAGAAAGGAAGAAAGAAAGAAAATGGAGGAAAGAGGGAAAGAGGGAGGAAGGAAGAAAAGGACAAAAACAAAAGAAAGAGAGAGAGAGAAAGAAATAAAGAAAGAAAGAAAGAAAGAAAGAAAGAAAGAAAGAAAAGAGAAAGAAAGAAAGAAGAAAGAAAGAAAGAAAGAAAGAAAGAAAGAGAAAGGGGAGGAAGGGAAGAAGGAAGAAAAGGGAGAAAAAGGAAGGAAGGAGAAAGGAAGAAAGAAAGAAAATGGAGGAAAGAGGGAAGGAGGGAGGGAGGAAGGAAGGAAGACAAAAGGACAGAAACAAAAAAAAGAAAGAAAGAGAGAGAGAAAGAAAGAAAGAGAAAGAAAGAAAGAAGGGAAGCAGAAAATGGAGTAAAAGAAAAAGGAAGGAGAAAGGGATGAAGAGAAAAAATGGGAAAAGGGAGGGAAGAAGGAAGGAAAGAGAAAGGAAATGGAGGAAAAAAGGAAGAAGGAAGGAAGGAAGGAAAGAAGGAAGGAAGGACAAGAAAGGGAAGGAGGAAACAAAACAGAAAATAGAGTTTTCCCACATCTATTTCTCCTGTGAAGATTCTAGAGACACTTAAGCAAATATTTACATTCATTTTCCTTTTACCATCTAAGGAAACTAACAATAGAATTTGTTTTTAGTACGCCTGGAACTTCAAAAAAAAACACCCCAAGTCTTTCTTTTAATGTGAACTTTAAATGGATTCGTTTATATGCCTATGTCCCCTCCAATACATTTTTTTGTTCTTGGTCCACTTGCGGATCGAAAGAGCCCAATCAAACAAAAATCTCAAAAACAACAACGGAACAACAACAGAAGATGCCAGGTGGGAAAAACCACCCTCGCAAGCCCTTTTTTTTAAAAAAAAAAAAAAATTCCAAACACTGCAGCAGGAGCCCCGATACTTTGAATCGTAACCCTCCAACCCCTTAATGCTTAACTAGGCTAGGACCTATGGGTCTTGTAGTCTCAAAACCCTGACAATTCGCCTCTTGGGCCCGCTCCTAGCAAACGGAACTGCAAGGCTTAGATTTTTTTAAAACAAAATTTAAAAAGAAAGGAAAGAAAAGCTGGTTGGAAACAGGGAAGAACAGAGGGACTTCTCCAAAGATGGTTGGGGGGGGTTGCAATTTGGTGGGCTTTGTGCAAAAGATTGAGTGTCTCACTCACACACATAGACACACACACACACCCACGCACACCGAAGCTGTCCGTCGCCCTGGCTTGGCTAATGCTACCTTTCCACTGGCAGTTCCCAGGTAGGTCCTGAGGCGGTTCCCGTGGCAACCTGCAAATCTCAACAACAGGTTGCTAGCCTCCATCACGTGTGCGGGAGAATTAATCAGCCCCTTTGCAAAAATAAAAAATAAAAAAAATCAGGTCGGGGCGAAGTCCGGAGACTCCAAACGTACAACAGCTTCACTCACTCACACACACACACACACACACACACACACACACACACACACACACACACACACAAATCTCCCTCCCCTCTCCTGCTTTGGTTGCTAATTACACAGAAAAAGGCAGCAACGAAGGTGGAAAAACAGCTCCCAAATAATTACACGTTCAACCCTGACCTTTCCTTGTGGCTGGCTCTCACCTGCCTTTCCAAGGCCTTCATCCCCTGCCACAGGATCAGGCCACCTCCCAACCCTTTGACAGCCACTTGAAAAACAAACGTGGCCATCACTAGCCAAAGGCCACGGCGATGCGAAAATGGAGAAATAAAAGCAAGGATAAAAACAGATCAATCATTCCTTAATTGGGAGGGGGGGAATTAAAAGAAGAGAGAATTGCCTCCTCGCCAGCATTGGGCAGAAACTTAAATCTCACAACTTTGCTGTGCTGAATGAGGGTTTGGTGCTATGTCTCCTGCAGGCCCTTTCCTGGGAAATAAAGTAAGGTTCTAGTCCTCATGATTCTAGATTGCTTCTATCCATTGCTCATTGCCCTCCAGGGCCTTCTAGAATAAGTTGACCCCCTTGTCTTTTTGGCAACTCCTGAGATATTGGAAGACTGCTATTCTATAGAATAGAATAGAATAGAATAGAATAGAATAGAATAGAATAGAATAGAATAGAATAGAATAGAATAGAATATAGGATAGACTAGACTAGACTAGACTAGACTAGAATAGAATAGAATAGAATAGAATTAGAACAGAATAGAATAGAATAGAATAGAATAGAATAGAATAGAATAGTTGGAAGGGACGTTGGAGGTCATCTAGTCCAACCCCCTGCTCAGGCAGGAAACCCTATACCATTTTGGACAAACGGCTATCCAGTCTCTTCTTAAAAACTTCCAGTGTGGGAGCATCCACAATTTCTAGAGGCAGGCAGTTCTACTGGTTAATTGTTCTCTCTGTCAGGAAGTTTCTCCTTAGTTCTAGGTTGCTTCTCTCTTTGGTTAGTTTCCATCCGTTGCTTCTTGTCCTGCCTTCAGGCACTTTGGAGAATAGCTTGACTCCCTCTTCTTTGGGGCAGCCCCTGAGATACTGGAATACGGTTATCATGCCCCCCCCCTGTAGTCCTTTTCATTAAACTAGACATACCCAATTCCTGCAACCGTTCTTCGTATGTTTTAGCTTCCAGTCTCCTATTCATCTTGATTGCTCTTTTCTGCACACTTTCTAGAGTCTCAACATCTAATAAATACACAAATAAATAAACTGACATCTAACAAATACATAAATAAACTAACATCAAATAAATAAGAAGGAAGGAAGGAAGGAAGGAAGGAAGGAAGGAAGGAAGGAAGGAAGGAAGGAAGGAAAGAAAGAAAGAAAGAAAGAAAGAAAGAAAGAAAGAAAGAAAGAAAGAAAGAAAGAAAGAAAGAAAGAAAGAAAGAAAGAAAGAAAGAAAGAGGCTAAAACATATAAGGAACGGTTGCTTGAATTGGGGATGTCTAGTTTAATGAAAAGAAGGACGAGGGGTGACACGATAGCAGCCTTCCAATATCTCAGGGGCTGCCCCAAAGAAGAGGGAGTCAAGCTATTCTCCAAAGCGCCTGAAGGCAGGACAAGAAGCAACGGATGGAAACTAATCAAGGAGAGAAGCAACCTAGAACTAAGGAGAAACTTCCTGATAGTTAGAACAATTAACCAGTGGAACAACCTGCCTCCAGAGGCGGTGAATGGTCCAACACTGGAAGTTTTTAAGAAGACACTGGACAGCCATTTGTCTGAAATGGTATAGGGTTTCCTGCCTGAGCAGGGGGTTGGACTAGAAGACCTCCAAAGTCCCTTCCAACTGTTCTATTCTATTCTATTCTATTCTATTCTATTCTATTCTATTCTATTCTATTCTATTCTATTCTATTCTATTCTTCCATTCCATTCTATATTCTATTCCATTCTATTCTATTTTCTATTCCATTCCATTCTATATTCTATATTTTATTCTATATTCTATTCTATATTTTATTCTATATTCTATTCTATATTTTATTCTATATTCTATATTCTATTCTATATTTTATTCTATATTCTATTCTATTTTATTCTATATTCTATTCTATATTCTATTCTATTTTCTATTCCATTCCATTCTATATTCTATTCTATATTCTATTCTATTCTATTCTATTCTATTCTATTCTATGGAGGGAGGGAGGGAGGGAGGGAGGGAGGGAGGAAAGAAAGAAAGAAAGAAAGAAAGAAAGAAAGAAAGAAAGAAAACAATAAATAACTAGGAAGGTTGCAGACCAGAGAAAGGAATGGGGTAAAGACAGTTTCAGACGCAGCCCTGTCCTGGTCCCACCAGCTGGTCTTTTAGCCTGGAAGATGGAAAGGCTCGCAAAACAGATAATTGGGGGGGGGGGCTGTTGCTAAAAACCTCCCTAGACTAGAAACATCGACTGGGTGCCCTGCCTCTGATCAGTCCCCATCTTTATTATGTCTCTGAGTGGTTTTTAATCCTCCACCGTGATGATTACCGTCTGTCTCAGCAGCATCTTCAACTCCAAATGAGACAGCATGGAGCATCGGGCTTAGAAATGGAAAACGCCAGACAAAAGGAAAAAAAAACAGGTGATCAGAGAGGAAAAAAAAAAAATAGAGAGCGATCAGCTTCTTCCAGGCTGGCATCAATATAACTACAGGTTGTCCTCGGCTTACAACCACAGCTGAAGCCAAAATTTCTGTTGCTAAGCCAGGCGGTTGTTAACTAAGCTTTGCCTCACCTTACGACTTCTCTTGCGTTCTTAAGTGAATCCCTGCAGCGGTTAAGTTAATGACGTGGTTGTTAAGTGAATCCGGTTGACTTTGCTGGTCAGAGGGACAAAAGGGGGGGTCACGTGACCCCCGGGGACGCTGCGACCATCATAAATATGAACCGGTTTGAATTTTGATCACGTGACCAGACAGGGATGCTCCAAATGGTCGTAAGTGCAAAAAAACCTGAGGTAAGTCACTTTTTTCAGTGCCATTGTAACTTTGAACGGTCACTAAATGAACGGTTGTAAGTTGAGGACTTCTTGTTTCTAGGTTTTGTCCAGACTGACGGTCCCTTGCTGGCCCTCGAGGTAGGAGAGAAATGAATGGAAAATGTTGGAAAGTGTTTGTATTTTGCTTCTCCCAGCCGGGCTTCCTTTTGAACCCCGGAAGGTCCCCTGTAGCTTAAGAGCAGATTTCAACCCACAGAGGACAAAGCAGTGCACCACGGAGCATCGAGTTAACCTCTGGAACTCACCGCCACAAGAACAGTCCTCAAATATTTCTAAACTCTCATCAATCCTTCCTTGGGCCAAGAGGTCCCTTCATGGATCCAGGAAATCCTGGCTCGACATATCCAGGGGTACTTACAACTCAGATTCAAAGTTACGATGGTTGCCCCGACCACAGTCAGGTGACGGCACTCCAGACACTTTGATTTTGTTTGCCAGAGGCTCCCTAAGAAAATTGTAAATGACAATCCCGGGACGTTGGGATGCTGTTTATATAACGGTATATAAACAGAGAGCAAACCCCACTCCCTTCTAGCACTGATGATGTTACCTAGTATGGTAATGAAACGTCTGCAAGAAAACCACCAACCTCAGAGAGCACCAAGGACCCCACAGTCATAGTCCTTCTCCTCCTCTTCTTCCTCCTCCTCTTCCTCTTCCTCTCCACTAATTCCACTCCCTTCTAGCACTGATAATATTACCTAGTATGGTAATGAAACATCTGCAAGAAAACCACCCAGCTCAGAGAGCACCAAGGACCCCACAGTTCTCCTCTTTCTCCGCCTCTCCACAAACCTCCCTCCCTTCTAGCACTGATGACGTTACCTAGTTGGGTCATGCAACGTCTGCAAGAAAACAACTAAGCTCAGAGAGCACCAAGAACTCCACAGTCGTCATCGTCGTCATCCTCCTCCTCCTCCTCTCCACAAACCCCACATTCCCTTCTATCACTGATGACGTTACCTAGTTGGGTCATGAAATGTCTGCAAGAAAACAAGTAAGTTCAGAGAGCACCAAGGACCCCATAGTTGTTGTTGTTGTCCTCCTCCTCCTCCTCCTCCTTCTCTTTCTCCTCCTCCTCTCCACAAACCCCACATTCCCTTCTAGCACTGATGACGTTACCTAGTTGGGTCATGAAACGTCTGCAAGAAAACAAGTAAGTTCAGAGAGCACCAAGGACCCCATAGTTGTTGTTGTTGTCCTCCTCCTCCTTCTCTTTCTCCTCCTCCTCTTCACAAACCCCACATTCCCTTCTAGCACTGATGACGTTACCTAGTTGGGTCAAGGAACGTCTGCAAGAAAACCACCCAGCTCAGAGAGCACCCAGGACCCCACAGTCCTCCTCCTCTCTCCTCCTCCTCCTCCTCCTCCTCCTCTCTGCAAACCCCACTCTTAGCACTGATGATGTTACCTGGCTGGGTCATGAAATATCTGCAAGAAAACCACCCAGCTCAGAGAGCACCAAGGACCACACAGTACTCCTCCTCCTTCTCCTCCTCCTCCCCACAAGCCCCACTCCCTTCTAGCACTGATGATGTTGCCTAGTTGGATCATGAAACGCCTGCAAGAAAACCACCCAGCTCAGAGAGCACCCAGGACCCCACAGTTCAGCCCTGAGCTTCAAACGTTCTGTTCTATTGGCAGAACAAGATTTTGAGAAAGGGGCGGGGGTGCAACCAAAAGCCCAGCTATGGCTGCCCACCGCATGTCCCCCCCCCCCTTCATGTGCCCATCCTAGGGCCTTGCAGAGCCTGGGCCCCTCTGGGCACCATCTGCAAGCCCTCCATGCCCGTCCGTGGCCTCCTTCTGTGGTTACTATAGAGACACTAATGTGGCCATTAGCAGTGTTTACCAGGCAGAGCTGGGCAGACAGATGGTGGCCTCCACTCCACCTGAAGCTGATTTGATGTTTTCCAGCCCAGGCTGGGATTTGGGGCTTGGCAAGGATTAGAGAGGAGGGTTAAAATTTACACATCTGTTGTGAATCTGAAACAGGAGCCGTTCCTCCAGGTTAGAAGGATTAAGTGGCCCAGCAGCCGCCAAGGTCTCACATGGAGATGAGGGCTGGAGAGAGCTTTCGCTGGTTTTGGAGTCTCTGGGGAGAGAGGAAGGAAAGGAGGAGAGGGAGAAAGGAAGGAAATGGACAAATAGAAGGACCAAGAGAGAGAGGGAGGGAGGGAGGGGAGGAAGGAGGAAGAGGAAAACAGGGAGGGAGGGAGGGAAGAAGGAAGGAAGGAAGGAAGGAAGGAAATGGAGAAAGGAAGGGAAGACAGCAAGGCAGGAAAAGAGAGAGAGAAAAAAAGAAAGAAAGAAAGAAAGAAAGAAAGAGGAAAGGAAAAGAGGGAGGGAAGAAGGAAATGAGAGGAAGAAAGAGAAGAAAGAAAGGGAAGAAGGGGAAGATAGCAAGGGATGAAGAGAGACAGAAAGAAAGAAAGAAAGAAAGAAAGAAAGAAAGAAAGAAAGAAAGAAAGAAAGAAAGAAAGAAAGAAAGACAGGAAAGATATAGAAAAAAGAAAAAAGAGGAAAGGAAAAGAGGGAGGGAGGGGGGAAATGAGAAAGGAAGAAAGAGAAGAAAGAAAGGGAAGAAGGGGAAGATAGTAAGGGAGGAAGAGAAAGAAAAGAAAAGAAAGAAAAAGAAAGAAAGAGAAAGGAAGGAAGGAAGGAAGGAAGGAAGGAAGGAAGGAAGGAAGGAAAGAAAGAAAGAAAGAAAGAAAGAGAAAGAAAGAAAGAAACAAAGAAAGAAAGAAAAAGAAAGAAAGAAAGAAAGAAAAGTAACTCTCTCCACCTGCTTTTTTAATTTGCCTCCATCTACTTTCCGGATAGCTCCCAGCATCATCCAGAGGCTAGAAAAAATTTAGAATAGAATAGAATAGAATAGAATAGAATAGAATAGAATAGAATACAATAGAATACAATACAATACAATACAATACAATACAATACAATACAATACAATACAATACAACAGACAAGAATGGAATGGAATGGAATGGAGTGGAATCAGAACAGAGATGGAAGGGACCCTGGAGGTCTTCTAGTCCAGCCCCCTGCTCACGCAGGAGAACCTATACCATCTCAGACAAGTGACTGTCCAGTCTCTTCTTAAAAACTTTCAGTGACAGAGCGCCCACAATTTCTGAAGGAAAATTGGCAACAATATAAAACTTGCTGCCTGTGGAATGTGCTGGCACAAATGCGTCTAGGTACTCCTCGACTTATAACCATTCATTTAGTGACCATTTGGCGTTACAACAGCACTTGAAAAAAGTGAATTATGACCGTTTTTCACACTCACAACCACTGCAGCAGCAGCATCCCCCCGTGATCAAAATTGGGACGCTTGGTGACTGGTTCACATCTGCGACAGTTTTCGGTGTCCCCAAGGGGGTCACGTGATCCCCCTTTTGCGTCCTTCTGAGAAGCAAAGTCAATGGGGGAAGCCAGATGGTGGTCCTCAACTTACAACAGTTTGTTTAGTGACCGTTCAAACGTAAACAGCGCTGAAAAAAAGCGATGTACATCATTATTCACACTTATGACCCTTATAGCATCCCTATGGTCAGGTGATTTGCTTTTGGATGCTTGACAACTGACTCACATTTATGATGGTCGCAATATCCTGGAGTCATGTGATCCCCTTTTTGTGACAAGTGAAGTCAATGGGGAAGCTGGATTCACTTAATGACAGTGGTTACTAATTTCACAACTCCAGTGCTTCGCTTAACAAACATGCCAAGAAAAGTCATAACATGGAGCAAAACTCACTGAATCAATGTCTCACTTAACCACATAAAGTTTGGGCTCTGTAGTGGTCATAGGTTGAGGACTGCCTGTACTAACGGAGCAACTGCAGCGATTTGCAAAAAAGGTCGTAAAATGGGGTCAAAACTCACATAACAAAGGTGTCCCATTTTGCCACGGGCTTCACCACACTCAGCCTCTTCTACAAATGATATGCACATTAACCACAATTAATTTTTTTTTTTTTTAGTTAATGGAGGGAAACTAATCAAGGAGAGAAGCAACCTAGAACTAAGGAGAAATTCATGAGTGGGTGGCCAAGCGGCTGAATTTTGATCACGTGACCAAATGCTGCAAGAGTCATAAGTATGAAAAGTGATCATAAGTCACTTTTTTCAGTGCTGTTGTAACTTTGAATGGTTAATAATAATAATAATAATAATAGTAATAAAGTTGGAAGGGACCTTGGAGGTCATCTAGTCCAACCCCCTGCTCAGGCAGGAAACCCTATACCATTTCAGACAAATGGCTGTCCAGCCTCTTCTTAAAAACTTCCAGTGTTGGAGCATTCACCACCTCTGGAGGCAGGTTGTTCCACTGGTTAATTGTTCTCACTGTCAGGAAGTTTCTCCTTAGTTCTAGGTTGCTTCTCTTTTTGATTATTTTCCACCCATTGCTTCTTGTCCTGCCTTCAGGTGCTTTGGAAAATAGCTTAATTCCCTCTTCTTTATGGCAGCCCCTGAGATATTGGAAGACTGCTATCATGTCCCCCCTCGTCCTTCTCTTCGTTAAACTAGACATACCCAATTCTAGCAACCGTTCCTTCTATGTTTTAGTCTTCAGTCCCCTGATCATCTTTGTTGCTCTTCTCTGCACTCTTTCTAGAGTCTCAACATCTTTTTTACATCGTGGTGACCAAAACTGGATGCAGCATTCCAAGTGTGGCCTTTCCAAGGCCTTGGGAAGTGGTATTAATAAACTTCAACTCCCAGAATTCCTCAGCCGTTCCACCTCTGTTATTCTGTCATTCTGTTTCTTATTGAGAAAATTTATATGGCCACCCAATTTAGACTCCAGGTGGCTTTCAGAAATTAAATCCTAAATACAAACACCAAGACATCCACACTCATTTTTTTCAGTGCGGTGATAACTTCAAACAGTCACTAAGTGAATGATTATAAGTTGAGCACTGGCTATTTTGGGGAAGAGGGCTAGCCAAGGAGCGACAGATATCCCATGTAGCAGTCCTGTCTTGTTCTTAAACTGAAATTGGACCGGTCAGTTTTCCCCAGAGGACCTTTCTTCAACTAGAGACAGGCTCTCCAAATCTGGCAACTTTCAGACTTGAGGACTTCAGCTCCCAGAATTCCCTGTTCCTTCTTCAAGTTAAGTTTGGAGACCCCTGGACTACAGGGCTAAATCAGAGCAGCCAATTTCCCCCGTCCCTTTAATTCAGCACCATGGGGACTAGAACCTTACTTTATTTCCAAGATAAGGGCCTGCGGGAGACACAGCACCGAAACCTCATCCAGCACACCAAAAGTTGTGAGATTTAAGTTTCTGCCCAATGCCAGCGAGCAAACAACTCTTTCTCTCTTTTTAAATTTTAAATTTCCCCATTCTGGGCGTTGAAGTCCACAAGTCCTTGAAGTTGCCGAATGTGGAGACCATGAGGACTAGAAGACCTCCAAGATCCTTTCCAACGCTAGACCCACGTTCAAAAGGAGCTTAAGCGACCGGTCACCAGCAGATTGGAAGGATTAAAAGGAGCACAGGGGATCGGCCTCCCATCCCATAACATTTGTGGGGTGGCTGTGACCTACCCTTGCAGTCAAAACAGGAAACAGGCAGAACTGTGGTGAGGATCAGAATTTGTCCTGTTCAAGGACAGGATACCACCAGGTGCAAATGCCGAAGGCAGGTGGTGTCCAGATGTGGCTTGTGAAATAGAAATGGCAGGCAAAATGAGTAGGGGGGGGGTTCCCTCAACTTACAACAGTTCGCTTGCAGTGTTTCTCAACCTTGACAATTTTAAGGCATGTGGACTTCAACTCCCAGAATTCCACAGCCAGCAATGCTGGCTGTGGAATTCTGGAGTTGAAGTCCACATGCCTTAAAATTGTCAAGGTTGAGAAACACTGGTAGTGACTGTTCTAAGTTACAACAGCACTCTAAAAAAAAGTGACTTAGGACCATTTTTCACACTTATGACCGTAGCAGCGTCCCTACAGACGTGATCAAAATGTGAACAGTTGGCCACTGATTCATATTTATGACGGGTTGCAGCGTCCCCGGGGTCACGTGAGTCACCTTTTGCGATCTTCTGACAGGCAAAGTCAATGGGGGAAAGCCAGATGCACTTAACAACCGTGTTACTCACTTAACAACTGCAGTGGTTTGGCTTAACGACTGTGTCAAGAAACGCCGTCAAATGGGTCAAAACTCACCAAACAGGTTTCTCACTTAACCCCGTAAATTTTGGGCTCCATTGTGGTCGTATGTTGAGGACTTCCTGTATGGGCAGTTCTCAACTTATAAACATTCAGTTAGAGCAGGGGTCTTTAAACTTGGCCCTTTTAGGACTTGTGGACTTCAACTCCCAGGATTCTTCAGCCACACATGCCTGCCTGGCTGAGGAATTCTGGGAGTTGAAGTCCACACGTCCTAAAAGGGCCAAGTTTGAAGACCCCTGCTTTAGAGAGAACCTTTGCAAAGACTTTCCAGCAAGTTCTAATCTTCTTTGTTTAAAATAAAGAGGGTTAAATGCAGGTTAAACAAACAAGTTTGTGCTCTTTCCTAAAAGTAGTACAGGTGGTCCTCAAAGTATAACCGTTCGTTTAGTGACTGTTTGAAGTTACAATGGCACTGAAAAAAGTGACTTAGGACTGTTTTTCACACCTACGACCGTTGCAGCCTCCCCATGAGTCACATGATCAAAATTCAGAGGCTTGGCAACTGACTCGTATTTATGACGGTGACAGAATCCCCGGGGGTTGTGTGATCCCCTTTTGTGAGCTTCTGACAAGCAAAGTCCAAAGCCAGATTCCCCTAGCAGCTGTGCTACTAACATAACAACTGCAGTGATTCACTTAGCAACGTGGGGCAAAAGTCACTTAGCTGTCTCGCTTAGCAACAGAAATTGTGGGGTCAATTGTGGTTGTAAGTCGAGGACTACCTGTAAACCTGTGAATGTAAGCAGCCTGCTTGCTTATCTGTCTGTCTGTCTGTCCATCCAACTCTGATTCTGTTCTATTCTATTTATTCCAATTTCTATTCTATTCTATTCTATTCCTTATTCTATTCTATTCCTTATTCTATTCTATTCTATTCTATTCTATTCTATTCTATTCTATTCTATTCTATTCTACTCTACTCTACTCTACTCTACTCTATTTTATATTCTATTCTATTTATTTTCTATTCTATTTTCTATTCTATTCTATTCTATTTTATATTCTATTCTATTTTATATTCTATTCTATTCTATTCTATTCTATTCCATTCTTCTATTCTATATTATTCTGTTCTATCTTGTCCCATCCTGTCCTATACTGTTCTATTCTATTCTATTCTATTCTATTCTATTCTATTCTATTCTATTCTATTCTATTCATTCCAATTTCTATTCTATTCTATTCTATTCTATTCTATTCCATTCCATTCCATTCCATTCCATTCTTCTATTCTATATTATTCTGTTCTATCTTGTCCCATCCTGTCCTATCCTGTTCTGTTCTATTCTATTCTATTCTATTCTATTCTATTCTATTCTATTCTATTCTATTCTATTCTATTCTATTCTATTCTATTCTATTCTATTCTATTCTACTCTACTCTACTCTATTTTATATTCTATTCTATTTATTTTCTATTCTATTTTCTATTCTATTCTATTTTATATTCTATTCTATTTTATATTCTATTCTATTCTATTCTATTCTGCTCTGCTCTGCTCTGCTCTGCTCTGCTCTGCTCTGCTCTGTTCTGTTCTGTTCTATTCTACTCTACTCCATATTCTGTCCTGTCCTCTCCTGTCCTATTCTATTCTGTTCTGTTCCATTCTGTTCCGTTCTATTCCATATTCTGTTCTATTCTGTTCTGTTCTATTCATCCATTTATGAGACACACAATTTGTCTGGGTCCATCAGGGCTTAGATGTCCAGATGCAGGACAAGGCTAAAAGGCCAGGATGATCTGCATCCAGGGCCCCTCCCGGAGGTGGGGGTGCACCCAGCAGCCTGACATAGGTAGCAGGACCTCTGGGGATCCCATCCCTCTGACCACCTCTCCCCTCACATTGTCCATCATCCTGTTTTACATCATTTGTAGGGCAGACCGTAAAGATATGGCCGGCAGATTCTTTCAAAATGGCATTTGGGGAGGGGGGCATCCGTGATGCAGCTGCCCAGATGTGCAGCTTTGATTCCATCACACGGGGGGGGGGGCACCGTGGCCCTCCTGACCTCAAGACGAGGCCCATCACACAGCTGCCAATAACTAAAGCATCTTCTGGAGGAAAAGGAGACTTGTGGCCGTTAGCCATCCATCTTTCCTAATTGGAGGAATTCAGGGCTCTCGGTTCGTGGGGGACCCCGGCCGAGTAAAAGTCACCCTCTCGTCTCCCTCGCAGGGGTCCCCATTGTCACCTGATTGACAGTAGAATGGGAAGGGGGGGCTGGGTGTCCTCTGAATGAAAGGATGGGCGAACGGAAGGGGTCCCACCAAGTCAGCCTCTCTACAGATAGCCACAAAGGTCAGGAGAGCTGTTCCCGCTTAGTTGAGTGGTCTTGAAGCCCCCGCCCACCCAACACCTTCCCCAGACCTGTTGCTAGCAGCTTTTCTTTCCGGGCCCCACCCCATGGGAGGAGACTCTTATTCTGAAACCCAGGCTCCATCTATGATGTAATTGTCCCTTTGCCATAGTACCAGGGAGAGGGTGGGCAGCCAGCCGCTCATTGGCCCTCCTGAAGGGGGGGGAGGAAGCAGAAAGGCCCAACTGTCTCACGGTCGCCCCTCCAAGCCCCTCCCAGCTGTCTTCCTCACAGACTATAAAAAGGGGGTCCCATAGCTCAGGGTGCTCTCCGGCGATCCCCCCACCTGGCAGAGGCTGACTTTTGAGGGACAGGTGAGAAAGTGGATTTCTTTTCTTTAAATCTCAGCAGGAGGGTGAGGAGGGGGCTGGAAGGAAGGAAGGAAGGAAGGAAGGAAGGAAGGAAGGAAGGAAGGAAGGAAGGAAGGAAGGAAGATGTGAATGGGGGAAGGAAGGAGGGAGAGAGGGAGGGAAGGAAGGAAGGAAATAAAGGAAGAAAAGGTAAAGGGGGAGGGAGGAAGGAAAAGGAAGGAAGGAAGGAAGGAAGGTGTGAATGGGGAAGGAAGGGAGGAAAAGAAAAAGAAAGGAAGGTGTAAATGGGGGAAAGGAAAGAAGGAAGGAAGGTGTGAATGCGGGAAGGACAGAGGGAGAGGGAGGGAAGGAAGGAAATAAAGGAAGAAAAGGTGTGAAAGGGGGAGGAAGGAAGGTGTGAATGGGGAAGGAAGGGAGGAAAAGAAAAAGAAAGGAAGATGTAAATGGGGGAAAGGAAAGAAGGAAGGAAGGTGTGAATGAGGGAAGAAAGGAAGGAGAGAGGGAGGGAAGGAAGGAAAGAAGGAAGGAAGGTGTGAATGAGGGAAGGAAGGAGGGAGAGAGGGAGGGAAGGAAGGAAATAAAGAAGAAAAGATGTGAAAGGGGGAAGGAGGAAGGAAGGTGTGAATGGGGAAGGAAGGGAGGAAAAGGAAAAGAAAGGAAGGTGTGAATGGGGAAGGAAGGACAAGAAAAATGAAGGGAGCTGTGAAAGGAGGAATGAAGGAGAGAGGGAGGGAAGGAAGGAAATAAAGGAAGAAAAGGTGTGGAAGGAAGGAAGGAAGGAAGGAAGGAAGGAAGGAAGGAAGGAAGGAAGGAAGGAAGGATCATTTTCCAACGCAACCCAAGCAGTTTCTTTAGGTAAATATAAGCATGATTCTTGGCGTGTGTGTGTGTGTGTGTGTGAATTTGTGTATGTGTTCCTGTTGTTGTTGTTTTTTTTAACCCAGACTCCTCAAACCCAACAACATCTTGTGCTGAAGCAAAAGAAACAGGCTTCAGCTGAAAGCCAGCCCTCCAAAATTTCTGGGGTGTCCAGAACAACTGAACAAAGTTATTCCTTCCCATTCAGGAAAAACCTATCTGGAGCCCCCAAGAGTTCTTCCCAGGGTCTACATTCAGGTAGGACAAGCTGAGTTGAGTCCTTGGACTAGCCCACCTCCTCCCGGTGTCCCAAGAGGAGAACCCTGAGATTTAATGTAATAATAATAATAATAATTTATTTATTTATTTATTTATGAGACTTATATACCGCTTTAAGTGCAAGCACTCTCTAAGCGGTGTACACCAGTAAGCAATGTATATATATATATATATATATATTTACATTGCCCCCAACAATCTGGGTCCTCATTTTACCTACCCCGGAAGGATGGAAGGCTGAGTCAACCTTGAGCCGGTGAGATTTGAACCGCTGACCTGCTGAACTGTCAGCTAAAGTGGCCTGCAGTACTGCACTCTAACTGCTGCACCACCTCGGCTCTTATAATGATGATGATGATGATGATGATGATGTTGGAAGAGACCATGGAGGTCATCTAGTCCAACTCCCTGCTCAGGCAGGAAACCCTACACCATTTCGGACAAATGGCTGTCCAGTCTCTTCTTAAAAACTTCCAGTGTTGGGGCATTCACCGCTCCTGGAGGCAGGTTGTTCCACTGGTTAATTGTATTTAATTCACTTTTTTCCCCCCAAACCAGATGACGCTTCTGGTGCCTCCTTTTCACTTTCCACCTAACTTAGCCTGCCAACAAATAGCCCAGAATTGGGGGGGGGGGTTGGGTTGCAGCTTCCTGGTTCCCCCTCACCCCTTTAAAAAAATCCATTTGTGTAGGACGCAATAAGAACTCCTCTTTGGGCAGGGGGGGTTGTCTAGAACAGTGGTTCTCAACCTTTCTAATGCCGTGACCCCATAATATAGTTCCCCATGTTGTGGTGACCCCCAAGTGGGTGTGGCCACCAATAAGAGGGAGTAGGACAGCTAGGGAAAAGGGAACAAAATGGCGGACAGCGTGGTTTGGCGACCCCCGTGAAATGGTCATTTGACCCCAAATGGGGTCCCAACCCACAGGTTGAGAACCACTGGTCTAGAAGATCTCCGAGGGCCCCATCCAGAGCTAGGCTTCTACGATTCTGTGCTGGGTCTTTAAAGAGAATCTCTCTCTCTCTCTCTCTCTTTTTTAAAAAAAAATATCTCTGTTTCATTTTTTTTAAAAGAATCCACCCAGGCAAAGAAAAAAAAAACACCTTTGTTAGATTTGCAGAAAATTGTGCCATTGAAGTGTCTGTGTGTCCAGCTCTCTGTGGGCGGTTCAGATGTGTATATACAGGTAGTCCCTGATTTATGACCACAACTGAGCCCAAAATTTATGTTGCTAAATGAGAAATGTGTTAAGTGAGGTTTTACCCCGTTTTACAACCTTTCTTTTCCCCCGGTCGTTAAGTGAATCCTTGAAGTTGTTAAGTGAGTAACACGATTGTTAAGTGGATCGAGCTTCCCCGTTGACTTGGCTCATCAGAAAGTCACGTGGCTCCAGGGACCCTGCAGCCGTCATAAATACGAGTCAATGGCCAAGCGTCTGAAATTTGGAACACGGAACCCTGGGGCTGCGGCTACGGTCGTGAAGTGTGAAACACGGTCGTAAGTCCCTTTGGTTCCCAGCTCCGTTGTAACTTCAAACGGTCACTAAATGAACTGATGTAAGTCGAGGACGGCCTGTCTTAGGCCGTTTGTCATTCTCTTAAAGTCAAACTTTCTGTCTGCCTGACCCTCAGCGGCTCAGCTTTTTTTAACTCGAGAGCTTTTAGGATCCCTGCCAACCGCCCGCTATTTTACAAGCCATGATTAATTTAAGAGAAGGGAAGGTCTGATCGTTCCTTCAAACCCAGGATTGTCTCAGCTTCTTTTCTACTGATTTGTTCTCTTAAAATGCTTTCCCCCCCCCCACTCCCCAGGAAAGCTAAAGCTGACCGAAAAGCTAATATCTACCAGAAAACACCGCCGTGAAAAGGCTAAAATGTAAAACCCGAAGGACCAATAAAATAAATACACAGTAGTAGTAGTAGTAATAATAATAATAATAATAATAAAGTTGGAAGGGACCTTAGAGGTCATCTAGTCCAACCCCCTGCTCAGGCAGGAAACCCTATACCAGTGGTTCTCAACCTGTGGGTCGGGACCCCATTTGGGGTCGAACGACCATTTCACGGGGGTCGCCAAACAACGCAGTCCACCATTCCCCCCCCCTTTTCCTTAGCTGTGCTACTCCTTTTTATTCCATTGGCTTTTGAAAGCCAATAGAATAGACTCTCTTGAATAGAGTCTAATTCTATTGGCTTTCAAAAGCCAATAGGAATTGTCCAGGCTGTCTCTGCCCTGCTGAGCCCGCCAAAAGTCCCATTCTGCAAACGGTGCTGCACCAGTTGAGTAGTCCTCGACTTACGACCGGTTGAGTAGTCCTCGACTTATGACCGGTTGGGGGTTGCGGCATTAAAAAGGCTGAGAACCACTGCCCTATACCATTTCAGACAAATGGCTGTCCAGTCTCTTCTTCAAAACTTCCAGTGTTGGAGCACTCACCGCTTCTGGAGTTATGAGGCACAAAGAGTCACGTCCAGGTTTAAACCTAGTTTGGAAGCAATCAACTACCTTCTAACCAGGAAAAAAAAAGTCCTGGTTCTCCAGCACAAAAAAAAGAGAGACAAAATTATCCGGTTATGTCTCTTATGCTCCTACCCAGACAATCTTGCATACAGCTAGTCCTCAAATTATGACCACAATTAGGACTAGATTTTCTGTTGTTAACTGAGGATGTGGTTAAGTGAGTTGTCACGGATTTTTACAATCTTTTTGGCAACGATTGTTAAGCAAATCACTGTGGTTCAGGGAATCACATGGGTCGCTAACTGAATCTGGCTTCTCCCCATTGACTTTGCTGGTCAAAAAGGCTAGCTGATAAAGTCACAAATGGGGATCACATGACTCTGGGGTCCTACAACTGTCATAAGTCCATGTCAGTTGCCAAGGGCCCAAATTTCGATCACGTGACTGTGGGGAATGCAGCGACGGCCGTAAGTGTGAGGACAGACTGGTCATAATTCATTTTCTGCAGCGCCGTCATTTAACTGTTGCTCAATGCACTTTTTCAGTGCCGTCGTAATATTAAAAGGTCACTAAATGAACCGTCATAAGTCGATGACTCCCTGTACTCATGTTCTAAAATCATATAACTGAAGCAAGTACAGGGAGTCCTCGACTTACGACGATTTGTTTAGTGACCGTTCAAAGTTACGACTGCTGGAAAAAAGCGACTGATGACCATTTGTCATGCTTACGACCGTTGCTGCCTTCCTCCAGCGGTTGCGTGATCAAAATTCAGACGCTTGACAATTGACTCATATTTACGACCGTTGTAGTATCCTGATTCTCTTTTGTGACCTTCGGACAAGCAAAGTCAATGGGGAAAAGCCAGATTCGCTTAACAGCCGTGTGACTCACTTAATGACTGTAGTGATTCACTTCACAGATGTGGCAAGAAAAGTCGTAAAATGGGGCAAAACTCACTTAACAAATTTCTCACTTAGCAAAATAAATTCTGCACTCAGCGGTGGTCATAAATCTATCTATAATAATAATGATATAATGATGATGATGATGATGGTGATGATGATGATGATGATAAGAGAACAGAATAGAATAGAATAGAATAGAATAGAATAGAATAGAATAGAATAGAATATGAAAGAAAGAATAGAATAGAATAGAATAGAATAGAATAGAATAGAATAGAATAGAATAGAATAGAATAGAATAGAATAGAATAGAATGAGCTGGAAGGGATTTTGGATGTCATCTAGTCCAACCCCCTGCTCAGACAGGAAACCCTATCCCATTTCAGACAAATGGCTGTCAGTCTCTTCTTAAAAGCTTCCAGTGTTGGAGCACCCACAGCTTCTGGAAGCAAGCAGTTCCACTGGTTAATTGTTTTCACTGTCAGGAAGTTTCTCCTTAGTTCCAGGTTGCTTCTCTCCTTGGTTAGTTTCTTTGGAGAATAGCTTGACTCCCTCTTCTTTGGAGCAGCCCCTGAGATATTGGAATGCGGTTATCCTGTCCCCCCTCGTCCTTCTCTTCTAGTACTTTTCTCCCAATCTTTCTCTTTGCAGGATCTTCCACTATAAGCATGGCAGGGCAGGCCCTTTTCTTTTGCTCCTAAACTAAATTAAACTAAATTAAGGCCTTAATTATGTCCTTTTAATTTAATTAGCCAGTTATCCCTTGCCATCAATAAATGTCCGTCTTCAAAGCGTTTCCACAGACCAGGGCCCACTTCACTAACTCCCCGAGGATGGCTGTGACTTATTTTATAGCCCTTAAAGTATTTTTTTTAAAATCACTTTGCATCCAAAGGGTTCAAGGAAGTAGTTTACAGGTACATAAAAACTATCCATCTCTCTCTCTCTCAGAATATTTAAACCTCCGGTGAACAGTGAAGGCCGTAACCGGGATCTCATTGACAAGACCGTTGCCATCCTAATTATTTGCACGGTTATGATGCAAAGTCGTTTGGGGTTATTGCCAAATGCAAATCGACCAATAACTAATCTATATATTTTAATTAGCCTGCCTAGGTCTTTGAGGGTCAGTGATGATTTAAGCAAAATATTGGACAGAAAAAGAAAGAGGAAGTTTTTCAGACTTTTCAGGACTCTGGACAGCTCCCGAGTAATCTATGAAGCAGCGTCATTGCCCAGTCTTCTCCGTGAAATACAAAGCCCATCATCCTCAGAGAAGACAGCCCCTGGCTGGAATGACTGGGGGAAAGGATTAGGGACTTTGTTTCTGTGTTTTAGGAGCAATTCTTGGCCCAGCCAGGCTGGCCAGCCACAATCAGTTTTGTATCAGTGTATCGACTTATCAGTATGATCACAGCTGAGCTCAAAATTTATGTTGTTAAGTGAGACATTTGTTAAGTCAGCTTTGCCCCATTTTGTGACCTTTCCTGATGTTAAGTGACTGACTGCAGATGTTCAATTAGTAACCCGGTTGTTAAGTGAATCAGGCTTCCCCCGTTGACTTTGCTTGTCAGAAGGTCGCAAAAGGGGAACGCAAGACTCTGGGACGCTGCAGCCGTCGTAAATATGAGTTAGCTGCTGAGCATCTAAATGTTGATCACATGACTACGGGGATGCTGCAACTGTCATAAGTGTGATAAACAATCATCTTTTAAGAGGAGACTGGACAGCCATTTGTCAGAAATGGTATAGGGTTTCCTGCCTGAGCAGGGGGTTGGACTAGATGACCTTCAAGGTCCCTTCCAACATCATCATCATCATCATTATTATTATTATTACTATTATTATTATTATTATTAGTCACAGTCACTAAACGAACTGCTATGTTGAGGGGTACCTGTACTTTTTTTGACGGGGGAACAAATTCTAAAAATAATGCTTGTCATCAAATTGGAATTTAAATTTGGGGGCTGGGGGGGGGAATGGAAAATATTTTATTTTATTTATTTGTAAAATTGGTTAGCCACTCATCTTACCACAGGGTAACTCTGAGCAGTTTACAATTTTGCAGAGCGTCCACTTCTCCTGAAGTTTGATTGGCTCAGACAGATACATCCAGACATCTTGCGCACAGCTTAATATTTGCCAAAAATAAAAAAATAATGGGTGGTCTCTGGTTAAATAATAATAGTAATAGAGGCGGTGTTTATTTCTTGGTGTAATTGATTGATGTTGCATCATTCATTCCGGCTCTCCAATTGGTGTACAGTAGGGGGTCTTCAAACTTGGCCCCTTCATGACTTGCGGACTTCAACTCCCAGAATTCCTCAGCCAACCCTGTTTGATTTCAACAGGGATCTTCAACCTTGGCCCTTTTATGACTTGCAGACTTCAACTCCCAGAATTCCTCAGCCAGCGTGCACAAGTCATAAAAGGGCCAAGGTTGAAGATCCCTGGTGTACAGGAAGTCCTCGACTTACAACCACAGTTGAGGCCAAAGTTTGTGTTGCTGAGCAAGACTATTAAGTGAGTTTTGCCCCATTTTACAATCTTTCTTGCCACAGTCATAAAGTGAATCACTGCAGTTGTTATGGGAGTAACCCGGTTGTGAAGTGAATCTGGCTTCCCCACTGACTTTGCTTGTCGCAAAAGGGGATCACGTGACATCTGCGGACACGGCAACCGTCATAAATAGGAGCCAGTTGCCAAGTGGAGAATTTTGACCACATGACCCTGGGAATGTTGCAACAGTCATTAAGTGTGAAAAATGGTCAAAAGTCCTTTTTTTCAGTGCCGCTGTAGCTTTGAATGGTCACAAAATGAAATGTTGTAAGTCCAGGACTGTCTGTATTGTGTAGGAATTTACCGACTTTATGTAATTTGATCCTGACCGGCTCAAGGTTGACTCAGCCTTCCATTCTTCTGAGGTCGGTAAAATACCCAGATTGTTGTGGGGGGGGGGAGACAAGATGCTGACTCTGTAAACCGCTTAGAGAGGGATGTAAAGCATTGGGAAGCGGTATATATGTTTAAGTGCTATCACTATCTATCTATCTATCTATCTATCTATCTATCTATCTATCTATCTATCTATCTATCTATCTATCTATCTATCATATCATCTATATCTATCTATCTATCATATCATCTATCTATCTATCGTCTATCGTATCATCTATTTATCATATCATCTATATTTATCGTATCATCTATGTATCTATGTATCTATCTATTGTATCATCTGTTTGTCTATCTATCTCTATCTATTTATCTATATCTATCTGTATCATCTATCTGTCTGTCTATATCTATCTATGATATTTTATTGTATCATCTATCTATCGTATCATCTATCTGTGTGTATCTCTCTCTCTTTCTCTTTCTCTCTCTCTCTCTCTCTCTCTCTCTCTCTATATATATATATATGTATCATCTGTCTGTCTGTCTGTCTATCTATCTATCATATCTATTTATTGTATCATCTACCTATTGTATCATCTATCTATCATATCATCTATCTGTGTCTATCTATCTATATCTATCTATCTATCTATCTATCTATCTATCTGACTATTTATCTATATCTATCTATCTATCTATCTATCTATCTATCTATCTATCTATCTATCTGACTATCTGTATCATCTGTCTATCTATCTATCTGTCTGTCTATCTATCTATCTATCTATCTATCTATCTATCTATCTATCTATCTATCTATCTATCTACCATCTCTCTCTCTTCTATCTACAATATCTATCACTGTCTATCCGTCTGTCTATCTGTCAATATTCTCTCTCTCTTTCTCTTTCTCTCAAGAGGTCTAGCGGCACAGGGGTTAGAGTAGAGTATTACAGGTTAATTCTGCCGACTGCTAGGAATTCGATCTTGACCGGCTCAAGGTTGACTCAGCTTTCCATCCTTCCAAGGTCATTAAAATGAGGATCCAGATTGTTGGGGGGGGGGGAAATAGGCTGACTCTGTAACCACTTAGAGAGGATTGTAAAGCACTGTGCAGCAGTATATATATATATGTGTGTGTAAGTGCTATTGCTATTCTAAACCCTCCCTAACTGGGTTCTGGTAACAGGTGAGGCAAAGGTACAGCTGGATCCTACCTTGAAGGCTATCAGATAAATCCAGGATTACCTTGTTTGTCAGATTGTGTTCCTGATAGACGGCCTTGCCCTTGTGCCCTTTTGAGTCCCTGTGACTTGTTTATTCTCCACAAGTGACAATGAGGAGTCTCAAAGGCCTTGGCTAGGGGTAGGCAACCTTGGCTCTTTTATGACTGGTGGACTTCAACTCCCAGAATTCCTGAGCCAGCCACGCTGAGGGGAAAGGGAGAGGTTTCCAAGCTGAGCCAGGCTGGCTCAGGAATTCTGGGAGTTGAAGTCCACGAGTCATGAAGCGGCCATAGTTCCCCATGTTGGCTCAGGAATTCTGGAAGTTGAAGTCCACGAGTCATAAAAGAGCCAAGATTGCCTACCCCTGGCCTTGGCTATGGGGACCTTGACAAAAAGCATGATCTCACAACTTCTAGATCAGGGGTCCCTAACCCCCGATCCGTGGACCAGCACCGGGCTGTGGCATGTCAGCAACTGGTCCACACAAACAAGCAAAGCCCCATCCATGGGATCCAGGCAGCACATAAAACCACACACCCTCCAGTCCGTGAAAAAACCTCTCCCCACGGAAACGGTTCCTGGTGCCCAAAAGGTTGGGGACCTCTGATCTAGATCTCCCTCTCTTCCTCTCCACCTCTTCAATCCTTTGGTCCAGCAGAGATACAAGCCACGTTCCCACAACAAGCTAGTCCCGACGAGGGGCAGGTGTATAGAAGCATTGACCCATGGTTCATTATTAACCTCAGTCAGGATTCTGGAGAGGGTTTTTTCATGGCTGAGTGGATCGAATTACAGGTTATCCTTGATTTACGTTCAGTTGCTCAGTGACCACTCAAAAGTTACAACAGACCCCCCCTCTCAAAAGGTATTGGTAGTCCTCGGCTTACGTCCATTCGTTTAGTGACTGTTTGAAGTTACAACGGCCCTGGAAAAAAGTGACCAGGTGATAGAGAGAAAGGGGGCAGTTTGCGCTTCAACTTTAAAAAAACAAACCCAGAAAGAGTACAGAGAAGAGCAACAAAGAGGATTAGGGGACTGGAGGCTAAAACATACAAGGAACGGTTGCTGGAATTGGGAATGTCTAGTAGTTTAATGAAGAGAAGGACGAGGGGGGACAGGATAGCAGTGTTCCAATATCTCAGGGGCTGCCTCAAAGAAGAGGGAGTCAAGCTATTCTCCAAAGCGCCTGAAGGCAGGACAAGAAGCAACGGATGGAAACTGATCAAGGAGAGAAGCAACCGAGAACTAAGGAGAAACTTCCTGACAGTGAGAACAATTAACCAGTGGAACTACCTGCCTCCAGAAGCAGTGAATGCTCCAACACTGGAAGTTTTGAAGAAGAGACTGGACAGCCGTTTGTCTGAAATGGTATAGGGTTTCCTGCCTGAGCAGGGGGTTGGACTAGATGACCTCCAAGGTCCCTTCCAACATTATTACTATTATTATTATTATTATAACAAAAACATCTCTTTGCTGTGTTTGGGCAAAAGGAAAGAGAAGGGGGGGAGAGCTCAGACTTTCAAACAGCTTCAATGAAAGTCAGATGAATTCTTAGCGGCAAAACCCTAATTTAAGGCTTACGATGGGAGCACAGGCTTCCATTTCTCCATGATTGGCCGAGCGCATGGTTGTGCAACCAGGAAAGGAGTAAAACCTCATTAGAGATGCCCTCCCTGGGTGATGAGAGCCGGTCACTCAGTTGGGTGTCCTTAAAGGGCGAAAAAGCCTCGTTTCCGACAGGAATGAAAATCGGGGGCAGGCAGAAAAAAGAAGAGAAGGTGCCCGGCTGCCTTTCGTCGAACGAAGCGACAAATATTCTTTATGCAGAGTCGAGAGCCGGTGCAGGCTGTCCTGCAGACTTTCTGATGGCTTAGAATCCAAGAAAAACCGTAGAGCCGCAGGGAACCTCAAAGGTCATCTAATACAACCCCCTTCCATTGCAGGGAAAGAACCCCACTGTGTCTTTCATCAGTGGCCCTGCAAAAAGAACTTTTGGTTGGAGGGTGTGTGTGTGTGAGATTGAATGGCTGGCTGATTGATTTGCCTCTTTGAGCTGAGATATAGTATTATTATTATTATTATTATTATTATTAATAATAATAATAATAGAAAGAACTGGAGAAGGTAACAAAATACAAAGACCTACAAATAGAAATAGAAAGACTGTGGCAAAAGCAAGCAAGGGTAGTACCAATAGTGATAGGCTCCTTGGGTGCAATCCCAAAACAACTGGAGCACCACTTGAACACCATCATTGTCATTGACAAATTCGCCATTAGTCAATTGCAAAAGGCGGCCTTACTAGGAACTGCTTCCATCCTGCGATGATATCTGTAATACCATCAAACATCCACATCTGCCTATCCCAGGTCCTGGGTAAGGACTCGATAGGTAGACAAAATGCCAAATCCAGTCTGAACATCTGGCTAACTGTGCGATGATCCATAATAATAGTATAATAGTAGTAGTAATAGTAATAATAATAATAGTAATAATGATAATAGTAATTATAATAATAATCAAGTTGGAAGGGACCTTGGAGATCATCTAGTCCAACCCCCTGCCCAGGCAGGAAACCCTATACCATTTCAGACAAATATGAAAGGGCCTGATTCGTTTTAGGACTTTCTCTTAGCTATTTCTTCATTGCATTGGCTAGGTAGGCTCCTGTACCCCAAGGGGGTCTGGGAAAGGCTGTAATTCAAGTGGAAGAGCGTGTTGTCTAGATGCAGGTCAGAGTTGAGAAAACAACCTTGCTTGATAAACCAGAAGAAAGAGATGATCAATTAAGCCTCCGCTGAGCCTCTGCTGTATCAGAGAGATGTCTAACACATCGTCTCTGTATGTTCCTGTTGAAAAGAGCCTTTATTTATAAGTTTGGAAAGCAGGAATTCCTTCTATTTTGAGAGAAACAATCATAGAGGCTACGTTTACCTCAGAGGTCTTCAAACTTGGCTCTTTTGTGACTTGTGGACTTCAACTCCCAGAATCCCTCAGCCAGTGTGCTGAGTTGAAGTTGAAGTCCACAAGTCATAAAAGGGCCAAGTTTGAAGACCCCTGATGTAGGCTGAGTGTATGTGTGTGTAAATCAGGGATCTTCAAACTTGGCCCTTTTATGACTTGTGGATTTCAACTCCTAGAATTCCTCAGTCAGGCACCTGGCTTCCTAGATAGATAGATAGGTACTATTCTCCAAAGCACCTGAGGGCAGGACAAGAAGCAACGGATGGAAACTCATCAAGGAGAGAAGCAACCTAGGAGAAACTTCCTGACAGTCAGAACAATTAACCAGTGGAACTACTTGCCTCCAGAAATTGTGGGTGCTCCAATACTATAATAATGATGATGATGATGATGATGATGATGATGATAATAATAATAATAATAATAATAAATAATAGTAAAGTTGGAAGGGACCTTGGAGATCATCTAGTCCAACCCCCTGCTCAGGCAGGAAACCCTACACCATTTCAGACAAATGGCTGTCCAGTCTGTTCTTAAAAACTTCCAGTGTTGGAGCATTTACTGCTTCTGGAGGCAGGTTGTTCCACTGATTAATTGTTCTCACTGTCAGGAAGTTTCTCCGTAGTTCTAGGTTGCTTCTCTGGGTTGCTACTGGAGGTTTTTAAGAAGAGACTGGACAAGCATTTGACTGGGATGGTTAAGGCTTCTGTCTTGAGCAGGGGTTGGACTAGAAGACCTTTGAGGTCTCTTCCATCCCCATTATTTTATGATCTATGCTCTGTAAAGACTTGTGGGAATCTGTTCCGTGACAGATTCACATTTTATTGTTTTTTTGTTTTCCTCTTTGAAAGTGTATCACTTTTCCCCTACAAGCCCACGAGCACTTAGGATTTAAAACACAAAACCTACACAAACAGCCCTGCTTGGTTTCCGATTAAGGCTCTAATGTTACCCAGCGAAACCTCTGTTAAACTCCTGGGAAGATAACAGTCAGTAAAATCAAGGGGGGGGGAGGGGGAGGAGGAGGAGGAGGAGGAGGAGGAGGAGGAGAGAGAAAGAGGAAAGGGAAAGAGGAGAAGGAGAAAGAGAAGGAGAAGGAGAAAGAGGAGAAGGAGAAAGGAGAAGGAGAAAGAAAAGGAGAAGGGAGAAAGAGGAGAAGGAGAAAGAGGAGAAGAAGGAGGGATGGAGGCGAAGGACAGAAGGGAGGAGTGGTGAAGGAGAAAGAGAAGAATGAAGAAGAGAGATCTTCCTCAATAGACTTGCTATGAGGCTGTTAATCCTTATTTAATGCCTGACAGGACAGGGATCAAATCTCTCTTCATCTAGGCCAGTGGTTCTCAACCTGTGGGTCGGGACCCCATTTGGGGGTCGAACGACCATTTCACGGGGGTCGCCAAACAACGCAGTCCGCCATTTTTTTCCCCTTTTCCTTAGCTGTGCGACTCCCTTTTATTCTATTGGCTTTTGAAAGCCAATAGAATAGACTCTCTTGAATAGAGTCTAATTCTATTGGCTTTCAAAAGCCAATAGGAATTGTCCAGGCTGTCTCTGCCCTGCTGAGCCCGCCAAAAGTCCCATTCTGCAAATGGTGCTGCACCAGTGGAGTAGTCCTCGACTTACGACTGGTTGAGTAGTCCTCGACTTACGACCGGTTGGGGGTCGCGGCATTAAAAAGGTTGAGAACCACTGATCTAGGCTTCCCTAAATTAGTGCACTCGAACAGGGGTGGACTACAACTCCCACAGTTCCCAGCTGGGCTCCCTTCCAATTCCGCCTTTCTAGGATTCTGCCACTCTGTGCCCTTCCAACCAGGATTACGTTGTAAAAAGAAGGCAGAAGCTTTCAATAACCACCATTCACCCCCACTTGTGGAAGAAAAAAAAGTGGGGGAGCGATTTAATGTGTTCCCCCCTCCTCCCCGGAGAGAAACATCACCCCTTTTTCACCCAGCCGTTGTTCCTTCGCTGACTCGGCTCCCTCTTTATTTATTTTTTCTATTTTTTTAAATCAATCTCGCCTCTCTCTTTTTTTTCTCTCCCCTCCTCTCCTCCTCCTCCTCCTCCTCCTTTTTTTTTAAAAAAAAGATAGAAAGATATCTCTAAAAAGATGAAAATTGTAGGCCAGAAAGGCTTAAATTGCTCCTCAACAAAAGAGACCATCAAGAGCCTGTCAATAACCTGTCAAAAGGCCAGAGGACACACACACACACACACACACACACACACACACACAGAGTTCTTTCCCTGCTGCCTGCCTATGTCAGCTTTTCAGCAAAGTGGTGCACTGGGCACTTTCGGGGCAATTAAGCACACGCCTCGGCTCTTCTCTTCACTCTTTACAGAATGGGGGGGAGGCAAAGCTGAGCCCATACTCCCCCCCCCTTGACCTGTCAACTCAGGGGATAGATCCCTCCCCCCAAACCTCAAAGGGTGGGTGGGCAGGTGGGCGAGACAGCCAAGGGTCCCTTCCAGAAACATCTGGATAGGTGGAGGGAAGGCTGAGGCGCCTGCGCTCCTGGACCACCACCACCCCCTGGCTCACTCCTGGGGCAAGCGGGTGTCCAAGGCATGGAGCTTCTCCCTGTTTATGGTGGGAATGGATCTCCTTTGGTGGTGGAAACGCTTTGTTTCAGCATAGATGTGGGCAGTCTCTCTGATATCAATGGGCCAATGGCCTGCCTTTCGATCCATCGATCTCTGTCTGCCTTACCTGTGCACTTGCTCAGAGGTAGGCAACCTTGGCTCTTTTATGACTCGTGGACTTCAACTCCCAGAATTCCTGAGCCAGTCTGCCTGTTCATCCATTTATCAATTTAACTATGTATCTACCTATTTACCTACTAATATACCCATCCATCCATCCATCCATTTATCTATCTATTTACCTATCCATCCATCCATCCATCCATCCATCCCTTTACCTTCCTATGTAGCTATCTACAGTACCTATCAATTTACTTACTTACCTTCATGTATCTTCTATAATCCACCTACCTATCCACCCACCCACCCATCCATCCATCTCTCTATCCATTCATTTACCTTCCTATATAGCTATCTACCTATCAATTTACCTACCTATGTTCATGTATCATCTATCTATCTATCTATCTATCTATCTATCTATCTATCTCTATCTATCTATCTATCTATCTATCATCTATCTATCTATCTATCTATCTATTCTATCTATCTATATCTATCTATCCTATCTATATCTATCTATCTATCTACCTACCTACCTCTATCTATCTGTCTGTCTCTCTGTCTATCTATCTATCTTTTTTGTCTCTATCTATCTATCTATCTATCTATCTATCTATCTATCTATCCTATCTATATCTATCTATCTACCTACCTACCTCTATCTATCTTTTTTGTCTATCATCATCATCATCTATCATATCTCTCTCTCTTTACAATATCTGTCTGTCTGTCTGTCTGTCTGTCTCTGTTTACCTATATATCTATCTATCTATCTATCTATCCTATCATCTATATCTATCTATCTATTTATCTGTCTATCTATCTATCTTTTTTGTCTATCTATCTATCATCATCTACCTAGCTTTGTAATTCTCTCTCTCTCTCTCTCTCTCCATCCACCTACCTATGTATCTACCTATCTACTTATTTATCCTCCTAGCCATTCCTTTTTATTAAAAACCTTTCTAACATTTTTATCTTCCTGGTGACATTTGCCAGAAATTGTATAAATGCTCTAATTGCACGCCAAATTTCAAGCCTGAGATTATAAAGAGCCTCCATTTAGAAAAGGTAGGGCTGTAAAATAACCACACACACACAAACACACACACACACACACACATACACACGGTGTTATGAACACTCACACAGCTGAATTTACAGTAAAGTGGAAAAGCCGAAACCGCTGCCTTGCTTAGGAAATTGTGCGCTTAATTGTGGGCGTGAGTTGAGGACCATCTGTAATGAATTCCTTCTTCAACCAATATGGATCTTGCAGTATGTACACAATCTGAAGTCTTATGGATGAGGTTGCTGTCCAGGTGACCAGGAGCTGGGATTTGCCCCGTTTCTCCTGGAAGGTTTAGCCTGCTAGACACGTGGACTCTCCGTTCTGGGAGTTGAAGCCCACACATCTTAAAAATTGCTGAAAAAAATGTCATGGTTCCGATAGATGAGACCAATTAAAGCAGAACTCAGAGGCTTGGTTTTTCCTCTAAGACAGAGGTAGGCAACCTTGGCTCTTTTATGACTCGTGGACTTCAACTCCCAGAATTCCTGAGCCAGTCCACGAGTCATAAAAGAGCCAAGGTTGCCTACTCCTGCTCTAAGAACATATTTTATTGGTTACAAAGCATCGGCCCAATTCAAAGTGAAACCAAGACTAAAGTTCCCTCCAGAAAGTAACAGTATTACAAAGTTAAACTTCCCACCCATAACCTATGCAATCAACTACATTTCTCAATAGAATAGTTTGGCAGGCTTTCTAGCATTAGGCTCAACCCCCTAGGGCCTAGGCCAAGGGTAGGCAACCTTGGCCCTTTTATGACTCGTGGACTTCAACTCCCAGAATTCGTCAGCCAGCCTCACTGAGGGGAAAGGGAGAGGTTTCCAAGCTGAGCCATTCTGGCTCAGGAATTCTGGGAGTTAAAGTCCACGAGTCATAAAAGAGCCAAGATTGCCTACCCTTGATCTATCTATCTGTCTGTCTGTCTGTCTGTCTGTCTGTCTGTCTGTCTGTCTATCTATCTCATCTAGGTCAAGGGTAGGCAATCTTGGTTCTTTTATGACTCGTGGACTTCAACTCCCAGAATTCCTGAGCCAGCCATGCTGAGGGGAAAGGGAGAGGTTTCCAAGCTGAGCCAGGTTGGCTCAGGAATTCTGGGAGTTGAAATCCACCAGTCATAAAAGAGCCAAGGTTACCTACCCCTGGTCTAGGCTAACAAACAGAAATGACCTTGGTTCCCATGACCGAGGGGCACATACTCCTTCCATGCTCTTTCTATAGAGATATTCAGGGGGGGGGGGAATATATCCTTCCAATAATTGATAGGTATCCGGGCTGTTCCGACACTGCTTATCTCCAGTGTGGCTGCTTAAGGACGAACAGACTGTGATTATATCTAATGTAATGAAGAGAAGGACGAGGGGAGACATAACAGCAGGGTTCCAGTATCTCAGGGGCTGCCCCAAAGAAGAGGGAGTCAAGCTATTTTCCAAAGCACCTGAAGGCAGGACAAGAAGCAACGGATGGAAACTCATCAAGGAAAGAAGCAACCTAGAACTAAGGAGAAACTTCCTGACAGTGAGAACAATTAACCAGTGGAACAACCTGCCTCCAGAAGCAGTGAATGCTCCAACACTGGATGTTTTTAAGAAGAGACTGGACAGCCATTTGTCCGAAACGGTATAGGGTTTCCTGCCTGAGCAGGGGGCTGGACTACAACAAGGGTCCAACGTGTTGCGACATATCGCAACTTTTTTTCCATTGCTGGCAATGGGGTGGGTGCGATTTCGGCATGATGGATCCAGCCCGCAGGCTGGTAGTTTGACACCCCTGGACTAGAAGACCTCCAAGGTCCCTTCCAGCTATTATTATTATTATTATTATTATTATTATTATTATTATTATTATGGATCATCGCATAATCAGTCAGATGTTCAGACTGGATTTGGCATTCTTGTCTACCTATCGAGTCCTTACCCAGGACCTGGGATAGGCAGATGTGGATGTTTGATGGTATTACAGATATCGTCACAGGATGGAAGCAGTTCCTAGTAAGGCTGCCTTTTGCAATTGACTAATAGCGAATTTGTCAATACCAATGGTGTTCAAGTGGTGCTCCAGTTGTTTTGGGATTGCACCCAAGGAGCCTATTACTATTGGTACTACCCTTGCTTGCTTTTGCCACAGTCTTTCTATTTCTATTTGTAGGTCTTTGTATTTTGTGATCTTCTCCAGTTCTTTCTCATCTATTCTGCTGTCTCCAAGCACTGCCACGTCCACTATCCAGACTTTTTTGTCTTTCTCATCGACAATTGTTAAGTCTGGGGTATTATGTTGCAGGTATTATTATTATTACTATTATTATTATTATTATTACTACTACTACTACTACTACTTCTATTACTATTACTATTATATTATTATTACTATTATTATTGCTATTATTATTGCTATTATTGCTACTACTACTACTACTACTATTATTATTATTATTATCATCATCATCATCTCCACATGGCTGAGAGGCAGAATTCAGCCAAACATCTCTTAAACATCAAGAGGAACTTCAACAAGGAAACAAATCCCTTGAGGTGAGATGGAATCTCCACAGAAGCTGACAGCTGTCCTTCTTGTAGACATCTCGATTGATTGTAGATCTTCCCCGGATTTCAGAATTTCCTCCCAACCTTATATAATATTTGAGTATGGATTAAAAGTTATTAAAAATATAAATTAGAAAAAAGTGCTTTCTCCCTTTAGGGTTTAAAAAACAAGGCCCACCTGAAATTATATCATAGAGGATTCCTTTAATATGAATTATGGTACAGATTAATGAGTCAGTAGAGCAGTGGTTCTCAACCTTTTTAATGCCGCGACCCCCAACCGGTCGTAAGTTGAGAACTACTCAACCAGTTGTAAGTCAAGGACTACTCAATTGGTGCAGCACTGTTTGCAGAATGGGACTTTTGGTGGGCTCAGCAGGGCAGAGACAGCCTGGACAATTCCTATTGGCTTTTGAAAGCCAATAGAATTAGACTCTATTCAAGAAGCCAATAGAATAAAAGGGAGTAGCACAGCTAAGGAAAAGGGGGGAAAAATGGCGGACTGCGTTGTTTGGCGACCCCCGTGAAATGGTCGTTTGACCCCAAATGGGGTCCCGACCCACAGGTTGAGAACCACTGCAGTAGAGGCATATATTATTCCTCCCAGCCAAGAGAAGTAGAGAGGGCCAAATGGATTCTTTTCTCCGGAGAAGAAAATATATCTTAACCTAGTTTCTGTTTTGAAACGGCTTCCCGATTTTGTCCTGGCAATGAAGAAAAAAAATTGAAATGTTGATTTGGTTTTTGCTAATCAGATAGGTTTATTGTTATAGAAATGGCTTGTGCATACTGTTGTGCGTTTGTGACGTTGTTGTCTTCCACTGTGCTAAAGCAGTGGTTCTCAACCTGTGGATCGGGACCCCATTTGGGATCGAACGACCATTTCACGGGGGTCACCAAACAACGCAGTCCACCATTTTTTCCCCCTTTTCCTTAGCTGTGCTACTCCCTTTTATTCTATTGGCTTTTGAAAGCCAATAGAATAGACTCTCTTGAATAGAGTCTAATTCTATTGGCTTTCCAAAGCCAATGGGAATTGTCCAGGCTGTCTCTGCCCTGCTGAGCCCGCCAAAAGTCCCATTCTGCAAACGGTGCTGCACCAGTCGAGTAGTCCTCGACTTACGACCAGTTGAGTAGTCCTCGACTTACGACCAGTTGGGGGTTGCGGCATTAAAAAGATTGAGAACCACTGTGCTCTTCTTTTCTTTTCTTTTTTCCCTCTTTATGCTACCTTTTTCTTTTCCCTCCCCCTTCTCCGAGTTTTCTATGTTCTGAATTTCTCTTTCTCTTTTATATTTTGATAAATCAATAAAACTATTACATAAAAAAAAAAAACCTCCTTCCAGCCTGAAGCTCACCGTCAGGTCCTTGAGAACCTCACCTGGAAATGCCAAAGGACGTCAGCTGATGGAAGAAGAGCTGGCCTGCTTCTGATTGGAAGACTAGTGATTTTGTTGTTCTGGTGTAGAAAAGCAACAACAAATCACAGCCTACCATCCAGCAGGGGCCCACCCCTCGGGAGTCCACCCCTGTTACCATGGCCAGATAATCATCATCGTTCTCCCCCACCCTCCTCCTCTCCACAAACCCCACATTCCTTTCTAGCGCTGATGATGTTACCTAGTTGGGTCATACAACGTCTGCAAGAAAACCACCAAGCTCAGAGAGCATCAAGGACCCCACAGTCATTGTTCTCCTCCTCCTCTCCCCACACCCCACTCCCTTCTAGCACTGATAATATTACCTAGTCTGGTCATGAAACGTCTGCAAGAAAACCACCGAGCTCAGAGAATAGTAAGGACTCCTCCTCCTCCTCCCCCAAACCCCACTCCCTTCTAGCACTTGATGTTGCTACCTAGTTGGGTCATGAAATGTCTGCAAGAAGACAACCAAGGTCTGAGAGCACCAAGGATCCCACAGTCCTCTCCTCTTCCTCCTCCTCCTTCTTCTTCTCCTCCTCCTCCTCCTCCTCCTCCTAGTGCAGCGGTTCTCAACCTATGGGTCGCGACTCCATTTGGGGTCGATCGACCATTTCACGGGGGTCGCCAAGAAAGGCTGTCCGCCATTTTTTTTCCCCTTTTCCGGGGGAGGTGCCTTACCTCCCTTGGGCTGGGCCAGCTGGTGGCCCAGCCGGTGGTCGGCCTGCTCCGTTTCTGCCGCTTGCCAGCTACGCCTCGGTCGGCACAGGGGGCGGCACCACGCATGAGTCGTGCTCCCAGGCAGGGAAAGTCCTGGACTTACGACTGGTTGGGTAGTCCTCGACTTACGACTGGTTTAGTCCTCGACTTACGACCGGTTTAGTCCTCGACGTACGACCGGTTGGGGGTCACGGCATTAAAAAGGTTGAGAACCACTGTCCTAGCGTTTTTCCGTGCTTCCACACTGCAAGGCCGAGAAGAATCCCTGGGCCTGGTCCCTTCCCTTTCCCCATATAGAATGGACTGTATGCAGATAGTCCTTAACTTATGACCACAGTTGGCATTGGAATTTCTGCTGTGGTTGTTAAATGAGTCACGCCCGATTTTACTTATTTTTTTTAAGTAAATCATCTTAAGTTGTTAAGAGAGTCATACAGTCTTTAAGCGAATCTGGCTGCCCCCATTGACTTTGTTAATGAGAAGCCACCTGGGTAGGTCAGCAATGGGGATCCAACGCCCAGGAGGTTGGAACGGTCACAACAGGTAGTGGTTACCAAGCATCGGAATTTTGATCACGTGACCGGTGGGATGCCCTGACGGTTTTAGGTTTCAGGAGCATCATTTCTTTTCAGCCCTGTTGTAACTTCCAATGTTCACTAAATGAATGGTTGTTAAATGCAGAGCTACCTGGGTCCATATGCCCTTTATTGCACAGGACAGTTCTTTAACTTTCTAGTTTTTAATTCTATAGTGATTTTTATATCTCTGTTTTTTATTATATTGTAAGGTGCCAGGAGTTACCCCAAACAAGATAGATAGATAGATAGATAGATAGATAGATAGATAGATAGATAGATAGATAGATAGATAGATAGATAGATAGATACATGATAGATAGACCTAAATGATAGACCTAGAATCTAGGTCTATCATTTAGGTCTATCTATCATCTATCTATCTATCATCTATCTATCTATATCATCTAGGTCCTAGATGATATAGATAGATAGATAGATAGATAGATAGATAGATAGATAGATAGATAGATAGATAGATAGATAGATAGATATAGATAGATAGAAATGATAATTGATTGATTGATAATAGATAGATAGATAGATAGGTGATAGATAGATAGATAGATAGATAGATAGATAGATAGATAGATAGATAGATAGATAGATAGATAGATAATACATAGTTATAGATATAGATATGAAAGATAGATTGATAATAGATATGATAGATAGAAGATAGATGATATAGATAGATAGATAGATAGATAGATAGATAGATAGATAGATAGATAGATAGATAGATAGATAGATAATATATAGAGATAGATATGATAGATAGATTGATTGATAATAGATAGATAGACAGACAGACAGACAGATATGGATGGATGGATGGATGGATGGATGGATGGATGGATGGATGGAAGTAAGACAGACAGATTGATAATAGATAGATGGAGGGATGGATGGATGGGTGGAAGGAAGGACAGACAGATGGACAGACAGGCAGACAGACAAATAGATAGATTCAGAAAGCTGTCCTTTAACTTCATTTATTTTTCCAAAAACTCAATCTTGGCCTTTCTTTTGATCATTTTATTTTTAGCCATCCAAATGATACCACTTCAAGCACAGTCTGATTGCAGAAATTCTTTTTAATACTCACTTCATATAGCTTCATAACTTTTAGAGGTTTTTATATGTTTTTATTAGAATATGCACTTTGGTAAGTTCTTTTTGGACTTTGCTCTTGAAATTTTCCCTTTTTTTTAATCCTTAACAAAATCTCTTTCAGGTTTTTCTCTTTTTCAACTTTGTTATTTATCATTTTCTGAGAAAACAGGGCGACTGAAGAATGGAGCTTTTTCAAATGCCTAAATTTGGACTGCATCTTGAAAAACATTTTTTGTTCCAGAACAATAAAATAAACTTTACCACTTTTCAGAGTCTGTACTGACACACTTTAGTAAAGTCCCAGTCCCGACTTCAAAATAAAATTAAAATAGATTGATCCTTTCCAATCTGTGACAATCTTTTGTGTGAATGGATGGATGCTACGTTTTTTAATTAATTCACTTCCTGGTACAAAGCACAGTGAGTGATAGGATGAAATAAACCACGGTTTGTAGAGTTGGTAATGTTTTTCAGTTACTTCAAGCTTCAATTGTATCGTGGGATCCGAAATGAACCTGGGTTGTATGGATTAAGCCTTTAAGCTACTATTACATGTTGAAAACCTAACCTGATCCTAGATTGTGTGAATGAAGCCAAGTTTAAAATGGTCGCTCCAAATACAGGTAGTCCTCCACATACGACAACGGAGCCAAAATTTCTGTTGCTGAGTTAACAGTTGTTAAGTGAGTTTTGCTCCACTTTAACGACCTTTCTGACCATAGTTGTTAAGTGAATCACTGCAGATGTTCAGTTAGTAACATGGCTGTTAAGTGAAACTGGATTCCCCCATTGACTTTGCTTATCATAAGGTCACAAAAGGGGGATCACGTGATCCCGGGACACTGCAAACCGTCATAAATACGAGTCAGTTGCCAACCATCTGAATTTTGATCACGTGACCCGGGGGGGGTGCTGCAACGGTCGTAAGTGTGAAAAACAGTCACAAGTCACTTTTTTCAGAGCCGTTGCAATCCTGAACTATCACTAAATGAATCGTAAGTCGAGGACCATCTGTAAAATAACAGATAGGGGATGCAACATCACCACCAGTCTGGGCACGCTGATAGTGGATGATGGGAGCTGTAAATCAACTGGAGTGTGTGTGTGGGGGAGGAGAAGATTCAATTAACTAGAATCTCCGTTCATTTGAAACAAACTGCAAATTCCTATTAATTGAATTTAGTTATTCCATTTACTTGTGGTATTTCTGCCTCCACTTGGTCTTCGGAGAAATGTTGCCAAGGTGATGGATTGCAAAAACATAAAGGGAAAAAAATGGGGGGAAAAATACGCCATCAAAAGCAATATCAAAACCTGCATTTATTTTTATTTTTATTTTTTCAGAAAAAACACAATCCAACTACTAACCGATTGGAAAGATCAGTCTAAAAAGCATTTATCTTGCAGAGAAGATGAGAAACATCTGCGGCATTAAAATAGGTTTTAAGTGTCTCCTCTGGTTTCTCTGAGCTGTTTCTTACACAAGCCTTTTTCTTCCAAATTGGCATCCTAGAGATGGGTTTTGGACTTCAACTCCCATCATCCTTTCAACAGGGATCGTAACACCCATCATCACCCTTCTTGGCCTGGCTGGTTAAGAATCCCCATGCCTCTGCGGGGCAAATGATGGGAAGCAGCTCAGAGGAGATGTTTCTGCTTTGAAGAATTTTCAAACAAATAAAATTGGTGTATAACTCAGCCACTAATAACCAAATTGTCAATTTCCCAGCATCCAAAGGGAGGGAGGGGGCAAGCAGCAAGAGTCCTTGGTTCTCCAGATGTTCACATTCAGCTGCAAGGCAAGGCTTGGCCAGGCCTTTCCCACAATTCCCTAGTTGCTTCTTGCCGAGAATCTTTGCTCCGGCTGGGCTCGCTTGCTTGACCAATCCAGATCTCAGCCTTGACGCAGCTTGGCTCACTTGCTTGAGCAGCATAGATCCCAGCATTGACCTTTGATGGGCAAAAGAGCAGACTGGGTCTTGTGCACAAACGCACCTCGAGCTCTGTGCAGAGAGCAGAGATTAGACCCTCTCGCTTCCCTCCCCAAGCTGCCTTGACGCAGCTTGGCTCACTTGCTTGAGCAACATAGATCCCAGCTGCCCTCCCCACCTGCAAGACCAGGGGGTCTTCAGACTTGGCCCTTTTATGACTTGTAGACTTCAACTCCGAGAATTCCTGAGCCAGCATGGGGGAACTATGGCCCCTTCATGACTTGCGGACTTCAACTCCCAGAATTCCTCAGCCAGCATGGGGGAACTATGGCTCCTTCATGACTTGTGGGCTTCAACTCCCAGAATTCCTCAGCCAGCATAGGGGAACTATGGCCCCTTCATGACTTGCGGACTTCAACTCCCAGAATTCCTCAGCCAGCATGGGGGAACTATGGCCCCTTCATGACTTGTGGGCTTCAACTCCCAGAATTCCTCAGCCAGCATAGGGGAACTATGGCCCCTTCATGACTTGCGGACTTCAACTCCCAGAGTTCCTCAGCCAGCATTGCTGGATGAGGAATTCTGGGAGTTGAAGTCCACAAGTCATAAAAGGGCCAAGGTTGAAGACCCCTGTGCAAGACAGTTATTTAATGAGTTTTGCCCCCATTTTACGACCTTTCTCTCCACAGTTGTTAAGTAAATTGTTGTATTTCTTAAGTGAGTAACCGGTTGTTAAGTGAATCTGGCTTCCCCATTGACTTTGCTGATCAGAAGGTCGCAAAAGGGGCATCACGTGATCCCCCAGGACGCTGCAATCGTCATAAATATGAGTCAGTTGCGAAGGGTCGGAATTTTGACCACGTGACCATGGAGAGGCAGCGACAGTTGTTAAGCGTGAAAAATGGTCATAAATTCCTTTTTTCAGGGCCATTGTAACTTCAAATGGACACTAAGTGACTGATTGCAAGGCGAGCACTACCTGTACATTGAGGGTCAACTGTGAAGCCTGTTGAAAACCAACGTGGCAATGAAATCATTTGCTCCAAATTTCTACTCCGCTGATCACGCCGTACATCTGCTCTGCCGCAGGCTAATTCCTATTTGCAAATGCAGATGTGGGCTTTCCTAATTGCACATCATCCGTAGTCACAACAACCCAATTAACATGTCAACAAGAGACGGGCCACCGCGCTTTCCTTCGGTGGCCCGTAAACACAGTTAAATCCTTAGTTGCTCTTGCTGAGTGTGTGCTGCGCTGCAAAACACATTGCAACAACGCTCTGAACAAATTTTCCAAACTCCTGTTAATAGGGTGCCCGGATTAAGGAGGCTGTGTGAACTGTGCCAAACCTTTTCCCCTTGATGCAAAAGACTGTGTGCCCAATTAAACTGGGCATTGTTGAGATAATGGAATAGAATAGAATAGAATAGAATAGAATAGAATAGAATAGAATAGAATAGAATAGAATAGAATAGAATAGAATAGAATAGAATAGAATAGAAATATAGAATAGAACAGAATAGAATAGAATAGAATAGAACAGAACAGAGTAAAATAGAATAGAATAGAACAGAATAGAAATATAGAATAGAATAGAACAGAATAGAACAGAACAGAACAGAACAGAATAGAATAGAATAGAATAGAATAGAATAGAACAGAACAGAGTAAAATAGAATAGAATAGAACAGAATAGAAATATAGAATAGAATAGAACAGAATAGAACAGAACAGAACAGAACAGAACAGAACAGAATAGAATAGAATAGAATAGAATAGAATAGCAGAGTTGGAAGGGACCTTTGAGGTCTTCTAGTCCAACCCCCTGCTAAGACAGGAAACCCTTTCAGACCATTTCAGACAAATGGTTGTCCAATCTCTTCTTAAAAACGTCCAGTGTCAGAGCATTTTCTTCTGGTGGCAAGCTGTTCCACTGGTTAATTGTCGTCAGTGTTAGGAGGTTTCTCCTTAATTCCAGGTTGATTAGTTTCCATCCGTTGCTTCTTCTCCTGCCTTCAGGCGCTTTGGAGAATAGCTTGACTCCCTCTTCTTTGGGGCAGACCCTGAGATACTGGAAGGCTGCTATCCTGTCCCCCCTCGTCCTTCTCTTCATTAAACTAGACAGACCCAATTCCAGCAACCGTTCTTTATAAGTTTTAGCCTCCAGTCCCCCGATCATCTTTGTTGCTCTTCTCTGCATTTGTCATTTGTCAATGTTTTTCCTCCTGATCTTTAAACCAAATCTGCGCCTGTGGGAACCCCTAAAGATGGCAGTTCTCCACATGGTATCTCCTAAATACTTTGATCCGCAAAGGTTCATAATTCTCAAACTGGCCAAACAAGAAAAAAGTGGAACACCACAAAACAGCCTTGCTTGAACTAGGACAATTCAGAAGTGTTAGAACAGTATTTTTCAACCCTGGCAGCTTTAAGATGGGTGGACTTCAATACCCAGAATTCCCCAGCTAGCATGGTTTTTGATAGGTGGATTACAATTCCCTGCGTTCTCAGCCACCATGCTTGAAGATGGGTGGACTTCAGTTCCCAGAATTTCACAGCCAGCGTGCTTTATGATGAGTGGACTTCAACTCCCACAATTCCTTAGTCAGCATGGTTTGTGATGTGTGGGAAATCAGCCCTCCTGAGAAGGAAATATTAAAAGGGCAGAAAAATATATTTCCTCAAAGGGTCTTAAAGAGGCAGAAAAGCATGCCCATTTTTCTTAATAGCCCCAAGTTTCCCTCCCTCAAGCAGAAGCCAGCTCTGTAGAAATGCAGATGTAAATAATCCATTCAGGAAGGTTGGAGCCCTGCAGCTAGAAGCTCAGGAAACAAAGACGCTTAAAATCTACATACCCCACCCAAACTCTAAGACAGGGCATAATAGGATGAACCCACAGATGCCAAAGGGGCACACCCAGACTCAGTCCAGAATACATGACACAGGAAATACAAAGCCTCAAACAGGAATAGGAAACAACTCCAGACAAAAGCCCCAGAGGGTATAAAAACCCACTCCCTACATGTGCTCTCTCTCTTTTCTTCCAGAGCCATCTTCCTGTCTGGCTCTCTTCTTCAATAAACTGCAACCTTCTTTCTAAAGCAGTCGCCATGTTGTTTATTCCCAGCTTGGACTGAACCATGATGAAGACTTTTCCCTCCACAGTTGAGTGGACTTCAACTCCCATAATTCCCCAGCCAGCATGCTTTAAGATGAGTGGATTTCAACTCCCACAATTCCCCAGCCAACAGACTTTAACATGGGTGGACTTCAGCTCCCAGGATTCCCCAGACAGCATTTATTTCTTTTAGATTTGTGCATCTTGCATCTTATCTTCAAACATGCTTGAAGATGGGTGGACTGCAACTCCCAGAATCCCCCAGCCAGCATCCTAGCTAGAGGCAGGACTGTCCACGGAATAGGCTCAAAACATTCAAAGCTGAGACCTTAAGGATGTACCGTATTTTCCGGCGCATAAGGCAACCCGGCGTATAAGACGACCCCCAACTTCAGCGTCGAGTTGCATACCTAGAAAGTCGTCTTATATGGCAGAAACTACCATTATTTCCGGCGTAGAAGACGACTCGGCGTAGGAGACGACCCCCGACTTCAGCGCCGATTTCAACGCTTTCTAAAGTCGTCTTATACGCCGGAAAGTACGGTAACTGAAGTTCTACAACAGCCCCAAAAGCGCCTGGAAAGACGATCACACCTTTGTGTCTGCCATTTTGACTTTTTTGACCCTGTGTGGGCCCAGGCCTAAGTCCATCAACATGGAGGAGCCCTCCTCCCTTCCCACCCAGTCCAATGAATCCATTAGACTGTGGCTTAAAATTGCTCTCCAACAATTGCTTTGAGCACAACGGTGAGTCCATTTGCAACGGAGGATTGGATAGTTATTCAGAAGTGCCAGGAAATTGCAGCCTTCTTCATTCGGAACAGACAATGGCTGGCATTTGATGGAAAAAAAGATTAGGCCCCTTGCCACGTTTGAGAGAAGGTCATGTCAAAGGGGGTAATTTCCAATTTTTGGCCTCCAGTTCTCTCTTTTCTTCTCTTTCTTTCCCATTAGATCTTATCCGTGCTTCTCTCGGTCCCCACGCAGAGACAATATTTTCCATATTATATACATTTCGAATCCTTTGAGGTTTTATGTGCGCAGACATAAAACAGACTGTACAGCAGGGTTTGCCAACCGTAGCCATTTCAAGATGTGTGGACTTCAACTCCCAAAATTCCTCTAGGTGCCATTATGGGGGGGGGGGAGGAAGTGTTCTGAGTTAAACGAGTGATTCTTACTTCATTGTGAAAGAATCAATTTTGGGAGTGGAAGCCGAGGCATCTTAATGTGGCTGAGGTTGAAAAGCATTTTCTGGGGAATTCTGGGAATTGAAGTCCACATATTTTGTCATTACTGAGGCTGAGAAGCATGCCGACTGGGGAATTCTGGGAGTTGAAGCCTGCCCTTTGTAAAGCATGGCTGGCTGGGGGATTCTGGGAGTTGAAGTCCACCCATCCTAACACATGCTGGCTGGGGGATTCTAGAAATCCACCCTCTTAAAGCATGGCTGGCTGGGGGATTCTGGGAGTTGAAGTCCACCCATCTTAAAGCATGGCTGGCTGGGGAATTCTGGGAGTTGAAGTCCACCCATCTTAAAGCATGGTTGGCTGGGGGATTCAGGGAGTTGAAGTCCACCCATCCTAACACATGCTGGCTGGGGAATTCTGGGAGTTGAAGCTCACCCCTCTTAAAGCATGCTGGTTGCGGAATTTTGGGAGTTGAAGTCCACCCATCCTAACACATGCTGGCTGGGGAATTCTGGGAGTTGAAGCTCACCCCTCTTAAAGCCTGCTGGTTGCGGAATTCTGGGAGTTGAAGCCCACCCACCTTAACCTAGATGAGGCAAGAAACACTACCTGGAGAATGACTGCCTGCATTCTCCCATCCCAAAGAGAGGGGCAGCTTGCTTTTACCTCTTTCCAAGTCACATCTGGGAGGGAGGGAGGGAGGGCTTCCATAGCCTCACTCCAAAGAGGCAAGTGAGTGTCTTCATGGTCCGGAGGCGGGTGGGAAGCTGAGGGAAAGGCAAAAAAAAGGCCCATGAGTCAGCCTGGGAATTAAATGGATGCAGCTCTTACTAATGGACACTTGAGATAAAAGTAGGGCCGCATCTCCCGATGCCATGGCAACGTGCCAGAGACCAATGCCAGGTTGTTTGCACTGCAAACCCTCCATTACATCCCTTGAAGCCCACTTTGGAATCTAGACGTCGGCCGCCCCGCCAGGTGTGGCATCTGGGTGTCTCGGATTGCCACACCCATCAGCCCCAGCAGCCCCGTGCACCTGCCCATCGCTCCGTCTTCAGGTCTCTTTTGATCCTTATTTGAGAAATGGATGTCTTCAATCGTGGTTCACCTGACGGAATGGAGAAAAGAGGCAGGCGGGATTCGTGATGCATCTACCAAATAAACAGGAAGAATAAGCAGACAACATGCGCTAATGTAATGTTTTGTTTATTTATTTAAAACATATGTATGGCCCCCTCCCTCATTGTCAAACTGGGCAGCTTACAAGTGAAAATAAAATAGTCTCTCTCTCTCTCTCTCTCTCTCTCTCTCTCTCTGTGTGTGTGTATGTGTGTGTGTGTGTGTACACCTAACATCGAAAAACAATAAAAGCAAATGAATATCGTGTGATTCTGTATCATCAAGTTGGTCTTGACAGTTAGCAACCATGTAAATAGATGTTATGGATTCAGGATTTTATTTTAATTTATTGTTTTATTCTATTTTATTTTATTTATTATGCTGTCCAACCTCCATCCCTTCCCCCCTCCCCTGTGTGTGTGTGTGTGTGTGTGTGTGTGTGTGTGTGTTTTAAAATACTAAAGATGCAAATCCTGGGCATTATGCTAACAAATAAAAGAAAAAACAAACACCAGGATAGAATAAACCAGCCTGTTTAATATAAACAAGCCTGTGGTTAAGAAGATTCACTAAGCTTTCGTCCGGCCAAAAAACTGCCGGCGTCATCAGAGTTAGAATAGCAATCTCAATCTCCTGCTATTCTAACTCTGATGACACAGCAGTTTTTTGGCCGGACGAAAGCTTAGTGAATCTTCTTAACCACAGGCTTGTTTATATTAAACAGGCTGGTTTATTATATCCTGGTGTTCGTTTTTTCTTTTATTTGTTTATATATATATATATAAAATCCTTGACTTACAACCACAATTTAGCCCAAAATTTCTATTGCTAAGCGAGACATTTGTTGTGAGTTTTGCTCCACTTTACAACCTTTCTTGCCACAGTTGTTAAGTAAATCTTTCCAGTTGTTCAATTAGTAACATGGTTGTTAAGTGAATCTGGCTTCCAGGTTGATTTTGCTTGTAAGTGTGAAAAGTGGCCCTGTCCCTTTTTTCAGCACCGTTGTAACGTTGAATGGTCTCTAAATGAACAGTCATAAGTCAAGAACTACCTCTAGGTATGCCGCTAAGTCAGGGGTAGGCAACCTTGGCTATTTTATGACTCGTGGACTTCAACTCCCAGAATTCCTGAGCCAGCCACGCTGAGGGGAAAGGGAGAGGCTTCCAAGCTGAGCCATGCTGGCTCAGGAATTCTGGGAGTTGAAGTCCACGAGTCATAAAAGAGCCAAGGTTGCCTATCCCTGGCCTAGATGATAGATAGATAGATAGATAGATAGATAGATAGATAGATAGATAGATAGATAGATAGATAGATAGATAGATAGATAGATAGATAGATAGACAGAGAGACAGACAGACCCAGATCAGAGGTAGGCAATCTTGGCTCTTTTATGACTCGTGGACTTCAACTCCCAGAATTCCTGAGCCAGCCATGCTGAGGGGAAAGGGAGAGGTTTCCAAGCTGAGCCAGGCTGGCTCAGGAATTCTGGGAGTTGAAGTCCATGAGTCATCAAAGAGCCAAGGTTGCCTACCCCTGCTCTAAGTCAATAAAGGCAGATGGGCTATGTCCTACATCTGGCGTGGAACAGTATTGCACTGTCAACAATTTGCAACTGCCTTCATTTTAAAAAAAAAGTCCATGTACACATTTGCAACAGACATACAAAAGACCCAGGGCAGGCAGTGGTTTTCAACACGAGCTACTTAAATATGTGTGTAACTTCAGTCACTAAACAAACTGTTGTAAGTTGAGGACTACCTGTAACTACACCAACCTCAGTCTTGTTTAGTTCCTAGAAGCAGAACAAATCTAGGCTGCAAACATTGGGATGGCCACTAGAGGGCGGACAAAAGTTGGAGATTTGGACGTTTCTGCCGCCCTCTAGCGTCCCGCTAGATAATTGCAACCAATGGCCAGTAGATCTAGTTTGATTTGTGCTGCTCTACGAATCTTATTCCGGGCAGAAAATTCACACTTGCAGTATTATTGCACAGTCTGTAATCATAAACGTTAGTTTGGAGGGGACACGCATTTTTTTAATTAGAAATATTCTTTTCATTAGAAAGAGCATCTACCAGGAGACTAAAGCCAACAAACTGCACTTCCCAGAAGCCAGCTCGCCTACTCCGACGCGCTCTCTCCGCTGCTCGTTCCCACAAGCCTCTGCTTCCTCAGACCCATTCTGGAAAACGGAGTTTCCTCCCTAGCGGGAAACCCAGCTGCATCTAGACCAGGGGTAGGCAAGCTTGGCTCCCTTGATGACTCCTGGACTTCAACTCCCAGAATTCCTGAACCAGCCATGCTGAGGGGACAGGGAGAGGTTTCCATGCTGAGTTATGCTGGCTCAGTAATTCTGGGAGTTGAAGTCCACGAGTCATCAAGGGAGCCAAGGTTGCCTTGATTAAGATTAATTAATTAATTAAGATTAAGAGACGGGGTCCTCAACCTTAGCTCTTTTATGACTCGTAGACTTCAACTCCCAGAATTCCTGAGCTAGCCATGCTGAGGGGACAGGGAGAGGTTTCCAAGCTGAGTCATGCTGGCTCAGGAATTCTGGGAGCTGAAGTCCACGAGTCATAAAAGAACCGAGGTTGTTTACCCCTGGTCTAAGCAAAGCCTTCCTTTCTTTGAACTACCCTTCCCGAAAGCCTTCGCGCCCCCCCCCTCTTCCAGCTCCCGTTAGCTTCCCTCGCGCGCCCGCGGCTTTTCCCTCCCGGCGCTTCTTGGGAAACGTAGTGACGAGCGGCCTTGCCGGCTTCGCAAGCCGCCGAGCGAGCGCCCGCAGCCGGACCACAAATCCCGGCGTGCTTCGCCGGGCGGAAGGGCGGCCATTTTGTTTTCGCCTCAAGAGGGCTCGAGATGGCGGCGATGGCGGCGCCGGTATCCGAGAAGCTGAGGCGACTGGCGGCGCGTCCGCGCGGGCCGTCCTGCTGAGGGCCATCCGGCCATGGACCTCCGCTTGGCCGTGTACAACGCGGCGCGGGAGGGGAAGCTGAAGCTGCTGCAGAAGCTGCTGGGCGGGCGCGGCCGGGAGGAGCGGCAGCGGCTGGCGGCGGGGCCCGGCGGCGCGGAAGGCCCGCCGTTGTTGATCGCCTCCCGCCACGGGCACCGCGAGGTGGTGGAGTATCTGGTGGACCACTGCGGCGCGCGGGTGGGCGCGGGCGGGTCGGTGCGCTTCGACGGCGAGACCATCGAGGGGGCGCCGCCGCTGTGGGCCGCCGCCGCCGCCGGGCACCTGCCGGTGGTGCGGAGCCTGCTGGAGCGCGGCGCCTGCGTCAACCAGACCACGCTGACCAACTCGACGCCGCTGCGCGCGGCCTGCTTCGACGGGCACCTGGCCGTGGCCCGCTACCTGGTGGGCGAGTGCGGCGCCGACCTGGAGGTGGCCAACCGGCACGGCCACACCTGCCTGATGATCGCCTGCTACAAGGGCCACGCCGACATCGCCCGCTACCTGCTGGAGCGGGGCGCCGACGTCAACCGGCGCAGCCTGAAGGGCAACATGGCCCTGCACGACTGCGCCGAGTCTGGCAGCCTGGAGATCCTGCGCCTGCTGTTGGCCCGTCGGGCGCGGATGGAGCGGGACGGCTATGGCATGACCCCGCTGCTGGCCGCCAGCGTCACCGGCCACGCCAACATCGTCGAGTTCCTCATCCGGGGAGCGCTGGAGGAGACCCAAAGCCGGGACACTGAGGAGGAGGAGGAGGATGAGAAGAATCGGGAAGACGTGGAAGAGGAGGAGGAGGAGGACGACGACGACGAGACCGGCGGATCCCACGTCTACTGCACCCGTGAGGCCGCGGTGGAGGCGCTGGAGCTGCTGGGCGCCACCATGGTGGACAAGAAGCGGGACCTGCTAGGTGCCCTGAAGCACTGGCGCCGGGCGATGGAGCTGCGTCTCCAAGGGGGCGAGGGCCTCTCGAAGCTGGAGCCTCGGCAGCGGGTGCTGGCTTACGACTACGCCCAGGAGGTCAGCAGCATGGAGGAGCTGGAATCGCTGATCACAGATCCGGATGAGATGAGGATGCAGGCCTTGCTGGTCCGAGAGCGTATCTTGGGCCCATCTCACCCGGATACCTCGTATTATATCCGCTACCGGGGGGCCGTCTACGCCGATTCGGGCAACTTTGAGCGGTGCATTAACCTGTGGAAGTACGCCTTAGAAATGCAGCAGGGCAACCTGGAGCCCTTGAGCCCGATGACGGCGAGCAGCTTCCTCTCCTTTGCTGAGCTCTTCTCCTACGTGCTGCAGGACCGTTCGAAGGGCGCCTTAGGGACTCAGCTGGGTTTCTGTGACCTCATGGTGGTTCTGAGCAAAGGGGTCCGTGAGGTTGAGCGGGCCCTCCAGCACCGGAAGGACCCGGTGGCGGACGCTTCCCAGTTCACCAAAGCCCTGGCTATCATCCTCCACTTGGTCTTTTTGCTGGAAAAAGTGGAGTGCGCCCCCGAACAGGAGCACCAGAAGCGTCAGACTATCTACCGCTTGCTGAAGTGTCACCCCCGAGGTAAGAACGGCTTCACCCCGTTGCACATGGCGGTGGACAAGGACACCACCACTGTGGGCCGCTATCCGGTGGGGAAGTTCCCCTCCCTTCACGTGGTGAACCTCCTCCTGGAGTGTGGGGCTGACCCAGACAGCCGGGATTACGACAACAACACCCCGCTGCATGTGGCTGCCCGGAACAATTGCCCCCTCATCATGAGCGCCCTAATGGAAGCCGGAGCTCATATGGATGCGACCAACGCTTTCAAACAGACGGCCTACGAGCTCCTGGACGAGAAGCAGCTCACCAAGGCCATGATGCAGCCTTTTAATTACATCACCTTACAGTGCCTTGCGGCCCGAGCGCTGGATAAACACAAGATCCCTTATAAGGGTTTTATCCCTGAAGATTTAGAAGCCTTCATTGAGCTGCATTAGCCAAGAAGGACTGTATTCCCTACTGGTGTCTCTTCCTAGACCTGCTGCAGCTGGCAGGGAAGAGAACTTGGACTCGTGGTCTTCCTGGGGTCTGGATTTTAAAAAGCTTTGGTTTGCACTTGGCCAGCTTATTTGGTCTCTGTCTTTCTTCTGTCCAGCCCCTGGCATGGAGAAGACGTCTTTTGCCCAACGCACAAGTGGCCTCACTATCCGGGATCTTCTTAGGTAGATAGATGATGGGCTCTACTGCAGTGTTTCTCAGCTTCGACCACTTTAAGAGGGGTGGACTTCAACTCCCAGAATTCCCCAGCCAGCACAGCTGTGCTGGCTGGGGAATTCTGGGAGTTGAAGTCCACATATTTTAAAGTGGCCAAGGTTGAGAAAACTCATTCACGGGTCTGTTCCTAATCTGTCTTTGAAAGTTCCTTCGAATTTTTTCTCCCTGCCCTTCCAAGAGTTGAATTTACTCCCCTTTTGGGACGCTGCAAAAAAAAGAGAAAAGAAACATTGGCTAGATTCAGCTTGGGCCGACACACCGCTCCAAAGTTCCTCCAATCTTCTCTCAGCCTGCCCCATCTTCTTTGTGTTCATGTGAGAAGTGGGGAAATAGTGGGGCTGGTGGATCCGGTCGTGACCGTCCCCCCCCCCCAGTCGCCGGGTGCAAAATAGAGGAATGTTTTGCATGGCCTGCTTTCAGCTTGCACCTCAGTCGAGTTTTTAAGTTCCTCCATTTGCACCCTTCCATCTCGAAGACGTAAGGACGGATTAAGGCAAACCCACCGAGTCTTAACAATGTTCTGTTTTTCAGCTCAGCCGTGTAACTTAAGGCGGGGGGGGGAGGGAGAAGGGATGGCTTTCATTTTGAACAGCAGGTTCTTGGCTTATTTGCATGGTTGAGCCAAACTGGGTTCAGTTGAGGTTTGATTCCCCCCCCCCACACACACACATTTCAGTTCTTGCTTTGAACGTCTCTTAACGTAGGCTGAGATTTTGCTGGCCGTTTTCAAAGCTGTGGGTAAATGTATTTTTATTTGGCTGGTGTTTTTTTTTCTTGTCAGCAGAGTGAGCTCTGCACTGTGGGCAGACCAGGCTGTAAAAGATTCCCCAAAATTCTGAAATTTAATCAAGCCACCCCCTTCCCTTTATTTTTTGTCTCCAGAAAAGAGAAAACGGAGTATTGATTTTTGACCCAATCACCGGCAAAAACCGTGCTCGTTTACACCAGAGGTCTCCAAATGTGGCAACTTTGAAGACTTGTGGACTTCTACCCCTGTAATTTCTCAGCCATCATGCTGGCTGAGGAATTCTGGGAGTTGAAGTCCACAAGTCTGCAAAGTTGCCACGTTTGGAAAGCCCTGATTTATTATGTCTTTCTGGCTGGGATGGCCCCAGTTTTTCTGGAAGGAACAGGAGGTGATTGGGCAATATTTCATTGTCCAAACTCACTCTTTGCATCCTGTGGAAAGGTTAAGGAACAGGTGCTTTTTTAAAATCTCCCAGAAGCCAAAGAAAACAGTGCTGAAAACCTGTTTGGAACCGTGGGCCTGTCCAGGTTTGCTTCTCATTAAAAATTGTGCCTAGTAACCCGCCAAATCAAGCAGAGGTGAATTAAATGTGGCTTCCCAGTTACGTCACACGTCCTCACCTTCCTTAACTCTTCAGGACAGGCGGGTGTCAAAAATGAGAAATGTATTCATCCCTGCAAGAAATCGCAAGGTTGCGATTTGAATTCTTAAAATTACTCTCCCCCAGATGTATCAAGCAATGATTTTTTTTTTAAATTATGTAGAGGGCAGAAATGGATGTGGAAGGATAGATGGGAATAGCCCTCATACACGGACCCTTACTCAGCTATCCTGTCAGATTGTACTGAGTTGATTTGTTTGGTCGGTCCTTATAAATTCTGTTTTTCTATTCATAGTTGGGATTGAGGCTGCATTAGACAAGAGAAAAATGGTGGCAAGGAGGGTGAGTGGATGGATGGACTTGGAAAGCTGGATGGATGGAAAGATGGATGGATGGATGGAAAGATGGATGGATGGATGGAAAGATGGATGGATGGATGGATGGAAAGCTGGATGGATGGATGGAAAGATGGATGGATGGACGGAAAGCTGGATGGATGGATGGAAAGCTGGATGGATGGATGGAAAGATGGATGGATGGATGGAAAGATGGATGGATGGATGGATGGAAAGATGGATGGATGGATGGAAAGATGGATGGATGGATGGATGGATGGATGGAAAGATGGATGGATGGAAAGATGGATGGATGGACTTGGAAAGCTGGATGGATGGATGGAAAGCTGGATGGATGGATGGAAAATTGGATGGATGGATGGAAAGCTGGATGGATGGATGGAAAGCTGGATGGATGGACGGAAAGCTGGATGGAAAGATAGATGGCTGGCTGGATGGATGGAAAGATGGATGGATGGACTTGGAAAGATGGATGGATGGATGGAAAGATGGATGGATGGATGAAAAGCTGGATGGATCGATGGAAAGCTGGATGGGTGGGTGGGTGAACTTGGAAAGCTTGAGAAGGATGGATGGGAAATGACTTGGCGAGCTTGAGAGGGCTTCATATTTGCGTTCAAATCTTGAAGGACCTTTCTTGTTCTTCTCTCCGGGTCTACCTCACCAACAGTGTCACGGCAGAGGATCGGAGCAGTTGTAAGGTGGCCGTGGCTGTTGATGGTTGCGTGACCTCTGGGTCATCTTAGCTCTTCATAGTAACAGGACTACTGAAGGTCAGGGTAGGCTGAAGTAAAGGAGGCCAACAGTGCTGTCATCATCTTTGATGCTTGCCCGTGTCCAGATAAGATTTTTTTTTTTTTCCAGATCAAACATATCCATCCCTGGTATCTGGAACTGTTTAGAGCAGGGGTCTTCAAACTTGGCCCTTTTATGACTTGTGCCTGGCTGAGGAATTCTGGGTGTTGAAGTCCACAAGTCCGAAAAGGGCCAAGTTTGAAGACCCCTAGTTTAGAAGAGTGTTCCTCAACCTCAGAAACTTCAGCATGGGCTGAGGAATTCTGGGAGTCGAAGTCCACCCTTGTAAAAAGTTCCTGAGGTCTTGAAACACCGCTTCCCCCCAATAGACTTGGTTAAATGGATTTTGGGGAACCATTTCTGCATCTTCACACAGCCCAGGGATAACAAGAAGCAGAGTTCTTAACTTGCCTTGCAGAGTTTTTCTCAGCCTCTGCGGCTTGACGATGTTTGGACTTCAACAGCTGGCTAGGGAAATGTGGGAATTGAAGTCCAAACATCTTAACGTTGCAGAGGTCGAGAAACTCTGCTTTAGAGCTAAAACAGAACTACAGAAACCTCAGGGTTCCCCCCCCCCTTTTTAATGGATTTTGCAGAAGCCTGTCTGCCTCTTTGCATTCTTGCAGTGTTCAAAGCAAACAAACAAGGTTAGCCGATAAAGGAAGTTTCAGGTTACCTTTATCTTTTTTTTTCTTTTTTGGTTTTGTTGCAAAGAATGGAGTTGATTTGGCAATCATGGCAGAAAGAAACGCACAAGCAGCGTACACTATATACTCTTGAGAGCCAGCCTTCCTCACTTGAAGTAAATACAAGTTAAACTGACGTTGGAAATCAAGGAGAAAAAAAAAAAGTTGTGCTGCTAAAACATACAAAACCGCGTCTTTGACTCTTCTTGTTTATATGGGGGTACGGCTGGAGGGGTTTTAATATATAGGTAATCCTCAACTTACGACTGTTTTGAGTCTGGAATTCTAGTCATAAGTCACGACGGTCGTTTAAGTGAGGTTGCCGTGCGACCTCGCCCTGATAACGCTTTTGTGATGGTTGTTAACGGAAAGTGGTTGGAGGCCATAAAGCAAGCAGGTTGGCTGTTAAGCAAATCCATTGATTTTTTATTTTCTTTATTTTTTGCTGGAGACAATGGTTTTCAGCCCCAAGCTTTGCAAATTGTGGTTGCGTGACGGCGGGACATTGTAAACGGCTGTAAATGCCAGTCAGCTCCCAAGCGCCCAAAAGGTGACCATGTAACTATGGGAGGGGCTATCGTAACTTCAAATCTGGGTTGTAAGTAACTCTGGGGGAGTCTGTTGCAAGCGGTCGTAAGTCGAGGACTACCTCTATGTGGTGGCTTTTTTTGAGTTTGAGAAAGGCACCTGCATTTCTTCAGAGTTTGGCGTTTATGAAAAAGCGAGTTACAAATGGAAGAATCCTGTAGCAGGATTGACTTCTGTGGGCTACCTCAGGGGTAGGCAACCTTGGCTCTTTTATGACTGGTGGACTTCAACTCCCAGAATTCCTGAGCCAGCCACGCTGAGGGGAAAGGGAGAGGTTTCCAAGCTGAGCCATGCTGGCTCAGGAATTCTGGGAGTTGAAGTCCACCAGTCGTAAAAGAGCCAAGGTTGCCTACCTCATCCCATGCTGCCCCATGTAATCCACTCATGATATTCCCTAGTTTGGTAATGAAATGTCTCCCAGAAAACAGCCCAGTTCAAAGCCCCAAGGACCCCACATTCAACTTTTGAGCTACCAGTACCCCACACTCCCTTCTAGCACTGATGTTACCTGGCTGGGCCGTGAAACGTATGCAAGAAAACCGTCCATCAATCAGAACGGAGCTGGAAGGGACTTTGGAGGTCTTCTAGTCCAACCCCCTGCTCAAGCAGGAGACCCTAAACCTTTTCAGACAAGGGGCTGTCCAGTCTCCTTAAAAACCTCCAGTGTTGGAGCATTCACAACTACTGGTGGCAAACTGTTAATTGTTCTGACTGTCAGGAAATGCCTCCTTAGTTCCAGGTTGCTTTTCTCCTTGATTCGTTTCCATCCGTTGCTTCTTGTCCTGCCTTCAGCTGCTTTGGAGAATAGCTTGACTCCCTCTTCTTTGGGGCAGCCCCTGAGATACTGGAACACTGCTATATCACCCCTAGTCCTTCTTTTCTCTGGACTAGCCAAGCCCAAATCCTCCAACTGTTGTTCGTATCCCTTTGCCTCCAGGTCTTTAATCATCACAGTTGCTCTTCTTTGCACTTTTTCCAAAGTCTCAACATCCTTTTTTGTAAAACCAAACTCGGGGAACACTGAGGAATCCACAGTGAAAGTCTCCCCATGTGAGAATCTGTGGATTTCGGCCGAGCATCTGATACCTCACAGTAGGCCATGCCTAAAACAGTGATATTCTGTTTAACAACCAGGCAAATTCATCCTTAAACTTAACTATACAAGAAAAGGATGAAGAGTCCCTCATTTTATTAATCCCCATGCACTCATAGATTATTTACCACTCGTAAAGCACATCCAAAGTTTTAAATCGGGGGGGGGGGTGTCCAACCGCGACCGCTTTAAAACCTGTGGACTTCAACTCCCAGAATTCCTCAGCTAGCATAACTGGCTGGGGAATTCTGGAAAGTCCACAAGTCCCAACAACTTGCCATTGCTGGATGCCCCTGCTTTAGATGCCACACTGAATATAACGTATCTAGTAAATGCAATCATGTGCCAGTTGGGGGGGGGGCAGAAAAGGCAAGCTGTGGTGGTACAGCCTAAGGGATGGCATTGAGGAATCCCCTTGGCCCAACTGGAATATAAGTGTGTGTGGGGGGAAGGATCCTCAATTTTTTCTGAGGAGTTTCTAATGCATTTTTCCAAAGAAGGACACATATTTCCTTGCAGTACCAAAAAAAAGATAAATTAATACGTAATTTTCTCCCTGAGTGGATGTCTTTAAAGACAGACAGGCAGTACATCTCTTCTTTAATGCCTCTTCTCTAGACTGGAAAAAGTACTGGGTCCCTTTCTCCGGAAACTGGATCCTTTCCTTCCTCAGATCTGAGTGGATCTTGATCGCCAGATCTGATGAAATGCAGAAAAAAGGGAGGAGTTGAGGCTGGGGGCATTGCAATCTGCAGCTCCTGGCTTCTCCAGAGATGGTTCAAGTGAAAAGCTGCAGCAAGCTGATAAGAGATAATGTTGAGGTGCACACACCCCCATGTTCCTGAACCCCTTTAGTCTTATGACTGTTTCTCCACTTGAACAAGTTTTAAGATGTGTGGACTTCAACTCCCAGAATTCCTTAGCCAGCCGTGCTGGCTGGGGAATTCTGGGAGTTGAAGTCCACACATCTTAGCTATCGTGACTACCATATTAGAGTCCAGCGTTGCCTGTCATCTAAAAGAGCTCTCAACTGCTACACTTGGCATTAAGCCATAGCTTAAACCTGGTTCTATAGACTAAGTCACAATTGGTGGAGTGGAGACACCCCCCAAGCCATAAACAAGATCACAGTGACTCTGCCTCTTAAACCAAGATCAAGCCAGGCTCCTTGTAATTCCAATCGCAATGCGAGCCGAGTCATCTTCAAAGGCCACATACAGATTGCGTAGGGGTCACGTAACATAAAGCAATTCTACACATTTCAGAATTTTCATCCAAGTAAATCATCGTGCAGTTCCTCTGTGTCCTTTCAGATTCATCCCTTCTAAAGTTCTTGCTGGGTTCCCTCCCCCAAAAAAGCAAAATGGCTCCCCCCTCCACCTCTTCTACAGAGCACGAAATGATCCCCAAGCCCCTGTCTCCCCAGCTGCAAAATTAAGAAGAATACAGGTAAGTCCTCGACTTAACGACCACAGCTGAGCCAAAATTTCCCTTGCTAAGCAAGAGAGTTCTTACGTGAACGTTGCCCCATTTGACGACCTTTCTTGCCACCGTGATTAATTCAATCGCTGTGGTTGTTGAGTTAGTAACACGGTTAAGTGAATCTGGCTTCACCATTGTCTTTGGTGTATCAGAAGGTCGCCAAAGGGGATCACGTGATCCCGGAAAAGTGTTAAAAAGTCATAAATGCGAGTCAGTTGCCAAGCGTCTGAATTATGATCACGTTGTATAAGTTCAACGATTGCAAGTGTGAAAAACGTTTGTCAGTCCCTTTTTTCAGTGTCTTTGTAACTTCAGACAATCGTTAAACAAATGGTTGCAACTCGAGGACTAACTATAGTGCATTTTGTCCTTTACGACAGGGGTCCCCAACCCCTGGTCTGTGGACCAGTACCGAGCTGCGACATGCCAGCAACCGGTCCACACAAACAAGCAAAGCCTCATCTGCGGGATGCAGGCAGCACACAAAACCACGCACCCTCCGGTCCGCGGAAAAACTTCTCTTCACGGAACCAGTGGTCCATGGTGCCCAAAAGGTTGGGGACCTCTGCTTTACGAATCCCTGGGGGGATTGCAAAGAGGAGATGGTTACCCATGAAGTTCAAGGTCTCAGTTCTTGTTGGCTTCTACATCTTTGCGTAACACCGGTCTCTTCATCAGACCGGTCTCTTCCCTCGACAAAGTCGCCAACACTTCTAAGAAACTTACAAATGTTCCTGATGTCTTCTTTCATCACTCTCATTTTCGTTCTCCAGGGTTGTCCTCTCCTTCCTCCACGGGTGGCCCCTCAATGGTCTCATTGGCCATGCCCACTGCTGCGTTGCTTCTTTCCACCTGCATGCGGTTATAATCACCAATCTGAATCATTTGGGCATTCTGAATGATAAGTTGGGGACCCGGCATTGCATTTGGAGAACCCATCGAGAACATGAATGGTTGGGAGAAGGAAGCCTGATCGGGCCCTGGTTCCATAAAGGATGTTTGTGGTCTTGAAATGTCTACCACAGGTGGTAGAGCTGGTGATGGTTGAAGGTTGAGGACAGCGAGACGTTGTTGTAGCCTCTGGTTTTCTCGCTCTCGTTCTATCTTCTCCTCTCTTTCCTGGATCTGTCTCATGAAGTCCCAGGTGGCTTTTTTCTCCTGGATCACCCTTGAAGTGAAGGTCTTCTTCACCCTTTTGTCAAACACAGGAGATTTTTCAACCAAGGGCACCAATGACGCGAGCAGGAGGGGCATTTCCCCGGATTTTAGAGTGTGTTCTTTGGGCACCAACGGAATGACCGAGTTTCTCTTGCAGCAGCGGGTGAGGGAATCCATCAAGGCTGTGTCACGTTGATAGTCACAGAGGCGGCCCGTGAAGTTCTTGGTCAGGAGCACGAGCGTGAAGGCTGAGTTGTCCAAGGCGTTCTGGAAACAGTTGAGTTGGCCACAGCCGGGGATGAGGAAATCTTCGCTGAAGGTGGACCCGTTGGAGACACCCAAGGCCTCCAAGCGTTCCCTCACCCGGCAAGCCACCAGCTCGTCTTCTGCGGCGTGCAGGACCACGAAGGTGTAGAACTGTCTTTCGTCATCTGGTGGGACCACTGAAGAAGGTTCTGAACTACGAGAGGCAAGATCTGAAGAAGAAAAAGAAGGAGAAGAAGACGATAGCAGAGGTCCAAAACTCGTGATCGATGCTGAAGCAGAGGTATGGGTTCCAGGTTGTGGAGCACTTCCTGCAGAAGGCGTGGAATCCAACTTCTGCAGAGGTGGGACCTGGAAGCTGAAAGACAAGTCTCCTGATGGCGTTGTTACGGGGGTTACTGTGCAGTGCTTGGAGCCCTGGGCAGATGCCTTGGAAGACAGTGTAATTTTGGAATCAAGCGGTAAACAGGGACCTCTGGAATTTGGTAGAGAAGGTCTTCTTGAATTGGTGGAGCAGCCATTGACCAACGACACAGAGCCGGTGTCTTCTTGGCTGGCTGATGGTAGAGGCAAGGACCTTCCCGTGGTGGAAGGGCTGTCGGAGGTGGTTGAAGTCTCACTGATCTGAAGGTTGCTGATGTAGGAGATGGGGCTACCTGTAGAACGTAATGACTGAGGGTTATCAGGAGGAGAAGAGCTGACGATGGACACCGGACTGCTCCTTCTGGGCAACTCCCACCTACCTGAGGCCAGAGCTCCAGAATTATTCCTGGGCACCGTTAAGAGGAACGGCAGTCCACACTTCTCCCTAGCTTCATCCAGGAGACCTTTGAGTTGGGCTCCTTCCATGTGACTGGCTCTAAAGGCTTGGATAGCGGTTCTGTAGGCCTCGTCTCTGGCCAGGGGTTCACAGAGCTTCTCCTCGACCAAGAGCGAATAGATCTCTGCCACGGCCTGGGCTACCTTGGCCTGGTCCTTCAGTTGTTCTGGGGTTGTCGTCTTGGCTCCACCTGTGCCCCAGAGGCCTTGGGAGAGATGGTAGGCCACCACGTCATCTCTGAAGCTGTTGAGATGCACCCTGGCCTCATCTTCTCTCCCCAAGGACCACAGGAGCAGGACGTGCAGGAGATGGCAGCTCTTCCTGTCTTGCTGCAAGCAGCTCAGCTTGTGTCTATATTGAATTAGCCTCTCCGCTGGGATCCCACTTAGGGTCTGGAGGATCCCTTCAAAGCCTAGATCGCCCTGGGGAGTCCCTGTCATCCTGGGCAAAGCTGGGTCCAAATTGGAGGGCATGTTACATCCACAAAGGGGTGGCACAGGCTGAGGACGGGCACGGCTCCCCACAAAGATGGCACGGCTGAGGATATCCGGAAGCCTAAATGTTGCCTAGGGCAAACCTCTGTAATGCTACGGAAGAGGCGGGCCTCGTAATTTTTGCCAAACTTGAAGGCTGGAAAAAAAGAGAGAAAGAAGAGAATGAAACTCTGGTTTGGAGAGCTTGAATGAATGAAAATGAATGAATCAATGAACGAACGCATATGTATGTACTTACGTACATACACACCAACGTGTTGAGACTCTAGAAAGAGGGCAGAGAAGAGCAACAAAGATGATCAGGGGGCTGGAGGCTAAAACATATAAGGAACGGTTGCTGGAATTGGGTATGTCTAGTTTAATGAAGAGAAGGATGAGGGGGGACATGATAGCAGTGTTCCTGTATCTCAGGGGCTGCCCTAAAGAAGACGGAGTCAAGCTATTCTCCAAAGCGCCTGAACATAGGACAAGAAGCAACGGATGGAAACTAATCAAGGAGAGAAGCAACCTAGAACTAAGGAGAAACTTCCTGACGGTTAGAACAATTAACCAGCGGAACAACCTGCCTCCAGAAGCGGTGAATGCTCCAACACTGGAAGTTTTTAAGAAGAGACTGGACAGCCATTTGTCTGAAATGGTATAGAGTTTCCTGCCTGAGCAGGGGGTTGGACTAGATGACCTCCAAGGTACCTCCCAACTTTATTATTATTATTATGGATCATCGCACAGTCAGCCAGATGTTCAGACTGGGTTTGGCATTTTGTCTATCTATTGAGTCCTTACCCAGGACCTGGAATAGGCAGATGTGGATGTTTGACGGTATTATTATTATTATTATTATTATTATTATTATTATTATTCAGAGTTCCCAGCTACCTAGAACTTAAAATTGCTATGATTGAGAAAAACGGTAATATTCTGTCTATAATATACAGTGTATTATCTCAATAACAAAAGCTATATTATAGCGTATTATGAGTCCTGGAATAAAACGCCCAATAAAATGAATTCACTTTAACAACAACAACAATAATAAAGTTGGAAGGGACCTTGGAGATCATCTAGTCCAACCCCCTGCTCAGGCAGGAAACCCTACACCATTTCGGACAAATGGCTGTCCAGTCTCTTTTTAAAACTTCCAGTGTTGGAGCATTCACCGTTTCTAGAGGCAGGTTGTTCCACTGGTTAATTGTTCTCACTGTCAGGAAGTTTCTCCTTAGTTCCAGGTTGCTTCTCTCCTTGATGACTTTCCATCCGTTGCTTCTTGTCCTGCCCTCAGGCGCTTTGGAGAATAGCTTGACCTGCCATGTTTACTTCACAACTTGCTACATTTGCACAAAGACCCCCCTGTTTGCTTAACGGCTGCCTCCAGCAACATAAAATTGGGTGCAGTCCCAGGTGACCTGCTTAATGACCGCAATTACTTACAATCCTAATCCCGGGCTCAATTAGCGTCCTAAATCGAGGACTAAGTGTGTTCTGCTCACCTGGGAGGGAACCATCTGATCTGGGCCAAAATCAACAGGCCCCTCTCCCTGGAGGGAGGGGACAACATTCAAACATGGTGGCAAAAATAACAACTTCATCAATCTGCATCCTTTTCTAGCCAGTTCACACTACGGTGCCTTTGATCCCGGAAGAAAAATCTTCAAACGCACCGAGGCAAGACGAGACAAGTCAGATACTTCCTTTGATTGCTAAGCTTCAAGGTGCCCAAGCTGGTTCGTCTTGTTTTTAAGGGTTCCGGAAGAATAGAAGGCATTGATAACGCCAGGACCTTCTCAAGATCCTGGGTGAGGCCCTCAACCACAAGGTTGTAAGCAAGTCATAAATTGCCCTGCTCCAGAAGTGGAAAATCATTCAATGCACAGCTGGATAGAAAGCATCGGTGCCGGCATGTTGAGCTCAGATTGTTTTCTGGGTGGCAGTATAGAGAGTTTAGACGTTTCCTGCTGGTCTCCTATCCCCATACTACAGGCCGTCCTCTATTTACAATCCTAACAAGGCCCAAAATTTTCCTTCCAAAGCAAGACAGTTGATAAGTGAGTTTTGCCCCGTTTTACGACCTTTTTTGTCACCGTTATTAAGTGAATTGCTGCAGTTGTTAACTTAGCAATAGCACTTAGACTTATATTCCGCTTCACAGTGCTTTACAGCCCTCTCTAAGCGGTTTACAAATTCAGCATATTGCCCCCAACAATCTGGGTCCTCATTTAGATTTAAATAGAGAGAGACAGACAGACAGGTAGGTAGGTAGAGACAGACAGACAGACAGACAGACAGATGATACGAATAGATATAGATAGATATAAATAGATGATACGATAAGAGAGAAATAGACAGATGTAGATAGATGATACAGATATAGATAGATATGATGGATGGATGAATGAATGGATGGACAGATAGATGAAAGATAGATAGACAGACAGACAGCACTTAGACTTATATACCACTTCACAGTGCTTTACAGCCCTCTCTAAGTGGTTTACAAATTCAGCATATTCAGAGATATAGAGATAGGTAGGTAGGTAGATAGGTAGATAGATAGATAGATAGATAGATAGATAGATAGATAGATAGATAGATAGATAGATAGATAGATAGATAGATAGATAGATAGATAGGCAGGCAAGCAGGCAGGTAGGTAGGTAGAGACAGACAGACCGATGATACGAATAGATATAGATATAAATAGATGATATGATACAGAGAGAGAGAGAGATAGACAGATAGATGTAGATAGATGATACAAGTAGATGTAGATAGATGATGGATGGAAGGATAGATACACAGACAGAAGATAGACAGCACTTAGACTTATATACCACTTCACAGTGCTTTACAGCCCTCTCTAAGCGGTTTACAGATTCAGCAGATTGCTCCCGTGACAATCTGGCTCCTCGTTTTACCGACCGCCGAAGGATAGAATGCCAAGTCAACTTCAAGCTGGTGAGAGAATCAAACTGCTGGCAAATCAGCCTTTCGAAAAAATTAGCCCGTTTTGGCCCGCCTTTCCCTCTGAATCCCCAAATCTGAAACTTCCTGCATGAAAAAATATTCCAGAACTTTCTGCAAAGGTCGCTGAATTCCCTGCAAACCTTTGGAGCAGTGTTTCTCAACCTTGACAATTTTAAGGTATGTGGACTTCAACTCCCAGAATTCCACAGCCAGCATTGCTGGCTGTGGAATTCTGGGAGTTGAAGTTCACATACCTTAAAATTGTCAAGGTTGAAAAACACTACTTTGGAGGAAAAGAAGAAATCCCAGTCCAAATGGCTTCTTAACTCTCAAATAGTTGTTTTAAAAATAGTTTTCCTTAGATAGCAGGCGTTGTGGGAAGGGTTGTTATTAGTCCAGAGTTTGTGGCCTTCAACTCCCAGGGCGGCTGAGGAATTCTGGGAGTTGAAGTCCACAAGCCTTAAAGTTGCCACATTTGAAGACTCCTGTCCAATACAGCTAGTCCTTGACTTACGGCCACAATTGAGCCCCCAACTTAACATTTGTTAAGTGAGTTTGGCCAAATTTTACCCTCTTTCTTGCCACAGCTGTTAAGCGAATCACTGCAGTTGATAAGTCAGTATCCCGGTCCTTAAGTGAATCTGGCTTCCCCATTGTCTTTGTGGTCGCAGAAGGGGGCTCACAAAATCCCTGGGACACAGCAACAGTCCTAAGTACAAACCAGTTGCCGAGCATTTTGATCACAGGATCATGGGGATTGCCGCCAGAGTCGTAACTGTGGAAAATGGTCATCAGCCACTTTTTTCAGAGCTGTTGTATGTTTGAACGGCCCTAAATGAACGGTTGTAAGTCGAGGACCACCTGTACTATTTCAAAGAAGGGGCTGTCCAGCTTCTTCTTAAAAACGTCCGGTGATGAAACACCCACAACTTCTGGAGGGAAGCAGTTACACTGGTTAATTGTCAGGAAGTTTCTCCTTAATTCCAGATTGCTTCTCTCCTCTGTCAGTTTCCCTCCATTGTTTCTTGCCTTCTGGTGCTTTGGAGGATAAGTTGACCCCCTCCCCTTGGTGTCAGCCCCTCAAATATTGGAACACTGCCATCGTGTCACCCCTATTTCTTTTTTTTCCTTTAGACTAGCCAAACCCAAGTCCTGCAACTGATCTTCATATAATAATAATGATGATAATAATAATAATAATAAAATCATTATTATTATTATTATAAGTCATAGAAAATGGTAAAATTAAACTGCTCTGGGACTTCAGAATTCAAGCAGACAAGCACCTGCAACATAACACCCCAGACTTAACAATTGTCGATAAGAAAGACAAAAAAGTCTGGATAGTGAACACGGCAGTGCCTGGACACAGCAGAATAGACGAGAAAGAACTGGAGAAGATAACAAAATACAAAGACCTACAAATAGAAATAGAAAGACTGTGGCAAAAGTAAGCAAGGGTAGTACCAATAGTCATAGGCTCCTTGGGTGCAATCCCAAAACAACTGGAGCACCACTTGAACACCATTGGCATTGACAAATTCGCCATTAGTCAATTGCAAAAGGCGGCCTTACTAGGAACTGCTTCCATCCTGCGACGATATCTGTAATACCATCAAACATCCACATCTGCCTATCCCAGGTCCTGGGTAAGGACTCGATAGGTAGACAAAATGCCAAATCCAGTCTGAACATCTGGCTGACTGTGCGATGATCCATGATAACAATAATAATGTTGGAAGGGACCTTGGAGGTCATCTAGTCCAACCCTGCTCAGGCAGGAAACCCTATAACAGGGGTAGGCATCCTTGGCCCTTTTATGATGGACTTCAACTCCCAGAATTCCTGAGCCAGCCATGCTGAGGAGAAATGGAGAGGTTTCCATGTTGAACCATGCCAGCTCAGGAATTCTGGGAGTTGAAGTCCACAAGTCATAAAAGGGCCAAGTTTGAAGACCCCTGGCCTATACCATCTCAGACAAATGGCTGTCCAGTCTCTTCTTAAAACCTCCAGTGTTGGAGCATTCACTGCTTCTGGAGGCAGGTTGTTCCGCTGATTAATTGTTCTAATTGTCAGGAAGTTTCTCCTTAGTTCCAGGTTGCTTCTCTCCTTGGTTAGTTTCCATCCGTTGCTTCTTGTCCTGCCTTCAGGGGCTTTGGAGAATAGCTTGACTCCCTCTTCTTTGGGGCAGCCCCTGAGATACTGGAACCCTACTATCCTGTCCCCCCCCCTCGTCCTTCTCTTCATTAAACTAGACAGACCCAATTCCAGCAACTGTTCCTCATATGTTCTAGCCTCCAGTTTCAGTCTGCAGGCCTTGGATCATCTTAGTTGCTCTTCTGCTCCACCCCAACTGATTTTGGAAAGAGGGTTGAGTGTCTCTGCGAGGGGGTTGGCCACGAAGACTTACCTGGGGCTGAGGCCTCACTGCCAGGGTTGAGCTGGGTCTGGATAGCAGGAGGCGGAAATCACCAAATCTTTGCTCCTCCTAGTTCTCTGTCTTTCCTCCCAGTTGGGTGAAAAAAAGTCAGCCCAAAGTAGGAAGTTGGTCTTGCATAGAAGCAGCAGCAGAAGCTTCTTTCTCTTTCCTGGCTCGGAAGTGAGTTCTTCACACACACATACACACACACACACACACACACACACACACACACACACACACACACACACGGCACACACACACACACACACACACACACACACACACGGCACACGCCTTTGGGCAAATAATAACTCATTTCTATTATTTCAATTCCCACCCTGGGAGAAGTGATGGAGCTGGCAGAGGTGGCCAGGAAAAGAAAGTTTAACTAGTTGTGTTGATCTTTGGGAAATTTATTCCAGACGTTGGCCTCTGTGCTCAAAACAAAGGTCGATGAAATGTTGACTTTAGATTTGAACCAGTGGTTTGATCTGGAAAGCGGCTGATCTTTTTTAGGTGAAATTAATACAGTTGAGATTGTAACTTTGCTCTGGATTTTGCGACGCTGAAAAAAAATGCAGGACAGCACTGCTTTGTTTCAATTTTCCCTTTACTTCACATCTCTGTCCCCACCTTCTTTTCTCTAACTTTCCTATTGCCTTTATTTTCATGTGTATTTTGTATTCAAGTAGGAAAGCAAAGAGAGAGAGGGAGGGAGAGAGGAAAGGAAGGGAGGGAGGGAGGGAGAGAGAGAGAGAGAGAGAGAAAGAAAGAAAAAGAAAGAAAGAAAGAAGAGAAAGGAAGGAAGAGAGAGAGAGAAAAAAGAAAGAAAGAGAAGGGAAGGAAGGAAGGGAGAGAGAAAAAGAGAAAGAAGGAAAGAAAGAAAGAAGAGAAAGGAAGGGAGAGAGAGAGAGAGAGAGAGAGAGAAGAGGAAGGAAGGAACCAGTTTGCTAGGCTGTGGTTCTGCCGGAAATGACGGTTTGCAAACCAGGGCCCAGCCTGTTTTCTGTGGGTAACTTCAGGACTCAGCAGGCATCAAGATTTGGGGCTTCTAAGGAGGTTGAACTCAAACATCTGCAACTTGATATCTTTGCTGAGGTGGGATTGGGCGGGAATGATGGGGTGTCATTCAGCTCCCTGGGTTGTGGGGATGTTCCCAGGGAAGTGGAGAGGGTGAGTACAGCCATGTCATCAAATAGAGAAGAATATCTGTAGGGCTGAATATCTGAGGAGTCCCTGGTGCTCTCTGACCTTGGTGGTTTCCTTGCAGACGATTCATGACCCAACTAGGTAACATCACTAGGGCTAGAAGGAAGGGTGGGTGTGGAAAGGAAGAGGAGGAGGAGAACTGTGGGGTCCTTGATTGTTTTCTTGCAGACGTTTCATTACCCAACTAGGTAACAGTACCAGTGCGAGGAGGAGGAGGAGGAGGAGGAGGAGGAGGAGGAGGAGGAGGAGGAGGAGGAGGAGGACGACTGTGGGGTCCTTGATTGTTTTCTTGCAGACGTTTCATTGTCCAACTAGGTAACAGCACCAGTGCAAGGAGGAGGAGGAGAAAGAGGAGGACGACTGTGGGGTCCTTGATTGTTTTCTTGCAGATGTTTCATTACCCAACTAGGTAACAGCACCAGTGCAAGGAGGAGGAGGACGAGGACGAGGACGAGGAGGACGACTGTGGGGTCCTTGATTGTTTTCTTGCAGACGTTTCATTACCCAACTAGGTAACCTTCTCAGTGCTGCAAATTGGTTCTCTATTTATACCCAGTGACTTGCCCTGTCAGTGTTGGTCGGGGTGTTCTTGATAAATTATTATTTTGAGTATTTTTGTCTAGGATTTTTTTGTTTCCTTTTTAGCCATCCCTCTCTCCCTCCATGCATCCACCCATCCCTCCACCGACCCATTCATCCCCCCCCCTTTCCATCCATCCAACCACCCACCCATCTTTCCATCCGTCTATCAATAGACCCTTCCCCAATCTGGTGCTTTCAGGTGGACTTCATTCAACACCAGTCCATGCTATCTTGAAAATTAGCAGGCTCTAAAAGGGGGGTGGGGGGGACAGCCCTTTTATGATCTCCGCTTCAATTGAACCAGGAATTCTGGGAGTTGAAGTCCACCAGTCATAAAAGGGCCAAGTCTGAAGATTCCCTGATCTGGATCGAAGCCTGCAGTTTCATCAAAATGGCCGACTGAGGAATTCTGGGAGTTGAAATCCACCAGTCATAAAAGGGCCACCGTTCCCCCACCTCTGCTCTAAATCAAAATCCACCCATCACCTGTGGCCTCCTTTTATGCACCCCTCCCTCCCAAGCCCCCACAATCTCTCTTCGACTGCAAAAGATGATGGAAACTGGCATACATGTTTTTAAAATTTATTTTCCTACAGCATGGAGACAAACGAAGGATCCACAGGAAACTGGTCAAAGCTTAGCTTCATGGAAATTCAGCTGGACCCATTCTGAACTCCTCCCGCCCCCAGAGTTAACTCAGGGCTCTTCAAGCTTGGCCCTTTGATGACTTGTGGACTTCCACTCCCAGAATTCCTCAGCCAGCGTGCCTGGCTGAGGAATTCTGGGAGTGGAAGTCCACAAGCAGGGGTCTTCAACCGTAGCCCTTTTATGACTTGTGAGCTTCAACTCCCAGAATTCCTCAGCCAGGCACATTTAAATTTACATTTTTATCATCATCCAGAAAGGAAAAACACAAGATAGTCAGGCACATAGGGATATCCTGAGGTAAATCAAACAGTGTACAGAACACACAGAGGAAAAAAGGCGGGGAAAAAGGGAAATGCCCCCTTCATACCCACAGCAACCAATCAGAGTGTAGATCACCTCATGCATGAGACAGCCCTCTCTAATTTTGGGTCTTCAAACTTGGCCCTTTTATGACTTGTGGACTTCAACTCCCAGAATTCCTCAGCCAGCGTGCCTGCTTGAGGAATTCTGGGAGTTGAAGTCCACAAGTCATCAAAGGGCCAAGTCTTTGAAGACCCCTGAGTTAAATAAAGTCACCGTTTCTTCTGCCTGCCTTCAAGTATCATCTTCAAGTCCATCTTCGCCATTAAGCTTTTGACCTCAGCCGCCCAGCCTTACACCTATTTACAAGCTGATCTCTGCACTCATGGGGACTAGACGCTTGGCTAAGAGGAGGAAATAGAATTCCTTTCTGTCGATTCCTTCCTTGGAATTAGGTGCTACGCTTAATGCTCAATTAGATGATCAAATGCTGGGCTCAACAGAAATAACAGAATAAGAGGATAACAGAGTTGGAAGGGACCTTGGAGGTCATCTAGTCCAACCCCCTGCTCAGGCAGGAGACCCTATACCATTCAGGACAAATGGTTGTCCAATCTCTTCTTGAAAACCTTCAGTGTTGGAAAACCCACAACTTCTGGAGGCAAGTCGTTCCACTGGTTAAAATGGGGGAAAAAAAGACAATTGTTTCTCTCTCTGGCACAGAGGTCCAAATAAATACCAGCCACCCATTTAGGGACCAGATCCTGACCGACTCATCTCCCATACTCTGAAGAGCAACTATGATGATCCAAGACCTGGAGACTAAAACATACGAAGAACGGCTGCGGGACTTGGGTCTGGCTAGTCTAAAGAAAAAAAGAAATAGGGGAGACATGACAGCAGTGTTCCAGTATTTGAGGGGCTGCCACAAAGAAGAGAGGGTCAGGTTGTTCACCAGAGCACCAGAGGGCAGGAGAAGAGACAATGGTTGGAAACTGACCAAAGAGACAAGCAACCTGGAATTAAGGAGAAACTTCCTAACGGTGAGGACAATTAACCAGTGGAACAGCTTCCCACCAGAAATCATGGGCGCCCCATCTCTGGAGATTTTTAAGAAGAGGCTGGACCTTCACTTGTCTGAGATGGTCTAGGTCAGTGATGGCAAACATTTTAGAGACCGAGTGCCCAAACTGCAACCCAAAACCCACTTATGTATCGTCCAGTGCCGGGTGGGCATGGCCCATTTGGTGGATGTGGTCCATTGGGTGGGCGTGGCCCATTGGATGGGCATGGCTGCGGTGGTAATGGCAGACTGGTTGGGACTAAAAAGTTCAATCAATCAAATCCAACTTTGCGAGATCTTTTTTTTTCCCCGCGAGAAGTTGAAATGGATTGATTGAACTTTTTTTTTTTTGCACACGGCGGCGGAGGCCCAAAGCGAAAAGGTTTTATAAAACCCAGCTGAAGGCCTAGGACTGGGGCGATGGCGCATGTGCCCACAGAGAGGGCTCTGTGGCACGCGTGCCATGGGTTCGCCACTATGGGTATAGGTTCTCCTACTTGAGTGGGGGGTTGGACTAGAAGACCTCCAAGATCCCTTCCAGGTTCTATTCCATTCCGTTCCATTCCGTTCTATTCCGTTCCATTCTATTTTGATTGCAGTTCTGAATCAAAGCAGAAGTCTAAGATGGGCTTTCTTGGAAATTAACACAATGGATCCCCGGAGCCCTGGGAAGGAAAGTGGCCCCCTCTCCAAGGATCTGGGTCCCTTTGGGGAGAAGATGGATCCAAGCAGATCTCTCTCTCTCTCTCTCTCTCTCTCTCTCTCTCTATCTCAGTGGTTCTCAACCTTTTTAATGCCGCGACTCCCAACCGGTCGTAAGTCGAGGACTACTCAACCGGTCGTAAGTCGAGGACTACTCAACTGGTGCAGCACCGTTTGCAGAATGGGACTTTTGGCGGGCTCAGCAGGGCAGAGACAGCCTGGACAATTCCTATTGGCTTTTGAAAGCCAATAGAATTAGACTCTATTCAAGAGAGTCTATTCTATTGGCTTTCAAAAGTAGCACAGCTAAGGAAAAGGGGGGGAAAATGGCGGACTGCGTTGTTTGGCGACCCCCGTGAAATGGTCGTTCGACCCCAAATGGGGTCCCGACCCACAGGTTGAGAACCACTGCTCTCTCTCTCTCTCTCTCTCTATCTATCTATCTATCTATCTGTCTATCTATCTCTATCTCTCTGCAAGCCTTTAGCTTTCCTGTTTCTCTTTTCACAGGGACTGGAGTTTGCCTCTTGGAAATTGGGTCTCCCTCATCTGACTTTTTGGGAGAAGGCCTCCAGCATCATGGGATGGGGGTTGGGGGGCATTGTAGTTGGGGAGGAAGAGCTGCAAAACTTTTAGGGCAACTTGCCCGGCCCTTCAGAGGCTCCCAGGGATGTCCGCAGGGTGTGGTCAAAGAAGATGGTGGTCCCAAAGAGGCCATCAACGCTCTGTTATGATCAACACCTGGAGACTCTTGACCACGCCTTGTGGACAGCCCTGGAGACTTTGCCTCTCCTAGTTCTTCTCTTGGGGGGCCTTCTCGGACCCCGCTAACAGCTCCTTCAGGGCCCCCATCGCCTCTGTGGACTCTCTCGGGTCCTCCTCAGTTGTCTTCTCCATCCTCTTTGCCCTCTTAGCTGCCACCTTCTCCAACGAGGGTGCCCTGGCCTCTTTGCTCGTCTCCTTCAGCTGCACCTCCTGGGGGGTCCCCGATCCTCCTGCCTGGGACCGGAAGGGCCCCACGATCCAATTCAGAGGGGTGATCTGGATGAGGTGTTCGGCCAACGTGTGGAGAACCTCTCGGGCTTGGGAAATCATCTCCTGGCTCTGGGTGAGGAGGCCGGAGGGCAGATCCTGGAAGGACTCGGCGGAAGAGAAGGAGCGATGGAGCTGCTGGAAGTTACTCTGAGTCTGGTCCACTCTTTCCCGGAGGTTCCTGGGCAGCACTTCCACGGTAGACATCAGCCAGGTATAAGCAGGACTCAGATTTTGGATGAGGGATCGTAACATGGCCAAAGTCAACGGCTCGACCTGCGGAGGACAAATTTGGTGCATCACCAACATGAGCATAGCTTGACGATTGAGACTTTGTGATGGGGACTTGCCATTAACTAGTGTTTTTTTTCAAATAGGGCCTCTGGAAGATGGGTGGACTTCAACTCCCAGAATTCCCCAGCAGCATTCTGGGAGTTGAAGTCCACCTGTCTTCCCCAGCCAGCTATGTTCCTGGCTTCTGCAGGGAAGGTCAAAGTGGAAAGCTGCAGCAAACAGATAGAGATAACATTGAAGTACGCACACACCCGTGTTCCTGGACCTCCGTAGTGTCTATGACAGTCTTTCTCAATCTCAGTAACTTTCAGATGGGATCCACGTAGCTTAAAGCAGCCAAATTTCAAAACAACAACAACAACAACAACAACCCTGCAATGAACAATAGTTTAACATGCAATAAATCCACCTAGTCATAAATCGAGAATTACCTGTACTTGGAAGCATAGAGTACCTGCTCTGGGGTGTTTTCTTTCTTTCTTCTTTCCTGATCCTCTTCCGGCTGAATTTGGGTCCATTTAAGCAAAGTTTGGTTAAGTTTCTGTTGTGCTTCCTGGAACTGACTCCCTGCGCTGTTTTTCACATGTGCCACCTGCCAGCCAAGCAGAAATCAAAACAATTTAAGAAAGCGGTATAATATTATTCAGCTTGTAACCCGATGCAGGCAGTCCTCGACTCACAACCGTAAATTGAACCTGCAATTGTATATTGCGATCGTCATTATAAAACAGGTCGTCGCACGTCGGAACACGACCCCACCCCAAACCCCCGATGACCACGTGGATGCTGCAACCGTCACTAAGTGTAAAATATAATAATAATAATAGTAATAGGAACTGCTTCCATCCTGCGACGATATCTGTAATACCGTCAAACATCCACATCTGCCTATCCCAGGTCCTTGGGAAGGACTCAGTAGGTAGACAAAAGGCCAAATCCAGTCTGAACATCTGGCTGACTGTGCGATGATCCATAATAATAATAATAATAATAATAATAATAATAATAATAATAATAAGAAGAAGAAGAAGAAGAAGAAGAAGAAGAAGAAGAAGAAGAAGAAGAAGAAGAAGAAGAAGAAGAAGAAGAAGAAGAAGAAGAAGTTGGAAGGGACCTTGGAGGTCATCTAGTCCAACCCCCTGCTCAGGCAGGAAACTCTCTACCATTTCAGACAAATGGCTGTCCAGTCTCTTCTTAAAAACTTCCAGTGTTGGAGCATTCATCGCTTCTGGAGACAGGTTGTTCAACTGGTTAATTGTTCTAACTGTCTCCTAAGTTCTAGGTTGCTTCTCTCTTTGGTTAGTTTCCATCTGTTGCTTCTGGTCCTGCCTTCAGGTGCTTTGGAAAATAGCTTGACTCCCTCTTCTTTGTGGCAGCCCCTGAGATATTGGAACACTGCTTTCATGTCCCCCTCGTCCTTCTCTTCATTAAACTAGACATACCCAATTCCAGCAACCGTTCCTTATGTGTTTTAACCTCCAGTCCCCCAATCATCTTTGTTGCTCTTCTCTGTACTCTTTCTAGAGTCTCAACATATTTTTTACATTGTGGTGACCAAAACTGGATGCCATATTCCAAGTGTGGCCTTACTAAGGCATTGTAAAGTAGTATTAACACTTTGTGTGACCTTGATTCTATCCCTCTGTTAATGCAGCCCAGCACTGTGTTGGCTTTTTTGGCAGCTGCAGCACACAGCTGGCTCATATTTAAATGATTGTCCACTAGGACTCCGAGGTCCCTCTCACAGTTACTACTATTGAGCAAGGTACCCCCTATACGATACCTGTACATTTGGTTTTTCTTGCCTAAATGTAGAACCTGACTTTTTTCACCCTTGAATTTCATTTTGTTAGATAGCGCCCAGTGTTCAAGTCTGTCCAGATCCTCCTGTATCCTAAGCCTGTCTTCTGGAGCGTTGGCTATTCCTGCCAGCTTGGTGTCATCCGCACATTTGATGAGTTCCCCATCTATCCCCTCGTCCAGATCGTTGATGAAGATGTTGAAGAGCACTGAGCCCATAAGTCACTTTTTTCAGTGCCATTCTAATTTTGGATGGTTGCTAAACGAATGGTTGTACGTCGAGGATTACCTGTACCTTGGATTGCACTGATTTGAACCCAGGGCTGGCTTACCAGGTTAATCACATACTGGAGCTGGGCGAGCATGTCCTGAGTGTTTTCCTGGACCACATGAAGCCGATTCAGGGAATGTCGGTAGACCCGGGAACGGAGTTTGCTGGAGAGGGACCCCAGACGGACAAAATAGCTCTTCTCCCTCTGCTGCTGGTCGATGGCGGCCTGGCTGACGCCGTGGACCTCGGTGGCCAGGTGGGCTGCAGGGAGGACAAAGCAGATGTGAACAGGTCCCCTTCCTGCCCAGGAAGGATCAGCCCCCCTGGAGGGCTTTAAAAACACTGAATTCATCCCAGCCTTTTCATCTTCAATTTTTGCCTGCCTCATGAGTCGCCTATGGATGAGAGGGCTGGCCCACAAGAAAGGGAAGGAAGGAAGGAATGAAAGGAAGGAAGGAAAGAAAGAAGGAAAGGAAGGAAAGAAGGAAAGGAAGGAAAGAAAGGAAGGAAAGGAAAGGAAAGGAAGAAAGTAAGGAAGGAAAGAAGGAAAGGAAGGAAAGGAAAGAAGGAAGGAAGGAAAGGAAAGAAGGAAAGGAAGAAAATAAGGAAAGAAGGAAAGGAAGGAAGGAAAGGAAGAAAAGAAGGAAAGGAAGGAAGGAATGGAACAAAAGGAAGGAAGGAAAAATGGAAAAGGGAGGAAAAAATGAAAAAGAAAAAGGAAAGAAAAGAATGGAAGAAAGAAAGAAAAGAAGAAAAGGAAGGGAGGGAGGAAGGAAGGAAAAATGAAAAAGGAAGGAAGGAAAAAATGGAAAGGAAAAAGAAAGGAAGAAAGGGAGGAAGAGAAAAGAAGGAAGGAAAAAATGAAAAAAGAGAAAGAAAGAAAAAGGAAGGAAGGAAGGAAGGAAGGAAGGAAGGAAGGAAGGAAGGAAGGAAGGAAGGAAGGGAAAAGAAGAAGGAAGGAAAAAATTAATGAAAGGAAGGAAGGAAGGAAGGAAGGAAGGAAGGAAGGAAGGAAGGAAGGAAGGAAGGAAGGAAGGAAGGAAGGAAGGAAGGAAGGAAGGAAGATGGGTAGACAGATTTTGGGAGAATTGACTTCAGCTGCCCCTAATCCAGGGCCTTATTGACTGATTGTATACATTTATATAGGCAGTTCTCCACTTTTGACCCTCCTTGAGCCTGGCAATTTGGGTCAAGCAGTCTCAAAGTGGGTCACCAGGTGACAAACCTATTTTTAGGATTTCTTTTTTCCCCCCAAAATTTTATTTATAATGCAATTAAAAAAACATTGGATATAACGTGACATTTCGGTATATACATTCTTATCAAATTATTCCACATTTTACAATTGGTTCTTCATCTCTGAATATACATCTAAATTTTATATATAATACTTATTCTAAAATTACATATATTTCTATCTTAACACTAGCCTATAATCCCAACCGTCCTCGTTGAATCCTTCCAGCGGTAAAATTTATCCCAGGTTTTGAAATAAACCGATCTACATTTGTCTTTCAATACCGTTGTGAGCCTGTCCATCTCCGTACATGGTAATATTTTATATAGTGCCTCTTCCTCTGTGGGAATTTCTTTGCTCTTCCATTTTTGCGTGAATGCCAGCCTAGCTGCAGTCAAGACATGTAACAGCAAATAGACTGTTCCCTTCTTGTATTTCTCCATGGTTATTCCCAACAGGAAAAGTTCAGGTTTTAACTTTAAGTCCAACATTAATATATCTTTCAGCCATCTTCGTATCCTATTCCAATACTCACAAGCCTTTGGGCATTCCCACCACATGTAGTAATATGATTTTTAGGATCTCTTTTATGCTGGTGGCTAAGTGAACAACGTGCTTGTGAAGCCAACAAACGCTGCAGGGAGACCGCAACCCCCCTGCAGTGGAGAAGGCAAAACTCACTCTCCTATCCGCGGGGGCTGCTCCTCCATTTTCCAACCTGGTTGAACCTGCCCATCGCACTCCTTAAAACTGGAGGATCTGCTACGTGACCGGACCTGTCCTTAGAAACTATTTTACGGCGGTTGTTAAGCGAATGGAGTGGTTGTGACAGTGGTGATTGCAGGCAGTCCTCGACTTACGACCACAACTGAGCCCCAACTACGTCGCTAAGCGAGAAATTTGTTCAATGAGTTTTGCCCCGTTTTCCTTTACATTTAAGTTAGTGACACGGTTGCTAAGTGAATCTGGCTTCCCCATGGCTTGTTGGAAGGTTGCAAAAGGGGATAATAATAATAATAATAATAATAATAATAATAATAATAATAAAGTTGGAAGGGACCTTAAAGGTCATCTAGTCCAACCCCCTGCTCGGGCAGGAAAGGCCTATGCCATTTCGGACAAATGGCTGTCCAGTCTCTTCTTAAAAACTTTCAGTTTTGGAGCATTCACCGCTTCTGGAGGCAGGTAGTTCCACTGGTTAATTGTTCTAACTCTCAGGACGTTTCTCCTTAGTTCTAGGTTGATTCTCTCCTTGGTTAGTTTCCATCCGTTGCTTCAAGGAGAGAAGCAACCTAGAACTAAGGAGAAACGTCCTGACAGTTAGAACAATTAACCAGTGGAACAATCTGCCTCCAGAAGCGGTGACCCCGGGATAGTGCGACCGTCGTAAGTATGAACCGGTTGTCAAGCATCGGAATAGAAATCACGCGACCACGGGGGAATGCTGCAACGGTCATTCAGCGTGGAAAAACGGTCGTACGTCCCTTTTTTGGAGTGCCGTTGTAACTTTGAACGGTCACTAAAGGAACTGTCGTAAGTCGAGGACGGCCTGGATTGGGTAATCAAAGGTGCCGTGTTCAAGAACGTGGCGCCTCTGCTCTTACCGAGCTCTTCTTCGGACACAGGAAGGTAATAGTCCACCATCTGCTCCGTCTTATCCAACACGGTGTCCACCCCGCTGGCCACGGCTTCCCGGAACAACGTGGCCATCTCCACCCCTTCCTGGACAACCCCTGAGCTCTGCATTTGACGGGCGGCGTTGACCGTGGTGGACACCACCGATCGGGTCAGGTCAACGCCTTCGTTGAGGGTCTGCTTGCCCAGCTTGACCACGTCAGCCGCCCGATGAGTCATGAGACCCTTGGCTCCACTGGCGGCGCTCCGGGCCGTGCTGACGGTGGAGTTCACCACAGATTTGGTCAAGGTGATGCCGTCCTGGACGATGTCCTTGGTCAGGCCGACAGCGGCGGTCACTTTCTGGGTCACGCGGCCCTTGGCTTCACCAGCCGCCTGGACAGTGGAAGAAACCACCGACTTGGTCAAGGTGACGCCGTCTTCGAAGACCTAGAAGGAGGAGGAGGAAGGTCAAAGGCCGAGCGAGAATCATTGGGTGGAGATTCAGGAGCAAGAAAGTCCGAGACGGGAAGGTCTCGGGCACTTTCGTATCCCAAAGATTTGGGACGCTGGGATGGGTGCCGCAAGGGTGGCCGGTCATCTGAAACAACCTGCCATTGAACTCATCTATGTATGCCACAAAATCTCATTTTAATGTATGCTGATTAGTACATTTAAAATGACAATAATGTTATTATTCTATTCTATTCCATTCTATATTCTATTCCATTCCATTCTATATTCTATTTTATTCTATATTCTATTCTATTCTCTATTCTCTATTCTCTATTCTCTATCCTCTATTCTATATTCTATATTCTGTTCTATTCTATTCTATTCTATTCTATTCTATTCTATCCCATACTCTATTTTATATCCTATCCTATCCTATATTCTATTTTATATCCTGTCCTATCCTATTCTATATTCTATTCTATATCCTGTCATCCTATCCTATATTCTATTCTATATCCTGTCATCCTATCCCATATTCTATTTTCTATCCTATCCTATTCTATTCTATATCCTATCCTATTCTATATTCTATTCTATATCCTGTCATCCTATCCCATATTCTATTTTCTATCCTATCCTATCCTATCCTATCCTATCCTATCCTATCCTATCCTATCCTTCTATTTTATATCCTATCCTATCTATTCTATATTCTATTCTATATCCTGTCTCATCCTATCCCATATTCTATTTTATATCCTATCCTATCCTATCCTATCCTATATTCTATTTTATATCCTATCCTATCCTATTCTATATTCTATTCTATATCCTGTCTCATCCTATCCCATATTCTATTTTATAGCCTATCCTATCCTATCCTATCCTATCCCATCCCATATTCTATTTTATATCCTATCCTGTCCTATCCTTGTAAATTTTTGTGCAAACACCAGGAAATGGTTGAGTGGAAAACTCCAATTAAAATCAGAGAATGACTCTAGAGCCACTGAGTAAAATATACAAAGAGTCCTCCACTTATAACCGATCACTTAGCGACCATTCAAAGTTACGATCTACCTGAAAAAATTGAGTTACAACCCAGTTCTAAAGTTCCAACGTCACTCCCCCCCCCCCAGCAGTAATCTTCAATTTAGGATTGCAATGGAGTCTGCCGATTACAGTTGTATGTTGTGAGGGGTGTAAGTCCGGTTGGTCAAGTGGCTGTGGTTTATGACAGTTTTGTCAAAAAAAAAAAAGGGAAATTACCTCCAGTTTTCAGTAAAACTGTGCCCATAGCCAACTGTGGGTTCGCTTAATGACAGCAGTGTTTATTTAACGACTGCAGCATTCACTTAATGGCTCCCTCAGAAAGGTTGCAAAATCAAGTGGATCATGTGAGTGACCTGCTTTATGACCGTCACAACTTGTGACTGTAATGGACTGACTTCGTTACGGTTGTGTGTTCAGGACTATCTGTATTTCCAAGGATACGGTGAGTCTGCAGCATTCTGTCAACTGGACAGTTTTCCTGCAGACGTTTCATTCCCCTGCTAGTTCACGTCATCAGTGCAAGGAGGAGCGAAGCTTGCTGATATCCCAAAGTTGCTTTTTTCTTTCAGGAGGCAAATGGACTCTCTTGTTTCTCCTTTGAAGACATTTCATTTCTCCTCCAAGAAGCTTCATCAGCTCTGACATGTTGGGGAAGGGAAGGATTTATACTCCTGGCAGAGAGCCGGTCATTTGCCTCCTTTTAGAGCAGCGGTTCTCAACCTGTGGGTTGCAACCCCATTTGGGATCGAACGACCATTTCATGGGGGTCGCCAAACAACGCAGTCCGCCATTTTCCCCCCCTTTTCCTTAGCTGTGCTACTCCCTTTTATTCTATTGGCTTTTGAAAGCCAATAGAATAGACTCTCTTGAATAGAGTCTAATTCTATTGGCTTTCAAAAGCCAATAGGAATTGTCCAGGCTGTCTCTGCCCTGCTGAGCCCGCCAAAAGTCCCATTCTGCAAACGGTGCTGCAAGTTGTCTGCAGCGAAGGCGAGCTGTCTGGAAGTTTCCACCCCTCCCTGCTGAGCAACTACTAAAAATGTAAGGAAAAGAGGGCCAGGGGTGGGAGGTGGGAGGCCGGCGGGCGCAGGGAGGGTTGCTGGTGCACGTGGGGCCCGGCGGGTGCCTTACCTCCCTTGGGCTGGGCCAGCTGGTGGCCCAGCCGGTGGTCGGCCTGCGCCGTCTCTGCCGCTTGCCAGCTACGCCTCGGCCAGCACAGGGGGCGGCACCACGCATGCGTGACACTCCCGGGCAGGGAAAGTCCTTGACTTACAACTGGTTGGGTAGTCATCAACTTACGACCAGTTGGGTAGTCCTCGACTTACGACCGGTTGGGGGTCGCGGCATTAAAAAGGTTGAGAACCACTGTTTTAGAGAGTCGTTGAGGCCACTTGGATGTTTATCTGTGGTACGTCATCACCCATCTCCAGTCTACAACACGGTCCTTTCCGCAATTCCGAGAAGGGTTTATCTGTGTCAGCTGAGTAGTGCAAATGGCTGGGGAGCCTTTTTGGAACTGCTGAAAGGACTCTGTTGTAGACTGTGACCCTGCAGACACAGACAAATCTCCAAGTGGCCTCAACGACTCTCCAAAAGGAGGCAAATGACCAGCTGTCTGCCAGGAGTATAAATCCTTCCATTCCCCACCATGCAGTCAGAGCTGGAGAAGCTTCTGGGAGGAGAAGCGAAACGTCTTCAAAGAAAAACAGGAAAGTCCAGATGCCTCCTAAGCGCCTGGATGACTGAGCATCTCCCGAGACATTACGTTTGCTGATAGTTTTTCTGTCATGATCTCTTTACAGATATTATAATAGATTACAAGTTCTTGATAGATAGGAATTCGGCCAACCCTGGGGTGGAGTTCTTTCACTGCTCCTTTATCAGATTCGGTTTCTTGTTTATCCAGAGGTTAATTACTGGGGGGAAAAATATGTTTTGCCTTGTTTCCTTCCTCCCTTGTCTTTTAATTGTACCTTTTAAAAAGAATCTCTGGAATCATAGGGTTGAAAGGGAGCTCTGAGATCATCTAGTCCGACGCTCTACGGATTGCACTGATTCATTATAGGACGAAAACTCCAGTGACAAGGAAGGAGCCTCTCCTTGCAGTAGGCAAGAAAAACCAAATGTACAGGTATAGTATAGGGGGTACCTTGCTCAATAGTAGCAACTGTGAGAGGGATCTCGGAGTCCTAGTGGACAATCACTTAAATAGGAGCCAGCCGTGTGCTGCAGCTGCCAAAAAGGCCAACACAGTGCTAGGCTGCATTAACAGAGGGATAGACTCAAGATCACGTGAGATGTTAATACTACTTTACAAGGCCTTGGTAAGGCCACACTTGGAGTACTGCATCTGGTTTTGGTCACCACGATGTAAAAAAGATGTTGAGACTCTAGAAAGAGTACAGAGAAGAGCAACAGGGGACTGGTCATCAGTCCTTATAAAGCATATAAGGAACGGCTGCTGGAATTGGGTCTGTCTAGTTTAATGAAGAGAAGGACGAGGGGGGACATAATAGCAGCCTTCCACTATCTCAGGGGCTGCCCCAAAGAAGAGGGAGTCAAGCTATTCTCCAAAGCGCCTGAAGACAGGACAAGAAGCAACGGATAGAAACTAATCAAGGAGAGAAGCAACCTAGAACTAAGGAGAAATTTCCTGACAGTTAGAACAATTAATCAGTGGAACTACCTGCCTCCAGAAGTGGTGAATGCTCCAACACTGGAAGCTTTTAAGAGACTGGACAGCCATTTGTCCGAAATGGTATAGGGTTTCCTGCCTGAGCAGGGGGTTGGACTAGATGACCTCCAAGGTCCCTTCCAACTTTACTCTTATTATTATTATTAAGGACGAGGAAGGACATAATAGCAGTCTTCCAGTATCTTGGGCTGCCCCAAAGAAGAGGCAGTCAAGCTATTCTCCAAAGCGCCTGAAGGCAGGACAAGAAGCAACGGATGGAAACTGATCAAGGAGAGAAGCAACCTAGAACTAAGGAGAAACTTCCTGACAGTTAGAAAAATTAACCAGTGGAACTACCTGCCTCCAGAAGCGGTGAATGCTCCAACACTGGAAGTTTTTAAGAAGAGATGGACAGCCATTTGTCCTAAATGGTATACGGTTTCCTGACTGAGCAGGTGGTTGGACTAGATGACCTCCAAGGTCTCTTCCAAGTGAGAAGCAGTCCTTGATTTAAGACCGTTCAAAGTTGCGATGGCACTTAAAAAAGTGGCTTAGGACCATTTTTCACATTTACGACCGTTGCAGCATTCCCACGGTCAAGTGATCAAAATTCAGACACTTGGCGACTGACTCATATTTATGACGGCCACAGTGATCCCCTTTTGTGACCTTCTGACAAGTAAAGTCACTGGGGAAACCACATTCGCTTAATGACAGGGTTGCTAACTTAATAACCGCAGTGATTCACTTAAGAAATATGGCAAGAAAAGTTGTAAAATAGGGCAAAACTTACTTAACATATTTCTCACTTAGCAACATCAGTTTTGGGCTCAGTTGTGGTTGTAAGTTGTGGACTACTAAAGTTTCAACCCTCTAGAGCGGGGGTGGGGGAGAACTACAGGTATGGCCCTTTTATGACTTGTGGACTTCAACTCCCAGAATTCCTGAACCAGAATGGCTGAGCCTGGCTGGCTCAGGAATGCTGGGAGTTAAAGTCCACAAGTCATAAAAGGGCCATAGTTACCTGCCCTAGAGTAGGGATCTTCAAACTTGGCCCTTTTATGATTTGTGGACTTCAACTCCCAGAATTCCTCAGCCAGGCACGCTGGCCGAGGAATTCTGGGACTTGAAATCCACAAGTCATAAAAGGGCCAAGTTTGAAGACCCCTGCTTTGGAGCAATGTTTCTTAACCTGGAGAAACTTTAAGATGTGTGGACGTCAACTCCCAGAATTCCCCAGCCAGCATGGTGCGTTCTGGGAACTTTGCTAATTTATGTTACCTGGTAAGTTGGTTGATGAAGAATTGGCAGTTTTTTCTCCAACTTGTCCAAACCTTTGCAAGCATAGTCGTTCACGGTTGCAACTGGGAAGGAAGAAAAAAAAAACATTTTAAAACTTTTGGCCTTAAGTCAAACCATCCTCACACTATGTTTCCGTCTGAAACAGTTGCAGGACTTGGGTCTGGCTAGTCTAAAGAAAAGAAGAAATAGGGGAGGCATGATAGCCGTGTTCCAGTATCTGGGGGGCTGCCACAAAGAAGAGGGGGTCACGTTATTCTCCAAAGCACCAGAGGGAAGGACAAGAAACAATGGTTGGAAACTGATCAAAGAGAGAAGCAACCTGGAATTAAGGAGAAACTTCCTGACAGTGAGGACAATTAACCAGTGGAAAAGCTTGCCACCAAAAATCGTGGGCACTCCATCACTGGAGATTTTTTAAAAGAGGCTAAACAGTCACTTGTCTGAGATGGTATAGGTTCTCCTGCTTGAGAGGGGGCTGGACTAGAAGACCTCCAAGGTCCCTTCCAGCTCTATTCTATTCTATTCTATTCTATTCTATTCTATTCTATTCTATTCTATTCTATTCTATTCTATTCTATTCTTTAAGAAAAGACTGGACAGCCATTTGTCCGAAATGGTATAGGGTTTCCTGCCCGAGCAGGGGGTTGGACTAGATGACCTCCAAGGTCCCTTCCAACTTTTATTATTATTATTATGGATCATCGCACAGTCAGCCAGATGTTCAGACTGGATTTGGCATTTTGTCTACCTATCGAGTCCTTACCCAGGACCTGGGATAGGCAGATGTGGATGTTTGATGGTATTACAGATATCGTCGCAGGATGGAAGCAGTTCCTAGTAAGGCCGCCTTTTGCAATTGACTAATCGCGAATTTGTCAATGCCAATGATGGTGTTCAAGTGGTGCTCCAGTTGTTTTGGGATTGCACCCAAGGAGCCTATGACTATTGGTACTACCCTTGCTTGCTTTTGCCACAGTCTTTCTATTTCTATTTGTAGGTCTTTGTATTTTGTAATCTTCTCCAGTTCTTGCTCGTCTATTCTGCTGTCTCCAGGCACTGCCACGTCCACTATCCAGACTTTTTTGTCTTTCTTATTGACAATTGTTAAGTCTGGGGTGTTATGTTGCAGGTGCTTGTCTGTTTGAAGAATTATTATTATTATTATTATTATTATTATTATTATTATTATTATTATTATTATTATTATTATTATTCCTGCAAAGAAATGTTTAAGCCATGAGGACTAGCCACCTGACAGCAGTTCAAGTGGCGCTTGAAGCTTGAAACGCTGCACCAGGGAGCTCCAGGCAGCCAGCCGGACTCTTAAAGGTAGCGTTTGTGGACTCACTCTGGGGTTCAAGGTGGGGCAAGAGAGGCTGGGCACCTCCTCGGGCACTGCCCACAGCGACGGCGGCCACCATCTCGACGATGTTGCAGGCGGTGTTGACGCAGGGGTAGGTCTTCTTGGCATACTCGTACACGGAGGACCAAACGCCGTACGCAGAGCTGACCAAGGGCAAGTTGGTGACTCTGGTCACGATATTCTGGAGGGGAGCGAGAAAGCTGATCTCAGCCGGGATCCCTGGCCAGAGACCGGCTGCTTCCCAGATGCTTCTAGGGCAGTGATGGCAAACCTTTTAGAGAGCGAGTGCCCCAAACTAGCCCCGCCCTGCTCTGCCCCCAGCCCACCCACCACCCCGCCCACCTGCAGGGCCACTCACCGCCTCCATGGCCCACCGCAGATCGCCCAGGTGGCCCAGCAGCACCATGGCGACCACGTCTTCCGCCCACGCCCTGCAGCATCAACTGTGCATGATGGGGTGCGAGGGCGGAGTCTTGTCCCCGCTGCCCGGCTGCCATGTCCTTGGTTGCGCTGCTCTGTGTGGGCCGTGCTTTGGGGCGACTCTCCTCCGGGGGGGGGCTTCTGGTGAGGAGGGGGCCACAGGGGGAGGCGGGGCTGGGGCGACGGCGCGCGTGCCCACAGAGAGGACTCTGAGTGCCGCCTCTGGCATGTGTGCCATAGGTTCGCCACCACTGTTCTAGAGTGCCTGGACTACATCTCCCATTACCTCTGAGTGTTGCCCTTTGTGGCTGGGGCTGATGGGAGTGTCTTCCCTCTGGGGATCCTCCCACTACTCTTGCTAAGCCTTCTGACCCTGTCGATATGGAGAGTCCTCAGCTTGTTTACAATGACTCCTTTAGCGACTATTCAAAGTGACTTATGTCCGGTCCTCGCACTTACAACCATCACTGTATGGGTAGTCTTTGACTTACAACCACTCGTTTAGCGACTGTTTGAGGTTACGAGTGACTTCTGGCCAGTCCTCACACTTACAACCGTCCCTGTATGGGTAGTCCTTGGCTTACAACCACTCGTTTAGCAACCGTTTAAGGTTACGAGTGACTTCTGGCCAGTCCTCACACTTAAAACCATCCCAGTATGGGTAGTCTTCGGCTTACAACCACTTGTTTAGCGACTGTTCGAGGTTACGAGTGACTCATGGCCAGTCCTCACACTTACAACGGTCACAGTATCCTCATGGTCACGGGATTAAAATTAAGGCGCTTGGCAACCGGCATGGATCTACGACGGTCACAGCCTCCTGGGGTCATGTGATCTCCATTTTGTGACCTTCCCAGCCGGCTTCCGACAAGCAAAATCCATGGGGGAAGCTAGATTCATGTAAAGACTGCGTGACTCGCTTTACAACTTCAGCCATTCGCTTAACAATTGTGCTTCCGATTGTGGTCGTAAGCCGAGGACTTCCTGTACTACAGCTGTGATGTCCCAAAGGTGCTTTTCCACATGGCAACTGGACTTCCTTGTTTTTCTTTGAAGACGTTTCCCTTCTCATCCCAGAAGCTTCTTCAGCTCTGACTGGGTGGTGGGGAAAGGAAGGATTTATACTCCTTGCAGACAGCCGGTCATTTGCATTTTATTAGAGGGTCGTTGAGGCCATTTGGAAGTTTATCTGTAATACGACACCGTCTATCTCCAGTCTACCACAGGGTCCTTTCAGCAGCTCTGAGAAGGCTCCACACCCATTTGCACCACTCAGGTGACCCTGGGGACACAGACAAACCTCCAAGTAGCCTCAATGACTCACTAAAAAAGGATGCAAAAGGATGCGCCGAGTTGGAGGAGGCATGGCTGGAGTCTATAAACCTGCGCTGATCCCCAAGTGGGCCTCGCCAACAATTCAGCAGTATTCATGGTAACCATCGTTCCCTGAAAGAAGAGCTTGGAAACTGACCTCAGTCTTTGTAGCCGTCTGGTTCTCCACTTCTGTGGCCATTAGGAACTCTGGTTCAACTGCAAGAGAAGACAATTCATAGTTTAACTTAAATCCTTCCTTCCTTCCCTCCCTTCCTCCCTCCCTCCCTTCCTTCTCCCACTTTTTCCTTCCTTCCTTCCTTCCTTCCTTCCTTCCTTCCTTCCTTCCTTCCTTCCTTCCTTCCTTCCTTCCTTCCTTCCTTCCCTCCCTCCCCATCCCTCCCTTCCTCCTCCTACTTTTTCCTTCCTTCCTTCCTTCCTTCCTTCCCTCCCACCCTCCCTCCCTCCCTCCTTCCTTCCTTCCTTCCCTTCCTTCCTGTGAAATAGAATATATGTTAATATGTGGGTATATGCAATTTTTTTGTTATTAATGACAGCTGTATGTGATGAAATTTCATTTTAATGTATGCTGATAAGTGTACATTCAAAGTGACAATAAAGTTATTCTATTCTATTCTATTCTATTCTATTCTACTCTACTCTACTCTACTCTACTCTACTCTACTCTACTCTACTCTACTCTACTCTGTTCTCTGTCCATCCATCCATCCCTCCATCCCCCCATCAACATGCCATAAGAAAGTAAATTAATATGGTTGGTCACAGCCAGATGTTCAAATTAGATTCAGCATCTTTATCCATCTATTGCATCCTTCCCAACAATCTGGGAACAGACAGAGTTACAGGTTAAAGAGACAGAGTTACAGGATGTCAGCTGTTCCGAGTAAAGCTGCCTTTTGCAATAATAATAATAACAACAACAACAACAACAACCTGCTCAGGCAGGAAACCTATACCATTTCAGACAAATGGCTGTCCAGTCTCTTCTTAAAGACTTCCAGTGTTGAAGCATTCATCGCTTCTGGAGGCAGGTTGTTCCACTGGTAAATTGTTCTAACTGTCAGGAAGTTTCTCCTTAGTTCTAGGTTGCTTCTCTCCTTGATTAGTTTCCATCCGTTGCTTCCTGTCCTGCCTCAGGCGGTTTGGAGAATAGCTTGACTCCCTCTTCTTTGGGACAGCCCCTGAGATACTGGAACACTGCTATGATGTTCTCCCTGGTCCTTCTCTTCATTAAACTAGACATACCCAATTCCAGCGACCATTCCTTATATGTTTTAGCCCCCAGTCCCCTAATCATCTTTGTTGCTCTTCTCTGTACTCTTTCTAGAGTCTCAACATATTTTTTACATCATGGTGCCCAAAAAAGAAGGACTAGGGATGACATAATAGCAGTGTTCCAATATATTTGAGGGTCTATCACGAAAAAAGAGGAGGTTCAATCTATTCTCCAAAGCACCTGAAGGCAGGACAAGAAGCAACAGATGGAAACTAATCAAGGAGAGAAGCAACCTAGAACTAAGGAGAAACTTCCTGACAGTTAGAACAATTAACCAGGGGAACAACCTGTCTCCAGAAGTTGTGGATGCTCCATCACTGGAGGCTTTTAAGACGAGACTGGACAGCCATGTGTCTGGAATGGCATAGGTAGAGTCTCTTGCATGAGCAGGGGGTTGGACTAGAAGACCTCAAAGTTCCCTTCCAACTCTATTACTACTATTATTATTATTACTATTTGGTCTGAACTGAAGAAGCTTCGTGGATGAGAAGCGAAACATCTTCAAGGAAAAACCAAGAAAGTCCAGTTGCCTTTTGGAAAAGCACCTTTGAGACATACATCCAAGGTTGTTTCTTGCCATTGTCTTCTTCTGGTTGAGTCTCCTTCAGCTTCTCAACAGAGCCTTCAACCCTAACTTCATGTGATCTTCTATTGAAGGACTAACCATTTTTGGTATCCAGAGTGACAAGTTGCCACTTTTCTCCCTGGGCATTTAAGAAAGAAAGACCCTTGACTCCATTAGTAGAGGAAGGATATATTTTTACTCAGTAGTGGGATTCAGCCGGTTTGCACCGGTTTGTTAGAACTGGTAGCTAAATTTTGTTGAGTTCGGAGAACCGGCTGAACCCACGCTGCTTCTGGAAGTCCATTCTAGGCCTGGGAGGCCTGGAGGAGGCCTCCCAGGCCTAGAACAGCCCACAGGAAGTGCGTGGATGTCACTTCTGGAAGTCCATTCTAGGCCTGGAGGAGGCCTCCCAGGCCTAGAACAGCCCACAGGAAGTGCATGGATGTCACTTCCAGAAGTCCATTCTAGGCCTGGAAGAGGCCTCTCAGGCCTAGAACAGCCCACAGGAAGTGCATGGATATCACTTCTGGAAGTCCATTCTAGGCCTGGAGGAGGCCTCTCAGGCCTAGAAGAGCCCACAGGAAGTGCGTGGATGTCACTTCCGGAAGTCCATTCTAGGCCTCAGAGGCCCAGGCCTGCATCCATGCAGAGAACCGTTTGAATCCCACCGTTGCTTTTACTAAAGCCAAAGGGTTAAAGTGTAAGCAAAGTCAAATCTGAATACAGGCAGTCCTTGACTTATGACCACAATTGAGCCCCAAAATTTACGTTGCTAAGTGAGACGTTTGCTCAGTGAGTTTCGCTCCATTTTACCACCTTTCTTCTGAAGACATCTTTCTTTCTTCTCTCTCCCTGGGCTAAGACGATCATGGAAGGAAGGGATGGTGCAACGGAGGTTGTCACAAGAAGGCCCTGTGCAACCTTGCGTGCTGGAATGTGAAGTTGCTTAACACGACAAAAAATGGGGGCGGATGTTTGGAAAAACGGGTTACTTCACAACAAATTCCAGATTACTTGCGACAGATTACTTGGTACAAAACATTCTCGCACGCCCAAACTGTATTATCTGATCTGCAAAATCCAGTGGAAGCATTCTGAGGTTGCTTACCCCTAGCACAGCGGTTCTTAACCTATGGGTCGCGACCCCATTTGGGGTCGATTGACCATTTTTCGGGGGTCGCCAAAGAAGGCGATCCGCCATTTTCTCCCCTCAGGGGGCGGCGCTGCGCATGCGCGCCGCGCATGGGGCCGCCGCCGCGCATGCACGCCGCACATGGGGGTGCTGCCGCGCATGCACGCCACGCATGGGGGGGGCCGCCCCCATGCGCGCGGCACCGCGCATGCGCAGAACGTTTGTGTGACGGGGGTCGCCGTCACACAAATGTTGAGAACCACTGCCCTAGCAGGTAGTCACTGAAGGTAGACTGCACCTACACATGGAGGATTTTATCCAGTAACGCTCAACTTGTGTGCTTTACATTTTCAGCAAAAAACCATGGTCCTCCTAGACTCCTTCTTAGCTAACCAGATGGAGACGTCCCTCAAAGAAGCTGGGAGGGGAAACGTGAACTTCCTGGGCTAATTATCTTCTGCAATTCATAATCCGAGGTAGATTATCCCTAGGCACGTGCCACACTGCTGTTCCAACTATAGATTTTTTGAAAGGAAAAGTTGCTGAATCAGAGCAAAGACCTTTGCACTCCTGGAGGCCCAGCAAGTGCATTTGACACAACAAACACACATCAGTTGCGAAAGTTTGCAGCTCTCCTGTATGTTGGTCTCTTGCAGCTGAGTCATTTTCTAAAAAGCCCGTTGCGTATGTCATCCAAGTCAAATAAAAAATGAAAAAAGCTAGCAATATCTGTCTATCTAGCTATCTATCTATCTATCTAGATAGATAGATAGATAGATAGATAGATAGATAGATAGATAGATAGATAGATAGATAGATAGATAGATAGATAGATAGATAGATAGATAGATAGATAGATAGAACCGGTAGCTAATTTTTTGTTGCCCAGGCCCAGAACGGACTTCCGGAAGCAGCATCCACACAGAGAACCAGTTGTTCACATATTTGAATCTCTCTCTCTCTCTCTCTCTCTCTCTCTCTCTCTCTCTCTCTCTATCTATCTATCTATCATCCACCTTTATACTTTTACAAATAACTCAAGGCAGCGAAAAAACCCAACAAACATTCCTCCTCCTATTTTCCCAACAACAACCTTGTGAGGTGGGCTGGGCTATTGATTTGTTTCTATTAAGTCTAGATCAGAGGTGTCAGGCTGGCAATAACGTATTGCGACTTTATTTCCTTCGCTGGCAATGAGGTGGGTGTGGTTTTCCCATGACGCATTCAGCCTGCGGGCCGGCAAGTTTCACACCCCTGGTCTAGATAGTCATTGATTTGCAATCATTCATTTAGTGACTGTTTGAAATTACAATGGCACTGAAACAAGTGACTTGTGACCGTTTGTCACACTTACGACTGTTGCAGCATTCCCACGGTCACACGATCAAAACTAGACACTTCGCAACGGGTGTGTATTTATTTATTTATTGTATGGATTTTATTAGTTTTTATAGGGTTAGGAATAAAGTGGGGTCGGGGTTGAGGTTGGAATTAGTGTTAGGATTGGGGTTGGGGTTTTTCCAAATAACATTCTCAATATTTAGCAAACAGCATAATGTCTGGGTTCATGTGTTTAACAAACAATAATAGATAATAATTAATTATCATAAACAATATATTAATTAATCACTCCATAGCCTTCTTCTTGCTAATATATGTTCAAAATAACACAGCACATTCCGTTCTCTCTAATTCATCTTTCTAGCCGTGGATAGAAATTATCCCATGTTCTAAAGTACACCATGTCTTCTTTCTCTTTTCTCTTTAAAGTCCATCTATCCATTTCTGCCCACTCTAGAATTTTCTTAATCAGTACTTCTTCAGCTGGCAAGTTTTCATTTCTCCAATGTTGGGCAAATACAATTCTTGCTGCCATTAATATGTGTAGTGTTAAATATCTGCAATCTTTCTCACCGTTAGCTCCTATTATTCCTAACAAAAATAATTCTGGTTTAAAGTCTATTTGTTTTTTAGTCATTTTCTCCAACCATAAATGTATTTTGACCCCAAATCTTTTTGCTTTATGTAGGGCATGCCCGCCAACAACGGGCATATATTTATGATGGGTTCCAGTGTCCCGGGATCACGCAATCTTCTGACAAGCAAAGCCAGTGGGGGAAGCCAAATTCACTTAACAGCCATGTTACTAATTTAACAACTGCGGTGATTCACTTAAGAATGGTCGCAAGAAATGTCGTAAAAAGGGGCAAAACTCGCTTAATAACTGTTGTGCTTAGCAACAGAAATTTTGGGCTGGATTGCTGATCAGGAGTCAAGGACTGATCTGCATATCAAATTTTGATCTACTTAAACCGAGATACAGCTAGTTCTCGACTTAAAATAAAATTGGGACCAGAATTTTCACGGTTAACCAAGGCAGATGTTAAGTGAATTCTGCCCGATTTTACAATCTTTTTTTTTTTTGCCACAGCTGTGATGTAAATTTCAGCCGTTGTTAAGTGAATCATGCAGTCAATAAACGAATCTGGCTACTCCCCCTGACTGTGTTTCTCGGAGGTCTGCTGGGAAGGATGCGAACGGTGATCACAGGATCTGGGGCTTTTGCAACCATCGTAATTGACAGGTGCCCAAATATTGATCCCCGTGACTTTGGGGATGCTATGACAGTGGTGTGAGGACCGGGTTTTACGATGCTTTTTTCAGTGCCGTTGTAACTTTGAACTGTCACTAAGCGAATAGTTGCAAGTTGAGCACTGCCTTTAGTCCTATCCTTGGAGGTCAGCCCTGACCACTTTGGAGAAGTCTACTCAAGGAGGAGAAAAAAGCAGAAGTCACAGTCCATTTAAGTCAGGGGTCCTCAAACATGGCCACTTTAAGACTTGTGGACTTCAACTCCCAGGATTCCCCAGCCAGCATGGCTGGCTGGGGAATCCTGGGAATTGAAGTCCACAAGTCTTAAAGTGGCCATGTTTGAGGACCCCTGATTTAAGTCTTTAAAATACAGACAGTCCTCAACTTACAACACTTCACTTAGTAACCATTCAAAGTTACATCACTGAAAAAGGCGACAGGACCATTTTTCACGTTCGCAGCATCCCTACGGTCCCGGGATCTAAATTCAGGTGCTCATCTTTATGACGGCCATGTGATCCCCAGGGTCACGCGATTTCCCCTTTTGCGAACCCCTGACAAGCAAAGTCCATGGGGAAGCCAGATTCACTTAACAACCGGATTACCGTCTTATCAGCCGCAGCAATTCACTTAAGAACGGGCGGCAAGAAAAGTCGTAAAACGCATTTAAGAAATTTCTCACTGAGCAATAGAAGCTGTGGCCGTAAGATGAGGAACACCTGCATAGATTTTTATCAATTAAAAAAAGAAAAATACAAACAAGACTTTAGGGCAGTGGTTCTCAACCTGTGGGTCGGGACCCCATTTGGGGTCGAACGACCATTTCACGGGGGTCGCCAAACAACGCAGTCCGCCATTTTTCCCCCCTTTTCCTTAGCTGTGCTACTCCCTTTTATTCTATTGGCTTTTGAAAGCCAATAGAATAGACTCTCTTGAATAGAGTCTAATTCTATTGGCTTTCAAAAGCCAATAGGAATTGTCCAGGCTGTCTCTGCCCTGCTGAGCCCACCAAAAGTCCCATTCTGCAAACGGTGCTGCACCAGTTGAGTAGTCCTCGACTTACGACCGGTTGAGTAGTCCTCGACTTAGAACCGGTTGGCGGTCGCGGCATTAAAAAGCTTGAGAACCACTGCTTTAGGGGATTTCCAGAATCCAGGCATCTGAGCTCCGGATCTGAATTCAAGCATCACAGCTACATTCCTCAAAATGCTATTTAACCTCTGAGGTTAAATAATTCGAGCAGAAGCCAAGATCTGGAGATCTTCAGCCGTGGTCTACAAGCCCTTGTAAGCTCCCCTTTTCTGCCCGTGGTGGCATCTATCTCATTCAGTCTGATTTGCTCAAGGCTCTCCGTTGTGTCCAAACCATTTGGGGGACTCTAGCAGCCCATCGTTGCCGAAACCTGAGGACCACACAAAGGCCGGAATCAACGCAATCCGTCGCATTCAATTACCTGGTCTTGTGATCGGCTGATGGTCCTTCCAAACTCCTGGCCGAATGTGGCTGGTTTACACGGGGAATTTTTAAGTAGGTTGAAACTGAGGCAGGCCAAGGAGTCACCTTCCTCTGGTTTTGGCCAATGAGGGATCAGTGCAGGGGTGGAGGTGGTGAAAACACAGGTAGAGCAACTTGACATGTCAAGCCTACACAGAGATGCTGCAGGTCTTGGAAGTAGGTCAGAGGGAATCTGGTCCTGCTAGGAAACAACAGGGAGATCCTGTTTCTTAACCTCAGGAACTTGAAGAAGCCCGAACATCTTCAGACAGTTGAAAAGTATGGCTCTGGATTAAAAATGTACGAGAATGGAATGGAATGGAATGGAATGGAATGGAATGGAATAGAATAGAACAGAATAGAATCTTTATTGAGAATAAAATAAAATATAGAATAGAACAGAACAGTACAGAACAGAACAGAATAGAATAGAATTATAGGATAGGATAGGATAGGACAGGATAGGATAGGATAGGATAGGATAGAAAATGGAATATAATAGAATAGAATCTTTATTGAGAACAGAATAGAATATAGAATAGAATAGAACAGAACAGAAAATAGAATAGAATAGAATAGGAATAGAATAGAATAGAATAGAATAGAACAGAATAAAATCTTTATTGAGAATAGAATAGAATAGAATAGAACAGAATTATAGGATAGAATAGAATAGAAAATAGAATAGAGTAGAGTAGAATAGAACAGAATAGAATAGAATATAGAATATAGAATAGAATAGAATATAGAATAGAATAAAATAGAATAGAGAATAGAATAGAATATAGAATATAGAATAGAATAGAATAGAATAGAATAGAATAGAATAGAATAGAATAGAATAGAATAGAATAGAATAGAATAGAATAGAATAGAATAGAATAGAAGCTGGAAGGGACCTTGGAGGTATTCTAGTCCAGCCGCCTGCTTGAGCAAGAGAAATAGATAGTCCTCAATTTATAACAGTTTCTTTAGTGACCAAACCAAAGTATATCTTTGGTTCAAGGGACTTTGCTGTACAGTGAGAACACAGTGCAATCCAAACTATAGGGAGTCCTCGACTTACAACAGTTTGTTTAGTGACTGAAGTTGTAACGGCACTGAAAAAAGTGACTGACGACGTTTTTCACACACTTACGACCGTCGCATCCTCCCCCCGGTCACGTGATCAGAATTCAGACACCGGGCAATCAGCTCACATTTATGACGGTTGCGGCCTCCCGGGGGGGGTCACGTGATCCCCTTTGGTGACCTCCTGACAAGCAAACTCCACGGAGAAGCCAAATTCACTTCACAGCCATGTTGCTCACTTAACAACGGCAGCGATTCCCTTCGCAACTGTGGCGAGAAAGGTCATAAAATGGGGCAATTTTTTTTTTCAACTTAAACGTCTCTCTTAGCAGTGGAAATTTTGGGCTGAATTGGGGTCGTTAAGGACTTACATTTTTTTTAAAAAAAAGGAGATTGGAAATTCCATACAGGTAGGTCCTCAACCTATGACTTAGTGATGGTTAGACAGTACAATGGATCACCCCCCCCCCAAAAAAGTACTTAGGACCTGGATCCATTGTCCAAGCTCCCCCACAACCACGTGACCATATTTTGGCCAGTTGCTGACTGGCCACCATCTTACAGCCATTTGCAGCATCCCACGATCATGGTCTCCTTATTCCATTTTTGCCCAAAATTGACACTGACAAACAGTCCTTGGTGTCGTAGTTCCGACAGATGAAACACTTCAAAGAATTTCAAGGCATTGTTTCCCTTAAAGAATCTTTATTCAAGAAGCATAACATCGGCACTAACATAATCGAAGCCAAAACCTGAATTCCCCCCCCCCTTGAGCACATAGTATCAAATCACAATTCCCTCCTCCAATTAACTGTCATAAATCACATTCCCCAATTCGCTTGAAACGCAGGCTTTCCCTTCAGCTCTCCAGCCTGCCAATTCTTATCATCTCTTATTTCAACAACCTTGATTCTCACGCTAAGTTTAGTGTTGTGTCTAGCTCAGGGTTAGGCAACCTTGGCTCTCCAGAATTCCTGAGCCAGCCATGCTGAGGGGAAAGGGAGAGGTTTCCAAGCTGAGCCATGCTGGCTCAGGAATTCTGGGAGTTGAAGTCCACGAGTCATAAAAGAGCCAAGGTTGCCTACCCCTGGTCTAGCTGGACTTTCGTTCACATTCCCCCGTCCCCAGCATCATCTAACTCTAAAAGCGAAAAGAAGAAAATGGCTACATCTCCAAAGCAAAAACATCCGATATTAGCAGCGTTGACACTTACGACCTCAATTGAGCCCGACACTTTTTGCTAAAGGAGACAGTTGCTAAGTCCATTTTGCCCCATTTTACCAGCTTTCCTACCACAGTTGTTGTGTGAATCATTGCTGTTGTTAACAATACGGTTGCTAAGCGGATCAGGCTTCCCCCATCGACTTTGCTTGTTAGAAGGTCGCGAAAGGAGATCCCATGACGCCCCAGGACACTGCGACCATTGTAAATATGAATCAGTTGCCAAAGATCTGAATATTGATCACCTGACCCTGGGGACACTGCAGTGGTCGGAAGTGTGAAAAACGGTCATAAGTCACTTTTTTCGTTTAGTGTCAAGCGGCCATTAAATGAATGGTTGTAAATTGAGGATGACCTGTCGTTCTTGCGTCCAGCACAAATGCTGCATGGCAATAAACAGCTTCCACATAACGACTGTAGACGTGGTGACTCCCTTAACGACCACTCCGCAACAAAGCTGTCAGATCAGATTGATCACACGATGACCCGCTTTATGACCTACGACCGTAACAGGCTGGGTTCCATGATGGTGGTAAGTTGAGGACGACTTGTAAAACCCAAACAATTGAACAGGGAGTCTCGGAAACAGAAACGTAGCGCGAGCATTTAATGAGTCAGGAGACGGGGATGGAGAATGGGATCCATTTTGAAAACTATATCCACTTATTTGGACAAAAATGGCCGAGGGTTTGGGGCACAGCCTTCCCTCATTTACTCTGGCAGCTCCGTGGCTTCGTTTCTGACCACGACGGGGATCTTGGCCACCACCCTGTTGAGGCAACAGGGGAAGTGGACCGTCCCCGTCAGCTCGTAGCCGATCTCCATGATGTCGTCGGATTTTTGGGTGCTGCTGACGGGCATCACTTTGGGCAAGCAGAGGGTGCTGTGAATCTTGGTGAACTCGCAAGGGCCTTGCTCCATGTTCGACTCCAGTCGCATCATTTCTTCGTGCTGCTCTAATGTCCGGGGCTCCGCTCGGAAGTTGAAGGCTTTGTAGAGGACCACCGAGTGGAGGGTGAAAACCACCTTCCGGATGGACTTGCCCGTCGGGTTGGTGATTTCGGTGGTGAAGCTGATGTTGTCGCCCGGAAGGTAGAGGCTCTTGCTCAGCGACATGCGCAGGGTGATGGGGGCGCTCCTGAGACAACAGTTGTAAGCCAGGATCTTCTGAACTTCCACCACCAATGGGTACTGGAAGATGGGAAGGAGGGAAGACACTGTTGAAGGAAGCTGACGAGAACTGGGTAAGAATAAGGTGAATGGAATAACAGAGAGTTGGAAGGGACCTTGGAGGTCTTGTAGTCCAACCCCCTACTGAAGCAGGAGGCCCTCTACCATCTCAGACAAGTTACTGTCTAGCTAGCCTCTTCTTAAAAACCTCCAGTGATGGAGCGCCCATGATTTATGGAGGCAAAGCTATTAGGCATGAAAGCCGGCTGGGTGACTTTGCGCCAATCCCCAGGAGATGGAGAGTTCTAGTCCCGCCTTAGATATGAAAGCCGGCTGGGTGACTTTGGGCCAATCCCCAGGAGACAGTGAGTTCTAGTCCCGCCTTAGATATGAAAGCCGGCTGGGTGACTTTGGGCCAATCCCCAGGAGACGGTGAGTTCTAGTCCCGCCTTAGATATGAAAGCCGGCTGGGTGACTTTGGGCCAATCCCCAGGAGACGGTGAGTTCTAGTCCCGCCTTAGGCATGTACTTATTACAGTGGCTGTGTCTCATGGGTATATGTCTCATGAGGACCCAGATTGTTGGGGGCAATGTAAATATATATATACATTGCTTACTAGTGTACACCGCTTAGAGAGTGCTTGTACTTAAAGCGGTATATAAGTCTCATAAATAAATAAATAAATAAATAAATATGTGATCACCGTTTGCGACCCTTGGCAGTTGGCTTCTGACACGTAAGGTCAAACGGGGAAAGCTGGATTCGCTTAATGACCATGTAATTTACTTAACAACTGCAGTGATTCGCTTAACAACCATATCAAAAAGGTTGTAAAACCAGGCCTGGCTTAGCAATGGAAATTTGGGTCTCCATTCTTATTGTAAATTGAGGACTATCTCTATATCTGGGGCCCCCAAATTCAAAGAAGGCCGTTCTACTTTAAATTACACCTTATGACCAGAAGCGAGCCCAAAATTTCCATTGCTAAGCGAGACATTTGTTAACTGATTTTTTTGCCCCCTTTTACGACCTTTCTTGCCACTGTCGTTAAATGAATTGCTGCAGTTGTTAAATTAGTAACACCGTTGTGAAGAGAATCCGGCTTCCCCTGTGAACTTGGCTCGTAAGAGGGCCGCAAAAGGGGATTGTGTGTCCCCACCAGGGACTCAGCGACCGTCATAAATACGAGTCGGTGGCCCAGCGTCTGAATTTTGATCACCCTGGGGAGGCTGCAAGAGTCGTAAGTGTGAAAAAGGGCCATCAGTCACTTGTTTCAGTGGCATTGTAACTTCAGTCGCTAAATGAACGGTTGTAAATCGAGGACTCCCTATACCTTGGACTGCACGGTGTCTTGGCTGTACAGGGAAGTCCCTTGAACCAAAATATACTTTTTCTGCTTGCGAAGAATAAGTTCTCGCGTGGCACAGATTGCTTGGAGGAAATAGCTAATTTTCCCCACACGGCTGGTGAAAGTTGATGGGATCCTCGGAGGTAAGATGAAGTCAAAATCAAATTTGTGCACACCCGGGCCCAGCCAGTTATCTGCAAATCAAGAGCAAAGCAAAAATAATCTCAACTTTTCACATTTCTATAGTAGTATGAACTAGCCATATAGAATAGAATAGAAAATAGAATAGAATATAGAACAGAATAGAATAGAAAATAGATTAAAATAGAATAGAATATAGAATAGAATAGAACAGAACAAAATAGAGAATAGAACAGAATAGAATAGAAAATAGAATAGAATGGAAAATAGAATAGAATAGAGAATAGAATAGAATAGAAAATAGAACAGATTAAAATAGAATAGAATATAGAATATAGAATAGAATAGAGAATAGAATAGAATAGAACAGAACAGAACAAAATAGAGAATAGAATAGAATAGAATAGAATAGAGAATAGAATAGAGAATAGAATAGAATAGAATAGAATAGAATAGAATAGAATAGAATAGAATAGAATAGAACTGGAAGGGACCTTGGAGGTCTTCTAGTCCAGCCCCCTGCTCAAGCAGGAGACCCTATACCAGGGGTAAGCAACCTTGGCTCTTTTACGACTCGTGGACTTCAACTCCCAGAATTCCTGAGCCAGCATGGCTCAGCTTGGAAACCTCTCCCTTTCCCCTCAGCGTGGCTGGCTCAGGAATTCTGGGAGTTGAAGTCCACGAGTCATAAAAGAGCCAAGGTTGCCTACCCCAGCCCTATACCACCTCAGACAAGTGACTGTCTAGCCACTTCTTAAAAACCTCCAGTGATGGAGCGCCCACAATTTCAGGAGGCAACTTGTTCCACTGGTTAATTGTCCTCACTGTCAGGAAGTTTCTCCTTAATTCCAGGTTGCTTCTCTCCTTGACCAGTTTCCAACCATTGTTTCTCGTCCTTCCCTCTGGTGCTTTGGAGAAGAACGTGACCCCCTCGTCTTTGTGGCAGCCCCCCAGATACTAGAATACTGCTATCATGCCTCCCCTATTTCTTCTTTTCTTTAGACTAGCCAGACCCAAGTCCCACAGCCATTCTTCATATGTTTTAGTCTATATTTCTATATCAACAAATTCATCTAATCAGTAAAACCCAAAATCAGAGTGCTTTTTTTTTTGTCCACCTCAAGCACAAAGTCCAGAAGCGGTTTCCATGCAGAAACCAAAGTACTTCTATTCTTTTCTTTTATCAAAACGGTCAATTTAGCCCTCTCTGCTAATCCCATCAATTTTCCAGCCGCTTCCGAGGAGCGCCTCTGTCTTCCCGAAAATTTGCCTTAGGTGAGGTGCAATATTCAAACGAAGCCGGAATGACACGTTTCATCGCATTAATCACAAAAACCAGATTTTTTTAAAAAAGAGGGTAAAATCAAAGGGACTTATTAAAAAAAAAAATCCCTCTTCCGTAGGTGAGGTCTTAAAATTCCAAACTAGGATTAGGGAGATTAAAAGAAACGAATGAGGGTATATCTGGAGGGTACCTTGCGAGAGAAAGCAAAAGCTAATCTTCTACAACATTTCCAAATATTGGCGGGAGAAGAAGGTAAATATATTTTAATAAATTGCAGGCCACGGGGAAGATTGCATCAGGCGGAACCACCCCAGAGAAAAAGACACATCAGCCACGTTTATGTAGCAGCAGGAGGTATATAATTATTCTAATACCTCCTTAGGGTCCCAAACAACAGGAAATTATATAATGGTGGAGATAAGAAACATTAGGATTTATTTCTCATGAATGGGGGGGTGGAGGAGATGTAGGGAAAGATTAAAGACAGTGGGGCAGGTGTGTTATATATGCGTGGGCATATATAACACACTTTTGTGTACAAGTAGTTCTCAACTTACGAACATTTGTTCATTCGAAATTACATCGGCATTGAAAAATGTGACATATGGCCGTTTTTCACACTTACGACCGTTGCAGCATTCCCTGCAGTCACGTGATCAAAATTCAGCCGAGAAAAAGAGAGGAAGTATTAAATGTTGAAATAAGAGAAATTTTGGTTATTAAATTTAAGATATTTGGAAATTAGGAGAAAATAAGAACGTTATATTGTATTATTCATTCGTTGATGTAAGGCGGTAAGGATTCAAACAGATAAGACGTGTATCCTGAACATTAGATCTTGTGATGAATTGGTGATAAAGGGAATTGGGATTATTTAAAATTTAGAATTTATAAATATTAAGCGTTACATCTGAATATAAGTGGGAAACTAAAAATTGGGAAAAACTAACTAGGACATCAATTGTCTAAAAGGTTTGAACATTAAAATTACTGGGATATGTATAGACCAGGGGTCTTCAAACTTGGCCCTTTTATGACTCGTGGACTTAACTCCCAGAATTCCTGAGCCAGCATGGGGGAACTATGGCCCCTTCATGACTCATGGACTTCAGCTCCCAGAATTCCTGAGCCAGCATGGCTCAGCTTGGAAACCTCTCCCTTTCCCCTCAGCATGGCTGGCTCAGGAATTCTGGGAGTTGAAGTCCACGAGTCATAAAAGAGCCAAGGTTGATTACCTCTGGTATAGACTAAAAATTATTACAGTTATTTTTATTTAAGAATGGTATTAATTTAAATATGAGACAGTAAGTACCAGGCGGAAAAGAGAGGAAATATTTGAAGTCATGGTTTGAGATCTGTACTAAAGACGTTTGTATGCTATTGAATTGTTGATTGGCTCAGCCACCACATTGCTTTTCAAATATTTAAGTGTAAAACTAGAAAATCAATAAAAAAAAATTAAAAAAAATTCAGCTGCTTGGCGAGTGGCTCGTATTTACGACGGTCGCTGGGTGTCCCCGGGGGGGTGTCACGTGATCCTCCTTTTGCGACCTTCCGACAAGCAGAGTCAAGGAAGCCAGATTCCCAGAACAACCAGGTTACTCACTTAATGACTTGCAGGGATTCGTTTAGCCACCGAGGCAAGGAAGGTCGTAGAATGGAGGGGAATCACTTAAGAAATGTCTTGCTTAGCAACGGGAATTTTGGGACCCGATTGTGGCCGTGTGTCGAGGACTAACTGCGTAACACAATTTCAGGTATGGGTCATCCTCAGCTTACGGCTGTTGTGTTAATTAGCATCTGAAGTTACAACCGCATGGAAAAAGTGACCTACGGCTGTTTTTCACACTTACGACCGTCGCAGCACGTGGTCACGTGACCAAAATCTGGATACTTGGCAACTGGCAGGCATTTATGATGGGGTCACCTTTTGCGACCTTCTGACAAGTCAATAGGGGAAGCCAGATTCACTTAACAACTGTGTGACTAACTTCAGAAATGCAGTGGTTCGCTTAGCAACGGTGGCCCGAAAAAAAAAGGTTGTCAACGGGGGCAAAACTCATTGAACAACGGCCTTGCTCAGCAACGGAAATTTCGAGCTCAATTGTGGTCGTAAGTCGAGGATCACCAGTAGTTTTGGGGCACTGTGGTGGTGGAATGGCGTTGGGCTGGGTGGGGGGGGGAGACTCGGGTTCTGGTCTCGTAGTCCCCCCCCAGATTTGAGCCGTGTGGGGCAGGAGATGGCTACTTGCGTGGGGGCTCAGGAGCAGGGCAGATCTCAGGGGCAAACGATGAAGACCCGGGGTCTTCAGACTTGTCCCTTTGATGACTTGTGGACTTCAACTCCCAGAATTCCTCAGCCAGGCACGCTGGCTGAGGAATTCTGGGAGTTGAAGTCCACAAGTCATCAAAGGCACAAGTCTGAAGACCCGTGATCAAGACCAACCTGCCTCCAGAAGGGGTGAATGTTCCAACACTGGAGGTTTTTAAGAAGAGACTGAACAGCCACTTGTCTGAAATGGTAGAGGGTCCCCTAGCTGAGCAAAGGGTTGGATTAGATCTGGGGTCACCAACCTGTGGGCTGTAGCCCATTACCAGGCTGTGGCGTATTGGCAACCAGGCTACGTCAGTGGCAGGCTGGCATGCATGTATCCCCTCTAGTATGAGTGGGGCCCTAAGGCTTTTCTCTTGTGTGTAGTGGGCTGCCCCAGGGCTCTGTTCTGGGCTCAGTGCTCTTCAACATCTTCATCAACGATTTGGACAAGGGGATAGATGGGGAACTCATCACATTTGCAGACGACACCAAGCTGCCAGGAATAGCCAACACTCCAGAAGACAGGCTTAGGATACAGGAGGATCTGGACAGACTTGAACACTGGGCGCTATCTAACAAAATGAAATTCAAGGGTGAAAAATGTAAGGTTCTACATTTAGGAAAGAAAAACCAAATGTACAGGTATAGTATAGGGGGTACCTTGCTCAATAGTAGTAACTGTGAGAGGGATCTCGGAGTCCTAGTGGACAATCACCTAAATATGAGCCAGCAGTGTGCTGCAGCTGCCAAAAAGGCCAACACAGTGCTAGGCTGCATTAACAGAGGGATAGAATCAAGATCACGTGAAGTATTAATACCACTTTACAATGCCTTGGTAAGGCCACGCTTGGAATATTGCATCCAGTTTTGGTCACCACAATGTAAAAAAGATGTTGAGACGCTAGAACAGTGGTTCTCCACCTGTGGGTTGGGACCCCATTTGGGGTCAAATGGTCATTTCACGGGGGTCGCCAAACAAGGCTATCTGCCATTTTTTCCCCCTTTTCTTTGGCCACACCCCTGGCACCCGGTGATGTATAAGTGGTTGGGGGTCACCACAACATGGGGAACTGTATTATGGGGTCGCAGCATTAGAAAGGTTGAGAACCACTGCTCTAGAAAGAGTACAAAGAAGAGCAACAAAGATGATCAGGGGGCTGGAGGCTAAAACATACAAGGAATGGTTGCTGGAATTGGGTATGTCTAGTTTAACGAAGAGAAGGACGAGGGGGGACATGATAACAGTGTTCCAATATCTCAAGGGCTGCCACAAAGAAGAGGGAGTCAAGCTATTTTCCAAAGCGCCTGAAGGCAGGACAAGAAGCAATGGATGGAAACTAATCAAGGAGAGAAGCAACCTAGAACTAAGGAGAAACTTCCTGACAGGTAGAACAAGTAACCAGTGGAACAACCTGCCTCCACAAGCGGTGAATGTTCCTTATATGTTTTAGCCTCCAGTCCCCTAATCATCTTTGTTGCTCTTCTCTTTCTAGATCTCAACATCTTTTTTACATTGTGGCGACCAAAACTGGATGCAGTATTCCAAGTGTGGCCTTACCAAGGCCTTGTAAAGTGGTATTAATACTTCACGTGATCTTGATTCTGTCCCTCTGTTAATGCAGCCTAGCACTGTGTTGGCTTTTTTGGCAGCTGCAGCACACGGCTGGCTCCTGTTTAAGGGATTGTCCACTAGGACTCTGAGATCCCTTTCACAGTTGCTACTACTGAGCAAGGTACCATCTATTATTCCTGAACATTTTGTTTTTCTTGCTTAAATGTAGAACCTTACTTTTTTCACCATTGAGTTTCATTTTGTTAGAGAGCGCCCAGGGTTCAAGTCTGTGAACATCTGTATCTTGAGCCTAACTTCTGATTTCAACTTCAGACGTCTGCAACTCTTGAAGTTAAGCCTATCTTTTGAAAAGTAAAAAACGTTCCTGTACTGTTTCGTGAGACTCTAGCTACAGTTTTCCTGGCATGACATGATGTGGGAACTCAACCAATAAGTTAGAGCACGGCAATCAGGGCTTGGGGTAAAGCAGGAGGATTAAAACCTGCCTGAGCATCTCAGTTTCTGCTCCCGAGAGAAGTTAGATAGGAAGGGATGGGGAAATAAATGCAAAATGTGGTACGGCCTCTCCCAATTTGGGATTTCCATAGGAATGGACTTCAACTCCCAGAAGTCTCCAGCTAAGAGAGCCATTGCAGAGAATCCTGGGAACTGGAGTTCACAAAGCTGGAGAGTGAAAGGCTGACAGACCTGCCTTCAATAGGTGGGGACAAAGAGATGTTCAAACTCTTTGCTGCCATCTAATGGTCATCTGGAGGTAGTGACAGATTTTATCTTCCTGGGCTCCAAGATCACCGCAGATGGGGAGGAAAGCTATGGCAAATCTAGACAGCATAGTAAAAAGCAGAGACATCACCCTGCCAACAAAAGTGCGCATAGTCCAGGCCATGGTTTTCCCAGTTGCAATGTATGGCTGTGAAAGTTGGACCGTAAGAAAGGCTGAGCGCCAAAGAATGGAGGCCTTTGAACTGTGGTGCTGGAGAAGACTCCTGCGAGTCCCCTGGACTGCAAGGTGATCAAAACGGTCAGTCCTAGAGGAGATCAACCCCGACTGCTCTTTAGAAGGCCAGATCCTGAAGTTGAAACTCAAGGACTTTGGCCACCTAATGAGAAGGAAGGACTCACTGGAGAAGAGCCTAATGCTGGGAAAGATGGAGGGCAATAGAAGAAGGGGACGACAGAGAATGAGATGGCTGGATGGAGTCACTGAAGCAGTAGGTGTGAACTTAAATGGACTCCAGAAGATGGTAGAGGACAGGAAGACCTGGAGGAACATTGTCCATGGGGTCGCGATGGGTCGGACACGACTTCGCAATTAACAACAACAACAATGGTCATCTTCATGTCTGCAGTTGAAATCTGGAAGCCTTGGTGGGAAATGCTGTGGTTTGTTAAAACCATGATAAGTCTGTCCTCCTCCTTCTCCTCCTCCTCCCTCCCACCCCCAGGAAGACCCCCAGCCCCTTTCTGCTTAACTGCCTCGTGGTAATCCCAGTTAAGCAGCCTCACGTTCAGTCTTGAATGTTTTCGTCTTGTGAACGTAGTCCGCCTTGTTAACGCAGGTGGCTCGCTGGCTATAGTCCTTGTCCAAGTGGGCCTCTTCGGTCCACTCCAGGTAGCCTCTCCCAATGAGCTCAACCTTCAGCAGAGGGTCCACCAGCGTGCTGTGAAGACTGAGAATCAGCTGCCCTGCCACGGTTGAGCCTGCCACGTACACTTCCTTGGGTATCACCAGCTCAATAGATTTCACCACCGACATGGATGTGCTCCGAGCTCAGGAACTGGTCCTTTCTAGGATCCCTCAAGATCCAGAAGGTTTCTCTTGGGGAGGATGAGGCTTGAATGAAGAAGCTTTGTGACATCAGCTCGTGATGCAGTGAAATTGGCTGCTGTACAGATAAGAGACAGTCTGGGTGGCAGAGAAATCCCTAAATATTTGTGGAGATGGTCTCTTCCAGGAAGACCACCTTAGGTTTAGCTTCTGCCAATGGTGAGTTGAGCACCACAGTTCTGGAACGTTGCCGATCCACCAGCTGTACGTTCCAGCACTTTTGTGCACCTCCTTTCTGGAAACATGGATTCGCTTTTAACTAGCTGACCGAGTTTACTTGTAAAAAAAAAACTAAAGAGGAACAAACCTTCCCTTGTTTGTTAGGGCTGGGAGAGGAGACCACTCAGAGATTCTAGACTGGGAAGGTCAGACAAGACCTGGAAGTTACCAAGATCACGTGAAGTGTTAGGACTCCTTTATAATGCCTTGGTAAGAGTGGAATATTGGAATATGGCAACCAGTTTTGGTCGCCACAATATAAAAAAAATGCTGAGACTTAGAAAGAGTGCAGAGAAGAGCAACGAAAGTGGTGAGGGCAGTGGTTCTCAACCTTTTTAATGCCGCGACCCCCAACCGGTCGTAAGTTGAGGACTACTCAACCGGTCGTAAGTCGAGGACTACTCAACTGGTGCAGCACCGTTTGCAGAATGGGACTTTTGGCGGGCTCAGCAGGGCAGCGACAGCCTGGACAATTCCTATTGGCTTTTGAAAGCCAATAGAATTAGACTCTATTCAAGAGAGTCTATTCTATTGGCTTTCAAAAGCCAATAGAATAAAAGGGAGTAGCACAGCTAAGGAAAAGGGGAAAAAATATGGCGGACTGCATTGTTTGGCGACGCCCGTGAAATGGTCGTTCGACCCCAAATGGGGTCCCGACCCACAGGTTGAGAACCACTGGGTTAGGGGAATGGAGGCTACAACGTGCGAAGAGCAGTTGCAGGATTTGGGTATGTCTAGTTTAATGAAAAGAAGGACAGGGGTGACATGATAGCAGTCTTCCAATATTTGAGGGGCTGCCACAAAGAAGAGGCGGACAACCTGTTCTCCAAAGCACCTGAAGGCAACGGATGGAAACTAACCAAGGGGAGAAGGCAACCTGGAACTAAGGAGAAACATCGTGAAATGAGAATAATTAACCTGTGAAAGAAGTTGCCCCCAGAAGTTGTGGGTGCTGCAACACTGGAAGTTTTTAAGAAGAGACTGAACAGCCATTTGTTTGAAATAGGGTAAAGTCTCTTGCTTGAGCAGGGGGTTGGACTAGAGGACCTCCAAGGTTCCTTCCAATTCTGATACTCTCTTATTCTGTTATTTTATTTATTCTTTCCTCATATTTATAACTTATCCCAATTCCAAAGGACTCCAGGCACAATGTCAAGCAAAAAAACAAAACACCGTTATACTGAAGTCCAAGTCAATATCCACACCAAACATTAGCCACTCCTAAAAAGGCATGGATTAAAAAAAAAATAGCATCTGTATTTGTATGTTTGTATGGCTCAGATCCTTGCTTGTTCAGGCAACACCCTTTCCCGGTGACTAATTTAATTGGTTACTAAATTAACTCCCGCTTTCTGTATTTGAACAATATCCCTAATTCAGTATTTCTCAGGTTTTGGCAGCTTGAAGAGATGTGGATTTCAATTCCCAGAATTCCCTAGCCATCCTGCAAACAGGTTGGATTCCTGAAACAAAAAGACCAGCTAGATGCAGGGGTCTTCAAACTTGGCCCTTTTATGACTTGTGTACTTCAACTCCCAGAATTCTTCAGCAAGTCACGCTGGCTGAGGAATTCTGGGAGTTAACGTCCACAAGTCATGAAGGGGCCATAGTTCCCCCATGCTGGCTGAGGAATTCTGGGAGTTGAAGTACACAAGTCATGAAGGGGCCATAGTTTTCCCCATGCTGGCTGAGGAATTCTGGGAGTTAAAGTCCACAAATCATGAAGGGGCCATGGTTCCCCCATGCAGGCTGAGGAATTCTGGGAGTTGAAGTCTGCAAGTCATGAAGGGGCCACAGTTCCCTCATGCTGGCTGAGGAATTCTGGGAGTTGAAGTTCACAAGTCATGAAGGGGCCGTAGTTCCCCCATGCTGGCTGAGGAATTCTGGGAGTTGAAGTCTGCAAGTCATGAAGGGGCCGTAGTTCCCTCATGCTGGCTGAGGAATTCTGGGAGTTGAAGTCTGGAAGTCATGAAGGGGCCACGGTTCCCCCATGCTGGCTGAGGAATTCTGGGAGTTGAAGTCTGCAAGTCATGAAGGGGCTGTAGTTCCCTCATGCTGGCTGAGGAATTCTGGGAGTTGAAGTCCACAAGTCATGAAGGGGCCATAGATCCCCCATGCTGGCTGAGGAATTCTGGGAGTTGAAGTCTGCAAGTCATGAAGGGGCCGTAGTTCCCTCATGCTGGCTGAGGAATTCTGGGAGTTGAAGTCTGGAAGTCATGAAGGGGCCACGGTTCCCCCATGCTGGCTGAGGAATTCTGGGAGTTGAAGTCCACAAGTCATGAAGGGGCCATAGATCCCCCATGCTGGCTGAGAAATTCTGGGAGTTGAAGTCTGCAAGTCATGAAGGGGCCACAGTTCCCTCATGCTGGCTGAGAAATTCTGGGAGTTGAAGTCTGCAAGTCATGAAGGGGCCGTAGTTCCCTCATGCTGGCTGAGGAATTCTGGGAGTTGAAGTCCACAAATCATGAAGGGGCCATGGTTCCCCCATGCAGGCTGAGGAATTCTGGGAGTTGAAGTCTGCAAGTCATGAAGGGGCCACAGTTCCCTCATGCTGGCTGAGAAATTCTGGGAGTTGAAGTCTGCAAGTCATGAAGGGGCCGTAGTTCCCTCATGCTGGCTGAGGAATTCTGGGAGTTGAAGTCCACAAGTCATGAAGGGGCCATAGATCCCCCATGCTGGCTGAGAAATTCTGGGAGTTGAAGTCTGCAAGTCATGAAGGGGCCATAGTTCCCCCATGCTGGCTGAGGAATTCTGGGAGTTGAAGTCTGGAAGTCATGAAGGGGCTGTAGTTCCCTCATGCTGGCTGAGGAATTCTGGGAGTTGAAGTCTGGAAGTCATGAAGGGGCCGTAGTTCCCTCATGCTGGCTGAGGAATTCTGGGAGTTGAAGTCCACAAGTCATGAAGGGGCCATAGATCCCCCATGCTGGCTGAGAAATTCTGGGAGTTGAAGTCTGCAAGTCATGAAGGGGCTGTAGTTCCCTCATGCTGGCTGAGGAATTCTGGGAGTTGAAGTCTGGAAGTCATGAAGGGGCCATGGTTCCCCCATGCTGGCTGAGGAATTCTGGGAGTTGAAGTACACAAGTCATGAAGGGGCCATAGTTTTCCCCATGCTGGCTGAGGAATTCTGGGAGTTAAAGTCCACAAATCATGAAGGGGCCATGGTTCCCCCATGCAGGCTGAGGAATTCTGGGAGTTGAAGTCTGCAAGTCATGAAGGGGCCACAGTTCCCCCATGCTGGCTGAGGAATTCTGGGAGTTGAAGTCTGCAAGTCATGAAGGGGCCGTAGTTCCCGCATGCTGGCTGAGGAATTCTGGGAGTTGTAAGTTCACAAGTCATAAAAAAACCAAGTTTGAAGACCCCTGTTCTATGTCAAAGACTTCCCTGTATTGTGTAAATGCAGAAACAAAATTCTTACCTGAGCTGGCTGACTGTAAAGTCTGAATATGTAAAGGAGGTTCTATGGATTAAGTTCTGGTTCTTAAACTAAATTATAACACTTCCAGCAATATCAAGTCAATTTTTTTTTTTGCAACCTGGCTTCCTCAACTGTGTGAGATGGCAAATTCCATAATTTCCAGACTGGCCATCATGGGAACTCATGTCCAAGATACTTGGGAAAATGTAGCCTTTGATTTTAATTTTTAATTAAATATTGTTAATTAATTTTTAACGTTCTATCTAGGCAGAGGAGAAGACGATGCTCAGGGATACGCTTGGCAATGACAGTGCTAAGACTTCTCCTGCTTGAAAAGGGGGCTGGACTGGAAGACCTCCAAGGTCCCTTCCAGCTCTATTCTACTCTATTCTATTCCAGCTTTCCAAAGTATCCAGAACAAGAGGGCCTCTGAGCATACGAGTTGGCACCGGAGGAAACGAGGATTTTTTTTCCAGAATGAAAAGACAAAGCCAGAGCAGGATTGTCCAAAGGTTTCGACTGAATCCCTAAGCTAAAACTCCAAAAATAAATAAAACTATTTATAAATAAAACTAATCAAGGAGAGGAGCGACCTAGAACTTAGAAGAAATTTCCTTACAGTTACTGTAGAACAATTAACCTGCCTCCAGAAGTTGTGAATGCTCCAACACTGGAAGTTTTTAAGGAGATTGGAGAGTCATTTGACTGAAATGGTATAGGGCTTCCTGCCTGAGCAGGGGGTTGGACTAGATGACCTCCAAGGTCCCTACAACTCTTTTATTCTATTCCAGTCTCAAATAAAATCAAGCAGACCTTCGCGCCTGCGCAGTCAAGGCACCCGTAGGGAAGCGGGAGGGAGACCAGGACGGGGAAGGCGTTCCTCCTCAAGCCACGCCTCTTTTCTCAGATTCCCGCCACCGCCGACCAATCAGGAGGCTCCGAACGGCGCAGGGCGAATTTCCCCGCCAAACTCCAAAGCCTGGAGTTGTTAAAAAAAAAAAAGAGAGAGAGAGAGAAAAAGCAGATTATTTTTTTTTTTTGGCGCGGCTGCAGCTTTCCCCGCTTCTTTGCAAACGTCGTTGCATTTGGAGATCGCCGGCTCTTTTCTCGTGCCAATAAATTCTCTTCGGCCCTTTGAAGTTTGCATTGATAAGATTGGAACGGACCGATTGCAATTTTTTGTTCGTTTAAGTTTTGCTTTTTTGTAAAAAAAAAAAAAAAAAAGGCGCCAACCTTTGGATCTGGCAAGAGGATCTGGGGCGAAAGAGGAGAAAGAAGGATCCGTTTGGCCCAGTGAGTATTCTTTTACATGTCCTCCAAAGCTTCCACCAGCACGTAATGCTTTGCGGGATGCGGTTTAGCTGACTCCCGGGTCAAGTGTTTGCACGTGGGAATGAGCGATCTCGGCTCCTGGGGGTGGCGAAGGGCCCCTGGGTTCCCCCCCCCCCCTTGATCGTGCAGAGGCGCTTTTAAAACCGCAGGGTCTGGGGTGCATCTGGACCTGCGTGTTCTTTAGCTAAAAGCTACATGGGGGGCTGAGTGTGCAAAATTACTACACCTAAACAAACAAGAGTTCAGGTCCGGATAGGTAGGTGTAGATCCAGCCTTTCCGTGTCTCACTGTGCAATCAAAAGCATCTCTACTCATAAGTAAATCCCGTTGCAATCAGTGGACCCGACTGCCAGGTAAGCAAAGTCTTTAAAATGTAAATTGTTTGGAGTGCTTCAAACAATTGGTATCTTTGCCATTGCTAAAACAGTGGCAACTCCACAAATTGCAAGTTTTTGCCCCTCCCGGTATTAGAGCTGGTCAATCAAGCACTTCTTTCTATATTTTATTTTATATTCTTTTATTTTACTGTATTTTATTTTATTCTATTTTTATTTTATTATACAGTATATTTTATCTTTTACTGTGTTTTGTTCTATTTTTATTTTATCCTATTATTTCATTTATTTTATTTTTATTTCATTGTACAGTATTATATTTTATCTTTTATTTTACTGTATTTTATTTTATTTTTATTTTATTCTACGGTATTATATTTTATCTTTTATTTTACTGTATTTTATTTTATTTTTATTTTATTCTACGGTATTATATTTTATCTTTTATTTTACTGTATTTTATTCTATTTTTATTTTATTGTACAGTATTATATTTTATCTTTTATTTTACTGTATTTTATTCTATTTTTATTTTATTGTACAGTATTATATTTTTTTACATTTTATTTTACTGTATTTTGTTCTATTTTTATTTTATTGTATGGTATTTTATTTATTTTCTTTTTATTACATTTTATGATCGTTTATTTTATTTATTTTTACTTTATTTCTTATTTGATTATGTTTTATGATCATTTATTATATTGTATTTATTTTCAATTCACTGTTTTTTATTTATTTTGTTTCATTTCATTATTTTGTTTTTTTTTTCTTTTATTTATTTCTTTTATATTTTATTTTATTTTTTCCATTGGATTTTTATAGTTGTCCGCTTCAACCCAGTGATTCTGGGTGGCTTACCGTTCTAAAACAGCCAAACAACTAAAACAGTCTTAAAAAAAAAAAGAGAGACATTACAACCTTAAAAAAAAAAAAAAAGATTCGCAGAACAAAGTATAAACAACAGCCAAGGTAATGATGGCCTAGCCCTATTCCAAATACGATCCCAGGAGCTCTCTTGGAAATTTCTCCAGGGAGTGTAAAACTGAAGTTTTACCAAAACCAGCTTGAGAAGAACAAATGAAACTTGGCAGGCCACGTGGGGCCGGCCCACGGTCTGCCCTGGATTTTTGTGGTAGAAAAGGAAACGGCCGCTGGAGGCGTTGCCGTCCTGTCCTGCTGCGTCATTTTCATCTGACAATTATGGCCGTCTCAAAGAGGATCAACGTGGGTGCAGCTGGCTTAGAGCCATCCCGGGAAGATGGGAGATTGAAGGTGCCACCATCCAGTAGTCTTTGGCAACGAAGGATGGAGTTCCGTCAGGTAGGGTTAATTTTGCTTTGAAAGATTTCAGGGGGGTCTTAAGAGGTCATCCAGTCTGACCCCCCCTTGCCCCTGCTCTGAGTGCGATCCATTTGGACCATCTGACAGGTGACTGGTGCAGCCTTGAAGGAAGCGGCGCTTAGTGACGTCATGTGGCAGCCTGTTCCACAGGCGGACAGCCCATATACAGATAGTCCTCGACGTAGGACCGCAATTGAGTCCAGAATTTTCCACTGCTGAGCATGACGGTCGCTAAGTGAGTTTTGCCCCATTTTTTTAGGAGCTTTCTTGTCACAGCTGTTAAGTGAATCACGGCTGTTCTTCAATTAGTCACACGTTTGTTAAGTGGATCTGCCTTGATTTTTGCTTGTCAGAAGGTCGCAAAACAGGGATCCCCCTAACTCTGAGACACCGCAACCCTCATGCATACCAGTTGCCAATTTTGATCACGTGACCGCAGGAAGTGGAGTGTGCCATGATTGCAGTGTGGAAAACTGGTCAAGCCGCTTTTTTTCCCCCAGTGCCGTTGTAACTTTGAACGGTCACTAAATGAACAGTTGTAAGTTGACTGTATTGGTTTGAAAGACTGGGAGGGGATCTTAGAGATCATCCAGTGTGACCTCTCTCCCCCCCCTCTCTCCCCCCCCCTCGGAGTAAATTTCTGATGGATTGACTGTTCCATCCTCTAGAGCAGGGATAGGCAATTTTGGCCCTTTTATGACTCGTGGACTTCAACTCCCAGAATTCCTGAGCCAGCCATGCTGAGGGGAAAGGGAGAGCTTTCCAAGCTGAGCTATGCTGGCTAGGAATTCTGGAGTTGAAGTCCATGAGTCAGAAAGCGGCCTAGGCCTAGGCCAGAGGTAGGCAACCTTGGCTCTTTTATGACTGGTGGACTTGAACTCCCGGAATTCCTGAGACAGCCACGCTGAGGGGAAAGGGAGAGGTTTCCAAGCTGAGCCATGCTGGCTCAGGAATTCTGGGAGTTGAAGTCCACGAGTCATGAGGGGGCCAAAGTTTCCCCCATGCTGGCTCAGGAATTCTGGGAGTTAAAGTCCTCAAGTCATGAAGGGGCCATAGTTCCCCCATGCTGGCTCAGGAATTCTGGGAGTTGAAGTCCACGAGTCATAAAAGAGCCAAGGTTGCTTTCCCCTGCTCTAGGGAAGCAACACTCAATCCATCATGTGGCAGCCTGTTCCACAAGCTGACAACCCATACAGTTATATAGCCCATAGAGACAGAGTCACCTGGGAGTAAGATGGACAGCATATACATTTAATAAATAAATATAATTACCAAGTTCCCCCAGATTTTGAACCTTCTCCTTTACGGCTGACAACGATCCTCCCTTCTGGAATAGTGGAGAATGACTCAGCTCGACATTCGACCACATTTTCCATTTCTAAGCAAGCAAGATATTATTTATTATTTTACGACCTGTTTTTATCATGGTTGTTAAAGGAATCACCTAGTTGTTAAGGGAATCTGACTTCTCTCATTGACTTTGCTTGTCAGAAGGTCGTAAGTGGTGATCGTGATAGCCCAGGACATCGCAACCTTCACAAATACACATTGCCAAGGGCCTGAATTTTGATCATGTGATCAGGGCCACATTGATAATCCTAAATATAAAGACTCGTCATAAGTCACTTTGTAACTTCAAATGGTGGCTAAATGAATTGTTGTAAGTCGAGGACTACCTGTATAGGGCCATGGTGTTTTTTTCCTCCCCATTGTTATTTATTTTGCAAAGGGCTCACAAGTGGTCGTGCATCTTGAGGAGAGACCGTTGTAAGCCAGGAAATAAAATATTGCACGGCATGCCAGCGAAAAGGCAGTTAAAACACGCGGGAATTTGTTATCTGGATAGTACAAAGCCTGCCTTCTATATTAAAAAAAATCCAGAATATTACTCATCGGAATATTCAGACCAAGTTGGGGGGGAAAAAAAAGGAAGCTTTGAAAAGTTCATTTCAAAGTGTGAGCATGAGTGGAAAAGTTTAATTTTATTTGGAAGTGAATTCTTCCCTTTGTTTGTTTAGTAGCCGTTCAGAGTTTAAAATGGCACTGAAAAAAGTGACTTTTGACCATTTTTCATAAGTAAACAACCTTTCCAGCATCCCCATGATCATGTGATCAAAACCCTGGCTATTAGGAACTGGGAACTGACTCACATTTATGACGGTCACAGTGTCCTGTGTTCATGTGATCCCCTTTTGCGCCCTTCTGACAAGCAAAAGTCAATAGGGGAAGCCAGAGTCACTTAACAACCGTGTTCCTAACTTAACCTGCTGCAGTGATTCACTTAACGACTGAGGCAAGAACAGTCGTAAAATGGGGCAAAACTCACTTAACACTTGTCCCACTTAGCAACAGAAATTTGGGACTCAGTTGTGGTCGTAATGCGACTAATGGAAGCTGCAGTTGTAAGTAGTGACGGTCATAAAAAGGGTCATGTGATTTTACAGTCTTTTTGTGTTGGTCGTTAAGCGAATGCTGTGGTCTTAAAGTGGCTGCCAAGGTTGTTAAGTAAACTGCGGTTGTTAAACGAACCCATAGTTTGTTATGGGTGTAGTTATGCTGAAAACGAATTAAGTCCAGTTTTCGGCAAAGCCATTGTGTGTCTGTGGGATATTGCAAACTGCCGCCCTGAGTCCTTTGGGATTGGGCGGCATATAAATATTTGTAAATAAATAAATAAATAAATAAATAAATAAAAACCACCGCACCCATGTTTCCAAGCACCCAAGTGTGGTCACGCAACTGCAGAGGCGATGTGTAAGTAGCCCCCAGCAAGTGGTCTGCTAAGCAAGTGGTCATAAGTCAAGGACTACCTGTAACTTGTAGAAAAAGCAAACACTGGGATCTTTCTGTCTGCGAATAAATTTTGTACGTAACAAAAAACCTCCATTATGTGAAATCGCCAAATTAAGAGCTGGAAAAGTTTCACTTTTCAACCAGGGGAAAGGAAAGTTAGAGTGTGCACGGGTGTGTTTTTGTCTTTGTGTGAGTTTGACACTTACTGAATCCAAAAAGCTACAGCCGTGATCTCAACAAGGCAGGACAATTCCATGATTTTTGACTTTTTCTTCTCTCACAAGAGTGGGGAAAAAATTCTGATTATCTATTCTACGGCACTGAGTGAGGTCTGGAATTCAGTTTTGTTGCCAATGGCTGCACTGAGTTATGATTTAGACTACAGTCACCTAGAAATAGCCGTCCCGCCCTCCTTAAAACTACACATCCATTGAATGGGCATGTGGTTTTCCCCAAAGGAAAACTTAAAAGTAAAGAATAGAAAAACAACTTCAGAATGTTTAGAGCAGTGGTTCTCAACTTGTGAGTCGGGACCCCATTTGGGGTCGAACGACCATTTCACGGGGGTCGCCAAACAACGCAGTCTGCCATTTTTTCCCCCCTTTTCCTTAGCTGTGCTACTCTCTTTTATTCTATTGGCTTTTGAAAGCCAATAGAATAGACTCTCTTGAATAGAGTCTAATTCTATTGGCTTTCAAGAGCCAACAGGAATTGTCCAGGCTGTCTCTGCCCTGCTGAGCCCGCCAAAAGTCCCATTCTGCAAACGGTGCTGCACCAGTTGAGTAGTCCTCGACTTACGACTGGTTGAGTAGTCCTCAACTTATGACCGGTTGGGGGTCGTTGCATTAAAAAGGTTGAGAACCACTGGTTTAGAGGCTCTGTTAAAGATCGAAATCTGATAAAAAAAAAATAATATCAGCCTTCAGGTCAGTTTTTCCTCAAACATGGCAATCTTAAATGTGGACCTCAACTCCCAGAATTTGGGCAGAAGTTCTAAATTCATTCTGTCTTTATAAAAGTGACCTTCAAAGTAACAGTCATAATGTTATGGTTCTGGCTAATGAAACACTTCAAAGAACTTCCAGGCATTGATATGGAAGGGACCTTGGAGGTCAGCTAGTCCAACCCTCTGCCCAGGTAGGAAACCCTATACTATTCTGGACAAATGGCTGTCCAGACTCTTCTTAAAAACCTCCAGTGATAGAGCACCCACAGCTTCTGGAAGCAAACCATTCCACTGGTTAATTGTCCTCACTGTCAGGAAAGTTTTTCTTAGTTCTAGGTTGCTTCTCTCCTTGATTAGTTTCCATCCGTTGCTTCTTGTCCTGCCTTCAGGGGCTTTGGAGAATAGCTTGACTCCCTCTTCTTTGGGGCAGCCCCTGAGATACTGGAAGGATGCTATCATGTCATCCGGGCCCTTCTCTTCATTAAACTAGACACACCCAATTCCAGCAACCGTTCCTTGTATGTTTTAGCCTCCAGACCCCTGATCATCTTTGTTGCTCTTCTCTGCACTCTTTCTAGAGTCTCAACCTCTTTTACATTGCGGTGACCAAAACTGGGTGCAGTATTCCAAGTGTGGCCTTACCAAGGCCTTGTAAAGTGGTATTAACACTTGACGTGATCTTGATTGTATCTCTCTGTTTATACAACCAAGGATTAATGCAGCCTAGCACTGTGTTGGCTTTTTGGGCAGCTGCCGCACACGGCTGGCTCATATTTAAGTGATTGTCCACTAGGACTCCGAGATCCCTCTCGCAGTTGCTACAACTGGGCCAGGTACCACCTACATTCTATATCTGTGCATTTGTTTTTGTTTTTCTTGCGTAAGTATAAAAGCTTGCTGTTCTCACCACTGAATTTTATTTTGGTGGATAGGGTCCAGGGTTCCACTCTATTTAAAGTTCCTTCTGGATCTTGTGCCTTTCTTAAGTGTGGGCTGTTCCTTCAGCTTGGTGTCTTGCAAGATGTTGGAATGAAGGCAGTGATGTAATACAGAATGGTAAAATAACAACCACCTGTATCCGTGCACAGATAAGGTACAATTTTAGACGGTTCCTTCATTCATTCCATTGACCAGCCAGCTTAGTGAGAACAGAGGCACATTGTTGAAATTTATGAGGTCTTTGGGGTGAGGAAATCAGTGGGTTCCTGAGCCTGATTAGAGTTGTTTATCCTTGGTCTTCTAACGCTTAATGATAAGTTTCAAAACCCATTTCCTGTTTGGGCAGAGAATCTGGTTGACCTTCTCTTATCTGGGAAGCTAAGCAGGATAAGGCCTGGTTCACGCTTGGGAGGGGCAAAAATATGAAAATTTGAAAACATATCCCAGAAGAAGGACAGAGGGACTGTTTTTGGCCATCCAGCCCCTCCGAAAATTTGTACTACTTTCATGAAATACAGGCAGTCCTCAACTTACAACCACAAGGGAGCCCCAAATTTCTGTGGCTAAGCTTTTAAATGAGTTTTGCCCCATCTTACGCCTCATCTTTGTCCCATCTTGCCCCATTTCCCGACCGAACAATTAATTGGTGGAACAGCTTTCCTTCGGAAGTTGTGAGTGCCCCAACACAGTGGAGAGTTTTTAAGAAGAGGTTAGACAGCCATTTGTCTGAAACGGTATAGGGTTTCCTGCCTGAGTAGGGGGGTTGGACTAGATGACCTCCAAGGTCCCATCCCACTCTGTTCTTCTGTTACGCTGTTAAATGAAGGCAATGGCTAGTTCCCACTTCAGGAGTGCCTTTAAAATGGCGCATGTACTTTTTGCCACGTTTGTTAAGTGGCTTCCCCACTGACTTGCCACAGTTGTTCAATGAATCAGTGCAGTTGATAAATTAGTAACTCGGTTGTTAAGTGAGTCTGGCTTCCCCACTGACTTTGCCTATCAGAAGGTCACAAAATGGGATCACGTGACCCTGCGACTGTCATAAATAGCCAAGCATCTGGATTTTGTTCGCTTAACCGTGGGGATGCTGCAACGGTCGTAAGTATGAAAAACCGTTCAGGTCACTATTTTTAAGTGCTGTTGTAACTTCAAATGGCCACTAAACAAACATTGTTACCTGTAATCATCATATGCACTTAACTCGAGAGTATAAGTTCTTGCAACACACTGAAGCTTATTTCCAAAATTTATGCAGAGGTACCCGATCCTGTTTGCTGGTTGTGGCAACAATCTGATGGCGTCTTTAACGCCTGGCAATTTATTGCATCAGGAATCTGCCCCTTTGTTAGGAGTTACAATATCCATAATGCACAGCAGAGCATTGAGACAAGACTGCCAGAAGCCATGGGGACTGGAGTGAATTCCAAACGTGCATGATTCTAATTATTTATCCAGTATATGAGATTGCAGGATCGTAAACAATTCAAGCTGGCAAATGGAAAAGATTTAAAGTTCCGAAATGATCCTGGTCGCATGCCTGTTTGGAAAAACCAGATTTTTAAATCTTTCCTAAAGGATTGCAAAAAAACAGCCGCAAAGCTAAACAGGGAAGTCTGGAGTTATAGACCAAGAAATGCAAATGAAAAAAATGTTACCTGTAATAAGGTAACTTAAATCAATTATGGATGTCAGAGGATCTAAAACCCTTGCTGGAGACCTCAAGAACGGTCCCTAGTTTTTTTTTCCATCGTGTAAGTGGTTTAAAAAGTAATCCTAGATCAGTTCAATGCTGGCAGAGAACAACATGGACGTGGTTACCAGGGTGAATTATCTAAGGGCGAATGCTAACTTTTTATCCATGTTTAGCACTTGGAAAGGAGACCACCAGGTACAGACAGTCCTCAACTTACAAACATTCATTTAGGGGCCACTTGAAATGACAACAGCACTGACAAAAAAGTGACTGTTGCAGCGTTCCCCTGGTCATGTGATTAAAATTCGGACTCTCGGCAACTGGGATGCACAGGTCGTCCTCAATTTACGACCACAACTGAGCCCAAGATTTCTGTTGCTAAGTGAGACATTGCTTAACGGAGTTGGTCCCATTTTACGACTTTTCTTGATGCAGTTGTTCAGTGAAGAAACACTGCAGTCATTCAATTACTCAAACTGTTAGGTGAATCTGGCTTCCCCCACTGACTTCGCTCGTCAGATGGTCGCAAAAGGGGGGAATCAGGTGACCGTGGGACACGGCAACCGTCATAAATACGAATTTTCTGAATTTTGATCACGTGACCGCAGGGGCTGCTGCAACAGTCGGTAAGTGTGAAAAATGATCATAAGTCACTTTTTACTGTGCCACTGTAACTTTGAACGGTCACTAAACAAACCGTTGTTAAGTCGAGGACGCTCTGTATTTATGACAGTTGCCCTTAGCAACCGTGTTATCAATTTAACCTCAGTGATTCAATTAAGAACTGGCAAGAAAGGTCGTAAAATGGGGCAAAACTCGCTTAACAAATGTCTCGCTTAGGAACAGAAATTTGAGGCTCAGTTGTGGTCGTAAGATGAGAACTATCTTTAATGTGGTTCTCAGAACTAATAGGAGAGCATTTTTGGACCTCTGCTGCTTCGGGAATTCTGGGAATTGAAGTCCACACGTCTTAAAGTTCCAGAAGGCTGAGAAATAACCACTTTAGCATTTTTATGGGTGCTTAAATTCGATAGCTTTGAATTGCAACCTCTGTTATTATTTTGCGGTGACCTCACCCTTCCTCTGGTACGGGGAGCTATGCCACAGAATCCAGCGCCATCGTTGCTTGTTGTGTCTTCAAAATATCAAGAGAAGGCCTGGATGTTGTGTCTTGCAGTTGGGGAACAAAAGCAATCCAGCGCTTGGAGGCCCAAAGGACAGGAAATAAATCTAAGAATCTCACTTGTCCACGTGGTAGATCACAAAAGGGATCCCCAAACAGGATCAAGGCAGTAGGAGATCGGCACTGGACGGGTGGGAGACATTCCTAGCCGGTGACGAATTGGTGGAACAGGGTTATTGGAGAAAGGCTGGGTGAGAAAGGAAAATATTCATTGAGGTGTAAACTGTAAGATACAGTAAAGAGATTTTTTTCCAGACAACTTTGTAGACAACTTTGTTTAGGATTAGCCACGTGGTTTTTTTTTTTGTTTGTTTGTTTTTTGCTTTATTCATTTCAGGCGATGCTCGCAATTCCATGCTCTGAGGGAAATGGGCAGAAAGATGAAATATAAAATAAATTTACAAAAAAATGAATTATGACTCTCCCCTTAATGTAAGCAAACACATTTCGTTTGCCCCTACTCCCATTTTTTTCATTTGCATTTCTTGGTCTATAACTCCAGACTTCCCTGTTTAGCTTTGCGGCTGTTTTTTTGCAATCCTTTAGGAAAGATTTTAAAATCTGTTTTTTCCAAACAGGCATGCGACCAGGATGATTTCGGAACCTGTGAGAACTTTTAGATCTTTTTTTTTTTGTTTTGTGGTTTTCAGAGGTGGATCATTTAACTCTTTTCTCTCTCTTATCCTTTTCTGGTGGAACTTTAAATCTTTTCCATTTGCCAGCTTGAATTGTTTGCGATCCTGCAATCTCATATACTGCATAAATAATTAGAATCATGCACGTTTGGAATTCACTCCAGTCCCCATGGCTTCTGGCAGTCTCGTCTCAATGCTCTGCTGTGCATTATGGATATTGTAACTCCTAACAAAGGGGCAGATTCCTGATGCAATAAATTGCCAGGCGTTAAAGACGCCATCAGATTGTTGCCACAACCAGCAAACAGGATCGGGTACCTCTGCATAAATTTTGGAAATAAGCTTCAGTGTGTTGCAAGAACTTATACTCTCGAGTTAAGTGCATATGATGATTGTTTTGCACGCGTTTGCCCTTTCAGACGGCAATGCAACGTGTTTGCAAGCAAATTTGAGTCCACAGATGCTTTTTTTGGGGGGGGGGAGGAAATAAATTGCATAGGAAATCACGGCCCATTCATTAAATTAATCCAATTACTTTTAAGTAAGCCTAGCCCATAGCAGTTGGAACAAATAAATGGAGAACGTTTAGGGCTTTACAACTGACAGGGCTTTAATTCTGGCAGGCCAAATTGCCTTTCTGCCTTCTGCTGTAAACCCCGCTGAAAAATCGCCACTCGCGTTTTCGAAATCGCGCAAAATGTTTGCGAGGGACTGAAAGGAGCGCAAAATGCAACCTGTCCCTTTAAATTCATCGGCTTGGCTTTTTTTTTTTTTTTTTTTTTTTTCCCTCAAGCGCTTTCTCCCTTAGCCTCGGTTTTTTTTTTGTTTTTTTGGCATCATCTCGCGAGAGTTCCCTTTTCCAATCCTCGCGCCCGGGCGGTTTTTTTTTCAATTTGTGGCGCGCGCCTTGAACTCCGCGAGGAGGAACCAGGCAAGTGCTGGGCGAGGGAGCGCACAGCCGAACCTGCTGGGCTCCGAGAGGCGGGGCGGAGGGCGGGAGCCGAAGGCTGTTCGTGAAGGAAAGCGACCCATGGGCGCCCTATGGCCAATCGGGGGCGCGAGGAGCGGGGAAGGGGGCGGCACCCAGGGGGGAGAAGCGCAAGCGTGGGGGGGGGGGAAACGGGCGGTTCGGTTGAGCGGTCGCGCTGTGGGGTCGTCGAGCGGCTCCGAGGGGGCAACGGCCGCCGAGGTGCGAAAGGGGGAACCTCCCCCAAACGGGCTACTCTGGGGCGAGGGACGGGAGGGCCGAGCCGGAGAAGGAGGGTTGAGGACGCCGGGGCTGCCTGGACTTCGTCGGACCTCTTTGTGTGGGTTCGTGAAGTGGGGGGGGGGGCGCTCCAACTAACTATAGACATGGGGCTGTTCAATTTAGAGGCTTCTAGGAATAGAGGAAGGGGCGCTTGTGGGGGGGGCAATTTTGGGGAGGGGGATCCTGAATGGGGTGGAGGGAGCACTTGGGGGGAGGAAATAGGGCAATGGTTGCCATGGGAACCTTGTTTTTAATTGGGGAGGGTGTTACGAAACTGGGGATAATGGTTGTGTAACCTTTATATTCGTCATTGGGTAACTTTTCCTAAGAAATGGGCTATTTGGGAATAACAGCAGCAGTGGCAGTGCTAGGAATAATTCCTTCTTTTTTTTTTTTGGAGGCGGGTTTTCCCCTTGCATTACAGTAGTTTGCTCATTTACTTTTTTATCTAGCCGAAATTTAGATACAAAGCAGGCCCACCTTCCTCCAGGGCTATGTCTTATATCATCTGGTTTATCCAAGCTGGCTGGTCATAGTGGGATGAATTATTTCTCCTACCCCCCCAAAAGAAACAAGCAAAAAAAAAAAAAAAAGCATTGGCAATAAACGCATCAGATTTATTTCAGCCCCCTGAAATGAGTGGCATCCTTTCAAAATCAGGAGGGAAAGTGGGAGGGGGGGTAGGTGGGGAGGTAGTTACAGAGGGTGGGGGTCCCGTACACTGGGGGTGCTGGATTAGCACAATGGATGCAAAATGGGGACGATCCCTGCGCAAACGTGGAGGCGCTTCTAGGTTGAATGAGGGGGGAGTTGCAAGGGGTGGGCACGTGTTGGGGCAAAATGAGGCTTGATGGCGAGGCACGATTCCCCCCCCCTTTCCCCTTCCTTGTGTTTCTTCATGTGCTTGTGATTCCTCCACAGAGACACCGCCACGATGTGGATCCAAGTGCGCACCATGGATGGAAAAGAGACGCATCGGGTGGACTCTCTTTCCAAGCTGACGAAAGTGGAAGAGCTCCGGCAGAGGATCCATGAAGTTTTCAGGGTGGCACCTGATAGACAAAGGCTTTTCTATCGAGGCAAACAGGCACGTGGCTTTCATTCTTTTCTCTAGTAAGCCTTCCAATCGACTCGGGGCGATGAGCATTTGTGGAAATTGGCGCGTTGGCGCTTAACTCCCTGCCGCGTGTTGTAGATTCCTTTGCGTAGTTTTTGCTCTGTTGTAGCAGCCTTCAAACACCCCCTTCTGGATTTCTGTTGTGTAAATCCAAAGCACCTGAAGGCAGGAGAAGAAGCAACGGATGGAAACTAATCCGAGAGGGATCCAACTTAGAACGAAGGAGAAGTTTCCTGACAGTGAGAACAATTAATCAGTGGAACAACCTGCCTCCAGAAGTTGTGGGTGCCCCAACACTGGAGAGATTGGACAACCATTTGTCTGAAATGATATATGTTTCCTGCCTGAGCAGGGGGTTGGACTAGAAGACCTCCATGGTCCCTTCCAACTTCTTATGTTCTTCTGTTATGCTGCTAAATCAAGGCTAGTTCAGACTTCAAGAGTGCCCTTAAAAAGGCACGTGCACTTTTAAAGTTAGGAGGAAAAGCACGTCTGCGTATATAGTGGTGATCTTAAGGTTGATCCAGCTGAATCAATATCAAAACTAGTTGCTGTGAACAGTGATGTTCTCTCCATGCTACCGATGCATGTTGCATCCCTCAGACACTTTTCTCAATACAGGCAGACCATCCAAAGCTTCGGCGGTACCGAAGTGATACTTAGATCTAGGTTGTACTTTGAAGTTCCAGCTGTTGCAGCCCCCCTTGCAGTCACACAATCACAATTGTGATCACCTTTTGCAGCCTTCCCTGCGGGCTAATGGGGAAGCCCACAGAGAAGTTTGCAAGTTGCTCTAATATGAGTATTCTCTCCTCCTCCTCCTCTTCCTCCTCCTCCTCTTGAGTCCTGTTGTACCACTCCCTCTAACCTTCCTGTGTCAGGCCTCCCAAGCCCTCCTGCCTACTCCTGTGTGTCTGGTCCTCCTTTGGCTTCTTCCACCGCTTCCAGCTTAAAAATCAACAAGACTTAGGGTTATGCCAGCAACCAGAATTGTCGGCTTGTCCGTCACTAAGCAATGTGGATTTGTAACATTGTGCTTTACAACTGCCTGGCTTAGCAATGACAATCCTGGTCCTGCCATTGTAAACCCCCAATTACCTATAGGTGAACGTACCAATGGATTGAAACTGCTACTTCTTACACAGGGGTAATAATAATGCCATAAGACTGCTTTTCTCAAGTAATGGTTTGGTTAATCTAGCTCTTTGACTGAATTTTTTTTTTTTTGAATGAATTTGGTGTGTGTCTGTCTCTAAGATAAGTGGCTTTTTTTGAACTGGTTAAAAGCTTCTAAAGGACGCTTGTTATTAATTTGTTTTTTTTTTTTAAAAGGAAATACTTGCACTGCCCTCTAGTGTTAATGTTCCCACAATGTTTGGATGGTAAACAAAAAGAGCGATGTTCCCATATTCATTCAGTTTCTTTAAGATGATGTGGGGGGTGCCATTGGGGGGGGGATTTTTTTTCCAGCTTCCCACTTTAGCCAACAATCTTGAATTCTCTGGTAGTTTTCCTGGCCTTTCTTAGCTTCTGAAGCCAGAAAAAGTTGTGTTCTTATTTTTAACTTAAAAAAAAAAGATATTTCCCCCAAATTTAACTATAATGGAATTTTTGTATTAACTGTATTAACACAGTTTTCTGTTAACTGTGAATCTAGTAAGGAAGGTAGCGATTTTCTCTCTCTGTGTGTGTGTGTCTATTGCATTGAGTGTTTTTGTCTGCACAAAGTGCAAAGAACTTTCGTTCTTGTGAGACAGTTTACACTTTGTGTTGAGCCGTGTTGCCTTTTGATTCTATGCAACTTGTCAGCTTTGTATTGGTGGCTGCTGTTGTCCTTAGCCAGAACTCACAGGGCCGGTTTTGATGCCTCTGAGTGGCTCTTGTTTGTTTAATGATTATTGTTTCTTATTAACAGGATGAGGATATCAGTTTTTACCATCTATGTGCCATTAGCATACTTGAAGATTGAAGAGGGCCCTTAAAATGGAGATACCTTGAGCTTTAACATTTTTCAAGCTAGTTCAAGATACTAATTTCAACTTTTGAGTTGGATGCTAGATCTTTTTAGGCATTGTCCTAGCTTTTTTATCTTAAAAACACTTAAACCAGCTATCGTTGAATTGTGATTCATGCAATACAGATGGTGATATACTGAGATACTAATCTGCCCTGGATAGTACTGTTAGTTTGGCTGGATTTTCAACATTTAGGCTTAATTTTCTTTTGAGATAGGGCATCAGAATTTCATTTTTTCATGGGTGCCAATGTGTTCACAGAAAAAAAAACCCCGACAATAAAGGTTATCTTATCTATCTTAATACTAGATATAATTCATGTAAGGTGGACTTTTTAATGTAAGCTACCACTTTGGCCATCAGCTTCTTTAAAAATGTAAGTGTTTCTGTTGTCCAATAAAAATTTTCTTCGTATCTTAGAATATCCCTCAGAATAGAAATCCTAGTCATTCCTTTAATTTATGGATAAGACCAACATGCTGAGCCAGATGTGTGGCTGTTTGATTCGAAGGGGACGGCAATGACACAAAAAGATAATGAGGTTGTCCGTGTAACTGGGTTTTTCCCAGGATTTTCACCGTTTTTTGTTTCTGGAGTGGCTTTTCCCAACTATTTTAAGTCTTACCAGCGGTTGATGTTATTGTTATATTAGTAGACAATCTGATCTGTTGGGTCATTGTTTCAGAGATATTTCCTTACTAGTTTCCTTCATGCTTTCCACAATGGCTGAGCTTCTACTGTACTTCACTGGAAAAGTTCTTTTAAAAAAATCAAGATATTCTGGAATGGATCTGCCTTGAAAATAGTCCATGATGAACTGTTTAGTAAAGCATCAGGACCATAGGAGAGATTTTGTCACATTTTGTATAAAGTCATACAACGTTTATGATTGGCTTATATCATTAAATATTTTATCAAATTTCAATCCTATGGGAGTCATGGGTCCCAGATTCTGGATAAGTTCTATACATTAGCCCATTTGAGGTATCTCGCTTCAAAAATTGTTGCCCTATATGCACCATTTTGCACAGTTAAAGGTTACACACAGGCAGAGGTTCAGTGGTATATAGATGGATTATAATAATAGGTTTTGTTTGTCTTGCTGCACAAATAAATGTTGAGAAACACTTTGGCCCACAAACAATGTAGTTGTTCCTCTTTTGATCTGGGCCAAAATAGTTTAGGGGAAAACCCAACATATTGTCAGCTATCAGGAGGCGGGGAGGACAGAGGATGGGAAGATTTCAGGGAACTGGAAAGGAAAGAAGGAATACGAATAATAGCATCATAGAGCTGGCAGGGACTGTGGAGGTCTTCAAGTCTAACCCCCTGCTCAAGGCAGGAGACCTTATACCAGGGGTAGGCAACCTTGGCTCTTTTGTGACTCATGGACTTCAACTCCCAGAATTCCTGCGCCAGCCATGCTGAGGGGACAGGGAGAGGTTTCCAAGCTGAGCCATGCCGGCTCAGGAATTCTGGGAGTTGAAATCCACCAGTCATAAAAGAACCAAGGTTATCTACCCCTGATTTATACCATCTGGTCAAATGTCTGTGGAGGTTTTCAGTCATCCAGGTCATAGTTATCCCAAGGATGCTTTTTCACAAGGCAACTGGACTTTCATGCTTTTCCTTTGAAGACTTTTCACTTCTCATCCATTCAGCTCTGACTGGATGGTGGGAAATGGAAAGATTTATACTCCTGCAGACAGCTGTTCATTTGCATCCTTTTAGCACAGTGGTTCTCAACCTTTTTAATGCCGCGACCCCCCAACCGGTCGTAAGTCGAGGAATACTCAACCGGTCGTAAGTTGAGGACTACTCAACTGATGCAGCACCGTTTGCAGAATGGGACTTTTGGCAGGCTCAGCAGGGCAGAGACAGCCTGGACAATTCCTATTGGCTTTTGAAAGCCAATAGAATTAGACTCTATTCAAGAGAGTCTATTCTATTGGCTTTCAAAAGTCAATAGAATAAAAGGGAGTAACACAGCTAAGGAAAAGGGGGAAAAAATGGCGGACTGCGTTGTTTGGCGACCCCCGTGAAATGGTCGTTTGACCCCAAATGGGGTCCCGACCCACAGGTTGAGAACCACTGTTTTAGCAAGTCCTTAAAGCTTCCTGGAGGCTTATCTGTGTCTTCACAGATAACCTGAGTAGTACAAATGCTCAAATGTTTGTCCAGTCTATTCTTGAAAACCTCCAGTGAGGGAGCACCAGCGTCTCCTTGGAAGTAAGCTATTCCATTGATTAATATTGGAATATTTTGGAAATCCAGGTCGCTATTTTGCTATCCTTGACGACTCTCCAAAGTTTCCAGGGGGTGTTTCTCATGTGGAGTGGTTGGTCTTTCAGTTTGAAACTTCCTGCCCGCAAAGCACCTAGGAACCCCGTATCTTAACGTTTTTGTTACCTTTTTTTTTTTTTTGCTTGTGACCAATCTTCTCTCAACCTACAGATGGAAGATGGCCACTCCCTCTTCGACTACAGCGTGAATCTGAATGACATCGTCCAGCTGTTAGTGAGGCAAAGCCCCACTCTCCTGCCCCTGGGGAACAAGGAGAAAGACTCTGAACTTTCAGACACGGACTCTGGCTGCTGCTCAGGCCAGAGCGAATCGGACAAAAGCTCCAATAACGGGGAAGGGGCTGTGGAGATGGAGGCCCAGTGCAGTAGCGCCGTCGGGACCGACTTGGTGGATCCCGGCTTCGGATTTTATAAGGTGCGGCTGCTTTCCACGGAAGGCTGAGATGCAAAGAACCTTTTGAAGCAGGAGAGCCCGCATGCTTAAATTCAGGGAAACTGCACAGAGAATTAGCATGTCTGTATCGTACGTTAAGCCAGGATTAACCTTAGTCACTCAAGGGATTCTGACAACGAATGCCTCCCTGGCGATTGAACAAGCCACAGCCAGCCAGTGGTTTGGTAATCTCTCGTTCGTGTGTCTGAAATCCTAGCAGACTGGACCATCTAATACAGGTAGTCCTTGATTTCGCAGCGACCGTTTGAATTGACAACAGCACTGAAAAACATGACGTGCTTTTTCCACACTAATGACCCATTTGGCAACCCAAGGGCTAACATGATCAAAATTCACATTTTGCCTCCTCTTTATGATGGTTGCCGTGTCCCGGGGGGTCATATGATCACCTTTTATGACCTTCTCCAGCTGGCTTCCAACAAAGTCAGTGGGGAAAGCCGGATTCGCTTAACAACGGCATGATCCACTTAATGGCTTCTGCGATTTGCTTAACAGCTCTGGCCGGAAAGACTGTAAAACTGGGCAAAATTCACTTAACAACCGTCTTGCTGAGCAGTGGAAAACTTTTGGCTCCGTTGTCACAAGTCAAGGACTATCTGTATGTGCTGATGGTCCCCCGTGAGGGGTGCTGAGGAGCGAAGCGGCCTGCTCTTCTTCGTTAATCTGATCTCTGAAGCTTTGGAGGTCACGTTGGGGAAGGGGAGACGGCCCTTCTCCCTGGCCGGCCTGCAGGCCAGGTGGCTCTATTCTGGAAGCGGGTGCCATCTTGGGAGCCGTTGCAATTGATTGTAGCCTCTCCAAAATTGGTGCCTGCTTCTAGGACGGAGCCACGTGGCCTCCACTGTAGGACCGTTGCATAATGCAACAGCTAGTTCCAGGAGGTGATGTATAATACCCAAAAGGTAGGGCACCAGTTGGTGACGGGGCGATGGAAAGCAGGCTCGAGTGCTGAGGATACCCAGTGGGGTGGGAAAGGCCTAAATGGAACCACGGGGTTGGAAATTTATAGGGTCTCCTGCTTGAGCAGGGGACTGGTCTAGAAGACCTCCAAGGTCCCTTCCAATTCTGTTATTCTGTTAAATAACTCAAGGCACCCTCAGGTGGAGGAAGCCCACGATGGGCCACATGTGATCTGTGGAGTTGCTGCAGTATGGTCCTACACCAGGGATAGGCAACCTCGGCTCTTTTATGATGCCTGGACTTCAACTCCCAGAATTCCTGAGCCAGCCATGCTGAGGGGAAAGAGAGGTTTCCAAGCTGAGTCAGGCTGGCTGAGGAATTCTGGGAGTTGGAGTCCACGAGTCATAAAAGAGGCAAGGTTGCCTACCCCTATCCTAGGACGAAGATTAAGAGCAGGGGTCTTCAAACTTGGCCCTTTTATGACTCGTGGACTTCAACTCCCAGAATTCCTGAGCCAGCCATGCTGAGGAGAAATGGAGAGTTTTCCTAGCTGAGCCATGCTGGCTCAGGAATTCTGGGAGCTGAAGTCCACGAGTCATAAAAGAGGCAAGGTTGCCTACCCCTAGCCTACGCTAACAGCCCCCTCCCTCGCAGACCTTCCCTGAGACCCCACGGTCCATTTAATGGCTACATCAGGGAGAGCAAAGATGAGCATCGTTAAACAAGGCGATCCTGTGCGCCTTGCTTAATGACCACGACGACATGGGACCTTAATGGGCAGGCTCCATCACGGTCATAGGTTCAGCATAAAGTAAGCAGCATCCTGATCAAAGAGAGATATGCTAAATTCTTACCGCAATCTTTTTGGGGGGGGGAACCCTCCCATTTTTGCATTAATAGGGATGGGGAACTGGAAGGCTACGTGAGGAATCTTGTCCACTAACTGTAAATTATCAATCTGAACAAACCGATCCAGGTTTGGATGCGTCAAGTCCAAGAACGGCATAGCTTACTTAAAAGTGAAGCATAGCTTACTTAAGACGAGATATTTAAAATGGATTCAAATAGGCAGCAGAGATCTTTGGGTATAAAGTCTGAAACCTAGCACTTTAGGAACAGTCATCAAATACTTAGCAGCCAGCCCTGTGCAGTAATAAGATGTTTTCATGACTGCTGGTACCTAGAAGATAAATAAGAGGCTAAAATTGTGTGTGTGGGGGGGGGGGGGTTTCAGACCCTGAAAACAGGTAGAATATATATATAAAAGCTGTATTCACATAAAAGCTGAAAGTCGTGACTTTCCTATTAGCTAATTAAAAATCAGCATTTTGCTTTGGGGCTTCTGGTTTAGATTAATGAGTTGGTAGACGCTCGGGACACAAGCATGGGAGCCTGGTTTGAAGCGCAAGTTGTGAACGTGACTCGGAAAGGGAACTCGGCGAGCAAGGCAAGCGAAAGTGACGAAGAATCCAATCTGGAAGAAGCCGTTCCCGACGAGAACATTACATATCACGTGAAATATGAAGAGTGAGTATTTTGATTGATTTTTCCCCCCCCTAGCGTCTGGGGAAGCGTTTGTTCAGAAAGCAGCTGTACTTTTGAAAATGGTGTGGATGTTGCAGAAATTATTTGGGTCTGGATTCATCCAGGCTCCCATAGTCCTGTCTGCGAACCATTGGCATTAAAAAAAAAATCTTTATTTGTCAATTGATCAACTGTGAGAGGGATCTTGGAGTCCTAGTGGACAGTCACTTAAATATGAGCCAATCCTGTGCGGCAGCTGCCAAAAAAGCCAACACAGTCCTACGTTGCATTAACAGGGATAGAATCAAGATCACATCAAGTGTTAATACCACTTTACAATGCCTTGGTAAGGCCACACTTGGAATACTGCATCCAGTTTTGGTCATCACAATGTAAAAAAGACATTGAGACTCTAGAAAGAGTTCAGAGAAGAGCAACAAAGATGATTAGGGGACTGGAGGCTCAAACATATAAGGAACGGTTGCTGGAATTGAGTGTGTCTAGTTTAATGAAGAAAAGGACGAGGGGGGACAGGATAGCTGTCTTCCAGTATCTTGGGCAGCCCCAAAGAAGAGGGAGTCAAGCTATTCTCCAAGGCTCCTGAAGGCAGGACAAGAAGCAACGGGTGGAAACTATCCAAGGAGAGAAGCAACCTAGAACTAACAGTGAGAACAACTTGCCTCCAGAAGATGTGAATGCTCCAACACTGGAAGTTTTTAAGAAGAGACTGGACAGCCATTTGTCTGAAATGGGCAGTGATGGCGAACCTTAACCAACTTATGCATTATCGAGTGCTGGGTGGGTGTGGCCCATTGGCCGAGTGTGGCCCATTGGGTGGGCGTGGCTGCCGTGGTAACGGCAGACTGGGTGGGACTAAAAAGTTCAATCAATCAATTTCAACTTTGCAAGATCTTTTTTTTTTCCCGCAAGAAATTGAAATTGACTGATTGAACCTCTTTTTTTTTTTTTTTTTTGCACACGGCGGTGGAGGCCTAAAGCAAAAAGGTTTTATAAAACCCAGCTGAAGGCCTAGGACTGGGGCGACGGCATGCATGCCCACAGAGAGGGCTCTGAGTGCCGCCTCTGGCACCCGTGCCATAGGTTCGCCACCACTGGTATAGGGTTTCCTGCCTGAGCAGAGGGTTGGACTAGAAGACCTCCAAGGTCCCTTCCATCTCTTATTCTATTCTAATTTCAAAAGGTGGCTTGACTTTGAATATTGTTATGTCCCGCAACAATATCTTCAACAACCATCTACCTCTGCCTATCCCAGGTATTGGGAAGGACTTGATAGGTGGATGAAAATGCCAAATCCAGTCTGAACCGGATCGATTGCAACGAACCATAATATAGGTAGTCCTCGGCTTACAACCGTTCATTTAGTGACTGTTCAAAGTTACAACACCCCTGAAAAAAGTGACATGACTTTCTCACACTCACAACTGTCGCAGAATCCCTATCATCACGTGATCAAAATTCAGACGCTTGGGAACTGGCTCATATTTATGACGGTTGAAATGTTTTGAGATTAAGTGATCCCCTTCTGAGACCTTCTGACAAGCAAAGTTTGTGGGCAAGCCAGGTTTGCTTAACAAACCGGGTTACTAACCCATCAGCTGCAGTGATTCACTTCACAAGAGAAAGTCGTAAAATGGAGCAAAATTCACTTATCAAATGTCTCACTTAACAGTCGCACGTTTGGACTCAATTGCAGCCGTTGGTCGAGGGCTACCTGACATTGTCTGGTAAAGATGGAAGGGCTTATGTCAGTGATGGCGAACCTGTTAGAGACCGAGTGCCCAAACTGCAACCAAAACCCACTTATTTATTGCCGGGTGCCAGGTGGGCGTGGCCCATTGGGTGGGCGTGTCTGTGGTGGTCATGGCAGAATGGGTGGGTGTGGCCAAGGTGGGCTTGATCACCTCGATGTTGCTCGTGGGCAAGGGCTCCTGTGGGGGCTGGACAGGGTTGAGGGAGATCCAGGAGGTCTCTGGTGGGTGGGACAGTGGGCAGGAGGTTCATCCTGCAGGGTGATGAGGAGAGGCCAGGAAGCATGGGACGGGGGGGGGGGGAGGGAAACCAGCCGTGCTGGGGTGCATCCAGCCATGTGGGACCTCAGGCGAGTTAGCGGGAAGCTGGTTGAAGAGGGATGGTTGCCATCTCCAGGGCATAGCGCGCGTGCCCACAGAGAGGGCTCTGAGTGCCACCTCTGGCATGCGTGCCATAGGTTCGCCACTACTGGCTTATGTTATTTTATTTTATTTTCTTCTCCCCAATAAAGTTACCCAGAGAACGGCGTCATCCAGTTGAGCTCCAAAAATGTCCGCGCTCGCGCCAGGACGGTTTTAAAATGGGAAGACATAGAAATTGGAGACGTCGTCATGTTGAATTATAACCCCGACGATCCCAAAGAGAGGGGCTTCTGGTACGACGCCGAGATCCTCCAGAAGCGGGAAACGAGGACCTACAAAGAGTTATACGCCAAGATCGTTCTTGGGTAAGTGAGCCTGCGTGGAAGGTGCCTGCCGGGGGGGGGGGGGCAAGCGAACTGTCATTCAGTAGTTTATCCAACTTTTTGCAGTCGAGGATCTGTTTTCTTCCCTTTTATTCCTTTGTTAGTTGCTTTTAAAATAAGGAGAAAAGGGAGAAAAACGCAAAGATAATTTACAATAGAAATACATCCATTACACTCCCACCATTGGGATTATTGTGCGCCTCAAGATAAAATCTGTGGTTTAGTGTAGTTGTCCCAAAGCTTTACGTCTTGGCCCTGGGGTGGGGGGACGAGAGAGAAGTGAACTGGCCTATCACTCACGTAAGTCAAGATGCGTGTATGTGTGAACCGGCCAGCTGCTTGCACCGCCCGGTTCTGAACAGGCCATGGCCCAGGAGTTGGGGACCCATGATTTAATATACTGAGAAGATCCCGCATCCACCTTGTTCGTGTATTGGTTCCTATTTTACCCAGGTTTTTTTGTCCTCTTTCAGTGTTTTGATTTTCTAATATTTTATATTGCTGTTTTTATGATATTGTAAGTCGCTCAGCTCAACATTAAGAAAACCAAAATCATGGCATCCGGCCCTCTCAATTCCTGGCAAATAAATGGGGAAGAAATGGAGGTAGTGACAGATTTTATCTTTCTGGGCTCCAAGATCACTGCAGTTGGGGACTGTAGCCAAGAAATTAAAAGACGCTTGCTCCTGGGGAGGAAAGCTATGGCAAACCTAGACAGCATACTAAAAAGCAGAGACATCACCCTGCCAACAAAAGTGCGTATAATCCAGGCCATGATTTTCCCAGCTGCAATGTATGGCTGTGAAAGTTGGACCATAAGAAAGGCTGAGCGCCAAAGAATGGAGGCCTTTGAACTATGGTGCTGGAGAAGACTCCTGCGAGTCCCCTGGACTGCAAGGCAATCAAACCAGTCAATCCTAGAGATCAACCCTGACTGCTCTTTAGAAGGCCAGATCCTGAAGTTGAAACTCAAATACTTTGGCCACCTAATGAGAAGGAAGGACTCACCGAAGAAGAACCTGATGCTGGGAAAGATGGAGGGCAATAGGGGACGACAGAGAATGAGGTGGCTGGATGGATTCGCTGAAGCAGTAGGCGTGAGCTTAAATGGACTCCAGAAGATGGTAGAGGACAGGAAGGCCTGGAGGAACGTTGTCCATGGAGTCGCGATGGGTCAGACACGACTTTGCAACTAACAACAAGCCGCTCAGAATCACTCAACAATGAAATGGGTTATACATACATACATACATACACACAGATACATATACATACATACATGCAGTATATACATTAACAAAGAGGAAACAGAAGAAATCCAGAAATGTTCTCACTTAGAAGTTGAAAGGGAAGGATTGCCGTGTATATCCAAATTAGCAGCATTAATGTAAACATTTGCGGGATTGGCGGGAAGGAATTAAGCCCAGAGAAACCGCCATTGTTACTGCCTCTCTTGCACAGCTGTTTCTAATCCCTGTTTTGCAGCGACGGTGGAGATATCTTGACCGATTGCCGAATTGCTCTGGTGGACGAGATTTACAAGATCGAAGAACCGGGCTGTGCTGTTCCTTTGACTGCAGAAAGTCCCCTAAAAAGTGAGTTGCCTTCCTGTTGACTTGTCCTGCTTTGCAGTGAGTAGTAGTTTTTTGCCGCAAATATATTTGTGGCAGGGCGGGTCAGGACAAAATGATCTTGGGACCTCAGTGGATAGAGGCTGCCTGCAAAAAAATATTTTTTTAATGTATTTGTATCCCTTGTCATAAATAATTTAAGGCAGGGAACATACCTGACACTCTGACCTCCTATTTGCTCCACCATAACAACCCTGTGAGGTAGATTGGGCTGAGAGAGAGGGAATGGGCCAAAGTCACCCAGCTGGCCTTCATGGCTAAGGCAAGAGTAGCAATAATAATAATAATGATAATGATAATACAACTGGAGCACCACTTGAACACCATTGGCATTGACAAATTCGCCATTAGTCAATTGCAAAAGGCGGCCTTACTAGGAACTGCTTCCATCCTGCGACGAAACCTGTAATACCATCAAACATCCACATCTGCCTCTCCCAGGTCCTGGGTAAGGACTCGATAGGTAGACAAAAAGGCCAAATCCAGTCTGAACATCTGGCTGACTGTTTGATGATCCATAATGATGATGGTGATAATAATGATAATAAAACTAAAAATTGGAAGGGACCTTGGAGGTCAAGTACTCCAACCCCCTGCTCAGGCAGGAAACCCTATACCATTGCAGACAAATGGTTGTCCAGTCTCTTCTTAAAAACTTCCAGTGTTGGAGCATTCATCGCTTCTGGAGGCAGGTTGTTCCCCTGGTTAATTGTTCTAACTGTTAGGAAGTTTCTCCTTAGTTCCAGGTTGCTTCTCTCCTTGGTTAGTTTCCATCTGTTGCTTCTTGTCCTGCCTTCAGGCGCTTTGGAGAATGGCTTGACTCCCTCTTCTTTGGGGCAGCCCCTGAGATATTGGAAGACTGCTATCATGTCCCCCCTCGTCCTTCTGTTCATTAAATTAGACATTCATTAAATTAGAACTCAGTTCTTCTGGTGATTGGCCCAAAGTCACTCAGCCTAAGGTGGGACTAGAACTCACTGGTTCCCTGGTGCTAGCCTGGTGCCTTAATCACTAAACATCACACATGATACATGTTAATCATTTTTCTCATTCCCCCCCCCCCTTTTAAAATACCCTCTGAGCTAGTGCCATCGCCATAATTAATATTAGCGAATGTCATAATTTGCGCGTCTCATGGATGTGATTCAGACCCCACATCTGTTTTGACTCTCTGCCTTTTGCCCGTTCTTTCTGAGGTGCTTCATATTGTGTGTGCTTTTCTTAAAATTCAGGGCAGAGCGGTCCCGTGTGCAAGCACTGCAAAGACAACCCGAACAAAACCTGCCGGATGTGCGCCTGCCACATATGCGGCGGGAAGCAACATCCCGAAAAACAGCTGATGTGTGATGAGTGTGACATGGCTTTTCACATTTATTGTCTTAGCCCCCCTCTTAGCAGGATACCCGATGACGAGGATTGGTAAGTCACAACGAGTCACTGCAAGCCATGCTTCTTAAGGACTGCAACAGGATCTATGGCAGTGATGGCGAACCGAGTGTCCAAACTGCAACCCAAAACCCACTTATGCATCGTCGGGTGGGTGTGGCCCATTGGGTGGGCATGGCCCATTGGCTGGACGTGGCCCACTGGCTGGGCGTGGCCTATTGGCTGGACGTGGCCCATTGGGTGGGCATGGCTGCGGTGGTAACGGCATACTGGGTGGGACTAAAAAGTTCAATCAATCAATTCCAATTTGCAAGATCTTTTTTTTCCCGTGAGAAGTTGAAATTGACTGATTGAACCTTTTTTTTTTTTTTTGCACACGGTGGCGGAGGCCTAAAGCGAAAAAGGTTTTATAAAACCCAGCTGAAGGCCTAGGACTGGGGCGACAATGCGTGTGCCCACAGAGAGGGCTCTGAGTGCCACCTCTGGCACCCGTGCCATAGGTTCGCCACCACTGATCTATGATAAGGCAACCAGAATGATTGGATAGAAAAGAAATACTATATTGATGTGATTATTATTTTTAGGTCTGTTGGGAAAAAAATATATATATTTAATTGCTATCTCTCAAAACAATAAGAATTGTATTAAGTGTTTGCAAAAGAGGATATTTTGGGAAAAAGAGGAAATCAACTAAAACTATTATGTGGATTATGGATTATAGAAATCAATCGTTAGTGATTCTTTTTACGAATGTAACCCAGACAACACACTGGTCACCAATATATTAAGTGATTTATGTTTTTTTTAAAAAAATCAATAAAATATATTAGCAAAAAAAATGTTTCTTAACTTTGGCAACTTTAAGATGTGCGGACTTCAGCTCCCAGAATGCCCCACCAGTCCTGCTGCAAACAGCTGCTGGGAGTTGAAGGTCACACACGTTAAAGTGGGCAAGGTTGTGTGAAAAATTACCCTACGGTGAATCTGAAGATGTGTGACTGTCCTATAGAGCTATTTATTAGTAGTCAATTATCCTGCTAATTTACTGATATAAATTTCTGGGTTGCATCTCTCCTGACTGTGTTAATGTCTTTATAAAAAAATATGGGAAATTGGCAAGATTGTGGCCTCCTAAGGTTTGATATAGGATGGGCAAACTATATAGGCAGTTCTTGACTGACAAGCATAACTGAGCCTGGAATTATGGTCGTAAGTTACTCCGATAATGAAGTGATGTCCCCACATGTTTACACCCGATTTTGCAACTTTTGTGTAGCTAACATTAAGCGAATCTGGAAGGTTTGAATCAACCTGGTCTCCAATGGGTGGTTTTTTTGGATTTTTTTTACACCAGAAATGGAGGTAAAAACTTGGATATTAGTTTATTTATGATTTTTAGCTTACACAATTTTTATCTTTACAATTGTAAACCGCCCCAAATTACCCAGAGGTAAGACAGCTGGCCGATAAATTTCATAAACAACACAAATGTGACTGCAGGATGCCGCAAACGGCCAAAACGTGGGTTGGATGCCGAGTGCCCGAAATGCAATCACACACACACACACACCCTCCCGCCATTGGAATCTGGGGGGGGTGTGACTACCTTTTTTGGGGAGTCCATCATAAGTCCGAATGGTTGCTAAGCCATTCATTGTTAAGGTGATAAATCAAGGGCTACCTATGTACCTGTTTTAAATAACTAAAACATTTTTTTTCTGAATGGAAAGTTACCTTTATTGGGAATTAAGGTTGATTCTCTTCAAGATGCAGTCCTGTTTGGCGTGGTTTGGGGCAGGGGTTGGCAACCTTGGATCTTTTATGACTCGTGGACTTCAACTCCCAGAATTCCTGAGCCAGCCACGCTGAGGGGAAAGGGAGAGCTGGCTCAGGAATTCTGGGAGTTGAAGTCCACGAGTCATAAAAGGGCCAAGTTTGAAGACCCCTGCTCTTAATCTTCGTCCTAGGATAGGGGTAGTCATCCTCGGCTCTTTTATGACTCTTGGACTTCAACTCCCAGAATTCCTCGTGGACTTCAAACTCGTGAAGTCCACGAGTCATAAAAGAGCCAAGGTGGCCTACCCCTGAACTAAACAAATGGTTTGGTGAGTCTTGGAAAGCTGTAACCTTCTATAACTGCACCGTTTGGAATTGCAAAAGAATCTCTTCATATATACCTCTCTAGTATTGCAGATTTAAAAAAAAAAATTAAAAAAATGAATGCCTCCGTTTAGGTATTGTCCCGAATGCCGAAATGATGCGAGTGAGGTGGTTTTGGCTGGTGAGAAGCTGAAAGAAAGCAAAAAGAAATCTAAGATGGCGTCTGCTAACTCGTCTTCTCAGCGGGACTGGGGCAAGGTAACTGGAATCTGGTTGTGCTTTCTAGTTGCCAACCAAAAGATGCCCTTCACATGGCTCAATATGCTTCTAATTTATTAAAATGCTGGGAAGCTTATGGAGAGGAGGAGGAATTGCTGGGTGTAGTGGCTAAGGCACCAGACTAAGAAGTGGCAGATTGTGAGTTCAAGTCTCACCTGAGCCATGAAAGGCAAGTGGGTGATTTGGGGCTAATTATCAGCAGAGAGTGAATTCTAGTCCCACCTTAGGGGTGAGAACCGACTGGGTGATTTGGGCCAATCATCAGGAGAGGGTGAGTTCTACTCGTGCTTTAAGCATGAAAGCCAGCTGAGTGACTTTGGGCCAATCACCAGGAGACAGTGAATTCTAGTTCCATATTAGGCATGAAAGCCGGCTGGGTGACTTTGGGCCAATCACCAAGAGATAGTGATTTCTAGTTCCACATTAGGTATGAAAGCCGGCCGGGTGACTTTGGCCCAATCACTGGGAGACGATGACTTCTAGTTCCACATTAGGCATAAAAGCCAGCTGGATGACTTTGGAAGTCACTCTCTCTTAGGCCAACCCATCTCATAGGGTTGCTGCTTTGGAGGAAAAAATAGGAGGAGAAAGATGTATTGCGTATAGTAATAATAATAATAATAATATAACAAAATACAAAGACCTACAAATAGAAATAGAAAGACTGTGGCAAAAGCAAGCAAGGGTAGTAGCAATAGTGATAGGCTCCTTGGGTGCAATCCCAAAACAACTGGAGCACCATTTGAACACCATTGGCATTGACAAATTCGCTATTAGTCAATTGCAAAAGGCGGCCTTACTAGGAACTGCGACGATACCTGTAATACCATCAAACATCCACACCTGCCTATCCCAGGTCCTGGGTAAGGACTCGATAGGGAGACAAAATGCCAAATCCAGTCTGAACATCTGGCTGACTGTGCGATGATCCAGAATAATAATAATAATAATAATAATAATAATAATAATAATAATAATAAAAGTTGGAAGGGAACTTGGAGGTCATCGAGTCCAACCCTTGAGTTAATTTTAAAACTAATTAAGATGGGATGTAAATAACACTGATGAAAGTAGCTAATCAGAGCAACCTTATAAGCTACATGCAGTTTTATTGAGAGGAAGTCCTATAGCACATTAATTAATTAATAAAATGTATAGGCCGTCAGTCTCACCTATAAGGTGACTCTGGGCAGCTTACAAACATTTGCAAGCAAAAAAAAAAACTAAATATAAAACAAATGACAACTAAACATTATATTAAAAAAAACTAAAACCAAGGGGGCGGATGGCATAGAGTTTGCCCCATTTCCTGGAGGCAATGCCATGCACAGGGACAGATCCATTTCTCCCACCCAAGGCTATGCAGCTGAGAGGCCTGATGGGCTAATTCTGGTGATTTTGAGCAACGTGTGTGTGTGTGTGTGTGTTAGAAGATTGGAAAAGTGCAGGCAGACTTTAGCCAATTTTTGATTCAACTGTTTGGCTGATTTGTGTTGATTATGTTTAAAATGTGGACCCCTTTTCTCCCCCTTTACTTTTTAAGGGCATGGCATGTGTGGGACGCACGAGGGAATGTACCATTGTGCCATCCAACCATTATGGGCCCATCCCTGGAGTTCCAGTGGGAACCATGTGGAAATTCAGAGTCCAGGTGAGAGGCTGCTATGAGCAAGCCTTAAGAACGTACAGAAGATCTTAACTGGGTGTCAGTGGGTAAAGTGTTCGAGTCTGAAGGAAAAGGGAATAGAAGGGAAAAACTGAACCTTGTTGGCCAGCAATATAATGTTTCAAGCAGGGGTCTGCAACCTTGACAACTTTAAGACTTGTGGACTTCAACTCCCAGAATTCCTCAGCCAGCATGAGTGAACTATTCCCCCTCCATGATTTGTGGACCTCCACTCCCAGAATTCTTGACACAGGGGCTTGAGGGTCTTCCCTGACCTGCCCTTTTAGAGGCAGGCCTTGACTTGCAGGTATTTATTTAGCAACCATTCAAACTTACAACACTGAGAGAAGTGACTTACAACCAGCAGCCAGTCACTCCAGTCATATTATAATGCGGTATTATCAAGTGAAAATACCACATTATAATGCCGTGGTAAGGCCATACTGGGAATATTGCATCGTTTTGGTTCCCACGATATAAAAAAAGAGGTTGAGACTCTAGAAAGACTACACAGAAGAGCAACTAGGATGATTAACGTTCTGGAGACTAAAACACATAAAGAACACTTGCTAGAAATGGGTATGTCTAGTCCAGGGGTAGGCAACCTTGGCTCTTTTACGATGCGTGGACTTCAACTCCCAGAATTCCTGAGCCAGCCATGCTAAGGGGAAAGGGAGAGGTTTCCAAGCTGAGCCATGCTGGCTCAGGAATTCTGGGAGTTGAAGTCCACGAGTCGTAAAAGATCCAAGGTTGCCTACCTCTGGTCTAATCTAATGAAAAGAAGGACCTGGGGTGACATGATAGCAGTGTTCCAATATCTGAGAAGCTGCCACAAAGAAGAGGGGGATCAACCTATTCTCCAAAGCACCTGAAGGAAGAACAAGAAGCATGGATGGAAACTAATCAAGGAGAGAAGCAACCTAGAACTAGGGAGAATTTCTCTGACAGTGAGAACAATCAACCAGTGGAATAGATTGCCTTCAGACATCGTGGGTGCTCCAACACTGGATGTTTTTAAGAAGAAATTGGACAACCATTTGTCTGAAATAGTATATAGCAGGGGTCTTCAAACTTGGCCCTTTTATGACTTGTGGACTTCAACTCCCAGAATTCCTCAGCCAGTGTGCTTGGCGGAGGAATTCTGGGAGTTGAAGTCCACAAGTCATAAAAGGGCCAGGTTTTAAGACTCCTGTTGTTATGTGAGGACTACCTGTATTCTCTGGGCTTGTTGCCAATGTACAGTTTTATTTGGATGGAAAATTGTACTGTTTTTTTTTGTACATTTGTATAAAATGTACAAATTTTACCGTTATACGGGTCGTCCTCAACTTACAACCATTCATTTAGTGACCGTTCAAAATCACAATGGTACTAAAAAGTGATTTTAAAGGCCATTTTTCCCACTTAACAACCGCGGCAGCATTCCTGCGGTCACGTGATCAAAATTGGGATGCTTGGCATCTGGCCTGTATTTATGACCGTTGCAGTGTTAGGATGTCATGTGATCCGTTTTTCTGACCACCTGACAAGCCAAGTCAGTGGGGAGAAGCCAGGTTCGCTTCACAGCCGTGTTAACTAACTGCAGCGATTCGCTTAGCAGCTGTGGCAAGAAAAGTTGTAAAATGAGGCAAAACTCACTTAGCAGCTGTCTCGCTTAGCAGCAGAAATTTGGGGCTGAATTGTGATTGCAAGCTGAGGAGGTACCAGTCTTGCTGAAATGCTGCTTCAGATTTCTAAAATGTAAATGGGTGTGGGGAGTGGCTCTCTCTTTGTTCTTGTAATTATGACAATTATGGTGGCCTGCTCATGCGCTGAAGCTTTGACCTGTGATGTCAGAGCATGCACAGTCTTATTGTCCTGAGGTAACCCAGGAGTAAATACAGTAAACAGTGGTTTATGTTAAATGGTGGTTTATATTACACTATCTACAACATACACTAGAAACAAGATACATACAGTAGTAGCCAAAATTGTGGAAACTTTTTGGGAAAAGTGTACAGTAGAAATGCCACCTTTGGTTAAGTTTCCACCATTTTTTTCTTCTAATTTCTTTATAACTGTAGCCTTGTTCACTTAATCATACTATTTTACATTGCTTTCTGGGCGACCAGTCAACTCTTTGCACCATTACTTTGTTTTTGTTACGCTTTACAAGCTCACTAAGTGAAAGAACACAAAAAATCCCAACCAACTTGATAGCAATCACATAACATGCTGACAAATGCCCTCCTCTCAGCTTCAATACATGACATCAATCACTGAATCCTACTGTGATCTGATTGACTCATTGCCAAAACAAGATGACACCCGATTGGCTCTCTAAACACTCATGCTCATTGGCTACAATCAGATGAAGGAAAGCTACCTGATATCAACCTAAGCAAGTTGGGCTTCCTTTACTGGTTATTTGGCTATACCTTTTCACAGAATACAGTACAGATAATTGAACAGACTATGTTGCGTTATATTCTTGATTAAATTATGTTTCCATTGATATATAATTGTATGGTACTGTTCCCCCTAAAAAGTGGTGTTATTAGACAGCAAACTTCAAAAATACACTTTTCCTAAAAGGTTTCCACAATTTTGGCCACTACTGTACACGTAATATAGCAAACTCCAACATACAGCAGGAAACAGGCTCTTAAAGGGATACAGACCCTGCTTGCTCTTAAAGGGATACAGACACCTGCTGAATCATTCCTATCATTGCATCATCCACCTTATGTTACATTACATCCTTACATCAGCTGTTTAGCTATTAAATTAATACCTTGACCGATGACCTTGCCTTTTTCCCATCAGGTGAGCGAGTCGGGGGTCCACCGGCCTCACGTGGCAGGGATTCATGGCAGGAGCAACGATGGCGCCTATTCTTTGGTCCTGGCGGGCGGATACGAAGATGATGTAGTAAGTGCCATTGTTGTGTCTCTCAGTGCTGCCCTCCTCGTTATTCAAAGTCCCGGTGCCAATGAGATGTTTGTATTTCAGCTAAATTAAATTTGTTGAATTTAATTACTTAGTTTGAACAATTAATTGGTTATTACAGAACTGAATTATTTGCCTCAGCCATCTCGAGAGCCCCTACCATAGGTAACTGCCAAGATAACCTGGTCTGTGATTCTTCTGCTGACTTTTCTTCCCTTCATCACCCCTTAAATTAGCGGCTGATGCCATTTCCCCTGAGCTTCTGCGTAGTGCACAGTCAAACCCTGAAATCGGTTCTTTGGGTTCAAGAAAATTGATTTAATAACTAAAGGCTAGGGTGGGCTCCTTTGCAAGGGAGGGCTGCTCAGCTCTGCATTAGTTGGAATTAAATTGTCAAGTTTCTGTTCTAGTACTAAGCTGAAGCAGAATTGCCTGATCGTGGACTAAAATGGTTTATTTGTTTACTGGGCTTAGATGTTGCTCCAGTCTTAACACCCTCTGAGCTGTGCACATAAGTGATATGCTATTTGAACGAAAATAAATGTAAGAAACGACGTTAAAAGAGAATACCAGGGCTTGGCTTACTTGCTTAAGAGCAAGTTTGAAACAACGATCCCCCACAGTTGCTGCTGTTGCACGGGGAATTCTGGGATCTAAAGTCCACACGTCTTAAAAGTTGTTGAGGTTGAGAAACACTGATCTAGCTTAGTTAGCTCTGATTTGGGGGGAGTTGGATCAGAGCAACTTGGAATCTTCCAAAGTGGGAAGTGGTGCTGTTTCTCCTTCGTTTCTTTCTTTCTTTTTAAAAAAGCCATTGAGTGCAAAAGGAATGTGTCGTGGTACTGTTGCGTCTTTTTGGTTTTGTGTGTGTGTAACAAAATTTAGGCTGGCCCTAAAATATAGAAATCAGTGCTCAGGCCAAAGGCTACTCATTTGTATTGATATAAAAAGAAGAAATAATTTTATGTACAGGTAGTCTTCGAGTTCAGACCATAATTCAGATGGTAATTAAGCCTGGCAATTACGGTCATAAAGTCATGACAGTTATAAAGCAGACCAGCATGGACCTGGACTCTCCTTTGTTGATCTTTTTTGCAACAACTGTTAAGCGAACCAATTGTTTGCCATGGGCTTGTTTTTGCCAGAAACCAGAAGTAAAAGCTGGTTTCAAGAAAACCACTAGAAACATAAACCTCAGTCATGTGACCATGGGGCAGAGCAAATGGGCATAATCCCATTTGCTGACCATCGAAAATGTGGTCATGTGATCTTGGGAAGGAATCAACACCAGAATTTTGAAACGGCCATCAGTAGCTTTGGGGATATCTGTTGTAACTTGGAATAGTTGATAAGCGACTGATTGAAAGTTGAGGACTTATATGTATTGATTCAGCTGTGGTGTGGCAAAGCTAGAACTCGGGGTCAAAACCTTCTTTGCAAATGTTCACAATTGGAGGAACTCAGAGCACTTTGCCAAGCGAATTCTGAATTATACCAAGTTGGAGAAATATTTCAGTGTTCCACAGGCACCATGCTAAAAGCATGGCCTGCCAGTTAAGACAGGCAAGCAATTATCCAAACCAAAATCAGCGTCAAGTGCCAAAATCCAATTTATTCATGTGCTCGAGTGACCAGCTGAGTGGCATTTTTCCCACCCCTGGATTGAACCATCTGAATGTATTTCAGGATCATGGAAATTCTTTCACTTACACGGGGAGTGGAGGCCGTGACCTTTCGGGAAACAAACGGACAGCTGAACAGTCTTGCGATCAAAAACTTACAAAAATGAACAGGTGAGGAGAACCCCCCCCCCAAGGAATTCTGCAAAAGACGGGGAGCGAACGGAGCTTATATCTGTCTTATACCTCCGAGCAGTTTTTAGAATTGCATTTATAATTCAGTGGCTGCTTAGCGGCTTGTCTGCAGCAGGGAAAGACTTCCGGTTTGCTGCGCGGCTGCCATGGACGCCTGGGAGACGGGCTCCGTCTCCCCCGGCCAGTTTTGCTTCGCTGGGGGACCCTGAAAAGGGTCAAAAGTCGCCCCATAGAGGCGACCAGCAAGGAGGGACTCTCGCTGAATCACGGAAGTATTTTTGTAGTTTCTATTCTCATCTAATTATTCTCATGTGCTCATGTACCTGATACTGTGCCATTGCACATCTATTTTGTATTATTGGAATCACGTTCTTTGCTCACGAACATCCACCAGTGTAAGATACAGCTCTCCAATAAAGCTGTGCAGCTGGATGGAAAGTAACTCAATCAAATAGCTGATGAATGATATATCCAATGCTTACAAATGTTCACCTTAGACCTAAATCAGTATCTCTCAACCGTGACAACTTTTAACACTAGTGGACTTCAATTCCCAGAATTCTCCAGCCAGCCATGGTGGCTGGGGAATTCTGGGTGTTGAAGTCTACATGACTTAAAATTGCTAAGGTTGAGGAACATCGATTTAGGATATACCAACATCTGTAAATGCATGACGGTTGCCAGACACCCATATTTTCTTCATAATAGAGTTGGAAGGGATCTTGGAGGTCTTCTAGTCCAATTCTCTGCACAAGCAGGAGATGCTATATAGCAGGGGTCTTCAAACCTGGCCCATTTATGACGTGTGGACTTCAACTCCCAGAATTCCTCCGCCAGGCATACTGGCTGAGGAATTCTGGGAGTTGAAGTCCACAAGTCATAAAAGGGCCAAGTTTGAAGACCCCTGCTATAAACAATTTCAGACAAATGGTTGTCCAATTTCTTCTTAAAAACTTCCAGTGTTGGAGCACCCACAATGTCTGAAGGCAATCTATTCCACTGGTTGATTGTTCTCACTGTCAGAGAAATTCTCCCTAGTTCCAGGTTGCTTCTCTCCTTGATTAGTTTCCATCCGTTGCTTCTTGTTCTGCCTTCAGGCGCTTTGGAGAATAGGTTGATCCCCCTCTTTGTGGCAGCTTCTCAGATATTGGAACACTGCTATCATGTCCCCCCTCGTCCTTCTTTTCATTAGACTAGACCAGAGGTAGGCAATCTTGATTCTTTTACGACTCGTGGACTTCAACTCCCAGAATTCCTGAGCCAGCATGGCTCAGCTTGGAAACCTCTCCCTTTCCCCTTAGCATGACTGGCTCAGGAATTCTGGGAGTTGAAGTCCACACGTCGTAAAAGAGCCAAGGTTGCCTACCCCTGGACTAGACATACCCATTTCTAGCAACTGTTCTTTATGTGTCCAGAACATTAATCATCCTAGTTGCTCTTCTGTGTAGTCTTTCTAGAGTCTCAACCTCTTTTTTTATATCGTGGCAACCAAAACGATGCAATATTCCCAGTGTGGCCTTACCACAACATTATAATGTGGTATTTTCACTTGATAATACCGCATTTTAATATGACTGGAGTGACTGGGTGCTGGTTGTAAGTCACTTCTCTCAGTGTTGTAAGTGTGAATGGTTGCTAAATATATACCTGCAAGTCGAGGCCTGCCTCTAGAAGGGGAGGTCAGGGAAGTCCCTCAAGCCCCTGTGTCTGTTCACGCTTGGCAGAGCCCTGGCCCTGAACTGCAGCGCACCGATTAATGATAAAGAGGGTGCCGAAGCCAAGGACTGGCGAGCCGGGAAACCTGTTCGGGTGGTACGGAATGTGAAGGGAGGCCGATACAGCAAATATGCCCCCACAGATGGAAACCGCTACGATGGGATCTATAAGGTACCACTTGGTTGGTTTGCAAGTGGGGCCCCAAAGTTTGGGGATAGCAGGGGTTGTGCCTGGCCATTTCATTTCAGCGTTTATCTTTACTTTACTCTCCTCTACTTTTATTTTTATTTTACTCTTATCTTTACTTTTACTTTACCCTTATCTTTACTTTACTTTTACTTTACCCTTACCTTCACTTTAGTTTACTTTTTTATTATTTTTTTATGTCTCACCTTTATTATTTTTGCAAATAACTCAAGGCGGTGCACAAACCTAATGTTCCTTCCTTCTTTGCTCCACAGCAACTATCCTACGAGGTGGGTTGGGCTAAGATAGAGGGGCCCAAAGTCCCCCAGCTGGCTTTCATGCCTAAGGCAGAACTAGAACCTACCCTCTCCTGGTGATGGGCCCAAAGTCACCCAGCCAGCTTTCATACTTAAGGCAGGACTAGAACTCACCTTCTCCTGGTGATGGGCCCAAAGTCAACGAGCACGGTTTCGTGCCTAAGGCAGAACTAGAACTCACCGTCTCCCGATTTCTAGCTTGATGCTTTAACCACGACACCAATTGGTCTTTATAGAACTGAAACCCGTTTCTCTGTTTCCTTTTAAAGGTAGTTAAATATTGGCCCGAAACGGGGAAATCTGGTTTTTTGGTCTGGCGTTACATGCTCAGGAGAGACGATGAAGAGCCAGCCCCATGGACCCGAGAAGGCAAAGAGAGGATGAAGAAGCTTGGTCTGACAATGCAGGTACACAGCGACGTCTTGCGAAGGGTGGCCAGGAGCTGCCACCCACCATTTTTGACAGGCGGCGGTTATGTCCCAACTAACCTTTTCCTCACCCCTGATTTAGTATCCCGAAGGGTACCTGGAAGCCGTGACAAACAAAGATAAAGAGAACAGCAAGAAAATAGAAGAAGAAACCCCAGGGCAAGGGAAGAGAAAAAGGAAATCTGGTAAGTGATCTTCTGGAATTGAGTTGCCCGCACCTCTTTTTTTTTTGGGGGAAGTCTCTCTTTGATGAGTGAATTGAATGAGTGAAATAAATGAATGAAATAAACCCTGTACGGTTGTGGGCTTTCCAGGAAACGATTCGGACCTCTGCGTCTCTCCTGCCGCCACCCCAAAGAAGACTAAAGTCGAAGTCTACAAACTCACTCCCCAGCAGAAGGCTCTTATCAAAGACGATGAAGCCAACATCAAGTTGTGGAATGAAGCACTAGAAGCCCTGAAGGAGGGACCGGTACGTTGGGAGGGCATTACTGGGGATCCCTGATGATGGGTGTTGTGATTGGCTTTGGGGATGACCCGGTCTTCGAGCGCCGTGGAATGAAACGACAGGATCGTATAGACGAGAGGAAATGGTTTTGAAAGCATTGTCGCAAAAGCCCATTGGAACCTGAACTGCCTGTCAATACATTTACCACGCAGGGAGAAAAAAACCAGCGGACGAGAATTTGTGTAGCTCAAGGTTGAACTGTGAGGTCCTTGGTGCTCTCTGAGCTGGGTTGTTTTCTTGCAAACGTTTCAGGACCCAACTAGGCAATGTCATCAGTGCTAGAAGGGAGTGGGGTTGTGGGGAGGAGGAGGAGGAGGAAAATGAGGAGGAGGTGGGGTCCTCGGTGCTCTCTGAGCTTGGTGGTTTTCTTGCAGACGTTTCATGACCCAACTAGGTAACATCATCAGGCCTAGAAGGGAGAAAGTTTGCTCTTGTTTATGTATAGTAGCTTGCCCTGCCAGGATTGGTAGGACTGTGGTTTTTTCCTTCGTAGTTTCTCGACTGGGATATTGTTTACTTCCCGAATGTTTGTCTAGGGTTAATCCCTGCTTCTCTGAGTGTTGGATTTTAATTATGCTTCCTTTTGGACTTTGCTTTAAATGCCAAGTTTGACAGATGGCTCATCCAGCCATCGTCTATGAGCTTCTTGTGGTCTCTGAGCTTGGTGGTTTACTTGCAGACGTTTTATGAACCAACCAAATAACACTATCAGTTGTCAAGGTATTGATTTAACAGCTAACCAGCTTATGTAATGTAGGATGTAACGTGTAATGTAATGAATGGAAATAACTCAGCAGGGTCTGCGTCTCTTTAAGAGCCTTTGTATAAAGGGAAGGCTCGGCAGATGTGTTCTCTCTCTTCCATTTCCTGATGTAATTGTGGTTTGTTGGATCCTGCTGTATTAGCACATGTATGTATATCAGTGATGGCGAACCTTTTAGAGACCAAGTGCTCAAAAGCCAGCCCCGCCCTCACCTTGCGCCCCCGCACCACCCCCTGCCCCACTCTGCCCCCTGCTCTGCCTACCCATAGGGCCATCTACAGCCTGCCAATCGGCCAGGTGGCCCAGCAGCACCATGGCAGCTACACCCGCGCCCCGCAGCATCAACTGCGCGCGACGGGGTGCAAGGGCGGAGTCTTGTCCCCGCTGCCTGGCTGCCATACCCTTGGCTGCGCTGCTTTGTGTGGGCCAAGCTCGGGGGTGACTCTCCTCCGGGGGGGCTACTGATGAGGGTGAGGCAGGGCTGAGGCGATGGCGCACGTGCCCACAGAGAGGGCTCTGAGTGTCACGCGTGCCAGAGGTTCGCCACCACTGATATATATTTTATTGAAGAGAACATGATTAGGCTCTGAGCCAAGAAAACAGCCAAGCTCAGACAGCACCAAGGACCCCTCAGTCCTTCTCCTCCAGTTCACAAACCCCACTCCTTCTAGCACTGATGTTGTTATCTAGTTGAGTAACAAACGTCTGCATGAAAACAGACAAACTTGCAGAGCCACAAGGACATTCTCCCCCCCCCCCCCCCCAGGAAAAACAGTGCCAGGTTTTTAGTTCAGGCTGATCTTTTGCTTAGGTGAGATGGCTCTGCTTGCCTGCCTTCGCTTGTCTTTTTCTCCCATGTTGAAATAACTCTTTGCTCTCTTTAGTCCAACTCACTCAAACCCTTTAAGTGCCAAAAGACTCTGGCATGGGATACTCGGGCTGCATCAGTACAGGAAGTCCTTGATTTACAACCGTGGTTTGGTCACTGTTCGAAGTTAACAACAGCACTGGGAGAAAGCGACCTATGACCGTTTTTCACGCTTAATGACTTGTACCGTCCCCACGGTCACGTGATCCAAATTCAGGCATTTGGTCATTGGCACATATTTATGATGGCTGCAGTGTCCCCGGGGTGTGTGTGTGTGTGTGTGTGTGTCCCCTTTTGCGACCTTCTGACATGGAGTCATATTCACTTAACAACCATGGGACTAATTTAACAACTGCAGCGATTCACTTCACAACTGCGGCAAGAAAGACTGTAAAATGGGGCAATACTCACAACAACAACAACAATAATAATAATAATAATAATAAAAAGTTGGAAGGTACCTTGGAGGTCACCTAGTCCAGCTCCCTGCTCAGGCAGGAAACCCTATACTATTTCAGGCAAATGGCTGTCCAGTCTCTTCTTAAAAACTCCCAGTGTTGGAGCATTCACCGCTTCTGGAGGCAGGTAGTTCCACTGGTTAATTGTTCTAACTGTCAGGAAGTTTCTCCTTAGTTCTAGGATGCTTCTCTCCTTGATTAGTTTCCATCCGTTGCTTCTTGTCCTGCCTTCAGCTGTTTTGGAGAATAGGTGGATCCCCCCCTTCTTTGGGGCAGCCCCTCAAATATCTCTGTATGCTATCATGTCACCCCTCATCCTTCTCTTCATTAAACTAGAGACTTACCAAATTATGGTTAATTGAAACTGTCAGGAAGTTTCTCCTTAGTTCCAGGTTGCTTCTCTCCTTGATTAGTTTCCATCTGTTGCTTCTTGTCCTGCCTTCAGTGAAGAATAGCTTGACTCCCTCTTCTTTGGGGCAGCCCCTGAGATACTGGAACGCTGCTATCATGTCCCCCCTCGTCCTTCTCTTCATTAAACTAGACATATCCAATTCCAGCAACCGTTCCTCGTATGTTTTAGCCTCCAGTCCCCTGATCCTCTTTGTTGCTCTTCTCTGTACTCTGAATGACCTTCCTTCTCTCTCCTGGCAGAAATTCCTGAACAAAGTGGAGGAAACCTTTCTGTGCATTTGCTGTCAAGAGGTGGTTTTCCGACCGATCACCACGGTGTGCCAGCACAACGTATGCAAGGTAAGCAGTTGTTGTGTTTCGCGTTGGTCTGCAAAGGGGGTCCAGGGCTTTTCTTAAGCGGCTTCGGGTAGGCAGGGCATCAGTGGGGCAGGGCGACGATGGAAAGGACGGGCAGTCCTCAACGTACGGCCACAATTCCCTCCATAACTTTCCTTATTGAGGGGTGTGGCCATTAAGCGAGTCGCGCCTGATATCACTTTTTCTTTTTTTTGTTTGCGGGGGCCGTTAACCGAATCTGGGTTCCCCCCTTGAGTTTGCTAGTCTTTTCCACTGCATAGTAGATCTGCCCTTTATAGTCGTGTTTCGATCGGAGGAACGTGTGCCTGCCGTCGGGTGTCTTAATGAGATGAGAGAGGAAGTGTCAGGGGTGAAGGATTGTGACCACACACCAAGTTCCAGTTAAAATGGTATATTGCTCAAGCCTTTAAACAAGAATCTATCAACCAACGGTCAGCACTAAATTGGGGTTGAGTAAGAGTCAACCGAATTCAAGGAGGGCTGGGCTCTTGTATGACCTGTGGACTTCAATCTCCAGAATTCCTGAACCATCCATGCCGACTCGGGAATTCTGGGAGTTGAAGCACTTAGACTTATATCCTGCTTCAAGATGCTTTACAGCCCTCTTCTCCAAGTGTTTTACACTTTACAGAGTCAGCACCTTGCCCCCAACAACAACAGCAATAATAAAAGTTGGAAGGGACCTGGGAGGTCATCTAGTCCAGCCCCCTGCTCAGGCAGGAAACCCTATACCATTTCGGACAAATGGCTGTCCAGTCTCTTCTTAAAAACCTCCAGTGTTGGAGCATTTACCGCTTCTGGAGGCAGGTTGTTCCACTGGTTAATTGTTCTGACTGTCAGGAAGTTTCTCCTTAGTTCTAGGTTGCTTCTCTCCTTGGTTAGTTTCCATCCGTTGCTTCTTGTCCTGCCTTCAGGCACCATGGAAAATAGCTTGACTCCCTCTTCTTTGTGGTAACCCCTGAGATATTGGAACACTGCTATCATGTCACCCAATCAATCAGAATAGAGCTGGAAGGGACCTTGGAGGTCTTCTAGTCCAACCCCCTGCTCAGGCAGGAAACCCTATACCATTTCGGACAAATGGCTGTCAGGTCTCTTATTAAAAACTTCCAACGTTGGAGCATTCACCACTTCTGGAGGCAGGTTGTTCCACTGGTTAATTGTTCTACCTGTCAGGAAGTTTCTCCTTAGTTCCAGGTTGCTTCTCTCCTTGGTTAGTTTCCATCCGTTGCTTCTTGTCCTGCCTTCTGGTGCCTTGGAAAATAGCTTGACTCCCTCTTCTTTGGGGCAGCCCCTGAGATATTGGAACACTGCTATCATGTCCCCCCTTGTCCTTCTCTTCGTTAAACTAGACATCCCCAATTCCAGCAACCGTATTTGATTAATTAATTAATTACCTTATTAGATTAATTGTTCTCGCTGTCAAACATCTCATCAGTACAGGTTTTAGAGATTGTTTGCTGCCCCTGTCTCCCCAGAGATGGATAGTGTAGTATTTTTTTTTTATTGTTATGGCAGTCACAGATGTTTAGATTAAATTTGGCCTTTTTGTCTGTGTATTGAGGCCTTCCCAAGGATCTGCAAGGCAGTCTTGGCGCCTGATCAATGCCTGTACTAGCTCTTGCCGTTTTCTTGACAAGATTTCAGAAGTGGTTTGCTATTGCCTGCTTCCTCAGGCTGAGAGACAGTGACTGACTCCCAGATTCACCCAGCTGGCTTTGTGCCTAGACTGCTGCCTTTGTCCCAACTGCCTTTGACTACTAGTATTTTATTACTTAGGTCAGGGTAGGCAACCTTGGCTCTTTTATTTTTTTTTATTGAAAAGTTTTATAAAAGTTACAATATACATCCCAAAACCCACCCACCCTAAACCCCCCCTCTCCCTCCCCCACTTCCCAGAGCTGAGTACAGGGTTACAAATATAATAACCATACTCTAACTAACATTAACCAACTATATAAATAACCAAGTCCATAATGCGCTTTAACTCCAATAAACATAATAATATAAACAAGTTAATATCCTAATTATTAAACAATACAATATCCAAATTGTTAAACAATACTAATACTAAAAATAATAATAAAACTAATAAAAATTCTATTATAATAAACTCATAATAATAATAGTACTCTAAAATTTACTCATAAACTAAATGGAACTTTTTAGTCCCATATTTATTCTGAATGTAATCTATCCATCTTCTCCAGACCGAAATGTATCTTTCTTGTGAATGATCCTTCAGAGAAGCAGAAATTTTAGAACCTTGGCTCTTTTATGACTCGTGGACTTCAACTCCCAGAATTCCTGAGCCAGCATGGCTCAGCTTGGAAACCTCTCCCTTTCCCCTCAGTGTGGCTGGCTCAGGAATTCTGGGAGTTGAAGTCCACGAGTCCTAAAAGGGCCAAGTTTGAAGACCCCTGACTTAGGTCCTGTTCCTGGTGACCAGAAGTTAGATTAGGAAGATTTGGAGTGGGTTAAAATGGAAAGGAGAGGGAGGACACCTTTACTTTTAGCCGTGTTCCAGGAAGAAATAAAAAGGGCTTAACCAGAACCATTTCACAAGTACTCCAGCCATACAACTTATTCCAGTGTTGCTTTATTTAAGGAATTAATCACCCTAGGAGCTGAATAAAGCTGAAAGACCAGTTGTCCAGGGATTTGGTTTATGGCTGTTTATCTTGGGATGGCTGAGCACCATAAAGAGTCACAAGATGAATATGGCTTATTGAAAGGAGAGTTGCAGGAGAGCTTGGCTGAAGTGCTGTTACACATAATGATGATGATGATGAAGTTGGAAGGGACCTTGAAGGTCTTCTAGTCCAACCCCCTGCTCAGGCAGGAAACCCTATACCATTTCGGACAAATGGCTGTCCAGTCTCTTCTTAAAAACTTCCATGTTGGAACATTCACCGTTTCTTGAGGCAGGTGGTTCCACTGGTTAATTGTTCTCACTGTCAGGAAGTTTCTCCTTAGTTCTAGGTTGCTTCTCTCCTTGATTGTTGTCTCTCTGCTCCCCGTTTGCTTCAGGGTCCCCTGAAGAACGGCTACACGCCAACTAAGTTGAGAGTCGGCCTGATAGTACTTGAACCCATGCTCTGTTTATCCCCTTACGTTTCGCTGAACAGGCAGTGAATCCCAACAGTGTCCCAGACCCCCTTCTCATTCTGGCTCGTTTTGCTAGAATAAAAACCTGAATATATTTTACAGGTGGTCGTCAAATTGTGACAGGTCCTCACTCTTGTGACGGTTGCAGCATCCCTAGGGTCAAGCGATCAAAATTTTGAGCGTGTGGCCACCGGCACGCATTTGCGACAGTCGGAGCATCCTGGGATCAAGTGATTGCCCTTTGCGGCCTTTCCCGGGGGCTTGCAACAAGCAGAGGCAACAGGGGAAGCCACGTTCACTTAATGACTGCGGTGATTCCGCTTAATGACGATAATGAAATGTATGGATGATTTTGGGGTATGAGAGGAAGAGAGGCGGGCTAGGAAACCAATCAGACACGAGAGGCAGGAGGTCCCGATGGCAGTGGGGAAAGCAGGAATCACTTAACTACTGGAGCACAGCAGGTTGTAAAAATTGGGTGCTACCCATCTAGCAGCTGCCTCCCTTAGCAACGGCAGTTCCCGTCCCAATGATGGTGGTGAGGACCACCTGTACGTGGAACTAATTTGACACCCGAATTAGAAATATTTGTTACAGAAAAGTGTTGGAATCTAAACAGAACAACAAAAAGGTTTAGATTATAACTCTTCCGCCCAAAACACATAATTTGTGGGCACCTTTTTTTTTTTTTTTACTTTTCACCCGATATCCATTTTATGCTTTAAAATAATAATAATAATAATTAAATGCTTCGCAGAAGCAGCGCTTGAATCTTAATCCTGCTCTCCTCCATCCAGGCTTCTTCAGCTTACGTAGAACCTCCACAATTAAAATTTAAAGAGATTTGTTCCACTGGATTTATATTTTTAATCTGCTTTGGACCAAATCTTCTCTGGGAAGGATTAGGTCGATCAAAATTGTTGTTTAAGCAGAAGTCCCGTTGTTAGCTTTTGTCTGTTTCCTTCTAGGACTGCCTGGATCGATCTTTTCGAGCAAAAGTGTACAGTTGCCCAGCCTGCCGCTATGATCTCGGCACAAACTATACGATGGAAGTCAATCAACCACTGCAGGAGCTTCTAAATCAGCTCTTCCCAGGTTACGGCAGCGGGCGGTGATTCCGTAAAGCACTTCTCATTTCCGTTTTTTTTTTTTTTTTTTTTTTAAGTTTTGTTCTGTTTTTGTCTTACCCCTTCGGGAAAAAAAAAAACCCAACAAAAAACCTTGTGTGATTTTGGTGGGGTTTTATTTAAATAAATAACCTTTTGGAACAACTTCTGTCTCCGTTCCCCCTTCCCCAAGCCCCTGAAAGCTAAAATAGAGGAACTTGCTTATATAAATATATATATAAAATTATTATTTTGGTAGCATTTTCATTGTCGGTTAGCATATAAACGGATCGGAGCATAGGTTGAAGAGAACCTTTGCTTGTCACAAATCTGCGATTAAATTGGGGCAAAGCATTCTCGTGAAACAAATCTTGTGTGTAGCTCGATTGCTAGAACAATCTTCTGAAGCATTGGATGCAGGGCCATGAATCTGAAGTGTTTTAATTGGTTTTAAGGCAGCGTTTTTGGTGCTTGTGTGTGTGTAACGCGGCTTGGACTTCAGCATTTTCCCTCGATTGCGTTGAGACTCCCATTCTATTTGCGTGTATTTTTTTTTAAAAACAAGTTCTTCCTTATCAACTGTTTGTCTTAAGAGCCTTTATGCAAAATGGATACCTCTACCTTTATATCCGCCAGCCGGGTGCTGCTTTCTATTTTTGTGGTGTCTTATGGGAACATATAAAAAGCCATTTAAAAGGACAATTTAATGGTCCTCTTTTGCTGGTCAGACTGATCTCTGAACCCTTAAAAAAAAAATAGACCGAACTGCCAAGCTGCCAGAGAAAAAGTTTTGTTCTTGGAATTATCGACTGTAATATTATTCTGTATCACTAGTTTTAGATAATCATCTTGCAGTCCGCATGCATGTTTCTTTTCCTGCTAATTCTGAATCTTCTCTACTTTTGCTTAGGATGGGAAACTAGATATGTAACTAGTTTTTGAAGGGAAAATCTTGACTTATATATTCAATGGTCAGTTGTTTCTCACCTCAACGGTCACAATACTCTACAGTGAATACCTCAGCATAAGAAAATAAGTAAACCAAGGTTGCTTAATAAATCACTCTTCACGTTGAACAGACTGGAACAAATGTACTTGTTTTGTTTTTGTTTTGTTTTTTTGCATTTTTATAAGTATATAATAATGTTCGGAAGAAAGCAACTTGTTTTTTACCTTTCTGAATTATGCTAATTTTGTACAAACAGAAGTTCTCAAAATAAAATACATTTCATATCAAAAAGAGCATGTGTCTTCTTGAATGCTGAAATAGTCCAGCGTTAGTGTGTGTCATCCCATTTCTATCAGTACATTTTATACGTCTAGCCCAGGGGTAGGTAACCTTGGCCCCTTCATGGCTTGTGGACTTCAACTCCCAGAATTCCTGAGCCACCATGGTTCAGCTTGGAAACCTCTCCTTTCCCCTCAGCAGGGCTGGCTCAGGAATTCTGGGAGTTGAAGTCCACGAGTCATAAAAGGGCCAAGTTTGAAGACCCCTGCTCTATACCATTTCAGACAAATCTTCATCCTAGGATAGGGGTAGGCAACCTTGGTTCTTTTATGACTCGTGGACTTCAACTCCCAGAATTCCTGAGCCGGCATGGCTCAGCTTAGAAATCTCTCCCTTTCCCCTCAGCAGGACTGGCTCAGGAATTCTGGGAGTTGAAGTCCACGAGTCATAAAAGAGACAAGGTTGCCTAGCTCTGATCTCTGGCTGGGATCTGGGCAATGTAATGACTTGCAAGAATGTAATACAGGCGGCCCTTGACTTAAAACCATTTATTTAGCGAGTGTTCAAAGTTACAACAGCGCTGAAAAAAGTGAATTAGGACCATTTTTCACACAATTGTTGCAGCATCCCCACGGTCACATGATCAAAATTTTGGACGCTTGGCCAACTGGCTCTCATTTATGACGGCTGCAGTGTCCCGGAGTCACGCAATCACCTTTTCCAACTTTTTGACCAAGCAAAGTCAATGGGAGAAGTCAGATTCACTTAACAATTGGGTTACTAAGTGAACGGCCGCAGCGGTTCACTTCACAGCTGGCAAGAAAGAATGCAAAACAGGGCAAAACTCACTTAACAACCGTCTCAAATTAGCAACAGAAACTTTGGGCTCAGCTGTGATCATAAATTAAGGATTGCTTGTCATTTTTTCGGCGTCTTGCAACTTTTGAACCATCACGAAGCGGCCAGTTATAAGCTGAAGACTACCTATACACCTTTATGCTGTTAATTACCAAAGATTTCTACACAATATAACTTAGATCAGTGTTTTCCAAATTTGGCAGTGTGGAGCTTCAACTCCCAAGCATGGTGCCTGAAGAATTCTGGGAATTGAAGTCCACGTATCTTATTAAAGTGGCCCAGTTTGAAAAACGGGCTTAGGTAGTTGGGCAAGAATCAGTTTTGTGTAACAGTTAGATCAGATGAAAAACTGGGAGGCCTGGGGCAACTTTAAGCTAGTCCAGGGGTAGGCAACCGTGGCTCTTTTATGACTCGTGGACTTCAACTCCCAGAATTCCTGAGCCAGCTTGGCTCAGCTTGGAAACCTCTCCCTTTCCCCTAAGCATGGCTGGCTCAGGAATTCTGGGAGTTGAAGTCCACTCTTAAAGAGTGACCAAGGTTGAGAAACACTGAAGTAGATGATGATGCTGGCCATGCCATTAGAACGGATGATGCTGGAATTGGGTCTGTCTATTTCAGAGGTAGGCAACCTTGGCTCTTCTATGACTGGTGGACTTCAACTCCCAGAATTCCTGAGCCAGCATGGAGGAACTATGGCCCCCCCTCATGACTCATGGACTTCAACTCCCAGAATTCCTGAGCCAGCATGGCTCAGCTTGGAAACCTCTCCCTTTCCCCTCAGCATGGCTGGCTCAGGAATTCTGGGAATTGAAGTCCACCAGTCATAAAAGAGCCGAGGTTGACTACCCCTGGGTTAGTCCCTCTTTCTTCACCCTCAGAAGAAGATAATTTATTTCCAAAAATCTTCCCCGGAAAACTTTAGGGACTGGTCCAGGCAGTTGCCAGGAGTTGAAGTCAACTCAGGCCCACGAAAACAGAGATGGCTGATTTTAGGATTTGGAGACATTCAAAAGCATAGACAATCACAGCCAGTATGTGAACTGATGCCCTAAACACGGAGCTAACACCGAGATGTCAACGTTTAGTGAGCCTTCCCAGTCTCTGTCCATGAATTCTTCCAATTGTCTTTTCAAGTCGGACAAAAGTTTTCTTTTGAAATTTTGACATTTAAATGTTAAAGCCGCATTTCTATTTCTTTTCCCCAAAAAACAGGACAGGGTCCCTTCACAAAATGACAGGCAACCTTCCTACCGCCTTCATAGAACTCTATAATTAACTAGAAGTCTCCTTTAATTAGCAAAATTGTTTCTGGAGGATGGGCAGGGGGAAAGGGGGTATATGCTGGAAACCAATGTGCCTTGTATGTTTGCTTTTTGACTGGTTTTGTGTACCCTGGTTCATAAGCAATTTAAAAAAAAAAAACCCACACATTTCTCCCACCTAAATTGTCCAATTCTTTGCTTGAGTTTTACAAACCTGTCAGTGCTCTTGTCTCTTTAAATAAAGGTGCTTTCTGATTAAACTTTACCTGCTTACCAGGAACCAAATTGGGTACAGGTAGCCCTTGTCTTCGGAGTACTATTGAGTCATAAATTTCCATTGTTAAGCAAGGTATTGTTTTAAGACTCAGGTGTCCTCAAACGCCTGTGGTGCAAAATAAAATTCGCGGCCATTAGATGCTCCTTTTTCAAAGAAGGTTTGGTGTCTCTGCAATGGGAATGGCCCAGTTTTTCAGCTTGAGTCTGGGGCTAAAGGACAAATCCTGCCGGAGATGGGACCTATCCAGAGCCATCTGCAGGAACCGGATGGCAAGTTAGGGGCTGGGACCCTGTGACCCAAACACTGCTTTGCAGCAGACATCTTGACTTTTATGACCCTCTTCCCCTGCTGATTGCCAAGGACAATTTTAATCTAAACCAGGAGTCTTCATACTTGGCCCTTTTATGACTGGTGGACTTCAACTCCCAGAATTCCTCAGCCAGCCCTGTTTGATTTGAACAGAGGTCTTCAAACTTGGCCCTTTTATGACTTGTGGACTTCAACTCCCAGAATTCCTCAACCAGTGTGCCTGGCTGAGGCATTCTGGGAGTTGAAGTCCACAAGTCATAAAAGGATCAAGTTTGAAGACCCCTGGTCTAAGGGTTGTGGCCTCTGGACCTGGATGAGGAGTGGGAGGAGCCATGTTCTAATCCCGTCAACCACCAAAGCTCCTTAGGCCAGTTACTCTTGGCCCAGCCTACCTCACAAGGCTGTTGTTGGATTTGATAAGTACACTATTTAGGTTTTGTTTAAATATCAGGAAACACTTCCCAGCAATAGGATCTGGACTAATATCTCTTATGGAAGCTGTAGGTTCTCCATCTCTGGAGGCTTTTCCAAAGAGGCTTGGACAACTTTCGCCTGAAGAAGACAGAATCGGTTTTCCTGCATATCCTAGAGCAGGGGTCTTCAAACATGGCCCTTTTATGACTGGTGGACTTCAACTCCCAGAATTCCTCAGCCAGCATGGGGGAATTATGCTTCATGACTTGCGGACTTCAACTCCCAGAATTCCTCAGCCAGCATGGGGGAACTATGGTCCCTTCCTGACTGGTGGACTTCAACTCCCAGAATTCCTCAGCTAACATGGGGGAACTATGGTCCCTTCATGACTGGTGGACTTCAACTCCCAGAATTCCTCAGCCAGCCCTGTTTGATTTGAACAGGGGTCTTCAAACTTGGTCCTTTTATGACTTGTGGATTTCAACTCCCAGAATTCCTCAGCCAGGCATTTTATAAGAAATGCCCTTCTTTCAGAATGGGAAAAAATAAAAGAAAAAAATTATATTAAGATACCTGAATGGCTTTCAACAATGGAAGCTTTTGCTTACCCAAATTTAATTAACTACGATAAAGTTGTGACTTATAAAGGTATTTTGGACAACGAAGGAAAATTGAAAGACAAGATTTACAAGAACAAGGTATTGATTCTAGGCCAGTGGTTCTCAACCTTTCTAATGCTGTGACCCCATAATACAGTTCCCCATGTTGTGGTGACCCCCAAGTGGGTGTGGCCACCAATAAGGGAGTAGGACAGCTAGGGAAAAGGGAAAAAAATGGCGGACAGCATGGTTTGGCGACCCCCGTGAAATGGTCATTCGACCCCAAATGGTGTCCCGACCCACAGGTTGAGAACCACTGTTCTAGGCCATATCTGCAAATTCAAATGAGATATGAAAAAGATGTTAAAACAATGGGATTTTATAAAGGACAGAATTTGATCAGATACCGCTAAAAACATGAAAAGTTGATTAAGAAACTCTATATTCTGTTAAACCAGTGGTTCTCAACCTTTCTAATGCCGTGACCCCATAATACAGTTCCCCATGTTGTGGTGACCCCCAACCACTTATATATCACCGGGTGCCAGGGGTGTGGCCAAAGAAAAGGGAGAAAAAATGGCAGACAGCGTTGTTTGGCGACCCCGTGAAATGGTCGTTCGACTCCAAATGGGGTCCCGACTCACAGGTTGAGAACCACTGTGTTAAACTTAAAGATGAAGGAAGAACAAGTAAAAGGAACTGATAAGGTGGGCAAAGAACTTTGGATATAATATAGAATTAGAAGATTGGCAAAAGTTATGGGAAAGATATTAAATTAACTAAAGCAGTGACACATAAAGAAAACTTATATAAAATGTTTTACAGATGGCATATGACACCAATGAGATTAGCAAAAATGTTTAAAAATACCTCAAACAACTGTTGGAAATGCTAACAAAGACCAGGTACTTATTATCATATCTGGTGGACATGCCCTAGAGCCGGGGTAGGCAACCTTGGCTTTTATGAGTGGACTTCAACTCCCAGAATTCCTGAGCTAGCTGTTGGCTCAGAAATTCTGGGAGTTGAAGTCCACAAATCATAAAAGAGCCAAGGTTATCTACCCCTGCCCTAGAGCAAAAATTTTTTGGGTTAAAATACATTTATGGTTGGAGAGAATGTCCAAAAAACAAATAGATTTTTAAACCAGAATTATTTTTGTTAGGAATAACAGGAGCTAATGATGAGAAAGATTGCAGATATTTAATACTACACATCCTAATGGCAGCAAGAACTGTATTTGCCCAACATTGGAAAAATGAAAATTTACGAGCTGAAGAAATGCTAATTAAGAAAATTCTAGAGTGTGCAGAAATGGATAGATGGACTTTAAAGATAAAAGAGGAAGAAGACTCGGTGTACTTTAGATTGGGTTTCCTGCCTGAGCAGGGGGTTGGACTAGATGACCTCCAATTCCCTTCCAACTTTATTATTATTATTATTATTGTTGTTGTTATTCCTAACCCTATAAAAACTAATAACATCTATATTAAAAAAATGTCTACTCAGCTGTTCTCATTGGAACGGAGTCCCAATGGGCGGTGTGGAAGATGAACCCCCATCTTTGACCCGGAAAGGGGGCAAGGCTAAGCACGCCCCAATTCCCACCCGAGGATCTGCTCCCCTATTAGGGTCTCCTCCTTTTTCGCCCACCAGGATTCCTGAGCAACGCGTGTAAGCAAACTCGCGTGGGGGCTAGCAGAAGAGAGGCGGGGAAAAAGCGTGTGAGGGCGTGGCCTGCGGGAAAGAAGCCGCCCGCCCCTCCCCGATTGGTGCGCGAGGCCCCGCAAACCCCGCCCACCCCCGCGCGGCTGCTGCTGCTGTGCACGTCCTCACGTAGGCCGCCCCGCGTCCCTTCACCATCCCTTCCCAAGAGGGGGCCGAAAGGGCGTGGCCGGGCCTGGCTTGGCCCGGCCCATCTTTTCTTCCTCGTCCCCCCCCCCAACCAATCCGAGCGGCGCTGCCATCCGGCGCTTCCCGATAGGGGGCGGGGGGGGGGCGCCTTTTCCCCTCCCTCAGGCGACTCTTCATTGGTCGCGGCCCGACCAATGACGAGCGCCGGAGCGGAAGAAAAGAAAGACGACGTGAGCCCCCGGAGCTCTTTAACCAGCGGGGAGGCGGGGCCGGCGCGCGGGTTAAAGCCATTGGCGGAAACGCCCGAGGGCCCCGCTGCGGTTGGGTGGGCCGGCTGTCCCTCCGCGCGAGGCAGCAGCCAATCGGCGGCCGGTGGCGGGGGCTGCTCGGCCGTTGGAGGCGGAGGAGAGGTAAACGGCTGTTTTCTGAGGCGCCCCTCCCCCCCCTCCGCTTCGCTCCCCTCAGCGGCCACTCGGAGAGGCCACGACGCGACGGGAGCCGCTGCCGACCGGTGAGGCGAGCGTTGTCGTCGTCCAGGGCTGGGCGGTTTTCCTCAGGGGAGGGGGCGGGAAAGCCAGTGGGCCGTCCGCCGCCGCCTCCCGGCCTGGGCCGCGGCTCCTGAGGGTTGCCGAGGCCTTTCCCTCCTCACGCGGGGGGCGAGGGGGGGAGGCTGAAAAACCGTGTAGGGAGTCACGTCGCTGCGGGGTTTGCAGCTCTGGGGCTTCCGACGGAGGAGTGGAAGGCCGCTCGGTCAAGAGCGCCGGGATTGAGGGGTGGAAGGGGGTCCTGCATGCCGGCTCGGTCCCCCCCTCAAGAGACGCCACCTTGTTCCCTTGAGATTCCTATCCTTGGAGCTGGGAAGACCCCGGGATTCCGGAGAGGTTCTTTAAGGTCATCTAGTCCACCCCCCCCCCCGTCCCGTCCCTCAGCATCTCCGCTCGGGAGGCCCCGACCTCCGCTTGGAAACGGTCCTCTCGCTCTGGAGGTTCCTGCCATTCGCTTTCGTGGCTATTTATTTCACGTAGTCCTCGGGCTTACGACCGCCATGGAGCCCGACATTTCTGTGGCTAAGTTGAGACAGTTGTTAAGTGAGTTTTTGCCCCCTTTGAGGACCTGGGTTGGCACGGTCGTTAAGCGAATTGCTGCATTTCAGTGAGAAACGTGGTTGTTAAGTGAATCCGACTTTCCCCCCTCCCCCATTGACTTTGCTTGTCAGAAGATCCCAAAGGGGTGGGGATCACGTGCCCCCAGGATACTTGTGACCGTTGTAAATACAAGTCAGTTGCCAATGGTCTGAATTTTGATCACGTGACACTGGGGATGCTGCCGTGGCCACAATTGTGGGAAACGGTCCTAAGTCACTTTTTTCCAGTGCAGTTGTAACTTTGATCGGTCATTAAATGAACTGTTGGAAGTCAAGGACTACCTGTATTGTACAGTGGTCTCAGCCTTGGTGGCAGCTTTGGGATGGGTGGACTTCAACTCCCAGAATTCCCCAGCTTCAGTTGCCAGAATTCTCCACTCCCGGATATCTGAAATTTGCTGAGGTTGAGAGACCTAGTTGTGCAGTATTGTGCTTGCGGTCCTCTAATGGCAGGTTGTCGGTATATCCTTGTGGGGCTTTGAAGGCATTTAATGTATTCCCCATCCACCCCTTAGTTTAGTCTGTCTAGCTAGCGTTTCTCAATCTTGGCAGGTTGAAGATAGGTGGACTTCGACTCCCAGAATTCCCTAGCCAGCATACTTTAAGATAGTTGGACTTCAACAATGCTGGCTGGGGAATTCTGGGAGTCGAAGTCCATCTTCAACCTGCCAAGGTTGAGAAACACTGCTCTAGGGTATTGTTTCTGGACTCCCCTGTGGTTCTCACCCTTCTTTGCACCCCTATCCTGAAATGGCTCCCATACTAGAATGGGGCTCTGCCAATACTAAATACAATTTTATGATTTCAAAAGTATTCTTTTATGCAGCCTGAAACCTCCATTTTATTTTTTAGTAGCCAAGTTGCATGCTTCACACTGAGCCAACTTGTTAGCAATCAGCTTTCTACACTATTTTCACACGTGCTGTTTATTTATTTCCTGTCTGTGACTTAAACATTGTTTTTTTCTTACATGATTTTTTTTTAAATTTTCAATCCACTTCTATGTCTTTACTAAGTTAATTTTGAATGTTTTTCACTTTCTGGAGTTCCCAAGTCCTGCTGAATTTTACAGATTTATAATTCTTCCCATTCCTTTTCTGTGGTATTAATAGAATGTTGTCATGTAGGCAGAGCAAGATTCATTTAAGCTGAATGGAGAGGTGTTTTCTATGGTATTCAGGGGTTGGATCCACCTAATTAACTTGCATACTATACATCCAGTTTGCTAATGAGAATTTCATGGGTGTTTTATTGGGTGTTTGGCTGAAGTCAAGATATAGTCGATCTGCAGCTTTCTCACAATTTGCTGAGGAATTAATAGATTAAAGGAATGGAATGAGATTAGCCTGAGTTTGTTCTAAGCTAACATCTAGATGTCACTACATTATTTTCATAGTGTTTGCATTTTAAGATTTGCTCTGAATCCTTCCAAGGGATTCATATGGATTGATCTTTGGGTTCTTTTCCTTTTGCTCTTTTTGGTTCATTTTTGAAGACTCATATGTGATCTTTGTATTTCAACATTGTTTAGTCTTCCCAATTTTGATGAGGTGCAACTCTGTGTTGGTCGTGCTGGCTGGAAGTTTTGATGAAATTGATATCAGGCTGATATATTGTCCTCCCTTTCTCCAATAATGGGGTGTGTTATAAATGGAAAGAGATGATCATGGGGATGAGAATGAAATACATTCTTCTAAGGAAGATGGGACTAATAAGTTTTGCTGAATAAGTTTTGCACTGAATTGAAGTGCATTTTAGCTTAACAAGATATGCAAATCAAGCCTCTGGTTGATGGTTTAATATCGTTTATTTTGTATGCATTGCAAACCCAGAAAATTAAAGTGTCACCTGGTAGAATATTACTTTGTAATATTGTGCACTGGCCTGAGTGGTTATTATGGAGTCAAGCAGCCTTAGAAATTTGGTAAATATTGAGTAAGGGCTGAATAAGGTAATGGGTAAGCATGTTGTGGAAATAAAACATAGTATACTTTTTAAAACCAAAATTTTGTTTGATTGAAAGGAATCTGAGTTTCGTGTGAAGGCATATAAGATGCTTCAAGCACTCCTCTCATTTAACAGGTCTCGGTCAAGAGAGAGAGAAACAAGTTGATAAGTGAAATTGTGTTGAAGGATTAAGTCTAGGTCAGATTTGCTTTTATTTTTATTTTATTTGTTTTACTTTCCCATGTCTGAATTCATGAAAGAATTTTCTTCATGAGAGAAGGGGTGTATATTGGGGAGAACGTAGCCATACAGACATGTACAACAGAGTAATTTTCATCCCTTCTTCTCAGTTAGTTACTTAAAGAAGGGAATGATAGCATGTTCACAAACCAATGTCTTGGCTGGATGAAGACTAAAACCTGCTGCCACTTCAGGAGCAGATTACTGCTATTAACTACTAAATGCAGGATTAAGTATGATAGTGGTAGAAGTGACTCAATGTTAAGAGCAAAAGTTGCACTTCCACCCTTCAGAATGAATTATAGCAAGAACATGATTGCTATTGCCCACTGTGAGAACAGACTGCTGGACTAGAAGGATCAGGAATCTGATCCAGCAAGACACATATTATGTTCTGATACCTCCTCAGGGACCCTTGAACTTGTAGTGACTATTTCCATTCAGCTATAAAAAAAATGAATTGAGTATAAAGATGTATTTATTAATGCTGTTTATGTATTCTTTGTTATTCAGATAAAATGTGGAATTATGGAATATTATAATTAGCCTATGGAGAGCTAGTGAGGTGTAGTGGTTAATTGTGCCAGATTAGAAACCAGCAGAAGAATGTGAGTTGTATAGGTGATCCTCATTTATTGAATTGGATACTTTATTTGGCCTAGTGTGGTTAAACACACAAGGAATTTGTCTCTGGTACTACAGAAGCATTCGATGTACGTGCAAAGCAAGGGAGAGAATCATCATCGTAAAACCAACAACAGGGAGAAGTGTAGAAGATAACAAGGTTAAATAATACTATGGCTACACTATATGGGTTAATATACATAGACATTAGACAGAACTGCAAGAATTCAGTGTTCAGCAGAGTGATGGCTAGAGGGAAAAAACTGTGCCTGTATCTAGTTGTCTTGGTACACAACTATGGTACGTAGACACAGGGACAGGGTTGTTTTTTTTTCCCCCCTCCTCGTGCCACTGGTTTAACTAGCACTTGTTCAGTGACCATTCAGACTTACAACAATGCTGCACAAGTAGTTAGGACAAAATCCTCATACTTGTGTCATTCACAACACCCTGCGGGATCTTGGCCCAAAGTTGGTGCATCTCTCTCAGCCCTAGGAAAAAGGCAACGGCAAACAATTTCCAAACGTGTTGCCCAGGAAACTCTGTGGAAAGTCATGCCTTGAGACTGACTTGAAGCCTTGGCCTGCTCCCCCCTCCCCCTCCCCATATATAGTTACTGGTTTTTCACGGAAATTTGCATCCATTTTGTAACAAATCGCTGTAACGCCTCGCTTGATCAGCCAGTGCTATTTCCCCAACCTGGATGAGCTTGCAAGTTATTCTTTCCCTCATGCTTGGAGACGAAGACAATATCATCCGGGTTGTTAGGAAATGTTCATGGACTCTGATCATGATTTTTCCACTTTTTTCTACTTCCCACATGGAGAGGAGGTCCTGGCTTCTGTCAGTCTAAAGCAAGGCTCTCCAATCTTGGCAACTTTAAGACTTGTGGATTTCAACTCCAAGAATTCCCCAGCCGGCATGTGCCGGCTGGGGAATTCTGGGAGTTGAAGTCCACAAGTCTTATTTCATGAATGGCTCCTTTGATGGGCAGAAAAGAAGCAACAGGCATGGCTTGGCCCCTGTGGGCAGCCTCTGTCTCTGAGAGAGATACATCATTTAAATAATGCTTGAGGAAAACAGGAACTCCCCCCCCCCAATTTGTTGTCCCTCCTTCCCAATTGTTCTGTCCCAACATGTTTTCTTATCTCTGTTAACAATAGAAAACAATGGATTCTTTGGAATGCAGGGTGGGAATTTATCATTAATTGGAGCATGTGTATTTTTGGTGTATTGTGTGTGAAGGATGTTTGGATGTACAGTATATACTGTACAGCAGGGATGTCAAACTCAATTTCATTGAGGGCCGCATCAGCATTGCGGTTGCCCTGGGGGGTGGGCGGGGTGGATGGGTGGTTGTGCCCTACTGGGTGGATGTGGACAGAGTGGGTGTGGCCTATTGGGTGGGCATGGCCAGCTCTACATCATTCGTGTCAAGGGTGCCTGTGAGGGCCTGGGCAGGAGTGGAACAGATCTGAGGGTCTCTGACAGAAGGGGGTGGGACTGGGGCAAGTGCCAAGATATGGTCCACTGGAGGAGCTTCACTGCCTGCTGAAACCCCTCTGCCGGAGCCCATCAAGCTGGATATGTGAAGTAGGCGAGGGCCATTAGCTGGCCACTTCCAGGCGATGGTGCATTTCTTCATTGCTCACAAAGGGTGACACCTCTCTAGCATGCACCCAGGGGGTGGGACCGACACAGCAGGGGCTGGTTCCTTGCTGTTTCCAGACAGCCTTGTGGAGCTAAGACTGAATGCGTTTCAGCATAGATGGCCACCACAAAATTGTACATTGACTCCCGGCTGGCCAGGGCCAAGGCAGCGGGGGACATTCCCTCACTGTTTCCAGGATGGCTTTGTGGGCCACATCTGGCCTCCAGGCCTTGTGTTTGACATGTCTGCTGTACAGATATGTATGTGATACGTATATTTTCGGGAAGGGGAGGTGACTGGACCTTAAGTCAGAAATACTGTGACTGCTTCCTACTGGTGGATGTTTTGTGATATGTCCCTGTATGGAAGGTGTAATTTTTAATGCTCACGTTATAGGGGGCCTTGAGATATTTTGTTGTGAAAGAAATGTGGATGCACATGGTCTAAATCCCAAAGGTGCTTTTTTCGAAAGGCAACTGGACTATTTTGATTTAGCCTGAAAACGTTCCGCTTCTCATCCAAGAAGCTCCCAACAGTTCTTCAGACCTGAAGAAGCTTCTTGGATGAGAAGTGAAAAGTCTTCAAGAAAACAAAGGAAGGCCACCTTTGTTTAAGCATCTTCGGAACAACCATGATCTACATGACTGAGAATCTCCACAGACATGGCTGAAATGTCTTACATATAGAGAAAATACTGCATTGAAGTGGCAACACAGACTTTGCTTAAGGAAAATTGTGCACAAAGGTAGTACCTAGACCAGCGATGGTGAATCATTTAGAGACCGAGTGTCCCAAAACCGCCCCTGCCCCCACTCTGCCCCCTCCTCCGGCCCCGGTCCCCCTCCCTGTCCCGCCCCATCCCACCCCTGCCCCACCCACCCACAGGGCCACCCACCACCTCCACGGCCCACCGCGGATCGCCCAGGCGTCCCAGCAGCGCCATGGTGGCCACGCCCTCTGCCTGCACCCTGCAGCATCAACTGCGTGCGATGAGGCACGAGGGCAATGTTTTGTCCCCACTGCCTGGCTGCCATGTCCTTGGCTGTGCTGCTCCGCGCGGGCTGTGCTTGGGGATGACTTTCCTTCCGGCAGGCTGCTGGTGAGGGGGCCGTGGGGGGAGGCCGGGCTGGGACAATGGTGCATGTGCCCACAGAGAGGGTTCTGAGTGCCGCCTCTGGCATGCGTGCCATAGGTTTGCCACCACTGAGCTAGACATTTGTAAGAGATGCTTTGCTAGCTCTGGATATTTTAAATTGTCTTCTGTTGGGCACTAGCTTTCTGATCCTGAGCTAAAGATGATTGATATTTTGAAGAGTGGAGAAAGGAAATTTATGATAGTAGTATAGTTCTTCCTTAGTTCATGACTTGGGTTCTCTGTGGGCTGTTTTACAAAGGACCATTTTTTTCTTCCTCGTTTTTGTGTTGTATGTAAAGGATGAAGAAATATTTGTGCCTCCTATTATGTCATACGTAAAGAGCAGGATTTTAAGGAATCCCTTTAAATTAAATGGAGGAAAAGCATTTGCTCAACTTCCAAGATAGTAGAGAAATAGTTTTATCCTTGAATATGTTTTATTCAATCTAAGCTTTTGCTCTGAGATTAATTGTATTGTGTATACCATAATACAGTAGTTTTTAGTCTTTTAGGCTGGAGAAGTTTGTACTTGTAAACATGTTATTTATGTCATTACATAATGGCTCATTATGCTAGAATTGAGATTCTGCAGACTATCCAGTTCATAGAAAGTCAGACTGTTGGAGCTCAGTGACAAATAACTTTTGCAAGAACCTGAATTCAAGGCAGAGGGGACAGTTTCAGAACACAAAACGGCTCCGTTTTTCTACTCCTCCAGGAATAGCCATTTTAAAATTCTGTCTATTAAACGCCGCCGTCTGTCTGTAAATATGGCACAGATGAACTTAAGTTTCTGATTTCCATTTTTAAAAACCACAGTTTTCAGATTAAGCAGAAACCCATTTTGCAGAAAGATGGTTTGGTGACGGTAGCGTATGAAGGAAACAAAATTTTTTTTTTCAAGAGCCCAGCTTAAAAGCAGAAGTGGTTTCTGAATCTCAAAATACACTGCATACATTAACTTTGCTGCCTAATGTCTGGTGGGCTCATTATAATTTTATCACTGCATTCACCATTTTGCTCATTCTACCTGGATTCATTTGCTTTCTTCTAGAGCAGTCTTAGCTCTAGCCTTAGCAACTTGAAGAGACATGCAGTTTAATATTGGGGAATTTGGGGAGTTGAAGTCCAAATAGCTAAAAGTTCCTAGGGTTGAGAAGCACTTATCTAGAATCTTAGTGATTGTGAGAAGCTGTTTTAATTCACCTGGAGGGAGCCAGATATAGGTCTGATGTATGCCTTGAAAACAAGAGCTGTGTTTAAATTAGATTGTGAGAAAAAGTCTTCGAAATACTGACATTATTATATTGGATGGCTACTAGGGCATCAAGTAAAATTATTAATTAGATATGTGTTCATGCAGTTCCTCTTTCTGCTTGATGCTTTTTGGTCATCTGTTGTTGTTGTTGTTAGTTGCAAAGTTGTGTCCGACCCATCGCGACCCCATGGACAACGTTCCTCCAGGCCTTCCTGTCCTCTACCATCTTCTGGAGTCCCTTTAAGCGCACGCCTACTGCTTCAGTGACTCCATCCAGCCACCTCCTTCTCTTTTGTCCCATTCTTCTATTGCCCTCAATCTTTCCCAGCATCAGGCTCTTCTCCAGTGAGTCCTTCCTTCTCATTAGGTGACCAAAATACTTGAATTTCAACTTCAGGATCTGGCCTTCTAAAGAGCAGCCGGGGTTGGTCTCCTCTAGGACTGACCAGTTTGATCGCCTTGCAGTCCAGGGGACTCACAGGAGTCTTCTCCAGCACCATAGTTCAAAGGCCTCCATTCTTTGGCGCTCAGCCTTTCTTATGGTCCAACTTTCATAGCCATGCATTGCAACTGGGAAAACCACAGCCTTGACTATACGTACTTTTGTTGGCAGGGTGATGTCTCTGCTTTTTAGTATGCTGTCTAGATTTGCCATAGCTTTCCTCCCCAGGAGCAAGCGTCTTCTAATTTCTTGGCTGCAGTCCCCATCTGTGGTGATCTTGGAGCCCAGGAAGATAAAATCTGTCACTACCTCCATTTCTTCCCTATCTATTTGCCAGGAATTGAGAGGGCCAGATGCCATGATCTTGATTTTCTTAATGTTGAGTTTCAAGCCAACTTTTGCACTCTCCTCCTTCACCTGCATCAAGAGGCTCTTTAGTTTCTCTTCACTTTCTGCCATTAGAGTGGTATCATCTGCATATCTTAGGTCAGGGCTTTTCAACCAGTGGTACGGGTACCACCTGTGGTACATTGGCCTCCTGGCAGGTGGTACACGACCATCCTAGAAAAGTAGCAGGGGAGGGGGATGAGCTGAACCGGTGGCAGCACCGCACAAGCCTCAGCGAGAGACGGCTGAAGCTGCAGGGCTGTCAGGGCTCAATGGAAGTGCCAGGATCAGCACCAGTCTCCAGCTGGAAAGCAGCACTGATCCTGGCACTTCTGCTGAGCCCAGAAGAAGCGCCGATCAGCTGGAATGTTGCAGCATCTCCAGGGTCTTGTGATTTACATTCAGAAGCCTGGCAACTGATTCATATTTATGACGGTCACAGTGTCCCAGGGTCATGTGAAGTGACCAAAACCTGCTGCAACCACCCAGCAGATGGGGGAATAAAAACCAAACACCCCCCACCCCACCTCCACTGCCAATCCCCAACAGAAATGCTCCCAACAATGAAAACCTCGGACAGGAGGAAGAGCGCCATCGGGTGGGCAGGCAGGTGTCTTGCTTGGCTGTGGCTTGGGGGGGCGCTTTTTTCAGTGCCATTGTAATTTCGAACAGTCACTAAGTGAACTGTTGTAAGTCGAGGACTACCTGTACTTTATCACTTTTTTCCTTTTTTTTTAGTTTTTGACACCTTGCTAAGCGACTGGTGGTACTTGGATATTGCCATATCCTAAAAGTGGTACAGTGGGTGAAAAGGTTGAAAAGCCTTGTCTTAGGTTGTTGATATTTCTTCCGGCAATCTTAATTCCAACTTTTGATTCATCTAGCCCTGACTTTCTCATGATGTGCTCTGCATATAAGTTAAATAGGCAGGGCGACAGTATACAGCCTTGCCGGACTCCTTTCCCAATTTTGAACCAGTTGTTCATCTGAGATGACCCAAATTGATCATCTGGGCTCTTAAGTTGGGAGTTAATGCTGTGAGTAGCTACATTCCTTCTTATGATTTTAAACAGAGCCTGGCCTTTAACGCCAAAGGGGTATAAGGATTGGACCAAAGAAGCTATCCACAGATAGCTATTTTCCCGTGTCATCTTGCAGTCTTGTAGTCTTGTTCGTTAAGGGGAGAGAAGAAAACACCTCTGATTCCTGGGCACCAAGCAGTGTGAAGGTGTGGACGTCTCTAAGCGCAAGAGGATCTAAATGCTGTGTATATATACATACGTTTGTTTTTCTTTGACCAACATTTCCACATGTGGTATGTGCTTGAGAAGTTTCACTTTTTTTTTCAGTCAGTGTAGTTTGTGTATGATCCCTTAGCTTGCTTTTATTATTAGATCAACATGGTGATACTCTGCCAGATACGTTGTAGTATAGTGTGATGTTTATAAAATTTATAGTAAGGAAGTAAAAAGCACGTTTGAGACTCATCATTGGTTAAGATTCGTATAAATGTGCATTTTTGGGAGATTTTTTTTTCCAGCCAGATTTCTAACCCTGAATATTTTTTTTTTTAAAAAAAAAAAGCTTGGAAGATACGAAAGTAGGGGTCAGGATATATGGTGGCCTTTATATAATGCCATACAAATTAAAATATGCTCGTGGGAGTCCCAAATATTTCTTATCTGTAGAAAATCTTTATAAAGAAAAAAGATACTATCAAGCATTCCCAAGGAAGAAAAAACTCTGGAACCATTTTGCAGTTCTACATTATATGTAAATTAGTGCCGCATTATATATTATTTCCAGCATCATATTTGCATGGCTTTTACGATGAAGGGTCAATATTTTGTCAATATTTGCTTATTCAGCATTATGGTGTTTTGAACAAAACTAAACAAAACACACACTTACAAAGTTTGTGATAACTTCAAAGCCAGAAAAAAAAACAAATTCTTACATTAAATATTTTACATTAGTATCAAAATTATAACAGTTTGGTATAAAAACAGGAAGGAAGAATTTAAATCTGCATGGTGTCTTTAGACAAAAAAAAATGTTTTACAGCAATTTTCCCAGGCTTCAGAGTAATCTGTCGTCTTTGGGGAGAAAATTGTACAAACCACATCATGTAAGAATAAAAAAAAAAACCTTTTCTCATCCAGCCTTGCTTTTGAAAATAATGGGGCTCCTATGATGGACACAGTTATGATTACTCCTCAAGGAGGCAGCTCTTCCCTTGCACAAGTAGCTAGGCAACTGCCTGTATATAGCCCTCCTTTAATATAGGTTCATATACACTTTGGCGCCAGAGATACCTAGTGCTAACTTTCCTTCCCCCAATGAGTACCTATTTATGCAGTATAGTTTATGTTCCTTCCTTTCAGAGGTTTATTCAGAATAGAAATAGAAATTAGAATAGAATAGAATAGAATAGAATAGAATAGAATAGAATAGAATAGAATAGCAGAGTGATGGGACCTTGGAGGTGTAGCCCTCTCTGTGGGCACACGTGCCATTGCCCCAGCCTTGCCTCCCCCCGTGACCCCCTCCTCACCAGCAACCCCTCTGGAGGAGAGTCGCCCCCGAGCGTGGCCCACGTGGAGCAGCACAGCCAGGGTCATGGCAGCCAGGCAGCGTGGACAAGACTCTGTCCTCATGCTCCATCACGCACAGTTGATGCTGTGGGGCACGGGCAGAGGGCATGGCCGCCATGGTGCTGCTGGGCTGCCTGGGCAATCTCCGGCGGGCCCTGGAGGCGGTGAGTGGCCCTGTGGGCAGGCAGGGCAGGGGGCGGACTGGAGGCGGAGCACGTTTGGGCACTTGCCATTGGGCACTCGCCATCACTCACCTATATCATTTTGGACAAATGGCTGTCCAGTCTCTTCTTAAAAATTTCCAGTGTTGGAGCATCCACCGCTTCTAGAGGCAGGTTGTTCCACTGGTTAATTGTTCTCACTGTCAGGAAGTTTCTCCTTAGTTCTAGGTTGCTTCTCTCCTTGATTAGTTTCCACTCGTTGCTTCTTGTCCTGCCTTCAGGTGCTCTGGAGAACAGCTTGACTCCCTCTTCTTTGGGGGTAGCCCCTGAGATATTTATCCTATTGCCTTGTCTACACTGAATGCTATCTCATATACTTTTAGGAAATGGGGATATATGGGATAATACAAGTTGGTGCCTTTCAGATTTGTTAGCATGCATTTTGTAATTAGGTGGGCATTGCTAGCTGGGGATGATGGGATCTGTACCTGCAAAACTGATATGTATCTTCTCCAAAAACTCATGCTTTGCCATTGGACAAATTAAAAATATAATCCATACAGTAGGATCCCCGTGGCCTATATAGGGAGCTGGTTAATTATTAACATGCAGGCTAGCTGAAACTGACTTTCCATTATGGAGGCTGCGCCCGGGACCTTGTTATGTGTTTCAATACTTGTATGACCTTAAGATCTAATTATGATTGATGATTGAAACTTCTGAACTTAATTACATATAGTAGCCCAAATGTTGTATCATTAAAATTATTTAACTATTGTCAATCTTAGCAGTTTTTACTTTTTCCCTGATTTGAGCTGAATAAAGTAAGGAAAGCTTGCCATTGCTGGTGGATCTTCCTTTTGCCTATATTTCTATTTGTTGTTGTTGTTTTGATTGTTCAGTAAAAAGTTGCAGCAGCTGTGCAATTAATGATGTTTTTCTGGAAGGCTGCTCAGCTGTGATGCTGTATACTAGATGATGGCATTTATTTAGTAGGTCATAATTAGAGTCAAAGTATATACCTCATTTAAGGCAGCGAAGCTCACGTGGAATGCTTCCATTTCAGCCCAATTTTTAAGGCTGTGAATGTGTGAAGCAAGACACTGGGAGTAGATTCACACGTTATGCTGAGTAAGAGTGTGGCTTGTTTTGGCTTCAGCTTACAGATATGGAATAACAATTATTAAAATTTAACACATGTGCCCCACCTCCCCCTAAAGTCCCTAGAACGATCTAGGCCAGCTTATTGATTCATTTGATTTTTGTATTTTTTTTTCTTGTTACATCAGCAGGCTGTTGGTCAGTGACCTTTTTAAGGGCTGCTTCTTGAGGAAGAGCAAGTAGTTCAGTCTGGCTGCAACAGGAATAGCACTTAGACTTATATCCTGTTTCAAGGTGCTTTAGCCCTCTTCTCTAAGTGGTTTACACTTTATAGAGTCAGCACCTTGCCCCCAACAACAACAACAGCAATAATAAAAGTTGGAAGGGACTTTGGAGGTCATCTAGTCCGATCTCCTGCTCAGGCAGAAAACCCTATACCATTTCGGACAAATGGCTGTCCAGTCTCTTCTTGAAAACTTCCAGTTTTGGAGCATTCACAGCTTCTGGAGGCAGGCTGTTCCACTGATTAATTAATTAATTAATTCCCTTGGCCTTATAAAATGCTGTTGTTATGTGCTTTCCTTGGGTCAAGCTATATTTCACCACCGGTAGCTGATCCTTTAAACTTTATTTTTGGGAGAAAGATGGTGAGTGCTTTAAAGTAGATTTATTAGGATTCAGAGCTGGACGTGGAACTGAAATAACATTGGTTGCATTGGTGTATTGACCATTGCAGGATCTGGACTGAGTGAGTACAACTTTCTGGTCTTGTTTGGCAACCAAATGGCCTTAGGTAGCATTTTGGATCATGGGTGAAGTTTGGGGGCATAGTTTTGCAGGGAAGGCAGTTCTACTTGATCATAAGTGAGTAAAGGGCTCCAAGATCACCGCAGATGGGCACTGCAGCCAACAAAGTAAAAGATGCTTGCTCCTGGGGAGGAAAACTATGGCAAATCTAGACAGCATACTAAAAAGCAGAGACATCACCCTGCCAACAAAAGTAGATATAGTCAAGGCCATGGTTTTCCCAGTTGCAACTTATGGCTGTGAAAGTTGGATCATAAGTAAGGCTGAGCGCCAAAGAATGGAGCCCTTTGAACTATGGTTCTGGAGAAGACTCCTGCGAGTCCCCTGGACTGCAAGGCGATCAAACCGGTCAGTCCGAGAGGAGATCAACCCCGACTGCTCTTTAGAAGGCCAGATCCTGAAGTAGAAACTCAAGTCCTTTGGCCACCTAATGAGAAGGAAGGACTCCCTGGAGAAGAGCCTAATGCTGGGAAAGATCGAGGGCAAGAGAAGAAGGGGACGACAGAGAATGAGGTGGCTGGATGGAGTCACTGAAGCAGTAGGCATGAACTTAAATGAACTCCAGAAGATGGTAGAGGACAAGAAGGCCTGGAGGAACATTGTCCATAGGGTCGCGATGGGTTGGACACGACTTCGCAACTAACAACAAGAAGAAGTGGCAACTACGTTTAGTTCTCTTCCCCCTTTATTTAATATCTACATGAAAACACGTGTGAATGCTTATCTGGTATGTTTGTATCAATAAGCTAATGACTATATTTTACATTTGAGCTGACTTGTTATTCTATTGAAATCTTGCTCCAGTATCTGATGATCAAAGTGGGGCAACTGAAAACTCCAAAATGATTGTATGTTCGCTAAGATTCTTCTTTGTTCCTTCAGTCAGATATTCTACAAACCTTTGAGAATGCCCGTAGAAAAAACAACTTAATTTTTATTAATCTAGATATTGTGTCCTAATTATTATTTCCCCACATTTAGCACTATAACCTATCAGCCATCTTCTCTTCTGCAAGAGGAGTGTCAACTGTGTTGAGAAACATCAATTTATTTTGCAAGATAAATTATTAAATGCACACCTATTTAGTTTCATGTAATTATACAGTGGTCAAATATTGAGAACTAAGCCCTGACAGCCCTGCAGCTCCGGCCATCTCTCACTCAGGCTTGTGCGGTGCTGTTACCGTTCAGCTCATTCCCCTCCCCCGCTACCACCTTTCTAGGATGGTCATGTACCACCTGCCAGGTGCCAATGTACCACAGGTGGTACCTGTGCCACTGGCCTACCCCTGTGCTAGGTGAAGTCATCTTCTGGCATGGGGTGAATTCTGTTACTAAGTGATGCAGTCGTAGAGCGTAGCAATATAACATGATCACATTGCTTAACAATGGCAATCTCTGTAGTCCTTGGTGCCATCGTTAAGTGAGGTTTATAGGTTGTGAAGCGAGGACTTTCTCCAGCAGGATGGCTGTAGAGTCCAATGGATGGGTTCTATGACAGCCTTCCTGCCCGGCAGACTGGGTAAAAACTTTGGCCACACCCCTTCCTTTGGGCGTGACCCCAGTTTTGACTCAGTCTCGAAGCCTGGTAGAAGTGCGAGAAGCAGCTCTCAGAAAACAAAAAAGGAATTTCACTCCAAAAAAAGAGAAATCATCCCCTCTTCCTTCCAATTTGAAAGCAAGGTTTCCTGGCAGCTGATAGAATCTTTAACGGGTGCAGCCAGGATCGTCGGAGTGGTGAGAGGGGCTTCAGGGGGCTAGCCGGGGAGGCTTGGACCGGGGCCGGATCGCTCGCCGATATCCGGCCCGCCGAGCAGCTGTTTGGCGCGGGGACCTCACACCGGATTGCTCGCCGCTCTCCGGCCCGCCAAACAGCTGAGTGGCCGACTCCGCTCGGCCGACGGAGCAGAGGCGCCGCGGGAAGCAGCAAACCGCGGCGCCGCTCGGCATCGATCAGCTGAGCGGCGCGAGAAGCACGCCCTGAACAGAGCAGAGCTCTAGCGCCGTTCTTTCTCCTCAGCGGAGAGGCGCAGCCCCCTTAAGGCCAAAGGAATTACCTTATTGCTGAGTTTAAAGACCCGCCATTGTTTGAGCCTCGTGGCTTCCCGGGCTACTATTGGGAGGCGTGGCTTCCTCCCATTCGCCATTTTGAACGAGCGGATCAACCCGCTGTTTTCCTTTGTGGGTGGGGCTACCATCCGGGCTCCCTTCCCCTGCAGATAAAGAAGGGATCCTTTATGCAATTGCCTGAGGTTACCTCAACACATTGGGGCAAGAGGAAGGAAGAGGAAAAAGAAAGAGAACTACCATCAGTTCTGATCGTGGTCTGCTGCCACAGCCACAGACTGGGGGATAGGGAGATATCAAATGCATTGTGTCTGGACTTAGGTGAGGAGGTGAGGAGGAATAATTTCTCTAACTGTTCCTATAGTGACCTTTAGTCACTGCCTTGCAGGATCTCCTGTCCAAAGAATCCTGTCTGTCCGGCCATTGTTTGTATAGGCAGAAGAGGGCAACAGCCCCAAGCATCTGCATCTGATCTGCGTATCTTATTCCCCCACTCAGGCATTGCCTACTCGGGGTGCCTGGCGCAATGGCAGACAATGTCTCGTATTCAGTCACTGAGGTCCCTCAATTGTCCCCCCCATAGCAGCAACAAAAACGCAGATCTTCTGAACCAGAGGTGGGGGGGAAGAAGAAGGCTAAAACAAAGTACCTTACTCAGAAGGGACAATCTAAAACGGCTGAGCGAGAGGCTTTGAGGAGACATTAGGCTTTAGAACGACAAATTAGCAGGGCGCAGAGAACCAATTCCAATGGGACAAGCGTGGTTTCCCTGGTCCCAGTGGTGGCGCCCAGCTCGGAACCTACTGCCCAGGAGGTTCTCAAAACTTGGTCTCCTCCTGGGGAAACTGAACAGTTGGATTCCTCCAATCCCTCCTCACCAGCTTCTTCACCCGACCACACTCCAGTGCGCCACTCCAGCGACAAAGCGCAGGAGAACATATGGTCGGCACAATTTCAGGCATTCATGCAGGATGCCTTTTCCCAGTTCATGGCTTCTAAGGGGCAAGTGGCTTTTCATACACCCCATAAGGGACGAACTAGGCCGCCCCCTACCAACATTTCTGAGACTTCCTCTCAAATAGGAGAGGGTGACTCATTAGACCTCGATATGTCAGACATGCCCCTTTCGGAGGATGAGGACACCGCACCTGAGCAGGCGGCAAGCTCTGGCCTCTTTAACCCAGCACTCCTAAAATCACTCCTGATAAAGGCAGTCTCCACGGTCAGCCTCACATCAGTACAGGAAGAGAAGCCCTCTACAAGCAAGGAGGCCAATCCTCTATTTGCCAAAAAGGTTCCACAGGATAAGTACATTCCATGTCCGGAGGTCTTCATGACCACGGTAGAGGAACAATGGTCCTCACTTGCAAGCCCACCGGTACCCAATAGCGTGGAAAGAAAGCTTTTCAACCTCTCTCCCTCCTTCTCGAACATGTTAGAGGTCCCCACGGTAGATAACCCCTTGATCTCATTATTTTCTACCTCCGCAATTCCAGGGGACATGGCGGAGGCCTTGAAACCTGAAGAAAAGAAATTTGAACACTCCCTCCGTCGTTCCCACATGGCTGCAGCCTGGGCAGCCAAAGCAGCCACTTCATCATCATTCTTCGCGAGGGCCTGCATCATGTGGTTGAGGGAACTGCAAAGCACGGTGCCTCCAGATCAGGTCAGAGTACACCAGACATTGGCCAAGCTCCTCGCGGCCTCTCAGTTCATGGCTGACGCTTCGCTGTACGCAACAAAGTATGCGGCAAGATCCATCGCGGCCACAGTGGCCTCACGTAGACTACTGTGGCTCAAAAATTGGAAGACAGACCTGAGGTCCAAGTGGCGTCTCTCGACGTCCAAATACAGCGGGGCATCCCTATTTGGGTCCATTCTGGACCCGCATGTCAGTGAAGGCAGAGACAAGAGGAAGATCTTAGTGCACCCATCAAAGAAGTTTGATAGGAGAAGCAGCCAAGACTTCCAGAGACAGGGATCCCGTCCAGGGAGCCCCTGGGAATGGAGGCAGCCCTTTCGGTCAGGGCAATCCCGGGACTGGCCCAGAGGCTCGCGATCCTTCTACCCGAGACAGGATCGACCCCAGGATCGCCAAAGCACAGGAGCCAGAGGCCAGTTCCAGTCCAGACGTCCATATAGGGGATCGGGAGGCAGATCCTTTAAGCGCACCAAGTGACGCCAAACAGGACACTCCCATCGGGGGTCGGTTAGGAAATTTCATCGAGGTCTGGGAGCAGACCACTACCGACGCCTGGGTTTTGGAGACGATCAGACATGGTCTGACCTTAGACTTTTGTTCTCCCCCACTAGACCGGTTCATCAGATGTCCCATCTCCAGAAAGGTACGCAAGGCAAGGTTGTTAACTTTGGCCATAGCTCACCTCCTGTCAATTCAAGCCATAGAGAGGGTACCAAAGGGAGAGGAAGGAAGAGGATTTTATTCCATCCTCTTCGTCATCCCAAAGCCATCAGGAGGATGGAGAGCAATATTGGACCTGAAGGGCCTGAATTATTACATAAAATACAGGAGGTTCAAGATGCACTCCTTGAAATCCATCCTAGCCAGCGTCTGGGAAGACGATTTACTATCCTCAATAGACCTGACAGAGGCGTACCTACACATTCCCATTCATCCCAGTTACCGGAAATTCCTCAGATTTACCTACGCGGGCCGACATTACCAATACAGGGCCCTACCCTTCGGGCTATCCTCAGCGCCAAGGGTATTTACCAAGATCCTAGCTGTAATAGCGGCCCATCTCAGGATGATGCCGGTTCGCGTACAGTTTTATCTGGACGACATATTGATCCAGTCCAGATCTCAGGAACAAGCAAAGGCAGATCTCAAGACCACAATCCGAACCCTACAGGGGCATGGATTCTCGGTCAATCTGGCCAAGAGTCATCTCACTCCCTCAAGGAGACTGCAACACCTAGGCGCAGTAATAGACTCGTCACAGTGCAGGGTATACCTTTCCCAGGAACGACGAATCAGCATATCCAAGCTAATTCACCAAACTCAGAGAATCAGGAGAGTGCCCTTGATACAGCTCTCAAAACTCCTGGGAAAGATGATATCTTGCATGGGCATTATACCATGGGCAAGGCTCCACTCGAGGGAGTTGCAGTGGTTCCTCCTACCCTACCAGAGAAGGAACCTCAGTACTTCTAACAGGAAGGTCTTGGTACCAGTACAGGTGATGAGATCACTGAAATGGTGGATATCTCCCAAGATACTCAAGGGGAGCGTATTCAAAGAGCCGGACAGGGTCACGCTCACGACAGACGCGAGCCTGTTCGGATGGGGAGCCCACTTGGGAACCCAGATAGCACAGGGCCAGTGGGACCAGGAGGACCTTTCACACAGTATCAATTGGCTAGAGCTCCGGGCCATCCACCTGGCTCTACGTCATTTCTCATACCTAGTAACAAGGAGGCACGTCCTCGTGTTAACAGACAATGTAGCAGCCAAGGCCCATGTAAACAAGGAAGGGGGAACGCGATCAGTGGAACTAATGAAGGAGGCATTAGCTCTGGCTCGGTGGGCAGAAACCAATGTGAGTTCTATCAGAGCAGAACACATCTCGGGGGAGGCAAACACCCAGGCAGACTCCCTGAGCAGAGCCAAGGTGGATCAGTCGGAATGGCGCCTGGATCCGGCTCTGTTCGAGGAGATCTCCCGGAGATTCGGACAACCGCATTTGGACTTATTTGCCAATCACAAGAACACTCAACTTCCCAAGTTCTTCTCCAGATTCCCGTCTCCGGGGTCGGAGGGAACGGATGCCCTCAGGTGTCGGTGGCCGGCGCATCTCCTGTACGCCTTTCCTCCGTTGCCCTTGATACCGGCGACCATACGCAAGCTGATCCTGGAAAGCGCAGAGATAGTCTGCGTTGCCCCGCATTGGCCACGGCGCCCGTGGTTTGCCGACCAAGTGGACCTTTCGATATCACCCCCGTGGAGGATTCCCCCGGACAGAGTAACACTCAGCCAGGGCAAGTTCGTACACCCAGACCCCCAGTGGCTACAACTAGCCGCCTGGCATTTGAGCGGCAAAGTTTAGCCAAGCAATCTTACTCGGCAGGGGTGATATCGATCATACAAGCTTCACGACGAGCGTCCACGAACAGGATTTACGAAGCTACATGGAAAGGCTTTTGTAGGTGGTGCGTTTCTCTGCACCTAGATCCAGCTGCAGCATCTATTCCCAACATTCTAGATTATCTCCTGGAGGGTCTTAATAAGGGCCTATCAGTCAACACTATTCGCAGACAGATATCGGCTCTCTCAACGGTACTCTCCTGCGAAAACTTAACATCCCTAGCGCAACATCCAGCGATTAGCGCCTTTTTAAAAGGGGCGACCAACACAAAGCCTCCAGTCATACACAGGTACCCGTCTTGGAACTTGCCTAAAGTCCTTCTAGCCTTGACATCAGCCCCCTTTTATCCTCTTGAATCATGTTCCCTTCATCACCTATCACTGAAGGTAGCCTTCCTTGTGGCAATTACTTCAGCAAGGAGAATTTCAGAACTAGCGGCACTGTCAGTAAGAAAGGATCTGTGTACCTTCTTCAAGGACAAGGTCGTTCTTAGGCCAGATCCGGCCTTCATTCCGAAAGTAAACAGCGTCTTTCACAGATCTCAGGAACTGACCCTTCCTGATTTCTGCCCAAAACCCAAACATAGGCTAGAGCATAGATGGCACAAGCTGGACGTGCGTAGAGCGCTGTGTTTCTACGTGAAACGCACTTCGGCCTTCCGCAAGACGGAAGCATTATTTGTTTCCTTTCAACCATCAACTATGGGAAAGAAGGTGCCTTCTTCCACCATAGGTAGGTGGATCAGGGCCTGCATAGCCCAAGCCTACGTTTCGCAGGGACTGCCAGTACCCGCACATGTGACTGCGCATTCAACACGGAGCGCAGCCACATCTGCGGCATGGCTAACACAAGCGCCGGTGGAAGAAATTTGCAAGGCAGCAACTTGGTCTTCACCGTCCGTCTTCATTCGGCATTACCGTTTAGACTCCCTTGCCGCAGCAGAGGCTGCTTTTGGTAGAAGAGTGCTACAGCAAGTCATGTCTGCTCAGAATTCGGTAGCCTAGACATTCCCTCCCAAGGGGACATGAGGGCTTTGGTATGTCCCATCCATTGGACTCTACAGCCATCCTGCTGGAGAAGGGGCGTTGTCTTACCTGAACGCCTTTTCTCAGCAGGATGATGTAGAGTCCAAGCCCACCCAGGGGTTAGGTCTAGGCAGGTATATAAGAAAGAGCTGCAATATCAATTCCAACAAAGTTTCTCGCCTAAGTCAAAACTGGGGTCACGCCCAAAGGAAGGGGTGTGGCCAAAGTTTTTACCCAGTCTGCCGGGCAGGAAGGCTGTCATAGAACCCATCCATTGGACTCTACATCATCCTGCTGAGAAAAGGCGTTCAGGTAAGACAACGCCCCTTCTCACAACTTCCTGCCAGCTTTGAACAACCAGTCAGTGATGAAGCTATCAGGAAGTTGCAAACTCCAGGTGGCAGGCTGCTGGGGTAGGGTTTGTAAGGGTGTGCAGGTAGCCGGCATGAGTGCAGTGGGGCATGGAGTGGTGGCTGCCAGGCGGGGGAGGGGAGACTTACCTGAGTGATTTACAACCGGCCAGTTTCCCCATTCATTTTGCTTGTGGGAAGCTGGCAGGAAAATTGCGAACATAAGACTGTTGCAACCATAATAAATGTGAGCCAGTTGCCAAGTGCCTGGATCATGATCACCTGAATGCTGGGATAGCTGGAACTTTGAGGACTACTTGTACTTTCTTGAAATCTTCCCTCTGTGGGGGTGTGGAGGGGATGAAAGGGGAGACAAAGAGGAGATTGCCTACAGAAATTGATTTTTTGTATACTGCAGAATGGAGAGATTGAAGAGGAAGGGATTTCAAGAGAGTAAGCTATTTGCTTCGTGCACCTGCAGCTTCTCAACCCAGGGTTGCTGACGCTTATCCCATTGCGTTCAATGTGTACAAGAACCCTAAGGCACCAGAGGAGTGTTTCTCAACATCTGCATCTTTAAGATGTGTGGACATCAACACCCATAATTCTCCAGCTAGCATGCTCATGACCTTACATCCTAAATGCATCAGTTTTACTTCCTTCATTCTGCATTAACTCTGCTTCTTGCGAGCTAATTGGGAAGTGTGCAGATGGTGATCACATATCGGCAGGTCACTGCAGTGGTCATCAGTACTGAAACTAGAGTCAAGAGTGGCAATTACATAAAATGTTGGGTTCAGGGTTTTGTTTTGCTTTTACCTAGCCCAACTAGATAGCAGCTCTCAGCCAAGTCTGGCTAATCTTTTTTTTTTGTATAGATTTTATTAGTTTTTATAGGGTTAGGGATAAGGTGGGGTCGAGATTAGGGTTGGGATTGGGGTTTTTCCAAATAACATTTTCAATATTTGGCAAACAGCATAATGTCTGGGTACATGTATTTAACTAACAATAATTTGTTGTTGTTAGTTTTCCTTCCTTCCTTCCTTCCTTCCTTCCTTCCTTCCTTCCTTCCTTCCTTCCTTCCTTCCTTCCTTCCTTCCTTCCTTCCTTCCTTCCTTCCTTCCTTTTCTCCCTTTCCTTTCCAGCAGGCAGGTGACTGGCTGCTACTCTGGGTGGGGGAGTGAGAAGGGATTGCAAGACTGGCTGGGAAACTTGTGGAATGTTGAAAATGAAGATTGTGTGACCATAGCAGCAGCTCAGTAGCAGCAACCAGTAGCATTCAAGCAGCCACAAACTTTCCTAAATTTCATTCCTCAGGAATCAAAGGTCCCGTATTTTTGGGCACATTCTGTAAGTTAGCCCCATTGATGTACTGTGGTTCAAAAATTGTTGCCCTTCTTTAGAGCACATATTTTTACAGTATCTTATAGTTGCTGAGTTTTGCAGAAAGTAGTGGACTATATAAACGTGACAAAAGCTACAATTTTCAGAGTGTAATAGTCTCTGGAATTATATACCAAGCACATAGAATTTAACAACTGGACAACCTAAATGGATTCTCCATGCCCTTATTACCGGTATAGCTGAAAGACAAACATTGCCATATTGGAAAGATAAAAGTGTGGCCCCATTTACTCAATGGATTGAAGACCTGATTACACTTGCTACCTATGAGCGGATTGCCTCTCGATGTAGGCTTTGTATGGATAAATATAAGGAAAGATCATTTATCATTTATACAAGTACAGTAGGTTAGAAAAAGCATGAGTATGTATAAAATATTTTTATTAGATAGTTAAATGTAAAATTGTTTAACTATATATACTCTAGATCAGTGGTCGCGAACCTATGGCATGCATGCCAGAGACGGCACTCAGAGCCCTCTCTGTGGGCACACGTGCCGTTACCCCAGCCTTGCCTCACCCACGACCCCCTCCTCACCAGCGGCTCCCCTGGACAGTTGCCCCTGAGCGTGGCCCACGCGGAGCAGCACAGCCAAGGGCATTGCAGCCAGGCACTGTAGACAAGACTGCCCTCATGCCCCATCGTGCACAGTTGATGTTGCGGGGTGTGGGCAGAGGGCATGGCGCTGCTGGGCTGCCTGGGCGATCTGCAGCGGCCCCTGGAGGCGGTGAGTGACCTTGCGGGCAGGCAGGGTGGGGGCAGGGTAGGGGGTAGAACGGTGGCGGGGGCAGTTTTGGGGCACTCGGTCTCTAAAAGGTTTGCCATCACTGCTCTAGAACTTTTTGTTGTATTTTCCATTTATTTGTAAAGCATTTGTTAGGCATTTTCTCATAATGTAGATGTGTTTTTCTATTTTGTTTGTTTTGCTTTTGCTCTTAACTTTAAAAGGGATGCAAAATGTATACACACCCACTCACCTTGAATCTAACAAATTCATGCAGTGCTGTGCATATGTGTATAGAAGATCTTTCCCACTGCTCCTTTTTTGAACTGGTATAACTACAAAAACTGTGTATTCACAGATGGTCTGTGCTCACTCGTTCACTGCAGCATGCTCCCCCCCCCCAAAAAAAACATATGTAGAAATGGTAGTAGCTGCCTCTTCCAAATGAAGGTGATAACGGCAGTTTCTCCAGTGTTGGTTTATTTTTTTTTAATTATTAGCTTTGGGCTCTGTCTGCTCACTCCCCTAGGATGTGTTTTTTTTTTCTAAAAAAGAAAATGAAACCATCAGACTCTCCTGCAAAAGAAGGCAACCACTGTTTTTCTTTTCCTTTAACTTTCAGATGAGATGTTCAGCACTGTGTGATCATCTGATAATTCCTAGAAAAGGAAGAATTTGCTGCACGTGGAGGAAAATTTCCTGTTGTTAAAAAAAGTAAGTCAACCCCTCTTCCCGTCATCCATTTGATTTCCCTTCCCTGCAAATAGCCATCGAGATATGCCAAATAAGTTATTCAGTTTTTGAAAAACGTAGAATGGCATGCACCCCATTTAGTTAAGTATTGGTAGGTTTACTTTTTCATTCGCAGGGGTGTTCCTGGCCCTTCCTTTTGTGGTCTGGGATGGTTGGGGCCAAAAATTGAGAACCTCCTTAGATTTGGGGGGGGGGGATTTAAGAGGCACTGTAACTTTTGGCAATGCTGAAAACATCAATTCACCCTGAAACTACTTCTTAAGACAAGTTCCTTTAAATATGTAAGTTGCAATCTATGGCATTCCAATAGAAGAGAATATGTAGAGTTCAGTTGTGAAGTCCTTGGTGCTCTCTGAGTTTGGTAGTTTGTAAATGTTTTATTACCCAACTAGGCTCCATCATCAGTGTGAGGAAATGTAGGGTTTGATCCCTGTTTATATACAGTACCAGCGTTGGTGGGGATGTGGTTTTCTTCTGGGTAGTTCCTTCATTAGGATATTGATTTCTGCCTGATTGTGACTCTAGTGTTAATCCCTGTTTATCTGGGCGTAGATTGCTAGGGAAGATCTGTTCTTTTTGTTTTCATTTTAGGGTGGGGTTTTTTTTTGTCTTTTTTTGAGTTGTGTGTAAATATGGTTTATGGGTCTTGCTGACTAATTGGTCTGAATACTGTGTTTTCAGGAATTCCCTTGCATTTTTGGATTTGGGTTGGTCAGTTTCTTGTTAATACTATAGATGAGTCTGTCCATGTCTTGTGAGATTAATATTTTATTGTGCCTTCTGACTCCTAGTTGGCAGCTGACTCTGCTAATTTGCCTAGCTCATCCCATACAGCAGTGGTGGCGAACCTATGGCACACGTGCCAGAGGCAGCACTCAGAACCCTCTCTGTGGGCACGCTCAGCATGCCCCGGAGATGGCAACCATCCATCTTCAACCAGCCGCCCGCTAACTCGCCGAGGTCCCATGTGGCTGGATGGATCCCAGCACCCATGCGCTCGCTGGCCTCTGTGTGCAGGGGCCAATGATGTCAGGCAGCAGCCACCCCAGCCCCTGCCTCACCTTGCCTCGCCTCGCCCCACAGGACGAGCCTCCTACCCACCGCCCTACCTGCCAGAGACCCCCTGGATCTCCCCCAACCCTGCCCGGCCCCCACAGATATCCCTCCCCACGAGCAACATTGAGGTGATCACGCCAACCTTGGCCACACCCACCCAATCTGCCATGACCACCACAGCCACGCCCATCCAGTGGGCCACACCCACCTGGCACCCGGCGATAAATAAGAGGGTTTTGGGTTGCAGTTTGAGCACTTGGTCTCTAAAAGTTTCACCATCACTGCCATACAGTATATATATATATATATATATAGTGTCTGTTACAATCTTTACACTTTATATTGTAGATAACTCCTGTTTTTTCTTCTTGGGCTACTGCATCTTTCAGTTAAGATGCTTGGGAGAGTTTTTGTCTGTGTGTTCCCACGATGTGTGGTTGTAATGGTGGCTTTGAGACTTTTTGATGTAGTGTTGTCCTTTCCATAGCTTGTGTTGGTCGTGCTATAATGGTTTGAGTGGACCTTTTGATAAAGTTGGGTGGGTATCCATTGTGTTAGAGCAGGGGTGTCAAACTCAATTTCATTGAGGGCCGCATCAGCATTGCGATTGCCCTGGGGGGGGGTGGGTGTGTGTGGCCAGGGTGGGTACAGCCTACTGGGTGGGGGTGGATGGAGTGGGTGTGGCCTACTGGGTGGGCATGGCCAGCTCTACATCATTCGTGTCAATGGTGCCTGTGGGGGCCTGGGCAGGAGTGGGACAGATCTGAGGGTCTCTGGGCGAAGGGGGTGGGACCGGGGCAAGCGCCAAGGCATGGTCTATTTCTTCATGCCTCACAAAGGGTGACACCTCCCCAGCATGCACCCAGGAGGCGGGGCCGACGCGGCAGGGGCTGGTTCCTCGCTGTTTCTAGACGGCCTTGTGGAGCTAAGACTGAATACATTTCAGCATAGATGGGCACCACAAAATTGTATATTGGCTCCCAGTTAGCCTGGGCCAGGGCCAAGGCAGTGGGGGCCGTTCCCTCACTGTTTCCAGGATGGCTTCACGGGCCACATGAAACTACTTCGCGGGCCGCATCCAGCCCCTGGGCCTTGTGTTTGACATGTCTGTGTTAGAGGATGTATTATAGGCAGTCTGTTTTCTTTTTCTGGTGCTTTAAGTTGCTGCATTGTGTTGGTACTTGTCTGAATAATGCTGCTGGGGAAGATCTTTTCTGTTCTTGTGGGAAGATTGGATTGTTACTTTGGTAATGGAGTATTTGGTTAGGGTGGGTTGTTTTTCAATAGCTTTGTATTTTTACTTTGCTGTCATTTCCTCTGCTGTTGAGGATACCCAGGAAGGGTTATATATTGTTATCATCTCCCCTTGTAAATTGTATTCCTTTGAAGATGATTTTGATTGTCTTGTGTGCCTTCTCTCTAGTAGTTGTTCCATTTTTATTATGACAAAGGTGCTGTCTACATGCTTCTGGTTTATTTATTTATTTATTTATGAGACTTACCGTATATTCCGGAGTATAAGACGACTTTCTAAACACTTAAAATCTTCGCAAAAGTGGGGGGTCGTCTTATATGCCGGAAAAATATTACTCAGCAAGTTTTCTCTTCCCCCCCCCTCTCTCATTAAAAAAGAGTCCTAGGGTTATTATTAAAACCAGCCGATCAACTAAAGATATCTCTGAGAGTACGATAGGCGTTATCTGGCTGTTGTGACGGTAAGATTTCCTGGAGGTTTAATCCCCATTCTATAATGCTACATTGCAAACCGTCTCCTCTCTTCTTCCCTCCCTTTTGCATCCCAATTCCTTGCCCACCCCTCCAGAACTGCGGATTGGTAGTGGCCATCCCCTGATTAATTCATTCAAAGGAAGTAGAAAGGAATGGCCCATGTAATGGGGAAGGGGGGAAAAGAATTGTAAGGTGTTTTTTTTTATATAATGAAAACAAACCTAAGCATCTGCGTCCATTCGAGGCACTTCTCAGTGCTTCTTCATGCAAGCTTTTCAGCGTTTACCTCTCACTGCCGGTGAGAGTAGCTTGGGGGAGGCGGAGCTTATGGGTCTGGAAGGGGAGGGGTGTCAGCTAAATTCCTCTCGGATTCATGAAGCAGGAATGGAGTGGGAACAGAAAACAGCTACACAATCCTTTTGCCTGTCGACTTCCACCGAGCTTATGCAAGCAGTTTCTCCCCCCCCCCTAAATAAACTTGCATGGTGCATTTGTGATGTTATTTATGACAGATCTATAAGTACTGTAGTGCACTGAGTTTTAATAACAAATTAAAAGGAAAGCATTTACTCCCCCCCCCATTACCTGAAAAGGGGGCAACTTATCACATTTATGGAAATGCAAGTTTTCGAAGGGCGAATGCCTTTCTTACTTAGTTTATTAACTGCTTCCTTTCCTTCTTCCCTAAACATTCTGGCTGTCTCCAATTTCATTCTTGGTAGTGTTGCTTTAAAAAACTGCTGAGAAGTCCTTTTGCAGGCAGGGCAATTTTCATCAAGGTGTGTGTGCGATTGACAAGGCAGAGCCTTTGACAAACAGGCAGGCTTTCTGCTCACTCAGCTTGGAGAGGCTGTGGAGGATTCGCAGGGTGGAAGACTGAGAGGAGGAGATCCCTGTGTGCAGCCTGCTTGCTCCAAGCCAAAGCTTGCTACTGGGGGGAGGGCAATGGAAGGGACCCAGGGAGTCACACGCATGCCTACACGTGCACGCACACACCCTGAGCTACTCATTTGGACTTACAGGTGGCCAATGAGAACTCAGAAATTGTGCTCCCTTTCCCCCTCCCTCATGGAATTAGCTTGTCCATTTTTTCCCTAGGGCCTATACAGGAGTAGGCAACCTTGGCTCTTTTATGACTCATGGACTTCAACTTCCAGAATTCCTGAGCCAGCTATGCTATGTCATAAAAGAGCCAAGGTTGCCTACCCCTGGCCTATAAGATGACAGGAAGGGTTGGGCAGGCAGGGAGAGCTGACCCACCCAATCCAAGCAGGCTTTGTATACAACAACCAGCCAAGGTTCATCGCTTGCTGTGATTGGCTGGTTGTTGTATACTGGGTACATACAGTACAGCACCAGTATCTGTACCAGTTCATACAGTACAGCACCAATACATACAGTACAGTATACAAATGTCCAATAGTCAAGACCCCATCATGGCTCCACCAGCAAGAAGAAAGAAATATGAAGCCAGTTTCAAACTTAAAGTTGTAAACTTTGCCATGGAACATAATAACTGCGCTGCTGCAAGACAATATGGAGTAACAGAAAAGATGGTTCGGGACTGGAAAGCAAATGAAAAAGCATTAAAGAGTATGCCAAGGGGTAAGTGTGCATTAAGAAGAGGCACCCCACATTGGCCAGAACTTGAAAAACATGTAGCAGACATGGTGAATGAGCATCGCCAAAACGGTTATGTAGTGACACGAAATAAAATACGTTTGTTTGCACTTCAGTGGGCCAAATCTAACCCGGATCACAGCAACAGATTTAAGGCCACTGCATCCTGGTGTACTAGATTCTTGGAAAGGCATAATGTACTGAGGCAAAAGACGAAAATTGCACAAAAATTACCTGCAGATCTTGATAGCAAAGTAATTAGTTTCCATCAATACATAATACAACAGCGCATTAAACATGGCTATGCATTAAGTAGTATTGGAAATATGGATGAAACTCCAATGAATTTTGATATGGTTGGAAATAAAACTGTCCATCAAAAAGGTGAAAAAACAATTTTAATTAAAACAACAGGACATGAGAAGTCCAGTTTTACAGTGGTACTAGCATGCACAGCTGATGGTGCCAAACTGAGACCAATGATTATTTTTAAAAGAAAAACAATGCCAAAACTCAAGTTCCCTGTTGGTTGTTTTGTACATGTGAATGAAAAAGGCTGGATGGATGAAGAAGGGGTAAAGCTATGGCTTGATAATGTATGGAGCAGGCGACCAGGTGGACTTATTCAAAAACGTAGTCTACTGGTGTGGGATATGTTCAGGGCTCATTTAACTCCCAGCACCAAGCAAAAGCTTGCAAGACTAAACACAGATGCGGCAGTTATTCCTGCAGGATTAACATCGTTAGTACAGCCACTGGATGTATGCCTAAACAAGCCATTTAAAGATCGCATTCGAGAACAGTGGAATGAATGGATGGTTAGTGGCGAAAAGTCATTCACAAAAGGAGGAAACATGTGTGCTCCACAGTTGGATGTTTTGTGCAAGTTTGTCATAAAAGCCTGGAATGATATTGATGCAGAAACAATAATCAAGTCTTTCAAGAAGTGTGGCATATCAAATTCATTAGATGGTATGGAGGACGACTACTTGTGGCAAGATGAAGAGGAAGCCGAAGCTGAGACCACACCATCTGATACGGAATTCGATCCATACGATGACTGCCTTGCAAATGTATCACAAGATGTCATTGATATTTTTATGATATCAGATGATGAACAGGATGATTTTAAAGGCTTTTAAAGGGAAAGTATCATGCCAGCAAAACCTATAAAAATAGCTTGCAGTTATGATGGGCGTTGCTGATTAGCCAGGGACTTGCCCGGCACTTGCTCTCTCTATTGTTTGTTATCTTCCTCCTATCATCATCAGTTCCAGTTTGGTTGACAGCTTAGAAAACAAATAGCATGGCAGCTCCCATGGGTTTATTGTCTTATCCTTCCTTTCAGCTTTAGAGTGAATTAGGAAAAGTTTAATCACTTGCACTGTTTTATGTTTACATGTTTGATGACAAACAGCCTTATGTTTATAAGTGACAGTTTTCCTGCTAAGTACCTTTATGTCATAAGCATTTGAATTAAAATTACCATATTGAAATCAAATCTGATGTTTTTTAATTTTTATTTGGTGTGCGTTGAAAGAGGGGTAGTCTTATACGGCGAGTATAGCCCAAACTCTATATTTTAACTGGAAAAGTTGGGGGTCGTCTTATACGCCCAGTCGTCTTATACACCGGAATATACGGTATATACCGCTTTAAGTGCAAGCACTCTCTAAACGGGTATTAGATTTGATTTGTTCATATATCTGTCCAACAAACTACAAGTTGGTAGTAAGGCAGAGGTTCATGAGGTCCATGCTTCTGGGCATCTTTTTTTAAACAATATTTTATTAGGTTTTATCAAGGTAGGGGAGGGATAGGGTCAATATGGGTATTGAGGTTCAGGGTAGGGTTCAGGGATGGGGTTAGGATAAGGGTAGGTGCAACAATGGGGTTACCCCCAATAACATTTCCACACTTTAGCAAGCAGACTGTTGTCCAGATACAAGTATTCAATAACAATAATTAGTTGATAGTAAATGGCTATAATCAATAAAAATAACAGTGATCATAAAGCATATCAATTAATCAGTAAATATCATTCATCTTGTTAAATTTCACCATCATTTCTCGCTCGTTTGTTTTGCTAACCATTGGTAAAAAAATTTCCCACATTTTAAAATAGACTGAGTCTTCTTTCTCTTTAATTTCTAAAGTTAATCTGTCCATTTCTGCACATTCGAAGATTTTCCTAATTATGATCCCATCAGATGGTGTGTTTTCATTTTTCCAATATTGAGCAAATGCTATTCTCGCAGCTGTCAATATATGTAATATTAAATACTCAGTCTCTTTCCCATAATTAGATCCTAATATTCCTAACAAAAACAGTTCTGGCTTAAATTCTATCTATATTTTAGTCATCTTTTTCAGCCTTATATAAATCTTAAACCAAAATTTTTTTGCACTAGGACATACCCACCAGATATGGTAATAGGTACTGGCTTTTGTTTACACTTCCAACAATTATTCGAAACAAATTGGTAGTAAGGCAGAGGTTCATGAGGTCCATGCTTCTGGGCATCTTATTTGGCCAGGTCAGGTATATTGTCTAGTATTGCTGCCACAAACTCTTTGCTCTTTCTGGATCTAAGACAGTGTTTCTCAACCTTGACAATTTTAAGGTATGTGGACTTCAACTCCCAGAATTCCACAGCCAGCATTGCTGGCTGTGGAATTCTGGGAGTTGAAGTCCACATGCCTTAAAATTGTCAAGGTTGAGAAACACTGATCTAAGAACTAGCTTAGATTTTAATTCAATTCTAATCTAGATTCATAGATTCTAATTAGATTCTGGATCTAAAAATGCTACTTAGGCCCCACATGGTTCTACACTTTGTAGGTCCTTCCACGCCCAGCTGGCCTTCACTTCTTCCCAGTGTGGCCCAACGTGAGGCAGCTAGCTGCTGGCCATGCCAGGCCTTCTTCATGAGGCCCTGCTTGGGAAAGTGACCAGCTGAGACTGCTGATGGCCTCAGGCCTCTACCTCAACCTCAGTACCACACAGAGGAGTGCTGCTGTGCAGGGCTGCTAAAAGGGCAGAGATGTGGGGGGGGGGGGAGTTGAAGAGGAGGCAAGTCCAGGGCTGAGATGGACCAAGCTGGCAATGTCTGCCCAATTCCCAACGACTCCAGGCAATTGACAATTTAAAAAGTAAGGGGGAAAAAAAAAGTCAGAAAATGAAAAGAAAACCGAAGCAGCCCAAAGGCAAGTTTATAAAACAAAAGAAAAGAAAAAAAATCCAACCCAAGAGATTGAAACGGAGACCCGAGTGAGCTCTATGCGATAGCAGCAGCGGTGAAGAGAAATCCAGGAGTCTTCCAGCAGCCTTAGAGCTTCTTTCATCAGGGCAAGCCTGGAAATGACCACACCAGTTTTCCTCCTTTTTGTAGGCACAAAGAAATGGGGGGATGGAACGTAGTTACGGCCGCCGGGGGGGGGCATCGGATGCCTAATGTTGGGAGAAGTGCCATTATTCTAATTCCACCAGACAGGATCATTTTATTGCATTAGGAGAGTTTTCTGGATTATGTTAACGTATTCAGGGCAACAAATAATGCAAGAGCAGGTGCACCAAAATAGCACACTTTTTCTTTTGGGGGGGGGAGGGCTGGTAATTATACTCTAAACCAGTGGTTCTCAACCTGTGGGTCGGGACCCCATTTGGGGTCGAACGACCATTTCACGGGGGTCGCCAAACAAGGCTGTCCGCCATTTTTTTCTCCTTTTCTTTGACCACGCCCCTGGCACCAGGTGATGTATAAGTGGTTGGGGGTCACCACAACATGGGGAACTGTATTATGGGGTCACGGCATTAGAAAGGTTGAGAACCACTGCTCTAATTCCTTTGCAGTCTCTCCTGCATCTGAGACAAAGGCAATAGATTTCTGTCGCCAGAGGTCAGATCCTGCAGAGGCCCTGCAGTTGAACAATAAGGCTTGCCTAGAAATCCTGCAAGATTTCTGTGGTCCATATCCTGTCTTTTGGTAAAACTTCATTCCTTAGAGATTCCTGGGTGGAAATCTGACCTAACTTCCAATCCCTGTGAAAATGTGTTTCTTGGGGGAAAAGAGAATAGATAAGATTCCGGGGTAGAAATTTCCTTTGTGTTAATTAGTCATCCTGAAGTCAGGACCAACTGGCAGGTTAGGAGCCCAGTGCAAAGCCTGCCTAATAAAGCATTAATTAGCTGCAGCACAGATCTTAATAATAACAATAGTAATAATAGTAGTAATCATCATCATCATCATCATCGAGTTGGAAGGGACCTTGGAGGCAGGAAACCCTGTACTGTTTCAGACAAATGGCTGTCCAGTCTCTTCTTAAAAACTTCCAGTACTGGAGCATTCACAACTTCTGGAGGGAAGCTGTTCCGCTGGTTAATTGTTCTCACTATCAGGAAGTTTCTCCTTAGTTTTAGGTTGCTTCTCTCTTTGATTAGTTTCCATCCGTTGCATCTTGTCCTTCCCTCTGGTGCTTTGGAGAATAGCTTGACTCCCTCTTCTTTGGGGCAGCCCCTGAGATACTGGAAGACTGCTATCATGTCCCCCCTCTTCCTTCTCTTCAATAAACTGGACATCCCCAATTCCAGCAATTGTCCTTGTATGTTTTAGTCTCCAGTCCCCTGATCCTCTTTGTTGCTCTTCTCTGCACTTTTTCCTAGAGTCTCAGCATCTTTTTTACATCATGGTGACCAAAACTGGATGCTGTATTCCAAGTGTTGCCTTACGAAGGCCTTGCAAAGTGATATTAACACTTCATGTGATCTTGATTCTATCCCTCTGCTCATGCAGCCTAGCACTGCGTTGGCTTTTTTGGCAGGCTGCCGCACACGGCTAGCTCATATTTAATTGATTGTCCTTATACTCCTTCACTTTGTTTCACGCCTGATGAGTTGTGAGATAAGCAAATGTTTAAACTCAAAGGTTGCATATCTAGCGACAGCATCATATCCAGCCACCCAAAACGGGATTGAATTAGATTTATTTAAGGTGCTTTTTTTTTTTAACATGCCACCTTATTTTTATAAATAACATGGTGAACATAACTAATACTCCTGTTTTTCCCACAACAACCCGGTGAGTTTGGCTGTGGGAGAGTGGCTCAAAGTCACCTGTCAGGCTTTCATGCCTAAGAGGGGACTAGAACTCATTGTCACCTGTGAAGGAAATAAAAGTTATTCTTTTAATAATTGTAGAAATAATTATAGAAATGTAATGCCATTATATGAAACTGTCTCTTTAGTACAAATGTAATGCTGTAACACAAATGTAACAATGCAATGCCAATATATGACCAAATGTTTACTATATCCTGCCTAAAAATCTCCTGGACACAGGAACCTACACTTTGAGTGGAAATCCTACTATCAAAGAAGGGGATTTTAACCCAAAGTGAGAATTCCAAATAAACAAGATAACAGCTGATGGATGGAAGAGGTCAGGTTAACAAAGTACAACTTCAGAGAACACCATAAAGATGAAAGAGCTGTTTAGGTGTGACAATGCATTGAAGGGCTATAAAATGCAAAACCTGAAACCAGGTCAGTGTGCTCCTGGAATCCAATCCATAGGGAAGGATCCAGGGGGCCGCGTTTGCAAACACCTCTCTCTTTTATTCTTTTTCTTTCTTATTCTGTTTATGTTATTTTCCAATAAACCTTTGTTTTGTTAATCAGACTTGTCTTCGTATTGTGAGTATCAAAATTTGGGGTTTTTACATCTCACACCTGGTTTTTGGTCTGGTGCCTTAACTGCTAGACCAAACTAGCTCTCTGGATATTCAAACTAGATACTTTAAATCAGGGGCGTCAAACTTGCAACGGCACGTGACATGTCGTGACGTATCGCGACTTTTTTTTCATTGCCGGCAATGGGGTGGGGGCGGTTTTGGCATGACGTATCCGGCATGACACCCCTGCTTTAAACGTTGCCTTAAATGTTCAAGCCTATCAGCTTAATCATGAGAAGATTTAGAAAATGTTCCTTGCATCTTGGAAGACTCAAGATGCATTAGCTTCCTTAATGAATTATCCTTTCTAAAAAAAAAAAAAAAAAAGGAAAGGAAAAGCAGTTGAACATCCTTGCCTTGCTCCAGTGGGACACAAATGGATCTTTTTTATTGGTCCATGGTCCACGGGACCCGGGTATTTGAGGATCTGCCTTAAACTCCCACTGTTTCTACTGGTCTCATGAGGCTGGAGAGGCCAGTTGTGGTCTGTTAACTGTCAGTTAGGGATTGTCATCTAGTGGGACTCAGGAAGTGTGCCTTTTCCATAGCTATGCTGGAACACCACACGACTCAGATTTGGCTATGTGTGTGGCTTTGTATTGTCCTATGTGTGGGAGCCAGTAGAATAATTGAGCCTGTAGGGTTGGTGAATGGTGTTTTCACAAGAGCAGTGGCAGCACAGTGGTTAGAAGGCAGTATTGCAGGCCGACTCTGCCCACCGCCAGGAGTTCAATCCTGACCAGCTCAAGGTTGACTCAGCTTTCCATCCTTCTGAGGTCGATAAAATGAGGACCCAATACTGGAAAAATGAAGGAATACCATCAGATGAAGAAATAATAATAATAATAAAAAAATTAGAATGCGCAGAGATGGATAGACTGACTAGGAGGCTGAAAGAAAAAGAAGAAATGGGATATTATCAAACTTGGGACTTGTCTTATCGATGGCTGGAGGAAAGAATAAAGGATTAGGGATTAAATATGTATTACCGAATGTAATCTCAGGCAGCACGTTGGTTGAAAAATTATTACTGAATGTATGGGGGGGAAAATCAATAAAAACTTTTTATAAAAAAATAAAACAGAATGAGGACCCAGATTGTTAAGGGCAAACTGAGTCTGTAATGTAAAGCACTGTGAAGCAGGATAAATTTTCTGTTAGTTGGTTCGGAACGGTATGTGTTTGTGTGTATGTATATATGTACATACACAGCCACATAAATTGATATAAATAGAGCACCAAGGACCCCCACAAATAATGATACAAACTGCTCTGGAGGATGAAAAGGAGGGAAAAATTGATTTATTCTGAATGAGGATTATTGGTTAGCCCAGGGGTGGGGAACCTTGGCTCTTTTATGACTCGTGGACTTCAAGTCCCAGAATTCCTGAGCCAGCGTGGCTCAGCTTAGAAACCTCTCCCTTTCCCCTCAGCGTGGCTGGCTCAGGAATTCTGGGAGTTGAAGCCCACGAGTCATAAAAGAGCCAAAGGTTGCCTACCCCTGGGTTAGCCGTATGCCACATAGGTTCTTTTGTTTCCTTCACTTCCTGACCTACAACTTGAAAGAGAATCATCTTCAGTTCCAACATCTTGCTATAAAATAATCACGGACTTTCTATTTAAGCCATGGCTCAGTCGGTGTCCGGCACAGTTGGGAATATAGTAAGGCAAACACACACCCCGATTGAGTTTGGAACTCTTATTCCAGGGCTTGAGTACTTCTTGGAATCTTTTGCATTCAGTGTAAAAAAAAAGAGAGAGAAGAGCTGTGATTGCCAATATGTTTTATAACTCAGATGTATAATACCATATCAGTGGGAGTTTGGAAACTGGCTGGCAGTTGTCCAGAATATTTTTCCGCAGGCTCTTTCAAGTCATTCAGCACCAGAAGTATTTACCATTGGTTTGCTCTAGCTCAGTGGTGGCGAACCTATGGCACGGGTGCCAGAGGTGGCACTCGGAGCCCTCTCTGTGGGCACACGTGCCGTTGCCCCAGCCTTGCCTCCCCCTTCGACCCCCTCCTCACCAGCAGCCCCCTGGATGAGAGTCGCCCCCGAGTGTGGCTCACGTGGAGCAGCGCAGCCAAGGACATGGCAGCCAGGCAGCATAGACAAGACTCTGCCCTCACGCCCCATCATGCAGTTGATGCTGTGGGGCGCAGGCAGAGGGCGTGGCCACCATGGTGCTGCTGGGCTGCCTGGACGATCTGCAGCAGGCCCTGGAGGCGGTGAGTGGCCCTGCGGGCAGGCGGGGTGGGGGCGGGGCAGGGGGTGGAGTGGGGGCGGGCCCAGTTTTTGGGCACTTGGTCTCTAAAAGGTTTGCCATCACTGCTCTAGCTTCTTCCTATCACCTTCCTGGAAGTTTTCAACAACCAGGAAAGGAAAGGAATTCAATCCCTATCAGGTGGAACGAATGCACGGAAGACCCTGTCTCTTTCTTTGGGACCATCAAGCACCTCCAGATGACCTCATAGACAGCTTTTCTTCTGGCCCATCCTTTCCTACAAGGCTCCAGCCCGCTAATGGCAGGCTGAGATGTTAAAAGAGCAGACAAATATTGAAATAATAGCATTTCTCTGCTTTTAAGCACCACGATATAAGATAAGATAGATAAGATAACCTTTATTGTCATTTTTTTTTTTACTGTGGGCACAACGGCACACCTCAAAAATGAAATTTAGTTGCCCGCTCTCAAAGTGAAACACATACATGACGCACCCCTAAACATACTATGAACAACATATGCATAGACCCACATCCCTACATATATGTAGCAAATAAATATTAAATACTGTCCATCTTGAATATATAATAGAAGGAGGAAGCTTGAGAGTTCACAAGGTTAATGCTGTATGGAATGAAACTCTGGCTGAATCTGGATGTTCTGTTATGGATATCACGGAGCCCCCTCCTCCCAGAAGATAACAAGGAAAACAGGTCGTGAAGAGGATGTGTAGTGTCCCAGATAATCTTGCGGATCCTGCTCAAGCAACGCTTCTGTGCTGGATGGGAGGGAGGGAACTGTCAATGATTTTTTCTGCCGTCCTCACCACTCTCTGCACCGCCTTCCTGTCTGAAGCAGGGATGCTTCCAAACCAGACTGTGATTCTGTATGACAGGATGCTCTTGATCGTCCCCCTGTAGAAAGTGGTCAGGACAGGGGAAGGAAGATGTGCTTTTCTCATGCGACGCAGAAAATTTAGGTGCTGCTGTGCCCGCTTCACCAGTTTTCACTGTTGAGCGAACAAGCCAGCCTACCCGTTAGCTGCACACCCAGTCTATGAGAGCCTGAAGCCTTTTCAAGGACACCAGAAGAGGTGTGGACTTGAAGCAGACGGTTCCGATATCAAACTTGAACTTGTTGATATGAATTATGTAAGATGTTGGGGGTTTTGCTGGGAAAACTATAAGTCTGTGAACTGGAGCTGGTTTTGTTTTGTTTGTCCTGGATGACTTGTGCTGTTATCACTTCTACTACTACTACTACTACTACTACTACTACTACTACTACTACTACTACTACTACTACTACTACGATTATTATTATTATTTTCCAGAGGTGGGAACTGCAGCAGAAAAGGCCCTTCTCCTGGTCTCTTCCATTCCTTGGCCAATGGGTCCACAGCGTGCTCCTTTTATTTTTATTTTTTTTTAAAAAATAGTTTTATTGATCTTCTAATTTCATATTTAAATATTTGAAAAGCAACGTGGTGGCTGAGTTGGTCAATAATTCAATACCATACAAATATCTTTAGTACAGATCTCAAACCATTACATTAAATATTTCCTCTCTTTTCCCCTTGGCATTTACTGTCTCATATTTAAATTAATACAATTCTTATTATATCGATTAAATAAAAATAACTTTCTTAACATTAATCAATAATTTTTGTTTATACATATCCTAGTTGTTTTAACATTCAATCTTTTTAAACAATCAAAAACTGGTTAGTTTTTCCCGATTTTTAGTTTCCCATTAAGATTTAAATTTAACGTTTACTATTTATAATTTCCAAGTTTTAAATAATCCCAATTCCCTTTATCACAATTCATCACAAGATCTAATGTTCAGGATACACACATGTCTTATCTATTTGAATTCTCACCATCTTACATCAACCAATTAGTAAACAATATAATATTCTTATTTTCTGATAATTTCCAAATATCTTAAATTTAGTAACCAAAATTTCTCTTATTTCAACATTTAATATTTCTTCTCTTCTTCTCTTAATATCTGCTATCTCATATTTAAGCTAGTACTTTTTTTATTGCCGCTAAGCAAGAACATATTTATTACATTCATCGATAAATTTTTAGCTTATATATATTTTAATTACCTTTACAATTAACCTTTATAAGCAAATCAATGTTCAAATTCAGCTGTTATTATTTTTACTTCCAAGTTTTAAATAACCAAAGTTTTCTTTATATCCACTCATAACAATATCTAGTATTCAAAATACACATCTTATCTATTTGAGTATATTCTATTTTAATTCTCACTAGTAAGTCAAAACCCCAATTTTCTTTGCTCCTTCTGCTGGCATGCGTGGGGTGACAGGATTCCCCCCAAAAATACGTTTGTTTTCTAAAAGCATCCTTGGGGCACTTTTCCTGCATCTCTTTTCCTTTCACTAGGAGATCATCCATTTCTTTTGCTTTTAGAATTTGCCCCACAAAACTGCATTTTGACTCCGTCTCCCAAAATGGATTTGAGTGAAACAAAATATTGATGGCAGAATTTGCATTCTTTTACTTCTTTTTTTTCATGGACTGTAAAAAAAGCCAGTTCTTTTTCTTTACGGCAGAAAACTGAATTGAGCAAAGGGTCCATAAAGAGCAGGTTGGCTTAACTGCCACCAATGTTTTACCTGTCTCTTCACCCAAGTCTTTCTGCATCCACTTCTTTCGTTCACTCTGTCCAATGCTGAAGGAGCTTGTAGCTCCTGCCCAGAGTAACATTGGTCTAGTTGAGATATAGCAATAAACCGCAGTTTGGCTGCTCGTGATAATGCAAGCATGCTGATGCACCTTGCCTGATTATTCTTGTTTGACTGCTCCTGCTAGTAGGAGCAGCTAGACAAGTTTGAGCTAGAGTCCCTGGTTTGTTGCTTTTTCAAACCAGAGTTAAAATGAGGGGGTCCTTGGTGCTCTCCCAGCTTGGTTGTTTGCTTGCAGACATTTCGTTACTCAAACTAAGTAACATCTTCAATGCTGACGCTACCTAGTTTGGGGTATTGAAACGTCTGCAAGAGAACAACCAAGCTCGGGGGGCACCAAGACCCTTCATTTCAACCCTGAGCTTCAAATATTCTCCTTTATTCGCCAACGCAGGCCTCTTCTTGATTTCTGATTCTGCCTAGTTAAGAAGCCAACAAGTTTCTTGCTCAGACATAAAACAATACAATCGGTGCATTGAGTTTCCAAATCTAAACAGTGTATGCATTCATTCCATTTAGGCACCGGACTGAGTTTGGGCAGCTTATGATCAAGCCAAACAGTTAAAAAATACAAGCCTAAACAGGATGGTAAAGAACAATTTAGAAAGAAAGAGAGAGTAAGATGGTGACACTCACATGTATAAAAATATTCAGCAGGGGACTCCAGCCATCCTTCCCTGGCAGAAAATAGGCAGTGGTATTTTGGCTTAATCCTGATACTGATGCTGAGGTGGAAAAAAAATTGGCCCACTGACTGTGCTTTAGTTGAAATAGTTCTGCTCCTGTGCAAGTAAGTAGGAGACCAGGCCTCCTTGCCTACCTACCTATCCCTTTGCTGCTGTTGTCTGTTTTATGCAGAGCAGAAGTTGCTACCATTCAAATGTCTTTTATAATTCATATATCTTCTATAATGTATTGCTATAATTCGAGCAGGTTTTAATAATTCATGCTGCAAAGCCAGTGTCTTTTGCTGCCCTCTGGTGTTGTTTGAAGCTCCTGGCTGTTTTTAAGTTGGAAATGAAACCCTGTTCTGTGCCAAAATTGTCCTGTCGATTGTGTGTCGGCGTCTGGAGTGACTCTCTTCATGCGATCGCAAAGAGTCAACGCTAACTTGATTAGTTAATGGAAGCAGGGGTCCTTTTTAAGTTGGAGTGTGGTGTTTAAAGTCCAGACCGTCTGGTCTTTTTCTTCTAAATTGGGGGGGGGGGTCTAACCTTGGCAACTTTAAGACCTGTGGACTTCTGGGAATTGAAGTCCACAGGTCTAAAAGTTGCCAAGGTTGGACACCCTTGCTCTCAATAATTCTCCACTTTTTTTAACTTAACGTCATCTCTGGTTATTTAACATTTAATGTTTTGCCAATTTTTTTATTATGTTTGTGAGCTGCTCAGAACCGCTGAACAGTGAAATAGGCAGCATATCAATTTAACCAATAAATTAATTAAAACCAGCTTGGGATGAATCTGATTTGGTGACAGTATTAGGCATGCTGTGTTCATTCTAGGAGTCTTAAGTCACGTTCAGACAGTTAAAGAAATGGATTGTTCACCAATTCAGAGCATCTGTGTGGCTGCCCAGCTCAAACAATTCAACTCCGTGGGAGCGATCAAAACCAGTAAATCAAATCTCCCCCCCCCCTTTTCCAGCAAACAAAGATGAAACAAACAGAACGATTAGCTGGAAACGAGAGACTCCGATTTGTTATATGACACCAGATGGGAAGTCTGCTCATCCTGATCCACACCCCTAAGGAATGAACGAGCCAGGGCTTAACTGCCTTCCTAAAGGATTCTGCAGGGGGTTGGTCAGCTGTAAGTGTTTTTGGGGAGGGGGGAAGAATGGTTCCATACAGCAGGCACCACCACAGGGAAAACCTGCCCCCTGGGGGCAGTGGGGTGACATTGCTTCATGGAAGGCATCGGGAGCGTGGCTTCCAGCACAGAGCCCTTTTGTCAGTCCTTGCAGCCAATAACCATGGCAGCTGTTAAAAATATTGGGAGAAGGTAGGCTATTGAAGTGTATTTAGAATAGAATAGAGCTGGAAGGGACCTTGGAGGCCTTCTAGTCCAGCCCCCCCGCTCAAGCAGGAGAACCTATACCATCTCAGACAAAGTGACTGTCTAGCCTCTTTTTAAAAATTTCCAGTGATGGAGCGCCCACGATTTCTGGGGGCAAAGCTGTTCCATTTGTAAAGGCAGCCTAAAGAAAGGAACAGAACTAACTACAGGTAATCCTGGACTTACGATGTTTCGTTTAGTGACTATTCGAAGTTACAACGGCACTGAAAAAAAGTGACTTACGACCATTTTTCACACTTAAACGATTGTTACAGTATTCCCCTAGCCACATGATCAAAATTCGGATGCTTGGTACCTGACTCATATTTATGATGGTTGCATTGGCCCGGGGTCATGTGATCACCTTTTGTGACCGTCTTGCAAGCAAAGTCAATACGGAAGCCGGATTCACTTATAACAACCATGTTACTAACTTAACAGCTGCAGTAATTCACTTAGAAAACTAACTTAACAACTGCAGTAATTTACTTAACTATGGCAGACAAGGTCATAAAATGGGTGAAAATTCACCTAACAGTTTTGGTCATAAGTTGAGGACTACCTGTATTTCGAAGATGAAATAAAGTTCCTTTTCTAATGAAAGCAACAAAACTATTTCAAAGATGTGTGAACAAATCTTTCTAAGTAACCCAATCTAATAGAACCTTCCTTCCTTCCTTCCTTCCTTCCTTCCTTCCTTCCTTCCTTCCTTCCTTCCTTCCTTCCTTCCTTCCTTCCTTCCTTCCTTCCTTCCTTCCTTCCTTCCTTCCCTCCCTCACTCACTCACTCATATATCTAATACTCCTTCCTCCTCTCTTTTCCCCCTAACAGCAACCTGTGAGGTAGGTTGGGCTGAGACTGAGCGATTGGTTCAAGGTCATCCAGCTGGTTTTCATGCCTCAATTGAGACAAGAACCCACCATCTCCTGCTAATTGGCGCAGTCATCTAGCCGGTTTCATGACTAAGGCAGGACTAGAACTAGAACTCACAATCTCCTGGATTCTAGGCCAGTGCTTTCAACACAAGAAACAAACTGACAGCAGAAAATGACCTGCTGGTCCATTGAGTGTGCCCTTTGAGGTTTTTTTTAATTATTATTATTATTGTTAATGTTTGTCAGATGATGATGATTAGTGGCGATGGTCAGGTCCTAGGGAGCAAGCACTAGATGCAGAGCGGCACATGGCTAAGGTCAAGGAGTGCTAAGGGGCAAGGCCTTGCTGACTGAGATGCCAAATATAGTGCAAGCAGGGAGTTATTTCAGTCCTCCTGCCCAACCAGACTAGGTTGCCAAAGTTGTCACGCCCGTCCTTGCCTGGTACCTCCCAGTTTCAGCGACGGCGGAGCCAATGACGATAGTCCGACGTGATAACTCCCAAGAGAAGGAAAAGGAAGCAACCCCCTGACACGTCGCCTAACTGACCTGTAGAGGGGTGGGCCTGGATTCTTCATCATCATGCTGAGAAGAGGCATTCAGGTAAGCCAACACTCCTTCTCCAGCATGATGGATGAAGAATCCACCAGTGGGACTTACCAAAGCTCCCACTGTCCCTGTGGGAGGAAGTCAGTTGGGACCTGTGTCCCTGGTCCTGGCACTACCTGTTGCAGTACTCGTCTACCAAAGGAAGCCTCAGCCAAGGCAAATTTGTCCAGTCGGTAATGCCTAATAAAAGGGGAAGGCAAAGACCATGTCGCCGCCCTACAGATATCCTCTATAGATGCTTGTGTTGCCCACGCCGCAGATGTGGCAGCACTGCAGGTGGAATGTGCCGTCACATGACTTGGAACTGGCAGGGATGATGGACATGTGTTTATCCCAAGCATGTTTAAACTCAGTTTGCTAATGACTGAGCCGCTACCTCCACTGGAAGTTGGTTACCAGCTCCCACTAATCTTTCTGTGAAGTAATACTTTCTAAAGTTACTTTTAAACTTCCCTCCTGTCAGTTTGCAGTTCTTGATTTTTGTGTAATGTTGAAAATACCGCATTCTTACTCACACCCTTAATATATGTAAAGGTTTCAGTCAGGTCCTCCCTTTCCCTCCTGTTCTCCAGGCTGTTCCTCCAATCTCGGCTGGTACGTTTTGTCCCTTAGACCTTGTACCACTTTTTGTTGCCTATCTCTGGACTTGCTCAATATTGTTTTTTTAAGTGAGGTTCCCAGGACCGGAGACAGTATTTATTCCAAATGGGGTCTGACTAAAGCTCAACAGCGAGAAACTGGTGAAGCGGTCACAACACGCCTACGTTTTCTGCGTCGCATGAGAAAAGCACATCTTCCTTCCCCTGTCCTGACCACTTTCTACAGGGGAACGGATTGAGAGCATTCTGACATACAGCATCACAATCTGGTTTGGAAGCATCCCTGCATTGGAGAGGAAGGCGGTGCAGAGAGTGGTGAGGACGGCCGAAAAGATATGGCCCTCCCATCCAGGACATAGTACAGAAGCGTTGCTTTAGCAAGGTCCGCAAGATTATCTGGGACACTACACATCCTCTTCACGACCTGTTTTCCTTGCTACCTTCTGGGAGGAGGGGGCTTCGTGGTATCCGAAGCAGAACATCCAGATTCAGCCAGAGTTTCATTCCATACAGCATTAATCTTGCGAACTCTCAAACTTCCTCCTTCCATTATATAATCAAGATGGACAGCGTTTAATATTTATTTGCTATGTATATGTAGGGGTGTAGTCTATATATATGTTGTATATAGTATGTTTTTGGTGTGTGTCATGTATGTGTTTCATTTAGAGAGCGAGCAACTAAATTTCATTTTTGATGTGTGCCGTTGTGCCCACAGTAAAAAAAATGACAATAAAGCTTATCTTATCTTACAGCGGGATTAGGACCTCCTTTTTCCTGCTGGCAATCAACCTATAATTACAAATAGGAACTCATTTGATTTTTATAGTGGGAAAATTCTGTATTGTTTTCATGATATGTATAAAAGACACATCCAACCATTACTGTAATACCTTGCAGTCTGTTAAGTGGCTAAACTGCTCTTACCATTAGGAAATTTTCTGGCTTCCTTGTCATTTAAACCAAGGGGTCCCCATCCTGTGGGCTGTGACCCACTACCTGGCCATGGCCTATTTCCAATTGGGCCACATGAGTGGCCAGCTGGTGCGCGAGTATGCACACGTGCACAGCCTTGGTCGCGAACACTCGAGGCTTCACTTGCACGAGCATCACGGGCGCTCCAGGCTTCCATCTCCCAGGCGCTTGGGGCTTCACTTGTGCGAGTGTCACAGACACTCCATCCTCTCTTTCTCTCCCCCCCCCTTCCTTCTCATTAGGTGGCCAAAGTATTTGAGTTTCAACTTCAGGATCTGGCCTTCTAAAGAGCAGTCAGGGTTGATCTCCTCTAGGACTGATCGGTTGGATCGCCTTGCAGTCCAGGGGACTCGCAGGAGTCTTCTCCAGCACCATAGTTCAAAGGCCTCAATTCTTTGGCGTTCAGCCTTTCTTATGGTCCAACTTACACTTTTACATTCATTTAGTTACCGTTCAAAATTACGACGTCGCTGAAAAAAGTGACTTACGACCGTTTTTCACATTTACAACTTTTGCAGCCTCGCCGTGGTCACGTAATCAAAATTCAGTCACTTGTCAAGTGACTCCTATTTAGGAAGATTGCAGTATCCCGGGATCATGCGATCCCTTTTTGTGACCTTCTGACAATCAACATCAATGGGGAAGAGAGATTTATTTAGCCACTGTGCAGTGGTTAACAACTACATTGATTCACTTCAGGAATACTGCATCCAGTTTTGGTCACCACTATGTAAAAAAGATATTGAGACTGTAGAAAGAGTACAGAGAAGAGGAAAAAACATATAAGGAACGGTTGCTGGAATTGGGTATGTCTAGTTTAATGAAGAGAAGGACGAGGGGGGACATGATAGTAGTTCCAGTATCTCGGGGGCTGCCCCAAAGAAGAGGGAGTCAAGCTATTCTCCAAAGCGCCTGAAGGCAGGACAATAAGAAGCAACGGATGGAAACTAACGAAAGAGAGAAGCAACCTAGAACTAAGGAGAAACTTCCTGACAGTGAGAACAATTAACCAATGGAACAACCTGCCTCCAGAAGTGGTGAATGCTCCAACACTAGAAGTTTTTAAGAAGAGACTGGACAGCCATTTGTCCAAAATGGTATAGGGTTACCTGCCTGAGCAGGGGGGTTGGACTTGATGACCTCCAAGGTCCCTTCCAACTTTATTATTATTATTAAGAAAGATCACAGAATGGGCCAAAATTCACTTACTGACTGTCTCACTTAGCAACAAAAATGTTGGGCTTAGAGTTAACTACCTGTAGAGTAAAATTAATTTAAAGTGCTGACACTTTCCTTCCTCATATAATTTGGCTTCTTTGTTTTTTGAACCTTGGCAAATGATTAAAGCTGTCATTTATTATCTTATTTTGTTTCCCTCCTTGCTTCTCTCACAGCTACTTATCTGTTGGAATTTGCAGATTCTGTTGCTCTTCTGCCCAACAGATAGGTAAGCCGGTCCCAGAATGGCAAGCTTTTGCTTCTAAACATACTAAATATTTTTTTCCACTATATTTCATCATTCTGAGGATACGAAAGGGTGGCAGAAGTATCCAAGGTCTGTAAATTTGGAAAGAATTCAGTGTTGACTTTACTTAAAATAAATGTTATTGGTGAATAAACCAGAATGGCTGGGCTTACAGTCCCAGTAAGTCAAACAGATCGCCATTTTTTTTTGTGCTGCGAGTATGACGAATGAATTTGTCTTACAACACTCTCCAATAAAACGAATGGTGAATAATTAGCAATAGCACTTAGACCAGGGATAGGCAACTTTGGCTCTTTTATGATTCTGTGGACTTCAACTCCCAGAATTCCTGAGCCAGCCATGCTGAGGGGAAAGGGAGAGGTTTCCAAGCTGAGCCGTGCCGGCTTAGGAATTCTGGGAGTTGAAGTCCACGAGTCATAAAAGAGCCAAGGTTGCCTACCCCTGACTTAGACTTATATACTGCTTCAGAGTGCTTTGCCGCCCTCTCTAAGTGGTTTACAAAGTCAGCCTATTGCCCCCCCCCCCCCAACAATCTGGGTCCTCATTTTACCAACCTTGGCAGAACGGAAGGCTGAATTTACCTTGAGCTGGTCAGGATTGAACGCCTGGCAGGGAGCAGAGTCAGCCTGCAATGCTGCATTCTAACCACTGCGCCACTACGGCTCAAATATGCCATTTTGCAATGATTAAATCTTATGCTTATCAGTAAAATGATAAAAACGATTAAATTTAATACTGTATTTTTAATAGGTAGGACGAACGTGCCTACATGTGTATAATTCCTGAAACCACTCATATTTTTTGCTCCATTTTTTGGGTCAAAAGTTATTTATATAACAGCAACTACAATATGGAGCCATGGTTCTCAACCTTTTCTTCACTGTGGACCCCCTTTAAATACCTTTTGTGCCAAAGAGATAAAAGAAAAGGAAGACACAGAGTATTATATAGTATGGAACAAGGTGTATGTCTGGTTGGAGACTAGTAATAATAGAGGAGAATAAATATGGAAAGGTCAAAAGTGAAAATATGTGTATAATAATGTATAATAATAATATGAATTATTCTTAGTAAGAAGTAGAACATGAAGGAAGAAAAATTAAATAAGAAATAATGGGGCTATAAGGACAAATATTTAAAGAAGAATAAGGGGGAAATGTAAATATTAGATTACCGTTACGTAATTGCTGTAAAAAAAAAGGAGTATATATTGTATGTGTATGTGTGTTATGTTTTGCTTTGTTCTGTTTTGTCTTGTTGGTTAAAAATAAAAATTTAAAATAAATAAAAAAAAATACAGAACATGGCCACAGACTCCCAAGATTTAACTCAAGATTCAAATCATAACATTTTTTTTCAAGCCTTCACCGTGAGGACCTTTCGCTCCTCCCCCCAATTGTCTGCAGACCACAGGCTTAGAACTTCCGATATAGAAAATTCCAGCTCTGTTGTCAAGCTTCTGTATGAATAATGGTAGGAGCACATTTTTCAGAGATCCCATTCTGTGTGCACAAACCTCCCCCAGATTTGCCAACAGTCCCAGGAGGCTTGTAATCCACAGCTGGAGAATTCCTGGCTTACTACAGTATGAACTTTTACCAATTGCTTAGTATAGTAAGCTTCTATGCTTTTAATTGTTTTAGAAGAGGAGCTTCTATTGGTCTTTAGAGCAAGCCCGCTCTAATATTGTGGCCTTCAAATCTTTGGGATTACACCCTGCCAGAGTTTCTAACAGTTATGTGCCTTGTTAGGAACAACTGGTTTGGTTCCTTCGAAACGTAATATCGAACCAAAAGGGACACCGAGTTTTTTGTTTTTTTTAAAATATGGAACGCTTCACGAATTTGCGTGTCATCCTTGCGCAGGGGCCATGCTAATCTTCTCTGTATCGTTCCAATTTTAGTATATGTGCTGCCGAAGCGAGCACAGGGACACCGAGTTTTTGACATTCCCTTATAACAAGAAACGTTTTCTGCTTGTATAACTCTTTTTTTTTTAAATCATACACAGTCCAGAGCTTCTCGGCGAGTGAGATGGGCAGTCTCTAAATTTGATACGTAAAATAAATATAAATAAATAGAGGGTTTTCTTTTTTTAAAAAAAATAACTTGTTAGTCTGTTAAGAACCATATGCTAAAAGTGTAAGTTGGGTATTTCTTCAGCAGCGATTATGATTTTTGTGACGATCAATGTGATTTTTACAGCACGATTATACTAATCGGGCGTAGAAATACTGGAGGTACTAAAATAAAAGTTATCCAGTTAAGGTGGACCTCGGTCTTAACAGTACTTTTTTGGGGGGTCGGAGGCACTAAAATGCTTCCACAGCGAAAGGATTTGCTGGGGATATCACCGTTGTCCAGTTGGGGGCTCCTTTTGTGTCTCCGTGAAGTTGCCCACTGAAGTGGTACCCATTAATCTACTTACGGTCGCCTGCTTTCAATCTGCTGGGTTGGCAGGAGCTGGAGTATGGGACAGGAGTTTACACACACACACACACACACACACACACACACACACACACACACACACACACACTGCGGCAGCAACAGGTCTCAAACGCCTGCCAATTGTCAGCCCAGCGTTCTAATCTCCCAAGCCACCACACTCCCAACAGTACTCAAAATGTCCTAGCCTTTATTGATCAGAGATTAATGGTAGATTTTAATATTTGTTTTTCCCTTCCTCCTTTCTCTTCCTTTCTGTCTCTTTTTTGCAGCATAGGTTCCAAACCACCAATATGGGGTCAGAAAACCCAAGCCCGCAAAATCCCAGCTGTAAAATTATGACGTTCCATCCGACGCTAGAAGAATTCCAGGATTTTGGAAAGTACATCGCTTACATCGAATCCCAAGGTGCTCACCGGGCAGGGCTTGCTAAGGTGAGTGTGCTGTGGGTTCCACTTAGTGATCTAGGAAGTTAACCTTAGCTAGCCCGAAACCAACTTTAAAAGCTGTAAATGCTTCCGTGATCCAGTCTTGATGTGCACAAACCCCTCAAAGCTGTCAGGAGGCAATTTGAATTATTCAGTCAGGCCTGCACATTAAAATATAGACAATTATGTCTCCTACTAAACTGCCATTGTCAGTTTTAAGTATCTGGTGGGCATCTATGTTGTGAATTTTCTTGCAAAAAAAAAAAAGTCTGTTTGAGGGTATCAAGGTAGTCCTTGACCAGGGGTAGGCAACCTTGGCTCTTTTATGACTTGTGGACTTCAACTCCCAGAATTCCTCAGCCAGCCACACTGAGGGGAAAGGGAGAGGTTACCAAGCTGAGCCATGCTGGCCCCAGGAATTCTGGGAGTTGAAGTCCACAAGTAATAATACTACTAATAATACTAAAACTAATAATAATAAAGTTGGAAGGGACCTTGGAGGTCATCTAGTCCAACCCCCGGCTCAGGCAGGAAACCCTATATCAGGCGTATGCAACCTTGGCTCTTTTATGATTGGTGGACTTCAACTCCCAGAATTCCTGAGCCAGCCACGCTGAGGGAAAAGGGAGAGATTTCCAAACTGAGCCATGCTGGCTCAGGAATTCTGGGAGTTGAAGTCATAAAAGAGCCAAGGTTGCCTACCCCTGGTATAGGGTTTCCTGCCTGAGCAGGGGGGTGAACTAGATGACCTCCAAGGTCCCTTGCAACTATTATTATTATTATTATTATTATTATTATTATTATTATTATGGATCATCGCACAGTCAGCCAGATGTTCAGACTGGATTTGGCATTTTGTCTACCTATCGAGTCCTTACCCAGGACCTGGGATAGGCAGATGTGGATGTTTGATGGTATTACAGATATCGTCGCAGGATGGAAGCAGTTCCTACTACTACTACTATTATTATTATTATTATTATTATTATTATTATTATTATTATTATTATTATTATTATTATTATTATTAGCAGTAGTAGCCGTAGTAGCTGTAGTAGCCGTAGTAGCAGTAGTAGCAGCAGCTCCCAGACAGTTTTAGGCAGCAGATGCAGTCAAACCTTCTGGGGCTTTTACTGCCACTAAAAAAAATTTGGGGGGGGGGGGAGAACAAGAATTCTCTTTCCTGCAGAGAGAGTATTTATGCCAGTCTTGTAGGTGAGTAGAAAATAGGAATAGGAAAAAAGTCCCTGGAATTCATGCTACACGTAGTCCTCAACTTACAACCACAATTGAGCCCCAGAATTTATTTTGTTAAGCAAGACAGCTGTTAAGTGAATTTTACCCCGTTTTATAACCTTGCCACAGTTGTTAAGTTAGTAGCACGGTTGTGAAGGGAATCTGGCTTCCCCATTGATTTTGCTTGTCAGAAGGTCACAAAAGGGGATCACGTGATTCCCCCGGGACAGTACAACTATCATAAATATGAGTCAGTTGCCAAGGGACTGAATTTTGATCACATGACCAAGTGGATGATGCAATGGTCCTAAGTGTGAAAACTGGTCATAAGTCACTTTTTTCAGTGCCGTGGCACTGGGCATTTCTTCAGTCATCTTTCAGGTCAATGCACATATATTTCCAATGATCATCATAATAATAGAGTTGGAAGGGACCTTGGCGGTCATCTAGTCCAACCCCCTGCTCATGCAGGAAACCCATTGCAGACAAATGGTTGTCCAGTCTCTTCTTAAAGACTTCCAGTGATGGAGCATTCAGCCCTTCTGGAGGCAGGTAGTTCCACTGATTAATTGTTCTCACTGTCAGGAAATTTCTCCTTACTTCTAGGTTTAGCATAGTTAATTCAGTCTACTTGAGGGAATCATACATTTTTAGTCAGTAATGCCTGGAGAACATGCCTTCTGAATCATAGCAGTGACATGGGTATTAGGCTGGATCAGCCATCTATAAAATAAATTGTGTCAGTAAAAGTCAACACATTCATTCTATTTCATTTGGAACAATAGCTCCAATTCTGTATAGTTAAGAGGAAAGAATATAGGATCTTTTATCGATCATATTCAAACAGGTATATTAGTTGTTGTTGTTAATTGCGAAGTCGTGTCCGACCCGTCGCGACCCCATGGACAATGTTCCTCCAGGTCTTCCTGTCCTCTACCATCTTCTGGAGTCCATTTAAATTCACACCTACTGCTTCAGTGACTCCATCCAGCCACCTCGTTCTCTGTCGTCCCCTTCTTCTATTGCCCTCCATCTTTCCAAGCATTAGGCTCTTCTCCAGTGAGTCCTTCCTTCTCATTAGGTGGCCAAAGTACTTGAGTTTCAGCTTCAGGATCTGGCCTTCTAAAGAGCAGTCGGGGTTGATCTCTTCTAGGACTGACCGGTTTGAACGCCTTGCAGTCCAAGGGACTCACAGGAGTCTTCTCCAGCACCACAGTTCAAAGGCCTCAATTCTTTTGCGCTCAGCCTTTCTTATGGTCCAACTTTCACAGCCATACATTGCAACTGGGAAAACCATGGCCTGGACTATACGCACTTTGGTTGGCAGGGTGATGTCTCTGCTTTTTAGAATGCTGTTTAGATTTGCCATAGCTTTCCTCCCCAGGAGCAAGCGTCTTTTAATTTCTTGGCTGCAGTCCCCATCTGAGGTGATCTTGGAGCCCAGAAAAATAAAATCTGTCACTACCTCCATTTCTTCCCCATCTATTTGCCAGGAATTGAGAGGGCCGGATGCCATGATTTTGGTTTTCTTAATGTTGAGTTTCAAGCCAACTTTTGCACTCTCCTTCTTCACCCGCATCAAGAGGCTCTTTAGTTCCTCTTCACTTTCTGCCATTAGAGTGGTATCATCTGCATATCTTAGGTTGTTGATATTTCTCCCGGCAATCTTAATTCCAACTTTTGATTCATCTAGCCCTGCCTTTCTCATGATGTGCTCTGCATATAAGTTAAATAGGCAGGGCGACAGTATACAGCCTTGCCGGACTCCTTTTCCAATTTTGAACCAATCAGTGGTTCCGTGTTCGGTTCTCACTGTTGCTTCTTAACTCGCGTATAGGTTTCTCAGGAGACAAATGAGATGGTCTGGTACTCCCATCTCTTTAAGAACTTGCCACAATTTGTTGTGATCCACACAATCAAAGGCTTTTGCATAGTCAATGAAGCAGAAGTAGATGTTTTTCTGGAACTCCCTAGCTTTCTCCATGATCCAGCGTATGTTGGCAATTTGATCTCTAGTTCCTCTGCCTCTTCGAAATCCTGCCTGTACTTCTGGTAGTTCTCGATCCACATACTGCTGGAGTCTAGCTTGTAGGATTTTAAGCATAACTTTACTAGCATGTGAAATGAGTGCAATGGTGCGATAGTTTGAACATTCTTTGGCATTGCCTTTCTTTGGAATTGGAATGTAAACTGACCTTTTCCAATTCTGTGGCCACTGTTGAGTTTTCCAAATTTGCTGGCAAATTGAGTGTAGCACTTTTACTGCATCGTCTTTTAAGATTTTGAATAGCTCTGCTGGAATATTGTCACCTCCACTAGCTTTGTTGTTGCTCAGATTTTCTAAGGCCCATTTCACTTCACATTCTAGGATGTCTGGTTCGAGGTCAGTGACCATCTCATTGTGGTTATCTGGGATGTTAAGCTCATTCTTGTATAGTTCTTCTGTGTAGTTTTGCCATCTCTTCTTAATCTCTTCTGCCTCTGTTAGGTCTCTGCCATTTTGGTCCTTTATCATGCCCATCTTTGCATGAAACGTTCCCTTCATATCTCCAATTTTCTTGAAGAGATCTCTGGTCCTCCCTATTCTGTTGTTTTCTTCTATTTCTTTGCACTGTTCATTTAAGAAGGTATTCTTATCTCTTCTAGCTATTCTCTGGAATTCTGTATTCAATTGGGTGTATCTTTCTCTTTCTCCCTTGCCTTTCGCTTCCCTTCTTTCCTCAGCTATTTGCAAAGCTTCCTCAGACAGCCATTTTGCTTTCTTGCATTTCTTTTTCTTTGGGATGGTTTTAGTTGCTACCTCTTGTACAATGTTGCGAACTTCCATCCATAGTTCTTCAGGCACTCTGTCTATCAGATCCAGTTCCTTAAATCTATTTGTCACCTCTACTGTATATTCATCAGGAATATGATTTAGTTCATACCTGAGTGGCCTAGTGCTTTTCCCTACTTTTTTCAATTTAAGCCTAAATTTTGCAACGAGAAGCTCATGATCTGAGCCACAGTCAGCTCCTGGTCTTGTTTTTACTGACTGTATACAGCTTCTCCATCTTTGGCTGCAGAGCACATAGTCAATCTGATTTCTATGTTGACCGTCTGGTGATGTCCATGTGTAGAGCCGTCTCTTGGGTTGTTGGAAAAGAGTGTTTGTTATGACCATCGTATTCTCCAGCAGGATGGCTGTAGAGTCCAATGGATGGGTTCTATGACAGCCTTCCTGCCCGGCAGACTGGGTAAAAACTTTGGCCACACCCCTTCCTTTGGGCGTGACCCCAGTTTTTAACTCAGTCTCGAAGCCTGGTAGAAGTGCGAGAATCAGCTCTTAGAACAGAAAAGAATTTTCACTCCAAAAAAGAGAAAAAAGCTCCTCTTCCTTCCGAATTAAAAGCAGGGACTTCTGGCAGCTGACTAGGACCTTTGACGGGCAAGGATCGTCGGAGTGGTGAGAGGGGCTTCAGGGCGGCTAGCCGGGGAGGCTTGGGCCGGGGCCGGATCGCTCGCCGATCTCCGGCCCGCCAAGCAGCTGTTCGGCGCGGGGACCTTTCAGACCGGATCGCTCGCCGCTCTCCGGCCCGACAAACAGCTGAGCGGCCGACTCTGCTCGGCCGACGGAGCCGAGGCGCCGCTCGGCGCTAAGCAGCCGAGCGGCGCAGGAACCAACAAACCGCGGCGCCGCTCGGCATCGATCAGCTGAGCGGCGCGAGAAGCACGCCCGGGCCAGCCGGCAGAGCCCTAGAGCCGCCTTTTCTCCTCAGCGGAGAGGCGCAGCCCCCTTAAGGCCAAAAGAATTGTTTGAACCGGGAATCACCTTATTGCTGGATTTAAAGATCCGCCATTGTTTGAGCCTCGTGGCTTTCCGGCTACTATTTGGAGGCGTGGCTTCCTCCCATTCGCCATTTTAAACGAGCGGATCAACCCGCTACTTGTCCTTTGTGGGTGGGTCTACCATCCGGACCACTTCCCCTGCATATAAAGAAAGGATCCTTTATGCAAGCTGCCTGACCGAGGTTACCTTAACACATTGGGGCAAGAGGAAGGAAGAGGGAAAAGGAAGAGAACTGCCATCAGTTCTGATCGTGGTCTGTTGCCACAGCCACAAATTGGGGAGAGATATATTAACTACATTAAGTCTGGACTTAGGTGAGGAGGTGAGGAGGAATAATTTTATCTAACTGTTCCCAGTGTGACCTTTAGTCACCGCCTTGCAGGATCTTCTTGTCCAAGGATCCTGTCAGTCCGGCCATTGTTTGTCTGTGCAGAGGAGGACTTTCAGTCCCAATTATCTGCGACTGATCTGCGTAACCTATTCCCCCACTCCAGGTATTGCCTACTCGGGGTACCTGGCACAATGGCAGACAATGTCTCGTATTCAGTCACACAGGTCCCTCAATTGTCCCCCCCACAACAGCAACAAAAACGCAGATCCTCTGAACCAGATGTGGGGGGAAAGAAGAAGGCTAAAACAAAGCACCTTACTCAAAAGGGACAATCTAAAACGGCTGAGTGAGAGGCTTTGAGGAGACATTTGGCTTTAGAACGACAAATTACCAGGGCACAGAGAACCAGTTCCAATGGGACAAGTATGGTTTCCCCTGTCCCGTTGGTGACACCCACCTCAGAACCTACTGCCCAGGAGGTTCACAAAACTTGGTCTCCTCCCGGGGAAACTGAACAGTTGGATTCCTCCAACCCCTCCTCACCAGCTGCTTCACCCGACCACACTCCTACTGCTGCCAAGTCCAGTGACAAGGCACAGGAGAGCATATGGTCGGCACAATTTCAGGCATTCATGCAGGATGCCTTTTCCCAGTTCATGGCTTCTAAGGGACAAGTGGCCCTTCACACACCCCATAAGGGACGAAGTAGGCCGCCCCCTACTAACATTTCTGAGACTTCCTCTCAAATAGGAGAGGGTGACTCATTAGACCTTGACATGTCAGACATGCCCCTTTCGGAGGATGAGGACACCGCACCTGAGCAGGCGACGAGCTCTGGCCTCTTTGACCCAGCGCTCCTCAAATCACTTCTGATAAAGGCAGTCTCCACGGTCAGCTTGACATCAGTACAGGAAGAGAAGCCCTCTACAAGTAAGGAGGCCAATCCTCTATTTGCCAAAAAGGTACCACAGGATAAGTACATTCCATGTCCGGAGGTCTTCATGACCACGGTAGAGGAGCAATGGTCTTCCCTTGTAAGCCCACCGGCACCCAATAGCGTGGAAAGAAAGCTTTTCAACCTCTCTCCCTCCTTCTCGAACATGTTAGAGGTTCCTACGGTAGATAACCCCTTGATCTCGTTATTTTCTACCTCCGCGATTCCAGGAGACATGGCGGAGGCCTTGAAACCTGAAGAAAAGAAATTTGAACACTCCCTCCGTCGTTCCCACATGGCTGCAGCCTGGGCGGCCAAAGCAGCCACTTCATCATCATTCTTCGCAAGGGCCTGTATTATGTGGCTGAGGGAACTGCAATGCACGGTGCCTCCAGATCAGGTCAGAATACACCAACATTGGCCAAGCTCCTCGCGGCCTCTCAATTCATGGCTGACGCTTCACTGTACGCAACAAAGTATGCGGCAAGATCCATTGCGGCCACAGTGGCCTCGCGTAGACTACTGTGGCTCAAAAATTGGAAGACAGACCTGAGGTCCAAGTGGCGTCTCTCGACGTCCAAATACAGTGGAGCATTCCTATTTGGATCCATACTGGACCCACATGTCAGTGAAGGCAGAGATAAGAGAAAAATCCTAGTACACCCATCAAAGAAGTTAGATAGGAGAGGCAGTCAAGATTTCCGGAGACAGGGCTTCCGCCCAGGAAGCCCCTGGGAATGGAGACAGCCCTTTTGGTCAGGGCAATCCTGGGACTGGCCCAGAGGCTCGCGATCCTTCTACCCGAGACAGGATCGTCCCCAGGATCGCCAAAACACGGGAGCCAGAGGCCAGTTCCAGCCCAGACGTCCATATAGGGGATCGGGAGGCAGATCCTTTAAGCGCACCAAGTGACGCCAAACAGGACACACCCATCGGGGGTCGGTTAGGAAATTTCATCGAGGTCTGGGAGCAGACCACTACCGACGCCTGGGTCTTGGAGACGATCAGACATGGTCTGACCTTAGACTTTTGTTCTCCCCCACCAAGCCGGTTCATCAGATGTCCCATCTCCAGAAAGGTACACAAGGCAAGGTTGCTAACTTTGGCCATAGCTCACCTCCTGTCAATTCAAGCCATAGAGAGGGTACCAAAGGGAGAGGAAGGAAGAGGATTTTATTCCATCCTCTTCGTCATCCCAAAGACATCAGGGGGATGGAGAGCAATATTGGACCTGAAGGGCCTGAATTATTACATAAGATACAGGAGGTTCAAGATGCACTCCTTGAAATCCATCCTAGCCAGCGTCAGGGAAGACGATCTCCTATCCTCAATAGATCTCACAGAGGCGTACCTACACATTCCCATCCATCACAGCTACCGGAAATTCCTCAGATTTACCTACGCGGGCCGGCATTACCAATACAGGGCCCTACCCTTCGGGCTATCATCAGCGCCAAGGGTATTTACCAAGATCCTAGCTGCAATAGCGGCCCATCTCAGGCTGATGCCGGTTCGCGTACAGTTTTATCTGGACGACATCTTGATTCAGTCCAGATCTCAGGAACAAGCAAAGGCAGATCTCAAGACCACAATCCGAACCCTACAGGGACATGGATTCTCGGTCAATATGGACAAGAGTCACCTCACTCCCTCAAGGAGACTGCAACACCTAGGCGCAGTGATAGACTCGTCACAGTGCAGGATATACTTTCCCAGGAGCGACAAATAAGCATATCCAAGCTAATTCACCAGATTCAGAGAATCAGGAGAGTGCCCTTGATACAGCTCTCGAAACTCCTGGGAAAGATGATATCTTGCATGGGCATTATACCATGGGCAAGGCTCCACTCGAGGGAGTTGCAGTGGTTCCTCCTACCCTACCAGAGAAGGAACCTCAGTACTTCTAACAGGAAAGTCTTGGTACCAGTACAGGTGATGAAATCACTGAAATGGTGGCTATCCCCCATGGTACTCAAGGGGAGCATATTCAGGGAACCGGACAGGGTCACACTCACGACAGACGCGAGCCTGTTCGGATGGGGAGCCCACCTGGGAACCCAGATAGCACAGGGCCAGTGGGACCAGAAGGACCTTTCACACAGCATCAACTGGCTAGAACTCCGGGCCATTCACCTGGCTCTACGCCATTTCTCACACCTAGTAACAAGGAGACACGTCCTCGTATTAACAGACAATGTAGCAGCCAAGGCACACGTAAACAAGGAGGGGGGAACTCAATCAGCGTAACTAATGATGGAGGCATTAGCTCTGGCTCGGTGGGCAGAAACCAATGTGAGTTCCATCAGAGCAGAACACATCTCAGGGGAGACAAACACCCAGGCAGACTCCCTGAGCAGAGCCAAGGTGGATCAGTCGGAATGGCGCCTGGATCCTGCTCTGTTCGAGGAGATCTCCCGGAGATTTGGGCAACCGCATCTGGACCTATTTGCCAATTCCAAGAACACACAACTCCCCAGGTTCTTCTCCAGATTCCCGTCTCCGGGGTCGGAGGGAACGGATGCTCTCAGGTGTCGGTGGCCGGAGCTCCTTCTGTATGCCTTCCCACCGTTGCCCTTAATACCGGCGACCATACGCAAGTTGATCCTGGAAGGCGCAGAGATAGTCTGCATTGCCCCGCATTGGCCACGGCGCCCGTGGTTTGCCGACCTCGTGGACCTTTCAATATCACCCCCGTGGAGGATTCCCCCGGACAGAGTAATTCTCAGCCAGGGCAAGTTTGTGCACCCAGATCCCCAGTGGCTACAACTAGCCGCTTGGCATTTGAGCGGCAAAGCTTAGCCAAGCAATATTACTCGGCAGGGGTGATATCGATCATACAAGCATCACGACGAGCGTCCACCAACAGGATTTATGATGCTACATGGAAGGGGTTTTGTAGGTGGTGCGCTTCTCTTCGCCTAGATCCAGTCGCAGTATCTATCCCCAAGATCCTAGATTATCTCTTGGAGGGTCTTAATAAGGGTCTATCAGTCAACACTATTCGCAGACAGATATCGGCTCTCTCAACGGTACTCTCCTGCGACAACTTAACCTCCCTAGCGCAACATCCAGCGATTAATGCCTTCTTAAAAGGGGCGACCAACACAAAACCCCCCGTCATACACAGGTACCCATCTTGGAACTTGCCTAAAGTCCTCTTAACCTTGACATCAGCGCCCTTTGAGCCTCTTGAATCATGTTCCCTTCATCACCTATCGCTGAAGGTTGCCTTCCTTGTGGCAATTACTTCAGCAAGGAGAATTTCAGAACTAGCGGCACTGTCAGTAAGGAAGGATCTGTGTACCTTCTTCAAGGACAAGGTCGTTCTTAGGCCAGATCCGGCCTTCATTCCGAAAGTAAACAGCGTCTTTCACAGATCTCAGGAACTGACCCTTCCTGACTTCTGCCCAAAACCCAAACATAGGCTAGAGCATAGATGGCACAAGCTGGACGTGCGTAGAGCGCTGTGTTTCTACGTGAAACGCACTTCGTCCTTCCGCAAGACAGAAGCATTATTTGTTTCCTTTCAGCCGTCAACTATGGGAAAGAAGGTATCTTCTTCCACCATAGGTAGGTGGATCAGAGCCTGCATAGCACAGGCCTACGTCTCGCAGGAACTGCCAGTACCCACACATGTGACTGCCCATTCAACACGGAGCGCAGCCACATCTGCGGCGTGGCTAACACAAGCGCCGGTAGAAGAAATTTGCAAGGCCGCAACTTGGTCTTCGCCGTCTGTCTTCATTCGGCATTACCGTTTAGACTCCCTTGCCGCAGCAGATGCTGCCTTTGGTAGAAGAGTGCTACAGCAAGTCGTATCTGCTCAGAATTCGGTAGCCTAGACATTCCCTCCCAGGGGGACATGAGGGCTTTGGTATGTCCCATCCATTGGACTCTACAGCCATCCTGCTGGAGAAGGGGCGTTGTCTTACCTGAACGCCTTTTCTCAGCAGGATGATGTAGAGTCCAAGCCCACCCAGGGGTTAGGTCTAGGCAGGTATATAAGAAAGAGCTACAATATTATTTCCAACAAAGTTTCTCGCCTAAGTTAAAAGTGGGGTCACGCCCAAAGGAAGGGGTGTGGCCAAAGTTTTTACCCAGTCTGCTGGGCAGGAAGGCTGTCATAGAACCCATCCATTGGACTCTACATCATCCTGCTGAGAAAAGGCGTTCAGGTAAGACAACGCCCCTTCTCTTGACAAAATTCTATCAGCCTGTGCCCTGCTTCATTTTGTACTCCAAGGCCAAACTTGCCTGTTATTCCGGTTATCTTTTGGCTTCCTACCTTAGCATTCCAATCCCCCATGATGATAAGGACATCATTTTTTGGTGTTAATTCTATAAGGTGCTGTAGGGCTTCATAGAACCAGTCAATTTCATCCTCTTCAGCACCAGTGGTTGGGGCATAGATTTGGACTACTGTGATATTGAATGGTTTGCCTTGGATTCGAATTGAGATCATTCTGTCATTTTGGGGATTGTATCCCAGTATTGCTTTTCCTATTCTTTTATTGACTATGAAGGCTACTCCATTTCTTCTGAGGGATTCTTGCCCACAGTAGTATACCTGATGGTCATCTGAGTTAAATTCACCCATTCCTATCCATTTTAGTTCGCTGATTCCTAAGATGTCGATGTTCAGTCTTGTCATCTCTTTTTTGACTACGTCTAGCTTGCCTTGATTCATGGATCTTACATTCCAGGTTCCTATGGAGAAAAAATCTTTACAGCATCGGACTTTCCTTTCACCACCAGATATATCCACAGCTGAGCGTCCTTTCGGCTTTGGCCCAGTCGCTTCATTCTTTCTGGCGCTACTAGTACTAGCCCTCCGCTCTTTCCCAGTAGCATATTGGACACCTTCCGACCTGAGGGGCTCATCTTCCAGCGTCATATCTTTTTTCCTTTTAGTACTGTCCATGGGGTTTTCATGGCAAAGATACTGGAGTGGTTTGCCATTTCCTTCTCCAGTGGATCGCATTTTGTCAGAACTCTCTGCTATAACCTGTCCATCTTGGATGGCCCTGCACGGCATAGCTTATAGCTTCATTGAGTTACGCAAGCCCCTTCGCCACGACAAGGCAGTAATCCATAAAGGGGAGGTATATTAGACACAATTGCTTATAGGTAATTAACAGTTATCTAGTAGTGTAAAATACTGACAAGGTTCTGTCAGATCAATATAAGTTAGGTCCTCCCTCCCTCCCTCCCTCCCTCCCTTCCTTCCTTCAATTCTGTTAAGATAGTTAGACATTTTAAGACATGAATAAAATTAGGAACACAGATTATAAGAGGAAGAAGGCAGCAAATGCATTCAAAAGCCCAACCCAAACACCGGAGGCAATATCGCAGATTCCAAAGAGATCTTATTTCTGAAACAAATTGAGTTTTTGGTTAAGAATCTAGAGTAAAATGCACTTGGGTGCTAGAAACAGGAATTCAAGGAGATGTAAATAGTTGTTGTTCTTTTATTCAGAAGGGAAGAGTCGTTTGTTCCCATGAAACGTGATCCATTCAAGAAAAATTTCTCCCCCGACTTTGCAGGTAATCCCTCCCAAGGAATGGAAGCCCCGCAAGACTTATGACGACATTGACAGCATGGTGATCCCTGCTCCCATTCAGCAGGTGGTGACTGGCCAGTCCGGGCTTTTCACCCAGTACAACATTCAGAAGAAACCCATGCTGGTTGGAGACTATCGTCGCTTGGCTAATAGTGAGAAGTACGTCCTTGGTATAGACTGTCCTGGCTTATAATTAAACAAGGCCTGGGGATTCTTTTTTGTCTTTTTGCAGTAAAAGTATACAGACAGACAGATAGATGATAGACAGAGTGGATGATAGATACAGTGGATGATTAGATAGATAGATAGATAGATAGATAGATAGATAGATAGATAGATAGATAGATAGACAGACAGACAGACAGACACAGATAGATATAAATAAATGATAGATAGATAGATAGATAGATAGATAGATAGATAGATAGATAGATAGATAGATAGATAGATAGATAGAGGTATATAAATAAATGATACATAGATATAGATAGAGACAGATATATATATATATATATATATATATATAGAGAGAGAGAGAGAGAGAGAGAGAGAGAGACCTAGATGATAGATATAGATAGATAGATGATAGATAGACCTAGATGATAGAGATAGATAGACAGACAGATATAAATAAATGATAGATAGACAGATAGATACAGTAGATAGGCGATAGAATGTTAGAAAGATAATAGATAGATAGATAGATACAGTAGATAGACAATAGAACGATAGACAGATAGATAGATAGATAGATAGATAGATAGATGATAGAGATAGATAGAGTAGATAGACGATAGAACAATAATAGACATAGACAGACAGACAGATGGACAGACAGATACATAGATAATAGATGATAGTTGCATAGATGGAGAGAGAGAGAGGCACATGTGTCGTGTTGAGCTGCTTCCGCGTTGCCTTCTCCACTGCTCTTATTGACTACTCGTCAGCATCATTTTTGTAGAATAGAGTTGAAAAAGCGGCGTTTTTTCTCTGTTCAGAGTGAACTGACTAAATTGTCCTACCTTTAGTAGGGCATCAGAGGGGGAAACTCTGCTTTACAAAGATTTATTGCCAGTTGTCTTAATTTTATTTTTCCTGACCAGGTACTGTACTCCTCGTCATCAGGATTTTGATGATCTGGAACGCAAATACTGGAAGAATTTGACTTTTGTGTCCCCTATATACGGGGCGGATATCAGTGGCTCCTTGTATGATGCGGTAAGTCAGATGAGAGCGTGTGTACGATGCAGATTTAGACAACGTTAGAACAGGTTAAATTCTAGGAGAACCCCAGGGGGAATTAATAAAGTAACGGGAATGTTGAGGACTACTGCTGTCAGTATGTATAATTCAGGGCTCTTCAAACTTGGCCGTTTTATGACTTCGTTTTATGACTTCAACTCCCAGAATTCCTCAGCCAGGCACATTTAAGTTTACATTTTTATCATCATCCAGAAAGGAAAAACACAAGATAGTCGGGCACATAGGAATATCCTGAGGTAAATCAAACAGTGTACAGAACACACAGAGGAAAAAAGGCGGGGGAGAAGGGAAACGCCCCCTTCATGCCCACAGCAACCAATCAGTGTAGCCTCATACATGAGTCAGCCCTTTCTAATTCAGAGGTCTTCAAACTTGGCCCTTTTATGACTTGTGGACTTCAACTCCCAGAATTCCTCAGCCAGCGTGCCTGGCTGAGGAATTCTGGGAGTGGAAGTCCACAAGCAGGGGTCTTCAACTGTGGCCCTTTTATGACTTGTGGACTTCAGCTCCCAGAATTCCTCAGCCAGGCACATTTAAGTTTACATTTTTATCATCATCCAGAAAGGAAAAACACAAGATAGTCGGGCACATAGGAATATCCTGAGGTAAATCAAACAGTGTACAGAACACACAGAGGAAAAAAGGCGGGGAAAAAGGGAAACGCCCCCTTCATACCCACAGCAACCAATCAGTGTAGCCTCATACATGAGTCAGCCCTTTCTAATTCAGAGGTCTTCAAACTTGGCCCTTTTATGACTTGTGGACTTCAACTCCCAGAATTCCTCAGCCAGCGTGCCTGGCTGAGGAATTCTGGGAGTTGAAGTCCACAAGTCATAAAAGGGCCAAGTTTGAAGACCCCTGGTATAATTTCTTCCAACAAAATTGGGGCTGTGGGGTTACTTGTTTGGAAGTAGCAAAGAGTCCTCAACTTATAGGCACAATTTGAACCAGAATTTCCACTGCTAAGCAAAGTTGTGGTCGAGTCACAGCCGATTTTATGACCTTTCTTGCCTGCGGTCGTTAAGCGAATCCAGCTTTCCCCACTGACTTTGCTTGTCGGAAGCCAGCTGGGAAGGTCCCAAATGGCAGTCAGGTGACTCTGGGACGCTGCAACTATTGTAAATACATGCTGGTTGCCAAGTGCCCAAAGTTTGATTGTGTGACCGCCATAAAAGCGAGGACCAGTCATAAGCCACTTTTTCAATGCTAGTGTAACTTTGAACAGATGTTAAATCAATAGCTATAAGTCGAGGACTACCTGTAAACGGCTCTGAAACTGATTTTAGATTTGTAGGGATTACATGGACAGGGCCTTTTAAGGAAGAACTTAGCAGTGTTCCAGTATCTCAGGGGCTGCCCCAAAGAAGAGGGAGTCAAGCTATTCTCCAAAGCGCCTGAAGGCAGAAGAAGAAGCAACGGATGGAAACTGACCAAGAAGAGAAGCAACCTAGAACTAAAGAGAAACTTCCTGACAGTGAGAACAATTAACCAGTGGAACAACCTGCTTCCAGAAGCGGTGAATGCTCCAACACTGGAAGTTTTTAAGAAGAGACTGGACAGCCATTTGTCTGAAAGGGTATAGGGTTTCCTGCCTGAGCAGGGGGTTGGACTTGATGACCTCCAAGGTCCCTTCCAATTATGATGATGATGATGATGATGATGATGATGGATCATTGCACAGTCAGCCAGATGTTCAGACTGGATTTGGCATTTTGTCAACCTATCGAGTCCTTACCCAGGACCTGGGATAGGCAGATGTGGATGTTTGATGGTATTACAGGTATCGTCGCAGGATGGAAGCAGTTCCTAGTAAGGCCGCCTTTTGCAATTGACTAATAGCGAATTTGTCAATGCCAATGGTGTTCAAGTGGTGCTCCAGTTGTTTTGGGATTGCACCCAAGGAGCCTATTACTACTACTACTACTACTACTACTACTACTACTACTACTACTACTACTACTACTACTACTAGTATTATTATTATTATTATTATTAAGAAAATTCGTAAAATGGGTCAAAACTCACTTAACAAATGTTTCTCTTAGCCACAGAAATGTTGGGCTCAGTTGGCGTAAACTGCGCTGGGCTGGCTTTCAGTCAGAGTCTTTCTCTCTCTTTGCTCCCTCTTGTACTGATTTCTCCACGTCATTTTTAGAAAAGCCCTTTCATTTTGGCTCCACCTGTGAACCGAATCTTAAAAGTTGTGGCAAACAGGTTTTAGACAGCCGGCGGGAGCCCGTGTAATAGAGCGTGTCTTAGCCTGTTTTCTTCTCAGGACCGCTCAGAGGGCCGTTACGCGTCTTGTATCCTGCTCTTTGGAATAGCTGCTCCTGCCAGAGGTTTTTTCCTTCGGACGCTGCCTGTGAAAAGTGACCGCCGGCGGCCCCTTTCCGTGCGGGAATGGAAGGAGCGCCAGCTCCTCCTTTGACACCTGCCTTTATTTTCACCCCCAGGATGTGGAAGAGTGGAACATTGGGAACCTGAACACTCTCCTTGACATGGTGGAGCATCAGTGTGGGATTATCATAGAAGGCGTGAACACCCCCTACCTCTACTTTGGGATGTGGAAGACCACGTTTGCCTGGCACACGGAGGACATGGATCTCTACAGCATCAACTACCTGCATTTTGGAGAGCCCAAGTCATGGTGAGCGTATGAAGAGGGACGTTTAACGGGTGTGTGAAAAATGTAACCGGTAGAAGAGAATAGGGTTGAAACTGTGGGCTCCTGGGTGGTCTCTTGAGCTGGGTGGTTTTCTTGCAGACGTTTCATTACCGTGCTAGGTAACATCATCAGTGCCGGAAGGGAATGTGGGGTTTGGGGAGTGGAGGGGAAAGTGGAGGAAGGGGGAAAGGAGCAGGAGAAGAGGGAGGAGGAGGGTGATTATGGGGTCCTTGATGCTCTCTGAGCTTGGTTCTTTTCTTGCAGACGTTTCATTACCGTGCTAGGTAACATCATCAGTGCTAGAAGGGAATGTGGGGTTTGGGGGAGTAGAGGGGAAAGCGGAGGAAGGGGAAAAGGAGCAGGAGAAGAGGGAGGAGGAGGGTGATTATGGGGTCCTTGATGCTCTCTGAGCTTGGTTCTTTTCTTGCAGACGTTTCATTACCGTGCTAGGTAACATCATCAGTGCTAGAAGGGAATGTGGGGTTTGGGGGAGTAGAGGGGAAAGCGGAGGAAGGGGAAAAGGAGCAGGAGAAGAGGGAGGAGGAGGGTGATTATGAGGTCCTTGATGCTCTCTGAGCTTGGTTCTTGCAGATGTTTCATTACTGTACTAGGTAACAACATCAGTGCTAGAAGGGAATGTGGGATTTGGGGAGTGTAGAGGAAAAAAAAGGAAGTGGAAAAGGGAAGAAGGAGCAGGAGAAGAGGGAGGAGGAGGGGGGGATTGTGGGTTCCTTGATGCTCTCTGAGCTTGGTGGTTTTCTTGCAGATATTTCATTACCACGTTAAGTAACATCATCAGTGCTGGAAGAGAATGGGGTTTGTGAAATGGAGGAGGACAGCAACTGTGGGGTCTTTGGTGCTCTCTGAGTTTGTTTGTTTGCAGACGTTTCATGACCCAACTAGGTAACATTATCGGTGCTAGAAAAGGAATGAGGATTATTATCTTTTTATATACTAGTCTAGTGGCTTGCTCTGTCAGTGTTTGTGGAGTGTTGTTTTCTTCTTTCTAGTTCCTTGATTTCAGCCTAAGAGAGCAAACCAACTATATATATAAACAAAAGACCAAAACCCCATTCCTTTTTAGCACAGATGATGTTAACCTCGTTTGGGTAATGAACCACCTACAAGAAAACCACCAAGCTCAGAGAGCACCTGGGACCCCACATGTGAAAAATGCATAAAACTATTCTGCTCCTGGAAGCGCTAATTTTGGTTTACTCTCTGCCTGAATCGAAACGTGCGTGTTTTAGGCGTTCTGTTTCTGAATGAAACGGGGTCCATTTTGTTCTGTGAGTCAGATGAGCAGTTTTGTCCTGTTGAAAGAAAAGTCTTCATCGTGGTTCAGTCCAAGCTGGGAATAAACATGGCGACTGCTTTAGGAAGAAGGTTGCAGTTTATTGAAGAGGAGAGCCAGACAGAAAGATGGCTCTGGAAGAAAAGAGAGAGAGCACATGTAGGGAGTGGGTTTTTATACCCTCTGGAGCCTTTTGTTTGGAGAGTTGATCCTGTGGTATGAACTTTGACCTGAGTCTAAGTGTACCCTTTGGCATCTCTGTGTTAATCCTATTATGTCCTGTCTTAGAGTTTGGGTGGGGTATGTAGATTTTAGGAATCTTGGTCTTCCTAAGCTTCTAGCTGGGGGCTTCCAACCTTCTTGGATGGTTTATATCTACATTTCTATAGAGCTGGTTTCTGCTCAGGGGAGGGAGGCCTGGGGGCTATTAAAGAAAAACTGGGCCTGCTTTTCTGCCTCTTTAAGATCTTTTGAGGGAATATATTTTCCTGCCCTTTTAATATTTCCTTCTCTGGGGAGCTGACTTCCCACAGTCCTATGCATCAAACAAAACAGGGTTACTCATGCCAGGCAGTTTAAATTCAGGAAACAAGAGGAACACCTGTCACTGAGAGAAAAGAGAGAGAAAAAGAGCGTGGATGTGGTCAGAGGGATGTGTTACGACAGTCTCAGCCGCAGCTACTAACGGGAAGAAAAATGGGAGCAGGCCGGACGTCCGATTGGGCTGCCTTGGGAATTGTACAAGGCAGAGAAGAGCCAAGCAAGCTTACTTGTTCCTGTCTGGGTTTTTATTTTGTCTTATCTGAAACCCAGAAACAGCCGCCAGTGTTTCTTTTCATTTCTGTCGAACCGTCAATATCTGAAAATGGTTTGTCAGATTCTCCCCCATTTTTTTTTCTGTTTCGTGCAGGCCTCTCATATTTAATATTTGAAAAGGACCAAGCAGACATCGCATAACTCATAAGACTGATGTGTTGGCAGTGGCTAGATTTTCTGTACTATTAAAAAAAATAACACACATCTATTAATATCGGTTGGGTCCACAATATTTTGTTAGAGGGAGGGGAAAGAGGCCAAGGGTGGGGGTAGGCAACCTTGGCTCTTTTATGACTCGTGGACTTCAACTCCCAGAATTCCTGAGCCACCATGGTTCAGCTTGGAAACCTCTCCCTGTCTCCTCAGCATGGCTGGCTCAGGAATTCTGGGAGTTGAAGTCCACGAGTCATAAAAGAGCTAAGGTTGCCTACCCCTGATCTAGGTGTATCTATCGTCTGTCTGTCTGTCTGTCTATCTATCTATCTATCTATCTATCTATCTATCTATCTATCTATCTATCTATCTATCTATCTATCTATCTATCTATCTATCTATCTATCTATCTATCATCTAGGCCAGGGATAGGCAACCTTGGCTCTGTTATGACTGGTGGACTTCAACTCCCAGAATTCCTGAGCCAGCATGGCTCAGCTTGGAAACCTCTCCCTTTCCCCTCAGCATGGCTGGCTCAGGAATGCTGGGAGTTGAAGTCCACCAGTCATAAAAGAGCCAAAGTTGCCTACCCCTGGCCTAGGGCAACTGAAATGCCAGGGAAACCTTCCCAAATTTGGAAAAAGTTTGCCCCGAAGCCAAAGTTTCAGAAGAGATTCCTGCTTGAACCAGCCCTGATTTCTAATCTCCCTCTTTTGCATAGCTTTTGTTGTGATTTGTCAAAGTACCACCTTGAGGGCAAGCAAGAGACATAAAGGAGATAAAATGGTATCTATTAGTACTTAGCAGTTGTGGCTTAAAAAAACAAACAAACACCCAACCATTTAAGTTTGCCTTTCAACCTGAGTGAAAGATGCTGTTTTATAAACCGAAAGGACGCATGGAAATAGAACCAAGAGCCAGATTTGGATCTTGATAAGCTTCCTTCCTCCTGGTCTAAATCGTCTTATCTGGGCTGTTCTCGCCTTGTTATGCGTGAATGACAACAAGGGGCCTGTGCTGATGGTTGTGTCTTAAGGTTTTTCAGGTAATGATATGAGTCCTTTCTTTTGCTTTCTCGCATTTCCCCTGCCCCAGCCATTGCCCCCCCCCCAGACCAGGGGTCTTCAAACTTGGGAACTTTTAAGACTGGTGGACTTCAACTCTCAGAGCTGGCTGGGGGATTCTGGGAGTCGAAGTCCACAAGTCTTAAAAGTTGCCAAGTTTGAAGACCCCCTGCCCTAGACATCACTAATTTTCACATACGAACCTTTGTGGGAAGAAGATAAAACAGAGTAGTAAGCCACGCTGGGAGAACTATTAAGCCCAGTCAATTTTTCTTTTTTGGAGATTTCAAAATTCAAAGTCACATTAGAAGTAGCTTCAGGTATTTGCCCAATATTGGAAAAATGAAAACTTACCAACTGAAGAAGTACTAATTAAGAAAATTCTAGAGTGGGCAGAAATGGATAGATTGACTTTAGAGATTAAAGAGAAAGGAGACTCAGTGTACTTTAGAACATGGGATAACTTTTACCAGTGGCTGGAAAAATGAGTCAGAGAGAAAGGAATGTGATATGTAATTTTGAATATATATCAGTAAGAAGAAGGCTACAGAGTGATTAATTAATACTGTATATGATAATTAACTGTATCTATTGTTGTTACTTAAACATATGTACCCAAACAATATGCTGTTTGTTAAATATTGAAAATGTTACCTGGGAAAACCCCAACCTTAACCCTAACCTCAGTCCTAATCCTGAGCCCATTTTATCCCTAACCCTATAAAAACTAATAAAATTTATATTAAAAAAAGTGACTTTAGGTAGTCCTCGACTTACAATAGTTCATTTAGTGACCGTTCAAAGTTACAGTGGCACCGAAAAATGCGACCAGTTTTCGCCCTTTATCCCGAAGGTGCTTTTTCCCCCGAGGCAACTGGACTTCCTTGTTTTTCTCTGAAGACGTTTCGCTTCTCATAACAGGAAGCTTCTTCAGAATCTCCATAGACTTTTCACGCTTAACAACCGCTGCAGCATCCCCATGGTCATGAAATGGGTTGAAAACTCGCTTAACAAACGTCTCACTTTTCACAGCAGAAACATCGGGCTCGATTGTGGTCGTAAGTCAAGGACTACCTGGTATAGTATTTTGGAAATAAGCGTTCCCCCCGTCCCTTTTTTTTTTTTGTTGCACCAAGAAAATACTGTATAAGCACACAAATAACTGGAGCCTGTTCCTTCCATGGGGGTCACACGGTGGAAAAACCAGGGCAGCAGACATAACCGCCGTCCAGTGATCGAAAGCACGCAAGCTTTGCTCCAAATATTGCTTGGAGTTGTTGTTTGTTTACATGTGGGAACCTGTGGGAACCTGTGGGAGTGCTTGTGAGTGTGTTTGCAGCTCAGCTGTGAGAGACACCATGGAGGTTTTCGTCTTGTTTGGAGTGGCTACCAAGAGACTTGCTGGATGTATCTCATATTTCATTTGGAGTCCTTGCTGTTGCAGATGTTTGCAGAGATGAGGTTAGGCCGGCCCCAATAAGTTGTTGTTCAGCAGGACTAGAACTCACAGTTGCTTGGTTTCTAGGCCAGCACCTTAACCATAGACCAGGGGTCTTCAAACTTGGCCCTTTAATGACTTATGGACTTCAACTCCCAGGATTCCTCAGCCAGCATGGAGAAACTATGGCCCCTTCATGACTCGCGGACTTCAACTCCCAGAATTCCTTAGCCAGCATGGGAGAACTTTGGCCCCTTCATGACTCACGGACTTCAACCCCCAGGATTCCTCAGCCAGCATGGGGGGACTATGGCCCTTTTATGACTGGCGGACTTCAACTCCCAGGATTCCTCAGCCAGCATGGGGGGGACTATGGCCCCTTCATGAATTGTGGACTTTAACTCTCAGAATTCCTCAGCCAGCGTGCCTGCCTGAGGAATTCTGGGAGTTGAAGTCCACAAGCCATAAAAGGGCCAAGTTTGAAGACCCCTGCACTAGACAGACCAAAGCGTCTCTGCTTAAAGTGAGTCCTGCACACAGAAATGTTGTGGATGTGAAAAGAGCAAAGAGCATGGAAGTTGTTTTGATTTGTCCTCACTACAAGCCTGTGTTGAGGTGCTTGTGCATCCTGTCTGCTTTTACATGAACTGGTTTTGAAGATTAAATACCACCAGGGTGCCCTTGTCTGTCAGGACGCTGTGACCCAATTTCTTCAGCAATGTGATTTCCTAGTGGTGTGCTTGAACTTCAGGAAGGAAGTGTGAGGGGGACGTTGGATTCCTCTGAACTGGTTTTAACTGGGCAGAGGTTCTCCAGGACCTCAAAGCCACATAATGAGCTTAGTTGTTATGTAAAGAAATTCTACTGTGTGTGATGACTAAAGCCAGGTGAAATGGTTGATTGCTCTCAAACAGGAAGGGTTGCTACCATTCTGCAGCTTAACCAAAACCCTGCCTTACCTTTGTGTTATTCTGCATGAAATGGCAGTTGGCTATTTGCATTTTTAGTATTTGTGCCCCGGGACCTCCCACACAGAGAGACCCTTTGAGTGAGCAGGAAACATTTTACAGGGACAAAAGAGTAACACTTGCCATAAGTATTGATCTTCCTAGATGGGGTGGTCTTGTCATTCTGGAACTTCCTTTCCCTTCCCTGTATGCTGTCAACCAATTTTGTATTTTGGAAGCTTCAAAAGTCCTTGAAATATATTTCCTTTTCCCCTCTAGGTGATGCTAGTTGCCTGGCTGGAAAATCTTTTACTGCACAGCTCCTTGATTAGCATTTGGTTTTAGCACAACAACGGAGCTGAGAAGCTGGCGTTTGGCCTTTCATTGTGTGTACATTCCAAAAGTTAAATTTTGTCTGGTTTAATATTCCAACATTTCAGGCACGACAGCAATAGATCGGCCCCGGTTCCAGCAAAATTTTTACCCTTAACTAAATTACTGGTAGTGGAACTGGGACTTTTTATTTGCCTAGGGATTTTTTTTTTTTTTTGCCAAACTGGAATCTGAGAGCATGGTTAATGAGAATACTGTGCATAGATTCTTTTCGACACAACAAACACGGTTTGGAATCGCAGCCAGTCAACAGCCTTGTTTGTTTTCTCCGTTGTAAACATCCAGGAATTAATTCACTCCTTCCCCCCCCCCCTTTGTATAAACGATATTTATGAGGGAGAAAAGGAAATGTTATAATATAGGTCCAACCTAAAAGCCTCCCAAAAATCAGACTTTTGACAGAACTTTTGTTTTGCATGCAGGAAAGATCACATACTGGTTGATTAAAAAAAAGGAACTCTATCTGAATCCCTGGAGTTAACAATCCACTCCAGACAGAGATCTTGTGCTACCTGATACCTAATCAGATCTGCCATAAGCAAGATGTTTGCAATGAAGGCATTATTTTCCCAACAATGCCAACTTTTAGACCTGTGGACTTCAATTTCCAGAAGGCTGGGGAATTCTGGGAGTTGAAGTCCACACATCTTAAAGTTGCATGTCTCTGCAAGGGTATTTATCCTTCCAGCTGAAATCTACTAACCATTGTGATCTTCCTTGCTCAAGTCATAAAAGAGCCAAGGTTGCCTACCCCTGGACTAGACAATCACCTGTCTTGCTTGACCAAGGGCTGGACTAGAAGACCTCCAAGGTCCCTTCCAGCCCTATCCTATCCTATCCTATCCTATCCTAGATTAACGGTTGCCATCCCAAACGGTCAGATAGCAAAGAGAAGACCAATTGCCACTTCCTGATTTGTGGGGGGGGGGACCTGTAATCGGAATGACCACTCCAGCAGATGTTGCTTTTGTACACCGGCCAAAAGCAGTCTTGAGAAAGATAAATTAACAAGATTAGTTAAAATCTGCCCTGGCCAGCGATAGACAGCTGGGGATTTCTGCTTTGAAATTCTCTGTTCCAGATTTTTTTTTTTTCCCCAGGGAAGGGCAGGGAGGGGAGAGAATGGAAAAATTAAAACAGCTTCCTGGCCAAGGACAGCTGACTTTAAACTCTGGAGCTGCAGTAGCACATTAATGACAAGATGAGCTGGTCTGTGCTGTTGATGAGAGAGGTGGGGCTTGACGAAGGACGAATGGTTTTTTTTAGAGTAGAGTAGAGTAGAGTTGAATAGAATAGAATAGAATAGAATAGAATAGAATAGAATAGAATAGAATAGAATAGAATAGAATAGAATAGAATAGAGCCGAGGTGGTGCAGCAGTTAGGGTGCAGTACTGCAGGCTACTTTAGCTGACTGTGTTCAGCAGATCAGCGGTTCAAATCTCACCGGCTCAAGGTTGACTCAGCCTTCCATCCTTCCGGGGTAGGTAAAATGAGGACCCAGATTGTTGGGGGCAATGTAAATATATATATACATTGCTTACTGGTGTGCACCGCTTAGAGAATGCTCGCACTTAAAGCGGTATATAAGTCTCATAAATAAATAAATAATAAATAAATAAATAGAATAGAATAGAATAAGAAATGAATAGAATGGAGTCATGGAATGGAATAGAATAGAGTAGAATAGAATAGAATAGAATATACTGTAGAATAGGAATGGAATGGAATGGAATAGAATAGAATAGAATAGAATAGAATAGAATAGAATAGAATAGAATAGAACAGAATAGGAGTCGTGGAATGGAATAGAACAGAACAGAGTAGAGCAGAATAAAATAGAGTAGAATTAGAATAGAATAAGAATAGAACAGAACAGAATAGAATATAGAATGAATAGAATCAGAATAGAATTAGAATAGGAATAGAATCAGAATGGAATGAATAGAATCAGGAATGGAATGGAATGGAATTGAATTCTTTATTGGCCAAGTGTGATTGGACACACAAGGAATTTGTCTTGGATGCATAAGCTCTCAGTATACATAACAAGCAACGAAGTGATAAATCACAGATCATAAGATAACAATCATAAATCATAAATGGATGAGCAGCTAAATAAATAGAAAAAATGGTGTGGTGAGCAGTCAAACATAGTAAAGATTTCTGGAGACACCGGAAGCCTGACCGTCCCTGTTCCCATTCCCAAATAATCAGATTTTGTTCCTGAATTCTTTGAGGTAGGGGTGGGAAAGGACATGATTTTTCCTTGATCTTTCTTATTTCTTCCACCAGTGGTTCTCAACCTTTTATTCAGCACAGGCCCCCCCCCCCCTTTAAAAATCTTTTGTGGCCACTGACATCCCCACCAAGACTTAACTCAAGATTTAAATTGTAACATTATTTCAAGCCTTTTGTGGACCCCCCCCCTGTGACCACCGGTTGAGAACCACTTTTAATAATGCTGTATACAGTTTTACCAGCAGGGGGAGCTGTTGGATTTCTAGACCTAGCCTAGGAGGCAGTTGCAGCTGGCTGCCTTGTTTCTGATGTGGCTGTTAATGATGAGTGTGTCATTTTTCTTTGGCCTGGTTCTGCCCCTCTGGAATATTCTCTCCTCCCCTCATCCTTTTTATAGAGTCTTCAACCCTGATAATGATGATCTTGGAGAATGCCTCTGGGGAGTGGCTAGCCTTAGGAACTCCACCTCTGGAGGGTGGTGATAACAAAGGCAGGGGCTGAGATGGTAATTTTAGGTAAGGTATCATGGTCCTTCCAAATGTTTTAAGGTAGCTCCTTCTCAGCAAAGCCCCTTCAGCAGGAGCTGTTCTGCCTATCGAACCCTGGAAAATAGTCTACACTGTGTAGAGGAAGCGTTTCAAGCAAACCTCAAGGTTTGGGAAGAATGTGTTTTTTGAAGAAACCTGAAGTAGGCCGGCAGGTTCTTGGTCAGGGGTCTTCCAACTTGGCCCTTTGATGACTTGTGGACTTCAACTCCCAGAATTCCTCAGCCAGCGTGCCTGATTGAGGAATTCTGGGAGTTGAAGTCCACACATTTTCAAGTTCCCAAGGTTGAAAAACACTGCTTTAAACCAAGGAAGGAAATAATAATAATAGTAATAATAATAATAATAATAATAATAATAATGGTAATGATTGATAATGATAATGATGGTGATGATAAAGTTGGAAGGGACCTTGGAGGTCATCTAGTCCAACCCCCTGCTCAGGCAGGAAACCCTATACCATTTCGGACAAATGGCTGTCCAGTCTCTTCTTAAAAACGTCCAGTGTTGGAGCATTCACCGCTTCTGGAGGCAGGTAGTTCCACTGGTTAATTGTTCTAACTGTCAGGAAGTTTCTCCTTAGTTCCAGGTTGCTTCTCTCCTTGGTTAGTTTCCACCCGTTGCTTCTTGTCCTGCCTTCAGGCGCTTTGGAGAATAGCTTGACTCCCTCTTCTTTGGGGCAGCCCCTGAGATATTGGAAGACGGCTATCATGTCCCCCCCTCGTCCTCTCTTCATTAAACTAGACATACCCAATTCCAGCAACCTTTCCTTCTATGTTTTAGCCTCCAGTCCCCTAATCATCTTTGTTGCTCTTCTCTGTACTCTAGCTAGAGCAGTGGTTCTCAACCATTTGGGGTCGAACGACCATACCACGGGGGTCGCCAAACCACGCTGTCCGCCATTTTTTCCCTTTTCCCTAGCTGTCCTACTCCCTCTTATTGGTGGCCACACCCACTTGGGGGTCACCACAATATGGGGAACTGTATTATGGGGTCACGGTATTAGAAAGGTTGAGAACCACTGAGCTAGAGTCACAATTTTAATTTTGCCACACTTTTATTTTTGCCCGGGATGATTTGGGAAGCTAAGGCAGCATTTCAGAAAAGTGCCAGTTTGTTTTTCTCTCATTTCGGTGTCACGTTTAGATCCAATCCGACACATTGAGCTGGAAGGTTAGAATGTAAAGCCTGAGACTCCATTGCTTGTTGGCTCCATAGGACTTGGGCTTCCTACACTTTTGTTATAAATGTATTTTTTTCCCACGGGTTGTCCTTCTGATGGAGCTCAATTCAAAGGGCCAGGTTATACACTGCTATTTTGGCGATAAACGCTTCAAAGCTGCCTTCCCTGCAGAGGATTTTTTTGTGGCACTAAGTAGTTGCTCTCCAAGCTTCCAAGTGGGAAGCCGCAGAACTCAATTGTTGTGTGTGTGTTTTTCTTTCTATAATTATAGTATACAGGGTTTTTTTTTTCTTCATTCTGTGTTCTAATTACCACCCTTTTTTTTTTTCCTAGCCGGCTCTCGGTTCTCCTTTCAAATTGATAGAAACATATTTTATGCAATTTAAAACAAAGCATGTAAAACAATAAAAAGATTAGCCCACATTAGAACTTCTAAAACAAATCAATAGCTCCTGAGCAACGGAGCAGAGCCATCCAGAGACTTCTGTGCTAAGGTGAATAAAAATAATTTTTTAGCATGTGCCTAAATTAAAACCCAGCGGGTATGTCCTTTCTCTGTGGGAGGGGGGGGCAGGGCAGAAAAGGCTCTTTTATGGATTGATGCCCAATGAAAATGTACAAAATGTGGCCTCAGTAGGAGCCTCTCCTGATTCCTGGCCCCCAGTCGTTGGAAGCTAAAACAAGAACCTTAAAGCTTGGCTGAGCGACGTTTGAGCTCTTTGAACAGTGTCTCCATACGTCCGTCTCGCCATTGAATTTTAATCCATTTTTACAGGTAGTCTTCAACTTAGCAGCAGTTCGTTTAGTGACCATTCAAACTTACAGTGGTACTGAAAAAAGTGACACGGCTGTTTTTCATACATAAATTGACAGTAACTTTACAACGTGCGCGAAGGTTTATCCCTTTGGCATCACAGTTGTCCTTAAGACACTGTTCCCAAAATGTTTTCATTCATTATCCACAACTGAGGCACAGGTAGTTCCCACCTTACAGCCATTCATTTAGTGCAGGGGTCTTCAGACTTGGCCCTTTTATGATTTGTGGACTTCAGCTCTCAGAATTCTGGGAGGTGAAGTCCACAAGTCATAAAAGGGCCAGGTTTGAAGACCCCCAAGTTAGTGACTGCTTGAACTTACAACTGCATTGGAAAAAGTGAATTGTGACTGCTTTTCATGCTTACGACCGTTGCAGCATCCCCATGGTCACAAGATGTAAATTCGGACACTTGGCAACTGACTCATATTTGTGACGGTTGCAGCATCCTGGGCCATGTGATCACCTTTTATCACCTTCTAATAAGGGAAGTCTTAACAAGCACAGTGATTCACTTAACTGTGGTAGTAAGAAAGGTTGTAAAATGGGGCAAAATTCACTTAACTCAGGTTCCCAATGGGGGGGGGAGATGATATTCCAGGGGGTGCGAAAACTTGGGTTTTCAATATTATGGTGTACATGCATAATTCGTTGCCGTTATTTCGAACCTTTGGAAGGGGTGCAAGAATATATCAGAAGTGTTCTAGAGATGCGGGGTATAGAAAAGGTTGGAAGCCGCTGACTTAACAAATGCCACTCTTTGCAACAAAAATTTTAGGCCGCACTGTGATCGTAAGCTGAGGAAGTCGTGTCTGACCCATCACGACCCAATGGACAACGTTCCTCCAGGCCTTCCTGTCCTCTGCCATCTTTTGGAGTCCATTGAAGCTCAGGCCTCCATCCAGCCAGCCACCTCGTTCTCTGTCGTCCCCTTCTTCTATTGCCCTCCATCTTTCCCAGCATTAGGCTCTTCTCCAGTGAGTCCTTCCTTCTCATTAGGTGGCCAAAGGACTTGAGTTTCAACTTCAGGATCTGGCCTTCTAAAGAGCAGTCGGGGTTGATCTCCTCTAGGACTGACCGGTTGGATTGCCTTGCAGTCCAGGGGACTCGCAGGAGTGTTCTCCATCACCACAGTTCAAAGGCCTCCATTCTTTGGCACTCGGCCTTTCTTATAGTCCAACTTTCATAGCCATACATTGCAACTGGGAAAACCATGGCCTTGACTATACACTCTTTGGCACTTACACATTCGAAGCCAAAAACTGAATTCCCCTCCCCTGAGCACATAGTATCAAAGCACAATTCCCTCCTCCAATTAACAGTCATAAATCCCGTCCTCTACCATCTTCTGGAGTCCATTGAAGCTCACACCTACTGCTTCAGGGACTCCAGCCAGCCACCTCGTTCTCTGTCGTCCCCTTCTTCTATTGCCCTCCATCTTTCCCAGCATCAGGCTCTTCTCCAGGGAGTCCTTCCTTCTCATTAGGTGGCCAAAGGACTTGAGTTTCAACTTCAGGGTCTGGCAGCAGTTCTTCTAAAGACCAGTCCTGAAGATTACCTGTACTTTATTTTTATTTATTTATTAAATTTACATGCTGTCCATCTCATCCTCAATTTTCTAGATTGCTTGTCCAGGGATCACAATTTTTAATGATTGACAGAGTCACAGCTATGAGTACTAATGCAAGAATCCATGCTCTCTCTGTTCCGGACTCAGTTTGGGACATTTCAGGGTTCAAGCCACACCAGTAGTAGTAGTAGTAGTAGTAGTAGTAGTAGTAGTAGTAGTAGTAGTAGTAGTAGCAGCAGCAGCAGCAGCAGCAGCAGCAGCAGCAGCAGCAGCAGCAATAATAGTTCCACTGATTAATTGTCCTCACTATCAGGAAATTTCTCCTTAGTTCTAGGTTGCTTCTCTCTTGATTAGTTTCCATTCATTGCTTCTTGTTTTGCTTCTGGTGCTTTGGAGAAGAGGTGGCCCCCCCTCTTCTTTGGGGCAGCCCCTGAGATATTGGCTGCTATTATGTCCCCCCTCGTCCTTCTCTTCATTAAACTAGACATACCCAATTCCAGCAACCTTTCCTTATATGTTTTAGCCTCCAGTCTTCATAGGGCAGAATTGGTTCTACCTACAATGATATCCCCATTTCTGAGTTGAAAAGGCAGTTGGTAGCTTGATCAGCCATAAGGACGTTGACTTCAGAGGATGAAGGAATTAAATCTCATCCCGTAAAATGGACAGGAGGTACATTTGGTGAACCGCCGAGGTCTCTCTGAAATCTGGGTGTTGGAGGGGCTGTTTTTAATCCTGGAAGTGAGGGATGCGTCCAGCATCTATTTAATAATTAAATTTATATGGCTGCCCATTCAATGCATAAATCTGGGCAGCTAACAACGGGATAACAATAACTGCTCTGGAAGTGAGATGGATGATATCTAAATTGGATGGATGGATGGAGATAGATCAGGGGTCTTCAAACCTGGCAACCTTAAGACTTCTGGATTTCAATTCTGGGAGTTGAAGTCCACAAGTCTTAAAGTTGCCAGGTTTGAAGACCCCTGAAATAGGTAGGTAGGTGGGTGGGTGGGTGGATAGATAAACCTAGATGATAAACGGATGGATGGATGGATGGACAGACAGACAGAAATAATCAGGTAGGTAGGTAGGTGGGTGGATGGATGTTTCGCCACAGGACTCTGGACATTTGTTAGCATGTGTATTTTTTCCAGGCATTTACTGCAACCTTGTACAGCTAATCCTTGACTTATGACAAGAATTGAGCCCAAAATTTTTGTTGCTAAGCAAGACAGTTGTCCCATTTTATGACCTTTCTTAACACCATGGTTAAGTGAATCAACTGCGGTTGTTAAGTGAGTAACACAGTGGTAAAGTAAATGCGGCTTCCCCCGTTGACTTTGCTTGCCAAAAGGTCGCAAAAGGGGGGTCACATGACCCAGAGACACCGCGACCGTCATGCATACACACCAGTTGCCAAGCGTCTGAATTTTGATCACGTGACCCTGGGGAATGCTGCAATGGTCGTAAGTGTAGAAAAACAGTCAGCAGTTACTTTTTTCAGTGCCGTTGTAACTTTGAGCCATCACTAAATGAACCGTTGTAAGTTGAGGACTACCTGTAATGATGATTTGGAGAGTGCTGCCGCCCTCATTTCCTGCTTTGGTGGCTTCCCATTTGTAACCCAGTGGCCTCTAGAGGTATCAAATGCCAAGCTAGACGGCTCTTTTTTGTTGCATTTAGTTAGTTATTTGATTGATAAGATATGTGACTGTGGGCAACCGACACAATTAAAAACAATAAACAGTTGCAACATGCAGGCAGTCCTCGATTTAGGACCATAATTAGGCCCCCAAAATTCTGTTAGGTGAAACAGCTAAGTGAATTTTGTCCCATTCTTTCTTGCCAGAGGCGTTAAATGAATCACTGCAGTAGTTAAATTAGTAACCTGGTTGTTAAGTGAATTTGGCTTCCCCCATAGACTTTGCTTGTCAGAAGTTTGCAAAAGGGGATCCCTGGGACGCTACCACTGTCATAAATACGAGTCAGTTGCTAATTGACCAGGGGGATGCTGAAACAATCATAAATGTGAAAAATGGTCATAAGACTATTTTCCATGCTGTTGTAACTTCGAACGCTCACTAAATAAAACTATTGTAAGTTGAGGACTACCTGTATAAATTATAAAATAAACAGGGCTGGCTGGGGAATTCTGAGAGTGGAAGCCCACCGGTCTTAAAAGTGGTCAAGACTGGACACCACTGGTTTAAATTTTAATTTAAGCAGCAGAATACAATGCACACAATTGCTAACGTCATAACCAACTAACAGGGTCTATACCAGCCCCGGGTCCCTCAGCATAAGGACATGTTTTAAGAGCCTTTTGAAAGGCCAGAAAAATTGGGGGCCACTCTGGCATCAAAGAATGCAGTGATTCAAAAAGTGGGTGGTGCAGCAGAAAAAAAAAATCTCTTCTCCTGGGTCTCGTCAGGTGACATATCTTGGTAGATCTGATCCATCCCATGACCTGACGGGATTGATAGATGTAACCGGAGGGAGGTGTTCCCTTAAATAACCTGGTCCCATACGCCACAGCTGATCATGGATGGAGCTTCTGTTACCATTACAGTTTAAAATTGTGTTAAGCGCTCCGCGCCAAAGGCCCTAGTAGTCCCGTTCATTGCAATATTGCAAAATGTAGCTTTGATAGGCCTAAATGTCTTTATACCCTGTTAATAAAAAATCTTAGTACCATCAAGCAAGCGAGCTTAACTTAAATTAACCAGTCATCATGCAACTCCTTCTTCTTCTTCACATGAAAAAGAGAGTGGATGTTTTCAGTCCCTGCATTTTCAACCAGTCTCTTCAATTATTGATTGATGATTTTTTTTTTAAGCCTGCCAATGCACATTTGAGCTCTAATCCTTACAAAATACATCGGAGTTTATTTTAGTGTACAAAACACACAGTGAAATGTTAAAACAGCCAATGCATAATTTTAAAAATGTTCCAATAAAACACGATTATGGTTGTGCTATATGCAGAGTATAATTACATTTTTGAACAGCAGAGGTTTTGGATGGATTTGTGTAATGGCTAGAAGAATAATTGGTTAGCAGATGTTAAATTTAGCCGTACCTTCCCTTCCATCCTGTCCATTGTAGGGGGATAAGCAGGTCACTTCTCAAAATTAACAAGAATGGTATGTCCATCTGACTAATTAAAAGGATAATTAAAAAATTAATTACAATTCGAATCAGTATAGGACACTTCTGCAGAATAGCATGCCTGAGCATGTTTGTGCGTGTGTGTGCGCTCGCATGCACACACACACACACACACACACACACACCCCTATGTTGGGAAGCTTGCAAATTAAATTTTCAATAGAAGAGAGAATAAAAGGAGAGACAACAAATAAGGTATCTGGATCAATAAAATGCACAAAATAATTACGTAGGCTTGAGCTGAAGAAGTCTTGTAATTGCACACCGCCCAGATTCATGCTGTGAGTGAAATGGGCGGTCTCTTAAATTGGATAAAAATAAATAACATTTCCTCTCCGAGATTCTTTTGGTGTCACTGGGGTGAAGGGTGATTATATCCCCACAGAAAGTTTTGAATTTCATTGGGAGACCAAATGCGCATGCACAGGTACACACACGCACACAGACACCGATAGGTTTTCCTCTTTTTCAGTTTAAGGTACTGATCACAAAATGCGGGTTCTTTGCCAAATGATTTGATAGCCTGTAGGATTTGGGAAAGGGGAGAGCTTAGAACAGGGGTGTCAAACTCGCAACGTCACGTGACGTGTCGCGACGTATCGTGACTTTTTTTTGCCGTTGCCGGCAATGGGGCGGGCGCGGTTTCGCCATGACGCATCCGGCCCGCGGGCCGTCAGTTTGACACCCCTGATGTAGAAATTGAAACCGGACTGTTGTGAAGTCATGTAATATGATTCAGAATCATAGAATAAAAAAACTGGTCTGGTGGTCTAACCCAGGGCTTTTCAACCAGTGGTACGGGTACCCCCTGTGGTACATTGGCACCTGGCAGGTGGTACCGGCCATCCTAGAAAAGGGGTAGCGGGGGAGGGGAATGAGCTGAGCTGGTGGCAGCACCGCACAAGCCTGAGGAAGAGACGGCTGGAGCTGCAGGGCTGTCAGGGCTCAGCGGAAGCGCCAGGATCAGCACCAGGCTCCAGCTGGAGCTCGGCGCTGATCCTGGCACTTCTGCTGAGCCCAGAAGAAGCACCAATCAACTGGAAAGTGGCACTGATCCTGGTGCTTCTGCTGAGCCCAGAAGAAGCGCCGATCAGCTGGAATGTTGCAGCATCTCCAGGGTCTTGTGATTTACATTCAGATGCTTGGCAACTGATTCATATTTATGACGGTCACAGTGTCCCAGGGTCACGTGAAGTGACCAAAACCTGCTGCAACCATCCAGCAGACGGGGGGAATAAAAACCAAACACCCCCACCCCACCCCCGCTGCCAATCCTCAACAGAAATGCTCACAACAACGAAAACCTCGGACAGGAGGAAGAGCATCGCCGGGTGGGCAGGCAGGTGTCTTGCTTGGCTGTGGCTTGGGGGGGGGGCACTTTTTTCAGTGCCGTTGTAACTTCAAACAGTCACTAAGCAAACTGTTGTAAGTCGAGGGCGACCTGTACTTCGTCACTTTTTCTCCTTTTTTTTTTTTGGGTCGTCAAGTTTTTGACCCCTTGCTAGACGACTGGTGGTACTCGGATGGTGCCATATCCTAAAAGTGGTACAGTGGGTGAAAAGGTTGAAAAGCCGTGGGTTAAGGCACCAGGCTAGAAAGCAAGAGACCGTGAGTTTTAAGTCCCACTTTAGCCATGAAAGCCGGCTGGATGACCTTGTGGGAAAAAGAGGAGGAAGAGGAAGAGGAGGAGAAGGGGGAAGGTGTATTGGATAGGCTGGATTTCTTGAGTTATTTGTAAAAGTAGTAAAGAGTAAAAGAGGAAATTGACGAAAGAGAAAAATAACAAAAAGAGGAATCACAAGAAGCCTGGGAGCATAATTAAGACTTCCCTAATTTCCTGAACAGGAGAAGGATCGTTCCGGTCTTCCGTCATGAAAGTCACTGTTCATTGGCTGCCGCCATTGACCCGACCTGCCCTCTGTGGTTTCAACAAGGCCTTTGGCCAAAGGTCTGGAACCTTTCTGGGCCTCCCAATATTTCGGAAAGGGGAAAGGAGAACCTTTCTCCACCCTTCGGATGAACTGGATTTCAGTCGCCAGTCCTTGAACGCAGGCTTCTGAATTGCTTCCAAAGAGCTCTAGGCTAGTCAAGAGTACAGATCATCAAGCATCATCGTCTTGACCCTTTTCAAACAACGCTCTTCAATTTCTGCAGCCTTCACCAACTCATGATTACATGTCAGAATTGTCCAGCTCTTCTCTTGATTTCGGGGGAGGAGGAAAAAAACCCCAACCCCTTCAACAACGTCAGTTATTGGAGTCCAGCGTTGGAAGGCTGTTGAATTCCGTTTCGATCTCAGCTCAATCAAAATTAAAAGCAGGCCTAACATATGGCTGCCTAGCCTCCACTTGAACCCATTCGGTGGAAAGGAACCCATCGTGCTTTTCAGCGATTGGCAGGCTAACTCCCACTTTGGCTGCCCCTGGAATCTTTGGGGGTGGGCCGTGTATGTTTGATGAAGAAGAACGGGGCGGACACGGCTATTTTAATTGCCACTTGGATGAATTGGAAAGGATCCCGGGGTAAAATGGCAGTTGCTTGGTGAGATAAAAGAACTAGGCTGCGTGGATACGGGAACGATCCCAGCATGGTTTATAAGCCTTTTTCTGGACTACGGACCGGCTTAGACAAATGGCTTCTGCTTCGGTTAATAGATCTTGCCAGATGGTTAGACTAAATTGCAGCTTTTGGTTGTTGTTGTTTTTTAATTTTTGGGAGAGGCAAAAGTGTGACACAAGCCCATGTTTAAAATGATTTTTTTTCCCTCCCGCACTGGAAAGATTTAGGTGATTATGTCACAGTTGAGAGTTTCCCTACTATCTTCTGTTTTATAATGGGGTTAATCATAATCATAATCATCATAATAAAGTTGGAAGGGACCTTGGAGGTCATTTAGGCCAACCCCCTGCTCAGGCAGGAAACCCTATACCATTTTGGACAAATGGCTGTCCAGTCTCTTCTTGAAAACATCCAGTGTTGGAGCATTCACCACTTCTGGAGGCAGGTTGTTCCACTGGTTAATTGTTCTCACTGTCAGGAAGTTTCTCCTTAGTTCTAGGTTGCTTCTCTCCTTGATCAGTTTCCATCTGTTGCTTCTTGTCCTGCCTTCCGGCGCTTTGGAGAATAGCTTGACTCCCTCTTCTTTGGGGCAGCCCCTGACATACTGGAAGATTGCTATCATGTCCCCCCTCATCCCTCTCTTCATTAAACTAGAGCAGGGGTAGGCAACCTTGGCTCTTTTATGACTCGAGGACTTCAACTCCCAGAATTCCTGAGCCAGCATGGCTCAGCTTGGAAACCTCTCCCTGTCCCCTCAGCATGGCTGCCTCAGGAATTCTGGGAGTTGAAGTCCTCGAGTCATAAAAGAGCCAAGGTTGCCTAACCCTGGACTAGACAGACCCACTTCCAGCAACTGTTCCTTATATGTTTTAGCCTCCAGTCCCCTGATCGTCTTTGTTGCTCTTCTCTGCACTCTTTCTAGAGTCAAGAAAGAGTACAGAGAGTGTGCTGTGCTCTACTTGAGGAAGCAAAAAGAATGTGACACCTTTTTTTAGAAGATTTGCAGGAATGTCTGCGGATGACCTGAGGCTTGATTTTGTGCATGGCTGTGGTTCATTGAAACAATTTGTTTTGTTTCCTTCAAAAGCAAGGAAAAATGGATGGCAACCCTATCAAGTAGGACAGCAGTTGCCAAAAGGCAAAGTCGGATTGCTCTAAACCCAAATAGTTGATGTTAAGGAAAGGCCTGGGGATCAGGTAGTCCTCAACTTACAACCACTGTTGAGCCCAAAATTTCTGTTGCTAAGCGAGACATTTGTTCAGGGAGTTTTCCCTCATTTTATGACTTTTCTTGTCAGAGCTGTTCAGTGAATCCCTGCAGTTGCTAAGTGAATAGCACGGCTATTAAATGGATCTGTCTTCCCCATTGACTTTGCTTCTCAGAAGATTGCAAAAGGGGGTCATGTGACTCCAGGGCACTACGACCGTCATAAATATGTGCCAGTGTCCAGTGTCTGATTATTATGGGGTTAGGAATAAGGTGGGGTCGGGGTTGGGGTTGGGGTTTTCCGAAATAACATTCTCAATATTTAGCAAACAGCGTAATGTCTTGGTTCATGTGTTTAACAAACAATAATAGATAATAGAATCTCTGATCTGTGGAAGGAAGATTGTAGGAAAAGATCGCTAAATGAGTTAAAACGATAGAAATAGGACGAAATTCTGGGCCGAAGTCTACTTATACATTATTCCTCTTTAGTGACACGTAGAGTGGACAAAGCTGGCTGGGCAGCACTGGTTCACCAATAAGATGTTTTTTCTCGTTGAAACGTTGTGTGCAGAGTGTTGTTTCCCCTGCAAAAACCTGTTTCGGGTTATTTGGATTGGAGAAACAATTTCATGGTATTGACGCCACAGTAAACATTTGAAAGCTGCCTTTCTCTGTTCCGTTTGCACAGTAGTGTGAAGAGAAATGGCCAAACTCTGAGACCTTAGCAAAATTTATTCTGTATTAGGCCTTTTTTCTTCAGATACAGAACCTTTGCATAAATGAGCTTCAGAACGCATCCTGAGCTGAGTGCATAAAGAACAGTCCCAGTGTGGTACAGAGAATTAGCACACACAAACATTATTCGCACAGTGGCATGACTTTTAGCTGGCTTGTGCCAAGTGAAAGGGGCAGTTTGCATATATCAGCTGGCACAGGACAGGAACAGCTGTTCCACATTGCTGCCATTTTACGGTTTCTGTCTGTCTCTCTCTCTCTCCCTCCCTCCCTCCCTCCGTCATTATTATACATTATTATATATTTAAATTTTATAAATGTAAACAGAATAAAAGAGTTGGAAGGGACCTCAGAAGTCCTGTAATCCAACCCCTCTGCTGAGGCAGGAAACCGTATACCATTTCAGACAAATGACTGTCCAGATTCGTCTTAAAAACCTCCCGCGTTGAAGCATTCACAGCTTCTGGAGGCAGGTAGTTCCACTAATTGTTCTGTCAGGAAATTTCTCCTTCATTTTAGGTTGCTTCTTTGTTTGGTTAGTTTCCATCCGTCTCTTCTTCTCCTGCCTTTGGGTGCTTTGGAGAATAGCTTGACTCCCTCCTCTTTGGGGCAGCCCCTGAGATACTGGAAGACTGCTATCCTGTCCCCCCTCGTCCGTCTCTTCATTAAACTAGATTCCAGCAACCGTTCCTTGTATGTTTTAGCCTCTTCTCTGCACTCTTTCTAGAGTCTCAACATCTTTTTTACATCGTGGCAACCAAAACTGGATGCAATATTTTAAGTGTGGCCTTACCAAGGCATTGTAAAGTGGTATTAACACTTCACCTGATCTTGATTCTATCCCTCTGTTAATGCAGCCTAGCACTGTGTTGGCCTTTTTGGCAGCTGCAGCACACGGCTGGCTCATCTTTAAGGGATTGTCCACTAGGACTCCAAGATCCCTCTCACAGTTACTACTATTGAGCAAGGTACCCCCTATACTATACCTGTACATTTGGTTTTTCTTGCCTAAATGTAGAACCTTACTTTTTTCACCACTAAATTTCATTTTGTTGGACAAGGCCCATTGTTCAAGTCTGTCCAGGTCTTCTTGTACTTTCTGGAGTGTTGGCTATTCCTGCCAGCTTGGTGTCGTCTGCAAATTTGATGAGTTCCCCATCTATCCCCTCGTTCAAATAGTTGATGAAGATATTGAAGAGCACTGGGCCCAGAACAGAGCCCTGGGGCACCCCACTACACACTTCCCTCCATGTAGATGCGGTTCCATTGAGGACCACATGCTGAGTATGGACAGTCAGCCAGCTACGGATCCACCTACCCCACATTTTTCTATCTTATCAAGTAGTAGGTTGTGACTAGATGTACCTGATTCCTGCGACCGTTCTTTGTGTGTTTTAGCCTCCAGTCCCCTAATCCTCTTAGTTACTCTTTTCTTCACTCCTTCTAGGGTCTCAACCTCTTTTTTTTTTAAATCACAGCCATCTGAACTGGTTGTCAGTGTGATCTTAACCATCTATTAATGGGAACCGACAATTTGGAAAGTCTGCTTGTTCTTTTCAAGAATGTTATAAATTGCTTAGCAGTTCCTAGAGTCCCCTTGCTTCTTTTCTTTCTCTGCATCATAGGAGCATGAAGTTGGAAATAGCTACGTAGACTATCACATTCAGCCACCTGCTCTGCGCCAGAATCCAACTTAAAGCACCCTTCAGTTGAACATCTCCAGTGAAGGAGAGAGCTTTTGTTCAAGTAATTGGTTTCACTGCTCTTTGGGTCTTACTGTTAGGAGGGGTCCCCCCCCTCCTTAACATTTAGTTGGAATCTGTCTTCCTGTGACTTAAATCCATTATCTGTGTCATTATCTGTGTCTAGAATAGGTCTCCGTCTCCTCCAGCATGCCGTCATTTCAAATATTTGAAGAGGGCTGACATAATCTCTCCTCAGTCTTCTCTTTCCAAAACGTGCCTAGATTTTTTTACAAAAGTTGTGGATTCAAGAGACATTTTCAAAATGTATCTTTTGGGGGGGGGGCAAGAATGAATTTCCAAGTGAAGTAAAATTTGCTTTCTCCTTACAGTCAGGATCTCGTGTAGAATATTACTTCTCTTACGCTTGTAAGGTTTTATCTAACAAGCATTCAGCAGTTGATAACATTTTTGTTTTTGTTTTCGCCCCCACTGCAAACTTATTAAATTTCCTCTTCCGGATTAAAAGATGTAGGATTCTCTAAAAAAAAAAAAAAATCTATTGGCTCAGATAAATGGATTAATGATGATTGTAGTTTTTGCAACAGCTAGTACATAGAGCAGTGTTTCTCAACCTTGACAATTTTAAGGCTTGTGGACTTCAACTCCCAGAATTCCACAGCCAGCAATGCTGGCTGTGGAATTCTGGGAGTTGAAGTCCACATGCCTTAAAATTGTCAAGGTTGAGAAACACTGACATAGAGGATAGTTCTGTCCCAGGTCATATTTCTTATAAGAAGACTTTTATGGTTTGGACCAGGGGTAGGCAACCTTGGCTCTTTTATGACTGGTGGACTTCAACTCCCAGAATTCCTGAACCAGCATGGCTCAGCTTGGAAACTTCTCCCTTTTCCCTCAGCGTGGCTGGCTCAGGAATTCTGGGAGTTGAAGTCCACGAGTCATAAAAGAGCCAAGGTTGCCTACCCCTGGTCTAGTGGGTTAATGTCAACTCTTTGCACCATTACTTTAATTTTATTACGTTTTACAAGCTCACTAAATGAAAGAACACAAAAAAAACCCAACCAACTTGATAGCGATCGCATAACGCACTGACAAATGCCCTCCTCTCGGCTTCAGTACATGACATCAATCACTGAATCCTGCTGCGATCTGATTGGCTTATTGCCAAAACAAGATGACACCCGATTGGCTCTCTAAGCACTCATGCTCATTGGCTACCATCAGATGAAGGAAAGCCACCTGATAGCGACCTAAGCAAGTTGTGCTTCCTTTATCTGGTTATTTGGCTATAACTTTTCATAGAATACAGTACAGATAATTGAACAGACTATGTTGCGTTACATTCTTGATTAAATTATCTTTCCATTGATATATAATATTATAGTACTACTCCACCCAAAAAGTCGTGTTATTAGCCATCAAACCTCAAAAATTCGCTTTTCCCAAAAGGTTTCCACAATTTTGGCCACTAGCATAGGTAAGTAGCCCTCAACGCAACTCATTCAAAAGTGCCATTGTTTTACTTTCCTGGATATACTGTTCTCCTTTTCAGCAATTATAGAATGTTAAAAGCTACGTAGGACCTCTGTTTCCCCAAACCTTGTGCAGACACTGTGAAATTAATTTTTCACTTCCCACCCCGAGTTGGACGGAAGTGACATTTGTAGAGGCCTCCAAGTTGCACCCTTTGCTCTTGGCATTTGCATTTTGCTAGAAGAAGGTCACAGGGAGGTAGAACAATCCTAGTTAACTACTATGGAGAGGCATCGAAGCTGGGGGTAACGCTGGCAATAAAGAGACGAGAGGACAAAAGCAGAGAGGTGCGCGTTGCCGGAGAATTGTCAGATTTTGAATTTCTCTTAGAAAAACTCAACAATGGGAGGTTGAGCACGTTGAAGCAGCGGGGGCTAGGTGCTATCAATCCAAAATCACACCAGCACTTACTTCAGTATTTCCTGAATTTTTGGTTTTCCATTCTCCTTCAATTAAAGACGAAGGCAGACAGATCAGGCCCAGGAAGGACAATTATTTATTTGTGAAAATAGGCGTCCGCTTTAAAAAAACAAAAAAAAAGGGACTAAGCCAATCCACGTTGATTTCTTTTTTCATTTTACACGTCCTTTTGCTTGTTTATCTTGTTTATTTGAGATTTAATATAGGATCAGGTTTTTTTAGGTATTTCTGCTGTGCCCTGAAAAAACGTGGTCTCGGAAGCTTCTGAAATTCGTCACTCGGGTGGGATAGAAGGGAGAAACCTGTGAATGTCATTTGGGTAAAAATCGAAAAAGAATGGTTAACGAGGGAGCAATTACGTTTGAATAAGGAGTGTGGTGGGCTCCTTGGCGCACTCTGAACTTGATTGCTTTCTTTGCAGATGTTTCAGTACCAAAATAGGTAACCTCATCAGTGCTAGAAGGGAGTGGGGTTTGTGGAGAGGAAGAGGATGACCGGGGGGTCCTTGGTGCTCTCTGAACTTGATAGTTTTTCTTGCAGAAGCTTCATTACCCAACTTAGAATAGAAGAGAATAAAGCTGGAAGGGACCTTGGAGGTCTTCTAGTCCAGCCCCCTGCTCAAGCAGGAGAACCTATACCATTTCAGACAAGTGAGTGTCCAGTCTCTTCTTTAAAATCTCCAGTGATGGAGCGCCGACGATTTCTGAAGGCAAAGCTGTTCCACTGGTTGATTGTCCTCACTGTCTGGAAGTTTCTCCTCAATTCCAGGTTGCTTCTCTCTTTGATCAGTTTCCAACCATTGTTTCTTGTCCTTTCCTCTGGTGCTTTGGAGAATAACGTGACCCCCTCTTCTTTGTGGCAGCCCCCCAGATACTGGAAGACTGCTATCATGTCTCCCCTATTTCTTCATATCTTTAGACTAGCCGGACTTAAGTCCTGCAGCTATTCTTCGTATATTTTAGTCCCCAGGCCTTGGATCATCTTAGTTGCTCTTCTCTAAACTTTTTCCAAGGTCTCAGCATCTTTTTTTTGTAGTACGGTGACCAAAATTGGTTGCAGTATTCCTGTTGTGGTCTCACTAGGGTTTTATAAAGTGGGACTAATTAACTAGTTAACATCATCCATGCTAGAAAACTGGCTCCCTTCTGGGACTGATGATGTTACACAGTTTGGTAATGAAATGTCTGCAAGAAAACAGCCAAGCTCAGAGAGCATCAAGAACCCCACAGTTCTTCTTCTTCTTCTTCTTCTTCTTCTTCTTCTTCTTCTTCTTCTTCTTCTTCTTCTTCTTCTTCTTCTTCTTCTTCTTCTTCTTCTTCTTCTTCCTCTTCCTCTTCCTCTTCCTCTTCCTCTTCCTCTTTCTTTTTTTCTTTCTCTCCTCCTCTTCCTCCTCCTCCTCCTCTCCACAAACTCCACTTCCTTCTAGCACTGATGATGTTACCTTGTTTGGGTAATGAAACGTCTGCAAGAAAACAGCCGTGCTCGGAGAGCATCAAGAACCCCACAATCCTCCTCCTTCTTCCTTCCATCCTTCTCCTTCTCCCTTGAGCTATATCTATTCTCCTCAATCTGCGTCATTCTCTTCAATAGGGAGTGCAAGTAGAGAAAACAGAAAATTGTCTGGGGTTTGTTTTGTTCTGAGAATCAACATTTTAGCAGTTTCAGTGCTCGAAAACAAGACACCCCCCTTTAAAAAAAACAAACAAACCCAAGGGGCTTTGACATATAGATGAGAAGGTCCCCAGAGAACAAAGCTCTTGTGGCTTTGATGTGCTGCATTTCTGAAACTTCTGCCTTGTCATTTTTTTAAAAAAAATATGATTTACGATTTAGTCTTTGTATCCTGAGACGGTTGGCCGTCTCCTTCCTCTTTCTTGACACAGTCGTTTAATTTTAAACTCAACGGGCATTTTGGTTATTTATTTTCATTGTTCCTTGGCAATAATTTTCAGCTGTTAGACAGGAAAATTGTACTCAAAAATGCTGTTTCACACTTTATTGTTTGATGATGTGGAGTGATAGAAAATAACACATTTGCTTGCCTTTATAGTCAGATAATTATTCACATCCATCACCCTATTCTAAGGGAATAAACATCACCCCAAAGAAATTGCACTATTAATAGCATTCTCTTCAGTAAGAATAAGAGGTGTTTTTCTTGTGGGACTGTCCAATTAAGAGGTCCCAGGAAAGCAATGATAAAGCTTCGGCTTTTTGCTAAACCAAGGATTTTATAATGTCTTCCCATTTCAAATAGCAGAGTGGATTCTTAGGCTGTGAATCAATGAACAAGATCCAGAATAGTAAAAGAAGGTAGATATTTCATTAAAGCCAAGCTGAGATATACCCAACTCCTTTCCTTCGCAGATAAAGGGCTGCAGCTGTCATCATCCCTGCTCATTAACTGTGCTAATTAGTTTAGTTAGATTAGGAGTCCAGCAACATTTATACACCGTGGTTTCGCTTGTACATTTGTCCCCCCTAGCTACTTTCATCAAAATATCAAATAATTAACATTGACAGTGAGAATTGCACAATTATGGCCCTTAACCTTTTAAGTCCCAAAATGTTATATGAAAGTGTTGAAGGAAAAGTCTTCATCACGGTTCAGTCCAAGCCGGGGATAAACAACATGGTGATTGCTTTAAAAAGAAGGTTGCAGTTTATTGAAGAGGAGAGCCAGACAGGAAGATGGCTCTGGAAAAAAAGAGAGCGAGCATATGTAGGGAGTGGGTCTTTATACCTTCTGGAGCCTTTTGTTTGGAGTTGTTCCTGTGGCATGAACTTTGACCTGAGTCTGAGTGTGCGTTTCTGGTATTCTGATGGTGGTGGGTTAATCCTATTATGTTCCAAGGGTCATATCCTGCTTCCCTGTGGCTGTGGCTGATGACTCTTAGATTTTTTGGTGTGAGGGATTGTTGATTCTAGGGATCTTTCTTCCTAATCCCAGTTTCCTGACTCCAGTCTTTCTGACAAGATTATTACATCTGCATTTCTGCAGACTTGGTTTCTGTTTGGGACAGAGAGACTTGGGGGGGGGGATTGGTTTCTGCATTTAAAATCCTTTAGGGAAACTGATTATCTGAGCAAAGGTTTAGTTTAGGTAGTTCTCAACAGCAGTTCATTTACTGACCATTCGAAGTTACAATGGAACTGAAAAAGTGACTTCTGGCTATTTTTTCACACTTAACGACCATCACAGCAATCCCATAGCCATGTAATCAAAATTCAGACACTTGACAACTGGTTCATATCTATGACGGCTGCATTGTCCTAGGATCATGTGATCCCCTTCTGAGAAGCAAAATCAACGAGGAAGCCAGATCATGGGCAGTTCCATCCGGGACATGGCACATAAGCGATGCTTGAGCAGGGCCCGCAAAATTGTCTGGCATGCTACACATCCTCTTCACAACCTGTTTTCCTTGTTACCTTCTCAAGCTTCCTCCTTCAATTATATATTCAAAATAGACAGTATTTAATATTTATTTGTTATGTATATGTAGGGGTGTGGGTCCATACTACTGCTACTACTACTACTAATGATAATAATAACAACAACAACAATAATAATAAAAGTTGGAAGGGACCTTGCAGGTCATCTAGTCCAACTTCCTACTCAGGCAGGAAACCCTATACCATTTTGGACAAATGGCTGTCCAGTCTCTTCTTGAAAACATCCAGTGTTGGAGCATTCACCACTTCTGGAGGCAGGTTGTTCCACTGGTTAATTGTTCTCACTGTCAGGAAGTTTCTCCTTAGATCTAGGTTGCTTCTCTCCTTGATCAGTTTCCATCTGTTGCTTCTTCTCCTGCCTTCAGGGGCTTTGGAGAATAGCTTGACTCCCTCTTTTTTGGGGCAGCCCCTGAGATACTGGAAGGCTGCTATCATGTCCCCCCCCCTCATCCTTCTCTTCATTAAACTAGACATATCCAATTCCAGCAACCGTTCCTTATATGCTGTCCCCCCTCGTCCTTCTCTTCGTTAAACTAGACATCCTCAATTCCAGCAGCCGTTCCTTATATGCTTTAACCTCCAGTCCCCTAATCATCTTTGTTGCTCTTCTCTGTACTCTTTCTAGAGTCTCAACATCTTTTTTACATCGTGGTGACCAAAACTGGATGCAGTATTCCAAGTGTGGCCTTACCAAGGCATTGTAAAGTAGTATTAATACTTCACATGATATTGATTTTCTCCCTCTGTTAATGCAGCCCAGCACTGTGTTGGCTTTTTTGGCAGCTGCACCACATGGCTGGCTCCTATTTAAGTGATTGTCCTCTAGGACTCTGAGATCCCTCTCTTGAATGTCCACAAACTATGGGATCTTGATTCCGCTGTGTGTAGTTTAAAGAACTGGGAAGTTACTGTTACGAATGAGACAGGCAACCCCCCCCCCCAAAGTGGAGGCTAGAGAGGAAGCTGAAACAAGGAAACAGGCAGTCCTCCACTTACGACCGCAACTGAGCCCAAAACTTCCTGTTCTTAAGTGAGATATTTCTTAAGTGAATATTGCCCCATTTTACAATCTTTCTTGCCACCGTTGTTAAGCGAATCACCACAGTTGATAAATTAGTAACCTGGTTGTTAAGTGAATCTGGCTTCCCCCATTGACTTTGCTTGTCAGGCGGGACGCTGCAGCGGTCATAAGTATGAACACATTTCCAAGCATCTGAATATTATCACAGGGATGCTGTAAAGGTTGTAACTGGGAAAAACGGTCACACGTTATTTTTTTTTTCCAGTGCCATTGTAACTTTGAACGTTCACTAAATGAACTGTTGCAAGAGGAGGACTACCTGTATTTGAAATAAAGAAATAAAAAACTTTTTTTTTCCCTTTTTTGCTTGTTCTTACAGCCTTCCCTCCCTCCCTCTCATTTTTGCTTGGTCTCCTTTGGTAAGCTGCTCAGCTCAGAGGGGATTTTTTTTTCTCTCCAGATTTGCGGAGCCCTACTTTGGGGGGGGGGGAAGGGAAGCAACCCAATCCTTGATATTTATTCATGTGAGAGGTTTCTCTTTATGAATAAGAAGCAGGCGAGCAAAATTGCTGCCATGCTCAAAGTGTGCTATTTGTGCACTCACCTGTGTGGAGAGTCTGCGGTTGCCACTGGCAACTGGGCGAATGATTAAAATACAAAAAAACTGCCCTGAAACGATAAGGGAGAAGCTGGATCAGGAACAACAACAGCCTAGAGCCAGCTCTGGGAATTAATGATAATGGATGGGTACCGGTTATAGATAAACATCGAACATCTTGGCTTGCTCAACTCAAACATAGCTTAAAGAAAATTCACTTAGTTCATGAAAGGGACCTCCTTGTATTCCCCCCCCCCTTTTTAAGTGTTGAGAAAATATTTCACTTAGTGGAAAGGTCTGGTTAAGTAAACACCATATTTGAAGCAGGCAGACGGTTCAGTTTCTTAAAATGAATAGGATAGTAGTCGTTTCTTGGGGAGGAAATCCCTGTATTTCAGTCCCTCCTTCGCTAAAATCAGGATCAATCCCAGGGATCGGATTTGCTTGGATTGGGTCCAAGATTTGTCCAGAATCCTTAACATTCTTACATTTTCTCCGCTGCCGTTTCAGAAGAGAATTGCAGGAAAACCTATAGAAGAGACCATTTGGTCTAGTGCAGGGGTAGGCAACCTTGGCTCTTTTATGACTTGTGGACTTCAACTCCCAGAATTCCTGAGCCAGCCATGCTGAGGGGAAAGGGAGAGGTTTCCAAAGTGATCCATTTTGGCTCAGGAATTCTGGGAGTTGAAGTCCACAAGTCATAAAAGGGCCAAGTTTGAAGACCCTTGCTCTTAATCTTCATCCTAGGATAGGGGTAGGCAACCTTGCCTCTTTTATGACTCGTGGACTTCAACTCCCAGAATTCCTCAGCCAGCATGGCTCAGTTTGGAAACCTCTCCCTTTCCCCTCAGCATGGCTGACTGAGGAATTCTGGGAGTTGAAGTCCACAAGTCATAAAAGGGGCAAGTTTGAAGACCCCTGGTCTAGTGGTTAAAGCAGGGGTCTGCAAACTTGGCCCTTTTATGTCTTGTGGACTTCAACTCCCAGAATTCCTCAGTCAGCGTGCCTGGCTGAGGAATTCTGGGAGTGGAAGTCCACAAGCAGGGGTCTTCAACCGTAGCCCTTTTATGACTTGTGAACTTCAACTCCCAGAATTCCTCAGCCAGGCACATTTAAGTTTACATTTTTATCATCATCCAGAAAGGAAAAACACAAGATAGTCGGGCACATAGGGATATCCTGAGGTAAATCAAACAGTATACAGGAAACACAGAGGAAAAAAGGCGGGGGAGAAGGGAAACGCCCCCTTCATACCCACAGCAACCAATCAGAGTGTAGATTGCCTCATGCATGAGTCAGCACTCTCTAATTCAGGGATCTTCAATCTGGGCCCTTTTATGACTTGTGGACTTCAACTCCCAGAATTCCTCAGCCAGCCCCTGGGTTAAAGCCTCAGGCTACAAAGTGGGAGACTGTGAGTTCAAGTCCTATCTTTGCCATGAAAGCCAGCTGGGTGACTTTGGGCCAGTCAACCAGGAAACAGTGAGTTCTAATCCCGCCTTAGGCTTGAAAGCTGGCTGGGGGATTTTGGGAGCCATTTATCAGGAGACAGTGAGTTCCACCTTAGGCGTGACAGCTGCCTGAACGACTTTGAGCCAGTCCCTCTGTCTCAGCTCAACCCATCTTACTGGGTTGTTGTTAGGCAGAAAAGAGGAGGAGGAAAACATCTTGGATCTGTTTTCTACCCGTGAGTATTTGTAAAAATAATAAAGGCAGAATATAAACAAATAAAACTTCTTATAAAACTTGATACTGTCCCTGTGACCCGGGTGCCATAGAAACCACAGGAATCAAAATGCAAAAGAACGATGTGTATGGAAGTAGGAGTGATGTGTGTATTTATGTTTTTTAATGTATGTCTAAACACTCAAATTTATATTTATTAATTAAATTTATGTATCTGCCCAACTCACACATAGTGACTCCAGGCGATGTACAAAATTTGAAAAACCAATTAAACCCCCTCCCACCTCCACCCCCATGGCAGCAGCAACACAATCAAACCAGCAGTAGAATAGAGTAGAACAGAACAGAACAGAACAGAATAGAATATGGAATGGAACGGAACGGAACAGAATAGAATAGAATATATGGAATGGAATGGAATGGAATAGAATAGAATAGAATAGAATAGAAAATATGGAATAGAATAGAATAGAATAGAATAGAATAGAATAGAAAATATGGAATGGAATAGAATAGAATAGAATAGAATAGAATAGAATAGAATAGAATAGAATAGAATAGAATAGAATAGAATAGAATATATGGAATGGAATGGAATACAATAGAAAATATGGAATGGAATAGAATAGAATAGAATAGAATAGAAAATATGGAATGGAATAGAATAGAATAGAATAGAATAGAAAGGGACCTTGGAGGTTTTCTAGTCCAGCCCCCTGCTCAAGCAGGAGAACCTCCTATACCATTTCAGACAAGTGACCGTCTAAACTCTAGTCTCTTCTTAAAAACCTCCATTGATGGAGCGCCCACGATTTCTGGTGGCAAGCTGTTCCACTGATTGATTGTCCTCACTGTCAGGAAGTTTCTCCTTAATCCCAGGTTGTGTGTATATATATATATATATATATATATAGATATATATATATATATATATATAGATATATATATAAACTGGCAACTTAACTAATTTCCCATAGAAAAATAGGCAGTATTAGCGCTTGGATAGGATTTCATCAGATATTCCTAGATGTAGTTTAGACTGGAAATTACAAAAAAGAAAAAAAGAAAGAAAGATAAAATTATGTCTGCATGTTTTGCCAAGAAAAGCATACGGGCTGTTCCTCACGCTCACCAGGAAATTAAACTTGAGTTGGTTTTTCTCTAAAAATGTATACCCCAGTTTTCTAGCGCATATGCACAGTTCATGTAATGTAATTGCCCTCCCCATTTCCACCAGTGCATCCACATGTTCACACCAATTTCTCAGTTCTGTAGCTCTTATTTGCTTTCCCTTTTCAAGATTGGAGTATTTTTGTCTTGGAAAATTGGCAAGTGCCCGTTTCCCTTAAGCTTTTAGAAAATTAATTGATAATTAATCTATGTGTCTCTTCCTTTTAACAAAAAGAGAATATCTGTGTTAACTCTGCTGCCTTCATAAACCTCTTTTTCTTTTTTTCCCCCCTTCCCTCCCTCCCAAACACGGGGGATTTCAGACAAACTGGCAGAAAGAATATTTCTGGCCGATTTGAACATCTCTCTTGTTTTGACACCTCTCCTTGAGGCTAATGAGTGAACAGTTTGATCTTCCTTGACATCTTTGACTTTTTTCCTCTGAAGGCAGGCCTCCTGTTGGAGCTGTCTCTTCCAGCCCAGGCGAGCCAAAATGCTTCAGTTAGTGTTTGGCAAGACGTAAGAAGAGCAAGCGCTGGAGAGATGAGTTGGTCCCAACGGGTCGAAAATGCTGGCTTGTTTGCCTTTAGAAAGCCTAAGTCCTTTTTTTCCTGTCATCGGGGCAGAATTAGTGAGATGTCAGGTGTCCTTATGCGGCGGAATTTGGAGACAAAGCTTCAGCTAAGGATTTCTGTGGGCCTAGCAGGCAGCCTGGATTTTGTCTATACATCAAGCATGTAGCATAACATTGGAATATAGATTACAGGCAGTCCGTAAGGTAAGGTGACCAACTTTTTTACAATGAAAGGGAGGACACAAATAAATTGAAGAAAAAAATATCGTAAATAAAAGAAACATTTTATTCATTGCAGCAATAATACAGACAACAAAAAAGAGTACAGAGAAGAGCAACAAAGATGATTAGGGGACTGGAGGCTAAAACATATAAGGAACGGTTGCTGGAATTGGGTATGTCTAGTTTAACGAAGAGAAGGACGAGGGGGGACATGATAGCAGTATCCCAATATCTCGGGCTGCCATAAAGAAGAGGGAGTCAAGCTACTTTCCAAAGCCCCTGAAGGCAGGACGAGAAGCAACGGATGGAAACTAACCAAGGAGAGAAGCAACCTAGAACTAAGGAGAAACTTCCTGACAGTGAGAACAATTAATCAGTGGAACAGCCTGCCTCCAGAAGCGGTAAATGCTCCAACACTGGAAGTTTTTAAGAAGAGACTGGACAGCCATTTGTCCGAAATGGTGTAGGGTTTCCTGCCTGAGCAGGGGGTTGGACTGGATGACCTCCAAGGTCCCTTCCAACTTTACTACTACTATTACTACTACTACTACTACTATTATTATTATTACTACTACTATTACAACTTGCATGTGCAAAGTTTGCCAGCTGCGTGTTTTGGGGCGCTCAGCAGCAATTCCTATTGGCTTTTGAAAGCCAATAGGGGGAGTAGCACAGCTCATGCAAAAGTTGGAAAAAAAAACATCCAAAAAAGGTGCCGGAACCCCGTTCTGAGCGTTCTATGAGAGAGAAAAAAAAGCCTGCAGATTAGTCTTCAAATATCGAAAAGGAGGACATTTAGGAGGACACTTTTCGAGGGAGAACAAAACTTACAAAAGGAGTACTGTCCTCCCTAAAAGAGGACGGTTGGTCACCTTACGTAAGGACCCACTTCAACTGACACCCCCCCCCCAAGAAAGCAGAACTCTTGAAACAGGCCTTGTCTCAAAAGGACACTTTTATTAGGGGGTCAGTGACAGGAAGGAAGTCAAGGCGAGATCAGGGGAAAATCCCCCACACAGCATAGTTAAGCAAAGAATATTCCTCCTCCCAGCCAAGTCATAATGTCCATTTGAATTTCAGCCAATCCACAGGTGGTATGATATGCGGGTCAACTGGCACAGTTGGCGCGCATCTCAAGGTCTTCTCCAGCGTTCGTTGGCTACACACACACACACACACACACACACACACACACACACACACTATTATTTGAAGAATGGATGTTTTTCATTCATGAGGCCTCTTTTCCCTTTAGATGGGAAAATAGGTTTTTAAGAAATCAGTACCTTTTTGTTAAGGCTTGAAGATAACCCGCCACTGTGCATCAGATGCTGGGAGACATCTAGCTCAGAGGTCTTCAGACTTGGCCCTTTTGTGACTTGTAGACTTCCAGAATTCCTCAGCCAGCATGCCTGGCTGAGGCATTCTGGGAGTTGAAGTCCACAAGTCATCAAAGGGCCAAGTTGGAAGATCCCTGCTCTAACTCTATGTATTAGTCTATTATTCTATTCCAGGGGTCTTCACACTTGGCCCTTTGATGCCTTGTGGACTTCAACTCCCAGAATTCCTCAGCCAGCGTGCCTGGCTGAAGCATTCTGGGAGTTGAAGTCCACAAGTCATCAAAGGGCCAAGTTGGAAGACCCCTGGTCTGGTGGTTAAGGCACCAGCCTAGGAAGCAAGAGACTGTGAGTTCAAGTCCCACTTTAGCCATGAAAGCCAGCTGGATGACCTTGTGGGAAAAAGAGGAGGAGGAGCAGGAGCAGAAGCAGGAGGAGGAGGAAGGTGTATTGGATATGCTCGACCTTTTTAAAATAAATTTTTATTAATAATACAAAATTAAAAACACATTGGACATAGATATGATGTCACTGGTTCCATACATCTTCCGACATTTTACAGTAGTATTAATACTCATATGGACATATAGTTCTTGAGCTTTGCTCACTATTTATAATATAATATTAACACTTTTCCCCTTATTTCTGTATATTTATCTTTTAAATACACATTTGTCTATAATCTATATTTTATTCTAACACTATACATTTATCTTGGCTACCCTCTTATTGTCTATCCAATCATAAAATTGTTCCCAGATTTTGTAGTACTTAGTTTCACTTTTATCCTTGAGTTCGCATGTAAGTCTATCCATTTCAGCGCAATTGAAAATTTTCAGTATTATTTCCTCTTCAGTTGGAGTATCTTTCTCTTTCCATTTTTGAGCGAAGGCTATTCGTGCCGCTGTTACTGTATGCAGTAGTAAATAATATGTATCTTTCTTATGTTTTCTTTCTATAATTCCCAATAAAAAAAATTCCAGTTTGGCCTCTATATCTATTAGCAAAATTTCTTCCAGCCATTTCTTTAATAAGCTCCAAAATGTTTGTGCCTTTGGGCATTGCCACCACATGTGTAGTGATTCCCAGCGGTCTAGTAAAGAGTAAAAGAGTAAATTGACCAAAGAGAAAAATAAACAAAAAGAGGACTCCACGATTACCTTGTCCCCAAAGCCTGGGAGCACAATTAAGACTTCCCTAATTTCCTGAACAGGAGAAGGATCGTTCCAGTCTTCCATCATGAAAGTCACTGTTCATTGGCTGCCGCCATTGACCCGACCTGCCCTCTGTGGTTTCAACAAGGCCTTTGGCCAAAGGTCTGGAACCTTTCTGGGCCTCCCAATATTTCCAAAAGGGGAAAGGAGATGATGCGTCTTGGGAGTTTCGCTTTGTGGTTCAGCCAAAATGTGTGGCGTCTCCTGCCGCCGGCGTTTCCGTTTGAACGTGGCCGGGATGGGAAGGATGGGTCTTCCTTTGCCTGGCATCTTTCAACCAGAGCTTTGTAGTTTTTGCTCCTATTGGCGGGCTAGAATTACTTTCTTGGGCTTTGTCTTTTTTCTCATTAGCTCCGATTGGGTCTAATGAATTCATAACTCATTAATTTGAAAGAAAGTAATAAGTGTGTCTCCCCCCCCCCTTTATGAGCAAGAGTATGCTGGCGATTCTTAGCATGACTGGCAAGACTGCAACTCTTTTTTTTCTCCCCTGATTTTAAGCTCATTAATGCAGTTTGCTGGCTTCCTAGCCAAGCCGCTCCGTACTAATTCTGTGGGACATCTCTCCAGAATTCAGTTAGGTACTTCTGCAAAGCACGATAACCCGGGGTAGCCGCGTCCCAACAATATTAACTTCAACAGCCTCACAATTCAATTAATCTTATCTGTCTAACTTCCAATGACAGGCGGTAATTAAGTAAAAAAATAGCATCATAATCCAAAGAGTGGCATTCACCGTTGACTGCCTCCTCACCGCGGAGGAGCCCCAAAACTTTCAACACGTTCCCCGAAGAAATAGGATAGCGCGTTCCTCGCTAATCCAACAGAAGGAGCGCTTGGATCTGAATTAATTTATTCATTGCTTTGTTTGTTTTATGTTAGTGAAAAATGGCTTTAAAAAAATTAAAATTCCAGGCAAACAAAACAGAGAGAAGTGAACAGGTAATGTTCCAGCATTCCTTTTTTTTTTTTTTTGTCCATATTTTCTTTCTGGATCCCTTAACATTAGAGCAGTGTTTCCCAAACTTGACAATTTTAAGGCATGTGGACTTCAACTCCCAGAATTCCACAGCCAGCAACGCTGGCTGTGGAATTCTGGGAGTTGAAGTCCTCATGCCTTAAAATTGTCAAGTTTGGGAAACACTGCATTAGAGCATGAGTTGGCTGACTATTTCAGAGGAAAAACATCGCTTTCATCTATAGAAATTTTGGGATATATCCTTTTTTAAAAAAATAAATAAATAAATCTTTGTTTCCAGAGCCTTTGTAGCTGTCAGTGAAAGCGGCTTCTCCTATGGGAAACACAGGAAGTTACTGATAGAAGAGAATGTTTGAACTGTGGGTGCTCTCTGAGATTGTTTTCTTACAGACGTTTCATGACCCAGCTAGGTAACGTCACCAGTGCTAGAAGAGAGTAGGGTTTGAGTAGACGAGGGGAAGGAGAAGCAAGTGGAAAAGGAGGGAGGAGGAGGAGCTGGTTATCCCTGGTGCTTTCTGAGCATGGGGGTTTAGAGCAGACTCCACCCTCCCTTTTAGCCCTGATCTTTGTGCCTGTCTGCTAAAGTGGTGGTAGATGGATCAAAGACTCAGGGGTAGGCAACCTTGGCTCTTTTATGACTCTTGGACTTCAACTCCCAGAATTCCTGAGCCGGCCACGCTGAGGGGAAAGGGAAAGGTTTCCAAACTGAGCCATGCCGGCTCAAGAATTCTGGGAGTTGAAGTCCACGAGTCATAAAAGAGCCAAGGTTGCCTACCCCTGCCGTGGACTTCAACTCCCAGAATTCCTGAGCCAGCATGGATAGAATAGAATAGAATATAGAATAGAATAGAATAGAATAGAATAGAATAGAATAGAATAGAATAGAATAGAATAGAATAGAATAGAATAGAATAGAATAGAATAGAATATGGAACAGCATAGCATAGCATAGCATAGAATAGAATATAGGATAGAATCTAGAATCTAGAATCTAGAATAGGATAGAATCTAGGATAGAGTAGAATAGAATCTAGGATAGGATAGAATCTAGGATAGAATCTAGGATAGAGTAGAATAGAATCTAAGATAGAATAGAACAGAACAGAACAGAACCTGGGAGGTCTTCTAGTCCAGCCCCCTGCTCAAGCAGACTAGAAGATCTCCTTCCAAATCTGTTATTCTGTTGTTCGTGTTTGAAGTAATGGATGGAGAAGGGAGGAGATGTTTTGATAGGGGAAATCTCCTGGCTGGTGCGGCAGTGAAGGGAGAAGAACAAACTTCTGCCAACAGATCCCTAATGAATCAGTTTGGAAGCAAAGATTCTGGACTTAATTTTGCTGATGAGCTTTTTTTTTTTTTTTCCCCTTCACCAGGTATGCTATACCTCCAGAGCATGGCAAGAGGCTGGAAAGACTGGCCAAAGGTAAGATTATTATGTACCTCAACGGGGTTGACTCTGCACCTGCTCAAGGGCTAACTTAGGATAAATGAATCAATAATGTTACACAGATGTTGATGCTGCGTCATCTGAGAACATGTCTGTAGCTGTACATGAATGACTGCAATAGCTTCTGTCTGAGCTGCATCCGTTGTGACTGGTTCACCTATTCCGCCTTCTAAAGTTAGCCATTGAGGTTTCTCTCTCCTAAGCCTTTTAGTTTAAAGCAGGGGCTTTTCAACCTGTGAGCTGTGGCGGGGTGGGAATGTCATCACAAGGGCTCCTGCGAAGGCTTGGGAGAAACGTTAAGGATTTAAATCTTGAGTTAAGTCTTGGGGGTCCATGGCCACAAAAGGTATTTAAAGGGGGTTAACGGTCAAGAAAATGTTGAGAACTACTGGTTTAAAGCATTGTGCTAATCTTGCTGCTGCTGCTGATGATGTTGGAACGGACCTTGGAGGTCATCTTGTCCAAACCCCTGTTCAGGCAGGAAATCCTATATCATTTCAGACAAATGGCTGTCCAGTCTCTTCTTAAAAACTTCCAGTGATGGAGCATTCACCGCTTCTGGAGGCGGGTTGTTCTACTGGTTAATTGTTCTCACTGTCAGGAAGTTTCTCCTTAGTTCTAGGTTGCTTTTCTCCTTGATTTAGTTTCCATCCGTTGCTTCTTCTCCTGCCTTCTGGTACTTTGGAGAATAGCTTGACTCCCCTCTTCTTTGGGGCAGCCCCTGAGATACTGGAAGGCTGCTATCCTGTCCCCCCTGGTCCTTCTCTTCATTAAACTAGACATATCCAATTCCAGCTACCGTTCTTTATATGTTTTAGCCTCCAGACCTCTAATCCTCTTTGTTGCTCTTCTCTGTACTCTTTCTAGAGTCTCCACATCTTTTTTACATCGTGGTGACCAAAACTGGATGCAGTTTTCCAAGTGTGGCCTTACCAAGGCCTTGTAAAGTGGTATTAACAGTTCACGTGATCTTGATTCTCTCCCTCTGTTAATGCAGCCTAGCACTGTGTTGGCCTTTTTGGCAGCTGCAGCACACGGCTGGCTCCTATTTAAGGGATCGTCCACTAGGACTCGGAGATCCCTATCACAGTTACTACTATTGAGCAAGGTACCCCCTATAGTATACCTGTACTTATATGTTTTATGAAAATGAAAAAAAAATGAAAATGAAAAAAAAAACCCACAATTAAATTATAGTTTAATACAGGGCTCTGCAGCTTCATGTGCAGGTGCCGGGTGTGGTAGCGTTTGAAACCATTCCCCCTTGGTCCATGGGGAAAAACATTTCCACAGAAGATGCGGGGTTTTTCACGCTGTGCCACCCAGGCATGTGCAGCTGAAGCTGGTTCGGTGGAAAACAGTTTTTCCATGGAACCGGTCCCTGGTGCTCCAAAGGTTGTGGACAGCTGGCTTAATACGCAGTATTTTTATTACTGGGAGCAGTCCTGAATGTCCTGCCTGTGAAAAATTTACTCAGAACTGAAAGGCTGCTATCAAAAGGAGGATCATTTATCTGTGTTAAATTCAGCAGGCTTCAATTTTCTTCCATCACGCCGAGACTTTTGTCTTCGTGCCCCTTGGCCTCCTTAACTGTGGTTAAGAGTATAACTGTGAGTCCCCGTTATATTACACCTGACTTCCCTATTCTTAAAAATAATCAAGATAAAGTGAGCGCTCGGGAGAAATGGTAGAAGACTCACTCAAAAGAGCTTATGCCATATGTTTGTCATAGAAGCCTCAACGGAAGCTTCTTCTTTATATAATCAGGTCCAGGGTCATTTACAATGTTTAAGACCATCACTTTGGCTCTGGCCAAACAGAATTGGCATTAGCTACAGGTAGTCCTCGACTTAACGGCCACAATGAAGCCCAAAATTTCCATTGCGAAGCGAGACAATTAAATGAGTTCTGACCCATTTTATCAAGGAGAGAAGCAACCTAGAACTTAGGAGAAACTTCCTGACCGTTGGAACAATTAACCAGCGGAACAGCCTGCCTCCAGAAGCGGTGAATGCTCCAACGCTGGAAGTTTTTAAGAAGAGACTGGACGACCATTTGTCCAAAATGGTATAGGGCAGTGATGGCGAACTTTTTAGAGGCCGAGTGCCCAAACCACAACTCAAAACCCACTTATTTATCGCAAAGTGCCAGGGCATTGTGGTGCCCTCAGGGGGGGCATGGGGGTGTGGCCCATTGGGTGGGCGTGGCCACCTTGATGCTGCCCATGGGGATGCCTGTGGGGGCCGGGCAGGGATGGGGGAGATCCAGGGGGTCTCTGGCGGGTGGGGCGGTGGGCAGGAGACCCAGCATAGATGGGGGGGAGGCATGCAATCCTAGCTGGGACTGGGGGGCCATGGCGCCGATGGGGATCCGGCTTTCTCTGCTCAGGGTGGCTTTTGGCTTGCTGGGTGTGGGCATGTTCTACCACCTCTACTCGAGCTCTCAAGCTGGCCGCTTCGCCTCCTTTGTGCTGGGTGTGGCTGCCGCTCCGGGCGGCAGAAGCAGCCTAATGGACCTGCGCAAGCTCCGAGTGCCACCTCTGGAACGCATGCCATAGGTTCACCATCACTGACCTATCGAGTCCTTATCAAGGACCTGGGATAGGCAGATGTGCCATAGGTTCACCACCACTGGTATAGGGCTTCCTTCCTGAGCAGGGGGTTAGACTAGACGACCTCCAAGGTCCCTTCCAACATCAACATTATTATTATTATCACCTTTCTTACTACAGTGAATCACTACAGCAGTTAAGTTAGTTCCACGGTTGTTAAGTGAATCCGGCTTCCCCGGTTGACTTTGCTTGTCAGAATGTCACAAAAGGGATCCCATGACCCCGGGACGCTGCAACCGTCGTAAATATGAACCAGTTGCCAAGCATTTGAATTTTGATCTCACGACCACGGGGATGCTGCAACGGTCATAAGTGTGAAAAGGGGTCATAAGCCACTCTTTTCAGTGCCGTTGTAACTTCAAGTGGTCACTTCCTGTAATATGTGTTCTCTAAACCGCTGCATTTTTTCTTTCTTGATTTTCAGTACCCGTAAAGCCTCACTCTTGATGTACCCACTGACGTGCATCTTTGGGGGGAGGAAAATAATAATAATAATAATAATAATAATAATAATAATAATAATAATAATAATAATAATAATAATAGGCAGTCACTCAGTTATCAGGCTGCACCTTCAATGTCAAATAAATAGGAAGAACACATGAGGTGTCCAGATGAAAGAAAGCCCCATCAGCTGTCTCTTGGGAAGCCATTCCCTCTGGTGACATTGCACAAAATAGAAATAACATATTGAAAACCAGTGACTGGAAAATGAGAGCTGCAAACCAATTTTTTTTATTCATACCATTTTCTCTCGGTCATATGTCAAGCTTTACAAAAACCACCCTTTCCACCAGCGTAAAATCTCCATAAATCTCGATTGCCCGTAAGAAGATGTAGACGTAGTTTGTGTTTCAAAAATAGAATTTGGAAGTCTGTATTAAATTGAATCTATGGGATATTATTTCTTTGCTACTCACCTCCCTTTGTTTTTTTGGGGGGAAGTTTAACACTGTATTGTAATCATTTGGTCAAGATATGTGGCTTTTCTATTAGCTGTTCCATCAGGAAGTGGATGAGTACGTGTTTGGAAAAAAAAATGAATTTGATTCTTGGTGTGGTCATGAGTTCTTCTCATAGAAGAGAATGTAGCTCAGGATTGAACTGTTGAGGTCCTTGGTGCCTTCTGGGCTTGGTTGTCTTCTTGCAGACGTTTCATAACCCAACTAGGTAATGTCATCAGAGGTAGGAGTGGTGTTTGGTATACAGTTTATTCAAAGAATAAACAACAGCCTAATCAAGGAATCATCAAGAACACTTACATCAAAACCCACAGGGCAAGCTACTAGTAGATAAAAAGACACCAGATCCTCACTCCCTTCCAGCACTGATAACGTTACCTAGTTGGGTAATGAAACATCTGCAAGAAGACCAAGCTCGGAGAGGACCAAGGACCCCACAGTTGCAAGTAAGATGATCATAGCTCTGTCTGCATATCTGATTGTTGGCGAGGTTCCTTAGAAAACCCTTGGTAGGTCAGCTCAAAACTCTCTCTCCTGCTCCCAGAATAACAGAGTTGGGAGGGACCTTGGAGGTCATCTAGTCCAACCCCCTGCTCAGGCAGGAAACCCTCTACCATTTTGGACAAATGGCTGTCCAGTCTCTTCTTAAAAACTTCCAGTGTTGGAGCATTCACCGCTTCTGGAGGCAGGTTGTTCCACTGGTTAATTGTTCTCACTGTCAGGAAGTTTCTCCTTAGTTCCAGGTTACTTCTCTCCTTGATTATTTTCCATCTGTTGCTTCTTGTTTGGCCTTCTGGCGCTTTGGAGAATAGCTTAATTCCCTCTTCTTTATGGCAGCCCCTTAACTTTGGAAGACTCATATGTTATCCCTAGTCCTTCTTTTCATTAAAAACAAAGAGTTGCATTTAATGCCACTTGGCTTTCTATATTTTTATACCTGGAAATTGCTGACTAAGCCATCCCACATTAATCTGGATCACCCAATATAAATCCCACATCCATCTGAGATGAAGTTAAACCTTTTCCCTTGATAATGAGTTAGCTAGCAAAACCAGGATTGCACTATATTGAATTAGTTAATGTTACAGATGTTACATGGGATGTTTAAAAAAAAACAAAACCCAGAAGATCGAAAACGTGCTCCTTTATTTCAGAAGACGTAGCTGAGCTCCTGATTCTGCTAAATCCCATTTTGAATTTAGGACAATTGAGGACGTTGTGATTTTCCTTCAGAATTTAGTGCGGCGTTTTTAGGAGCCGGTCTTATCCTAGCCTCCCAGCTTTGCTTGTGACAACGGCAACAAATTGCTAATTTGATTCCGTAGATTTAATAAATACATACCTGTCGCCACTCATCTTTACACCTCAAGTCAGGAGAGAGAGAGGGAGGGAGGGGGAGGGAGAGGAAAGAGAGAGAGAGAGAGAGGAAAGAGAAAGAGAGAAAGCAAGAGAGAGGGAGAGGAAAGAGAAAGAGGGAGGGAGAGGAAAGAAAGAGGGGGGGAGGGAGGGAGGAGAGGGGGAGGAGAGAGAGAGAGGAAAGAGAGGGGGGAAAGAGAAAGAAGGAGAGGAAAGAAAGAGGGAGGGAGGGAGAGGAAAGAGAAAGAGAGGGAGAGGAAAGAGAAAGGGAGGGAGAGCAAAGAGAAAGAGCACGAGAGAGGGAGAGGAAAGAAAGAGGGAGGGAGGGGGAAGGAGAGAGGGGGAAAAAGAAGGAGGGAGAGGAAAGAAAGAGAGAGAGAGGAAAGAGAAAGAGAGAGGAAAAAGTAAGAGGGAGAGGGAGAAGAAAGAGAGAGAAAGATAGAGAGGAAAGAAAGAAAGAGAGAGAGAGGGAGTTTAAATTAAACCAAATTGTGTGAGAATGGATCCTGCTCCCTCCAAGACTATTGATACTCCAAACAAGCCTGTGAGATAGGAGAAGGGAGATGGCTGCGCTGTGCGCTTACGTCGCCCACAGTCGTAAGGATGAATTAAACGTTAAAGACTGTTTACCGCAGTGGCTTCTATGTGTTGCTCTTAATAAATTCCCCTGCCGCATGTGGAAGTTTTGGAAGATGGTGAGGGTCGCCCTGTCTGGCAGAACCCGAACCCGACATTAACGCCCCGCTTCCCCACTGCTGCAAAGATGCTCCAGCACACTGCATAAGCTTGCGATTAATACGCAAAATGAATAGCTGCGCTCTAAATGGGCTCGCTGGGAGGGTGACGGGACCCGTGGAGGAACCGTTAATGGGTTGCCACGTTATTGGTGCTAATCACTTAAAATGCGCTCTTTTATTAGGAGCTTTAATGAGAGCCACTTAAACTGTGCATTAAAAAGAGGAACTGCAGAGAAGGACGTTGAACTGGGTGGCAGCCGCTCATAAGTCTAATTGAAATGCTTTTAGTACAGGGGGGGAAAAAGTTGCCAGGAGCCAGTAATTCTTTGCACTTTTTTTTTTTTAAATCATCACATAGCATCAATTAATGTTGTGTTGTTCAAGGGTTGGAATTACATTTTATTTTTGTGAGCTTTCTCCCCTTTTTCTCCCCTTCCACTCCCTCTCTTTCCCACCCCACGCCTACCCCCCACATTTCTGGGTCTAAATAGTTGATAGCATAGTCTGTAGAAGCCTCGAAAAAATCAGAATAGCAGAGTCGGAAGGGACCTTGGAGGTCATCTAGTCCAACCCCCGCCTCAAGCAGGAGACCCTGTACCATTTCAGACAAGTGACTGTCCAGTCTCTTCTTTAAAAAAAAAAAACCTCCAGTGATGGAGCACCCACTTCTGGTGGCAAGCTGTTCTACTGGTTAATTGTCCTCACTGTCAGGAAGTTTCTCCTTAGTTCTAGGTTGCTTCTCTCCTTGATGAGCTTCCATCCCTTGCTTCTTGTCCTGCCTTCAAGCGCTTTGGAGAATAGCTTGACTCCCTCTTCTTTGGGGCAACCCCTGAGATATTGGAAGGCTGCTATCGTGTCCCCCCTCGTCCTGCTCTTCATTAAACTAGACATACCCAGTTAGGTTGAATAGCTGAAACCCTGGTCATCCGTACTCGGAATGTCAGCGCATGTATCTCTGGCAGCTACTTAATAATAATAATAAAGTTGGAGGGACCTTGGAAGTCATCTAGTCCAGCCCCCTGCTCAGGCAGGATACCGTGAGTCTCTTCTTAAAAACTTCCAGTGTTGGAGCATTCACCGCTTCTGGAGGCAGGTTGTTCCACTGATTAATTGTTTTATCTGTCAGGAAGTTTCTCCTTAGTTCTAGGCTGCTTCTCTCCTTGATAAGTTTATTTATTTTATTTATTTATTTATGAGACTTATATACCGCTTTAAGTGCAAGCACTCTCTAAGTGGTGTACACCAGTAAGCAATGTATATATATATTTACATTGCCCCCAACAATCTGGGTCCTCATTTTACCTACCCCGGAAGGATGGAAGGCTGAGTCAACCTTGAGCCGGTGAGATTTGAACCGCTGACCTGCTGAACACAGTCAGCTAAAGTGGCCTGCAGTACTGCACTCTAACTGCTGCGCCACCTCACTAGTTTCCATTAGTTTCAAGTGGAATTCCGCTTGAATTCCAAATGGGTTAATTCCACCTTGGCAGTTGGCTTTTCTCTGACATAGGATCCAACGAGACCCTACTTTCTTATTTAGAATAGTTTTTTGAGTGGGGAGGAAAATCCTGTTAAAGCAAACATTCCCCAGCGGGTACCTTACAGGAGTATTGGCTTATAATTCTGTCACCTCTAGCAGTCCCGGTCTATGCTGCATCATCACATAAAGTGAGGAGATTAAAAAAAAGAAGAAGTAAGAATGCAGAAATGTTAGGAACACCTGTTCCACAGCAACTGGAAGTACCTAGTGTGCTATGGAAATCTTTTATTTTAAAAAAAAAATGATAAAAAAAGAAACCTAGTCTCCACATACAAACCCTCAAATTGAAGGGTCTGTGGGGAACGAATCAAAATTTTCCCGAACAATAAGAACAAAAGCATTCATGTTGCTTTTGCACAAGGAGAATCTACAAAGTGATAAATGCCTTCTCTGCAGCAGGTTTTCTCACTTATTCAGCTTCTGTGGCTGTCCACTCCAGAGGGGAGAATCTGGTCGTCTTTACAAGGGTTAAAAACTTTAGACGGAAGAGGCAGCTCCGCTGGGCTTTTCTGAAGCTGCTGTTTGCACACCCCACTTACAGAGCAGAGAGCCCAAGGAGGGGAAATATTGACACGAAAGATAAAATATTCTTTTAAAGATTTGGAACATGCAGTTCCTCTTGGAAAAAGGGAAGCCGGCGAAGCATCTGATTAGAAGAGGCAGACATCACCAGATTGTGAGTCCGGCTGAATGCAACATATGGGATGATAAGATTGACACACCAGATTAAAAAACCAGGAATCTGCTAACACCTTTTCAGACTAAGAGGTTTTATGGAAAGGCAGAAAGGGGGTTTATGAGCTCTGGGCTCTGAAGACGGTACCTTAAAAAAAAAAAAAAAAGCCCAAAGCATCTCTTTCTGATGTTTTTAACCCTCGTTGGCCACCCAGATGCAATATCATCATGATCATCATCATCATGGACGTGGCAGTGCCTGGAGACAGCAGAATAGACGAGAAAGAACTGGAGAAGATCACAAAACACAAAGACTTAAAAATAAAAATAGAACGAGTGTGGCAAAGGCAAGCAAGGGTAGTACCAATAGTCATAGGCGCCTTGGGTGCAATCCCAAAACAACCGGAGCACTACTTGAATACCATTGGCATTGACAAATTCTCCATTAATTGCAAAAGGCGGCCTTACTAGGAACCACTTCCATCCTGCGACGAGATCTGTAATACTATCAATTCAAGCATCCACATCTGCCTCTCCCAGGTCCTTGGTAAGGACTCAGTAGGTAGAAAAAAATGCCAAATCCAGTCTGAATATCTGGCTGGTGTGATGATTAACAACAACAACAACAACAATAATAATAAAATTGGAAGGGACCTTAGAGGTCATCTAGTCCAACCCCCTGCGCAGGGAGGAAACCCTATACCATTTCAGAGAAACGGCTGTCCAGTCTTCTCTTCCCTACCCTTCCCTTCCCTTCTCTTCTCTTCTCTTCCACTGTTGGAGCATTCACAGCTTCTGGAGGCAGGTTGTTCCACTGGTTAATTGTTCTCACTGTCAGGAAGTTTCTCCTTAGTTCCGGGTTGCTTCTCTCCTTGATTAGTTTCCATCCGTTGCTTCTTGTCCTGTCTTCAGGTGCTTTGGAGAATAGCTTGACTCCCTCTTCTTTGGGGCAGCCCCTGAGATACTGGAACATGACTACCCTGTCCCCCCTCGTCCTTCTCTTCATTAAACTAGACATGCCCAATTCCAGCAACCGTTCCTCATACGTTTTCGCCTCCCAGTCCCCCGATCATCTTTGTTGCTCTTCTCTGTACTCTTTCTAGAGTCTTTTTTACATCTTTTTTACATCGTGGTGACCTTTGACTGTTTCCCCTTATCGAGCGGTTCAAGGGCTGGGGCAAGGGAGAAGTCCTCCGTTTAATAACCAGTTTCCCAACTCTTAAGGGCTGCGCAATTCAAAGTGAATTTGTTGTGTCTTGCACAATAGCTAAAAAATCCTTTTCTGCGTTTAGCAGGGAGAACCAAGGCGGGTGTTTAGCCGCTTGCCTGCTTTATCAGTGTGAAAAGCATTTCATTTCCACAGACCTGGACAAATGCAGTTGGATAGTGAACAAATAACACCAGCGCTGCAGTGACACTAACTTGTTCGGCTCCTTGTAAATTCATTTGCATGGCACACAGCTGCCGTAATAATCCAAACGTTGGCAAAAGGCGTTTGCTTGATTGAGCAAGGATATATATATATATTTACAAGAAGAGTCCAGGTTTCAACCCTGTACCTTGCGAGATGAACAAAGTGACTTTTACACATTTCAACTAAGCTCGCACTGGCTTTTATTAAGCCCTTTATTTCATTAGAGGAGCTTATTAAAATGTTTCTACTTGGCATTTCATCTTGGTCCGTAGCTGCTCTACCGCACATAAACCTAAAAATCAGAAACCTAGGCAGACTTCCACATGCCCCTTTTTATCTGCAGCATAGTACAGGTTTCCCTGCTGTTGAGCTAAATTTAAAGATTAAATGTAAAGGTACATAATGTAACTTCAAAGAGCTGCCAAGTGTGGCGACGGCATTTCTGTGTGGCAGAAATTGTGCACGGGTCGTCCTCACCTTAGGCCCACGACTGAACCCAGAGCTTCTGTGGCTAAGCCAAACAGTTCATAAGTGAATTCTGCCCCATTTGCCCCACGGTTGTTAAGTGAACCACCGCAGTAGTTATGTTAGTAACACGGTTGTTAAGTGAGTCCGGCTTCCCCCCACTGACTTTGCTTGTCGGAAAGTCGCAAAAGGGGATCACAGGACCCCGGGATGCTGCAGCCGTCCTAAATACGAGTCAGTTGCCAAGCGTCTGAATTTTGATCACGTGACTGTAGCGACGCTGCAACGGTCGTAAGTGTCATGGTTCTGACAGATGAAACTCTTCAAAAGAACTTCAAGGCATTGTTTACCTTACAGAATCGTTTATTCGAGTAGCATAATATCAGCACTTACCTTTGTTGTTGTTAGTTGCGAAGCTGTGTCTGACCCATCGCGACCCCATGGACAACGTTCCTCCAGGCCTTCCTGTCCTCTACCCTCTTCTGGAGTCCATTGAAGCTCACGCCTACTGCTTCAGTGACTCCCTCCAGCCACCTCATTCTCTGTCGTCCCCTTCTTCTCTTGCCCTCCATCTTTCCCAGCATTAGGCTCTTCTCCAGTGAGTCCTTCCTTCTCATTAGGTGGCCAAAGTATTCGAGTTTCAGCTTCAGGATCTGGCCTTCTAAAGAGCAATCGGGGTTGATCTCCTCTAGGACTGACCGGTTTGACCACCTTGCAGTCCAGGGGACTCGCAGGAGTCTTCTCCAGCACCATAGTTCAAAGGCCTCCATTCTTTGGCGCTCAGCCTTCTTATGGTCCAACTTTCACAGCCATACATTGCAACTGGGAAAACCATGGCCTTGACTATACACTCTTTGGCACTTACACAGTCAAGCCAAGAACTGAATTCCCCTCCCCTGAGCACATAGTATCAAAGCACAATTCCCTCCTCCAATTAACAGTCATAAATCACATTCCCAATTAGCTTGAAGCACAGAGCTTCCTCTCCAGTTCTCCAGCCTGCCAATTCCTTATCAGCTCTGGTTACAATAACCTTGTTTCTCACGCTAGGTTTAGTGTTGTTATGTCTAGCTGGACTCTCGGTCACATTTCCCCCCCCCCTTCCCAGTATCATCTAACTCTAAAAGGAAAAGGTAAAAGATGGCTACATTTCCCTCTGTTGTCAATGCCAAAACATCCCGATGTTAGCAGCGTTGACAATAACTGTGAAAAACGGTCATAAGTCCCTTTTTTCTCAGTGCTGGCGTTCGAGCGGTCACTAAACCAACGGTTGCAATTCGAGGACTGCCTGTATTGTTCTCTAAAGGAAAAGAATTATTTTTGATGGCTGATGAGCCAGTTGAAGCTTTCCCTTTGTTGGCATCCGTGGGAAGGGACGTGTTGTGGGGAGGAGGGAGAAATACATTCTCTCTGCTTGTGACTTGCTAGAACTGGCCACGGGCAAGAGCAGAGTTTTCAGTTGCTTAGAGAAGTGCTTTTTTTTTTATTACTCCTGGATGCTGAAGGCTATAAGTGTAAAGCCCAGCCTTTGTTTGCAAGTGTATGTGTGATCTTCGTGTTCTCTCTCCCTCTCTTCCTCCCCCTTTCTCTCTTGCTCTCTCTCCTGCTCCTTTCTCCTCTCTCTCTTCCTCTCTCCCCCTCCACTTCTCTCTCTCCCCCTCTCTTCCTCTCTCCTCTCCCCCTTTCTCCCTCTCTGTCTCTGTCTGTCTGTCTCTCTCTCCATCTCCTCTCCCTTTCTCACTCTTCTGCTTCCTTCTCCCCTCTCTCCTTTCCATCTCTCTCTCCTCCTCCCTCCCTCTCTTCCTCTCCCTTTCTCACTCTCTCTCCTGCTCCCTTCTCCCCCTCTCTGTCTCTCTCCCCCTCCCTCTCTTCCTCTCCCTTTCTCCCTCTCTCCTCTCTCCACCTCCCCTGCGCTCTCTCTCTCTCTCTCTCCATCTCCCCTTCCCCCTTCCTTCCTCTCTTCCTCTCCCTTTCTCTCTCACTCTCTCCTGCTCCCTTCTCCTCTCACTCTCCCCCTCTCCATCTCTCTCTTTCTCTCCCCTCCCTCCCTCTTCCTCTCCCTTTCTCCCTCTCGCCTTCTCTCCCCCTTCCTTCTCTCTGTCTCTCCCCCTCTCTTTTTCCCCTCTCTCTCCTTTCTCTCTCTCTCTCTCTCTCTCTCTTTCTCTCTCTCGACCTCTCCTCTTTTCATATCTCTCTCTCTCACTTGCTCACTTACTCACAGACACAGACACAGACGTACACACTTGATAAAATGCTTAATCTCTGCTTGGTTGTGAACATTAAGAAAATCTATAGGAATATAGGAAGCCAACTAGTATTTTTTTTTAAAAAAAATTGTCGCCTCTTCTTTGATAACTTAATCTTCCTGACAAAGAAGAGAAGAAGGTTATGATTCCCCCAGTTTCCAACTCTTTATACTTTGTGAGAAGTTCTTTGTTCATCTATCAAGGGCTGTTTCTGTAGATGAGGCCAAGGGCGGACTAGACTGTTTCCAACATGGGTTCCTATCCTTGGGAATACCCCAAGCAGAGATATCCAGATCCCTTGCGCTCCCATGGACTCTGCTGACTTCGTCCTTAAGATGTGTGTGAGTGTGTGTGTGTGTGTGTGTTACATTTCTGAACCACCCGTCTGCCTCAAAGAGGGATTCTGGGCAGTCCACAGTAAAACGTTAAAATATTTAAAAAGTATATATATATTAAAAATTAGAAATTATATCTAATTTGGCCTCTGAATTGTCTTTAGAGAGTTGTTTTGAAGTGTGCAAGACCTTGTCTGATTGAAGAAACCTCTTTGTGATGCACCTTTCACAACTTATGCACGTTAGAAAATGTATTTCTTGCACACCCAGTAACCTTGAGATTATGTGCCACTTTATTTTTGTTGGTCAAGGAGATTTCAGGTGTTTCTTGAGACAGGGCAATGCTGAATTGTTTTTTTTTTTCTCTCCCCCCCCCCCCCTTTTGTAGGATTTTTCCCTGGGAGTTCTCAAGGGTGTGATGCCTTCCTGCGACACAAGATGACCCTCATTTCACCTTCCATCTTGAAAAAATACAGCATCCCTTTTGACCGGGTATGTAGTACGCAACCGTGTTTCCAGGAAGCCTTCTGCCGATCCTTAGAGCGTTATCCTCCCCAAGGGAGCAGCAGCAAGAAAACGACACCGACGCCCTTGTCACACTGGGGTCGAACTGCCATAGGGGATCACCATAGTAGTCTTCAACTTACGCCCTGGTTAAGTGGCGTGGTTGTTAAAGCGAGACGTGTGATTGCCCCCGGTTTTGCAACCTTTTTACCACAGCCATTAAGTGAATTACATGGTTACTAACCGAATCATGGGATTTCCCCATTAACTGTTGGTTAGAAGCTGGCTGGGAAGGTCGCAAATGGTGATCCCGTGACACCAGAATGCTGCAAGTTGTAGTCCACAAGTCTTAAACTTGGCCAAGATTGGACAGCCGTGATTTAAATCGGGTCCCCAACCCCCGGTCCGTGGACCAGTAGCAGGCCACGGCATGCCAGCAACCGGTCCACACAAACAAGCAAAGCCCCATCATTGGGATGCAGGCAGCACACAAAACCACGCACTCTCCGGTCCATGGAAAAACCTCTCTCTACGGAACCGGTCCCTGGTGCCCAAAAGGTTGGAGATCTCTGATTTAAATGATGTACCTGTCTCCCCTCACCCCCATCTCGTTGAGAACTAAGTTTCCAACAAGACATAAACGCATCGCTAAATATAACTGTATCTCCAGGTACAACTATTTCTACATCTGGATTTTGTTATTGTAAACCACTGGTTCTCAACCTGTGGGTTGGGACCTCATTTGGGGTCGAACGACCATTTCATAGGGGTCGCCAAACAACGCAGTCCGCCATTTTTTCCCCCTTTTCCTTAGCTGTGCTACTCTCTTTTATTCTATTGGCTTTTGAAAGCCAATAGACTCTCTTGAATAGAGTCTAATTCTATTGGCTTTCAAAAGCCAATAGGAATTGTCCAGGCTGTCTGCCCTGCTGAGCCCGCCAAAAGTCCCATTCTGCAAACGGTGCTGCACCAGTTGAGTAGTCCTCGACTTACGACCGGTTGAGTAGTCCTAGACTTACGACCGGTTGGGGTGGGGGTCGCGGCATTAAAAAGGTTGAGAACCACTGTTGTAAACCAAACCTTATGCTTGGGAAGGAGGGGGGGGAGAAAAATTCCCTTTATATGTAAAAGCACCTCCTCTACCAAGAGTTTTTCGAAGTTGAGCCTCGCTCAAAACTACCTGCATAATGAACTTCCCAGCCCAATTTTGCAGATATGCAAATGGGGGCTTGGTTCAACACCAAGCCTCCAGCTGGGCAAGCAGATGGAGTGCGGGAAAACTCCAGTTCGGAGGGCTCAGCGCAGGCTGTTCGTACAGGTGTCTCGGGAAGAGATCCGGCATCTGAATTAAGCCGTTGTGATTACAAGGTGTTGTTTTTTTTTCCCCTCCCCTGCATAACTCAGTCTTGTCACCCTGGTTTCTGGTTTCATCTTTCCATCCATGGGTTAATTGTCGATGTCGGAAGAACATATTTACATGGAAGAATAAGGCGAAAAGGCAGACGAGGGAGACCAAGCACATATGCTAAACGCAGCACTTTTTATTGTTAAAAAAAAGAAGAAGAATATTTGCAGCTCAGTTATTTTCTGAGCTGGGTTATTTTCTTGCAGACGTTTCATGACCCAACTAGGTAACATCATCAGTGCTAGTACGGAAGGGGGGGTTTGTGGAAAGGAGGAGGAGGAGGATTGTGAGGTCCTTGGTGCTGTCTGAGCTAGGTTGTTTTCTTGCAGACCTTTCATGACCCAACTATGTCATGTCATCAGTTTCAGGAGGGAGTCGAATTTAGTCATCGTTTATATACTAGTGGTTGCCCTGTCAACGTTGCGGCGAGCGAGCTTTCTTGTCGGCTCCTTGATTAGGCTGTTGTTTACTATTGGATTGTTTGTCTGAGCTGGTAGTTCCTTGATTGGGGTGTTGTTTACTGCTTGATTGTTGTTCTAGTTTTAATCTTGGTATTAACCTTTGCTCATCTGGGTGCTGATTGCTGGCAGGGAGGTGTTTGGCTCATTTTGTTTCCTCTTTGGCTTTTTGATGGTCTCTTTTGAACGGTGTGTAGATACTGTTTATCTCTATGGGTCTGTCGATGGCCGATTTAGCTGAGGGCCAAGGAATTCTCTAGTCCAGTGATGGCGAACCTTTTAGCGACCGAGTGCCCAAAAACCTCCCCACTCCTCCCGCCACCACCTGCTCCGCCCGCCCCGCCTGCCCACAGGACCACCCACAACAGTGGTTCTCAACCTTTTTAATGCCGCGACCTCCCAACCGGTCGCAAGTCGAGGACTACTCAACCGGTCGTAAGTCGAGGACTACTCAACTGATGCAGCACCGTTTGCAGAATGGGACTTTTGGCGGGCTCAGCAGGGCAGAGACAGTCTGGACAATTCCTATTGGCTTTTGAAAGCCAATAGAATTAGACTCTATTCAAGAGAGTCTATTCTATTGGCTTTCAAAAGCCAATAGAATAAAAGGGAGTAGCACAGCTAAGGAAAAGGGGGGAAAAATGGCGGACTGCGTTGTTTGGCGACCCCCGTGAAATGGTCGTTCGACCCCAAATGGGGTCCCCACCCACAGGTTGAGAACCACTGATATAAATGAAGCCGTGGGAGATAATCAGAGTAACAGAGCTGGAAAAGACCTCAGAGGTCATCTAGTCCAACCCCCTGCTCAGGCAGGTGACTCTATACCAGTGACGGCGAACCTTTTAGAGACCGAGTGCCCAAACTGCAACCCAAAACCCACTTATGCATCGTCGAGGGCCGGGTGGGTTTGCCCCATTGGTTGGGTGTGGCCAATTGGTGTGGCCCATTGGGTGGCCGTGACTGCGATAACGGCAGACTGGGTGGGACTAAAAAGTTCAATTAATTCCAACTTTGCAAGATCTTTTTTTTTCCCGCGAGAAAGTGAAATTGACTGATTGAACCTTTTTTTTTTTTTTTTTTGCACACGGCGGCGGAGGCCTAAAGCGAAAAAGTTTTATAAAACCCAGCTGAAGGCCTAGGAGTGGGGCGACGGCACGCGTGCCCACAGAGAGGGCTCTGAGTGCTGCCTCTGGCACCCGTGCCATAGGTTCGCCACCACTGCGCTAGTGTGTTTAGACTTGTTTCCCAGTGAAACCCATGGCAAGGTCTGTCCATTAAGGTGCTTGCGCTGTGTCTTCTGACTGCTCGTTGACGTTCATGGACGCGCTCTGCTAGTCTTCCGCCTGTTCATCCTACAGAGTGTTGATTATATTTCTTGCCCTGTCTGTTATAGCTGACTCCTGCTTTCCCCCCCCCCCCCTTCTGGGGCTGCTAGATCTTTTGGTTGTTTGGGAGGGCTTCTTGGTTATCTTTTGATCGATGTGAGAGGCGTTTGCACCATCGCTGAGGTTGTCAAGAATTTACATTGTGGGGCAGATATCTGGGAGGGGGGAGGCAAGCACACGAGCTTGTGTGTCATCCATTGGGTGGATGTCATTGCCCAATCATTAGGAATCTGATCGTCTTTGGGTGTGATGTAACATTGTTCTCTTTCATTTTTGTGATTTCCACCCAATCAAATACTCCGGTCTTTGTGTCGGTTGCCCTAGAGCAGGTGTAGGCAACCTTGGCTCTTTTATGACTCGTGGACTTCAACTCCCAGAATTCCTGAGCCAGCCATGCTGAGGAGAAAGGGAGAGGTTTCCAAGCTGAGCCATGCTGGCTCAGGAGTTCTGGGAGTTGAAGTCCACGAGTCATAAAAGAGCCAAGGTTGCCTACTCTTGCCCTAGAGGGAGGGAAATAAGCTATTGGGACAAGGCATTTTATTACACAGATTTGAAATCCCCCCCCCTCAGTCACATGATTTGAAGCGCCCCATACACACACATTTACGGACATTTGCAGCGTCCTGCGATCATGTGACTGCAATTTATAATGTCTTTTGCTGGAAACTGGCATTTATTTCCTTTTTTGGCAAACAGAAAAAAGCCCCCCGCCATTCCGAGCAATGGAATCACGTAATGGCCTCTTGCCTCTTGGGAGTGGTGGTTTACAAAACAGCTTTTCAAAACAGCATTTAAACCAACAAAATAGAAAATACAGGCAATTGAACTAGCAAGCAGCCAGGAGATTTTAACAAACTGAAAATGGCTGTCTCGTTTTATCAAAGGTGTAAATATAATAGGGGCCATGTACAGCAAGTACAATTATACAGACCTCAGTTACTTTCAGTAAGCAGGAATGTAGTCCCATAATAAGTTAATAAGAGAGGCACTGTGCTCTAGAGGGGAAGGTGCTAGCCTCGAAACCAGGCGACAGTGAGTTCTAGTCCCACCTTAGGCATGAAAGCCGACTGGGTGTCTTTGGGCCAATCACTAGGCGACAATGAGTTCTGGTCCCACCTTAGAAATGAAAGCAGATTGGTGACTTTGGGCCAATCACTAGGCGACAGTGAGTTCTAGTTCTGCGTTAGGAATGAAAGCGGACTGGTGACTTTGGGCCAATCACTAGGCAACAATGAGTTCTGATCCCACCTTAGGAATGAAAGCGGACTGGTGACTTTGAGCCAATCACTAGGCGACAATGAGTTCTAGTCCCGCCTTAGGCATGAAAGCGGACTGATGACTTTGGGCCAATCACTAGGCAACAATGAGTTCTGATCCCACCTTAGGAATGAAAGCGGACTGGTGACTTTGGGCCAATCACTAGGCGACAATGAGTCCTAGTCCTGCTTTAGGCATGAAAGCGGACTGGTGACTGTGGGCCAATCACTAGGCAAAAATGAGTTCTGGTCCCGCCTTAGGAATGAAAGCGGACTCATGACTTTGGGCCAATCACTAGGCGACAATGAGTTTTAGTCCCGCCTTAGGCATGAAAGCCAGCTGGGTGACCTTGGGAGGGCTCCATTGTGCTTCTCAATTGAAGGTAGCTACATCTGCATTAGGCCCATCCTGCCCAGCCAGTGGGCCCTGGAGTCCAAAGCATCTGGAGAGTCCTGGCAGCCCGGCCACGATGAAAAAAAAAAAAATAAGGAGGGATCTGATTGCGATGCCTTGATAGATTTATGTTATTTTTCTCAGGTTGTTGAGAGCCATATAGTTTAATATAAAAAGTTTACACTGACCTGATAGCAAATCAACAGCTAATGCAGTGCTTTTAGCAGCTGCTTTATTGAAAAGTTAAACTGGAAGATGAAGGACACCAAATGGCTGTTTTTAAAAAAAAAAAAAAACAGCCAGAAATCACTCCGTCTCCATATTAAAGCTGTCAGGGAGAGTCAAAGAGGAAAAAAAAAACCCTTTTAGTTCCCAGTGCTCTAAAGCATTTCTCGTATGCCAAATTCACCCTTTTGTCTTCCTTGCCTCCTTTCAGCCTGTCCTTCCACTCTCCTTAAAATAATAATAATAATAAAAATAATAATAAAGGATGTTTTCGTGGTCCTCCGAGTAAGTGGCGTTAAGGAGTCTTGAAAGGAGGACCCTTCTGAAAGTAAGATCCCTTTGACTGTCTGCAAGCCAGAGATGGGGGCTCAATTTTTTTCCATTAGGGCTTTTCTGTTATGGCTGCTTTCTTTTTTTTTTTTCCTGACACTGGATTCGTTCCGGTAAGTCAGTTTCAGTCAGCTGCAACGTTGTGTGGAATGTGAGGAAAATCAGGCAAAAAAGGTCCCTTTCTGAGCCCATCACAGAACTAATTCTCTTTTTAAAATCAAATGTGGAGAAGCATTCTGAAAAGGTTGGCCAATCTCAACCCTTTCCAGTGGAGGGAAAAAGCGGACGTTATTTTATTATTTACTAAGAGAATTGATATGGCCGCCCAGCTTGCTCAGGGTGACTCGGAAAGCTGACAGAAATAAAAACCCAACTACACACCTCAATAAATTCCCCATCCCTCTGGTGACAACATGGACAGTCCTTACAACCACCATTAATAATAGTAATAATAAAGTTGGGAGGGACCTTGGAGGTCATCTAGTCCAACCCCCTGCTCAGGCAGGAAACCCTATACCATTTCAGACAAATGGTTGTCCAGTTTCTTCTTAAAAACTTCCAGTGTTGGAGCATTCACCGCTTCTGGAGGCAGGTTGTTCCACTGGTTAATTGTTCTGACTGTCAGGAAGTTTCTCCTTAGTTCTAGGTTGCTTCTCTCTTTGGTTAGTTTCCATCCGTTGCTTCTGGTCCTGCCTTCAGGCGCTTTGGAAAATAGCTTGACTCCCTCTTCTTTGGGGCAGCCCCTGAGTTACTGGAAGACTGCTATCATGTCCCCCCTCGTCCTTCTCTTCATTAAATGAGACATCCCCAATTCCAGCAACCGTTCCTTATATGTTTTAGTTTCCAGTCCCCTAATCATCTTTGTTGCTCTTCTCTGCACTCTTTCTAGAGTCTCAGCATCTTTTTTACATCGCAGTGACCAAAACTGGATGCAGGATTCCAAGTGTGGCCTTACCAAGGTCTTGTAAAGTGGTATTAACACTTCAGGTGATCTTGATTCTCTCCCTCTGTTCATGCAGCCCAGCACTGTGTTGGCCTTTTTGGCAGCTGCAGCACACGGCTGGCTCCTAGTTAAGTGATTGAGCCCCAAAATTTCTGTTGCTAAGCGAGACAGTTGTTAAGCGAATTTTGCCCCGTTTAGAGACCTGTCTTGCCACAGTTGTTAAGTGAAGCACTGCAAATTGTTAAGTTAGTCACGCAGGTTGTTAAGTGAGTCTGGCTTCCCCATTGACTTTGCTTGCCGGAAGGTCAGAAAAAGTGATCATACGACCCCGGGACAAGGCAACCGTCATAAAGAGGAACCAGTTGCCAAGTCTCCAAATTTGGATTACGTGGCCGGGAGGATGCTGCAACGGTCGTAAGTGTGAAACACTTTTTTCCGTGCTGTTGTAACTTCAAATGGCCACTGAATGAGCAGTTGTAAGTCAAGGACTATTTGTAGTCAAACCACCCACTTGATGGGCTGTGTATCACTCTAAGGACCCCAGGCCCACTGGCAAAAAACCATGTCTTCAGGGCCTTTCAAGTATCAAGGTGGGACCAATCTTATCTCTGCAGGGTTGATGTTCCCTGCAGAGAGGGAGAGAGTCAACACAGTGGAGGCCCTTCTTCCTGGTCCTGCCAGGTGGACCTCCTTAAGACAAGAGACCCATAGCATCTTATTTCCCATCTTACCTCCACAGGGATGATGTTCCACAGGGCGGGGGCCAACACAGCAGACCCTTCTTCTTGGTCCCACAAGGTGGACCTTCGTAAGGGACCCATAGCATCCTATTTACAATCTTACCTCCACGGGGATGATGTTCCACGGGGGGGGGGGCAACACAGCAGACCCTTCTTCTCAGTCCTGCCAAGTGGACCTTCTGAAGATAGGGGACTCATAACATCCCCTGTTGGTGGGTTGGGGAGATCTAGCGGTGAAAAAAATGGTCCTTCAAATAACCTGTGCCCAGACCAGGTAGGGCTTTTAACAGCAACGACCGGCCCCTTGAACTAGACCTGGGAGCAAATTGGTAGCCAATGCAGCTCCCGCCAGAGATGTGACCTGTGTTCAAATTTAGATTCGCACAGAACTATGTAGGCTGTCAGATTTTGCACCAAATGAAGACCCCCCCCCCCCTTTGTGGAGTCTGGAGTAAGTTTATAAAAAAAAATGAACAGGAGCCTTGACCTTACTTAGGATGTTAAATAGAAGCAGGAACCAATTTTAAGGTCACCTTCCAATCAGAAAAGAGTTATCCAGAATGCTTGCCCCACTCTTTTTTTTTTTTTCCTCCCTCTCCTCACTAAACGCCGCCTGGAAAAATCCCTTGGTAGAAATTCCTGGCCAGTACCCGGGCATTTATAAATCTTTGGAAAAGTATTTACTTCTCCAAAGAACTCGGATCGATAGCCGAGCTTTTTAATAATTAAAAACGTTTCTCCGTTTAGTCTGCGACGGCTTTGCAGAAGTCAGTAAATTTGGGGACCTTTCAGTTGCAAGGGGCAGCGGGAAGTTGGCTTTAGTCATGACTGGTCTCGTCGTCAGGCGGGACATTTTTTTCTAATTTATTTATTGGTGAGATGTGGTTGACAGGAGTGGCTTCAGAACAGATCGTTCTGGGGCTTGAAATGAAGATCATCCTTGGTGTGATCATCTGGCCACTTTTGCTTGTCAGACGGTCGCTAAAGGAGATGACATGATCCTGGGACATTGTAACCGTCATAAATATGAGGCAGTTGCCAAGTGTCCAAATTTTGACCGCATGACTGTAGGGGTGCTGCTGCGGTCATAAGTAGGAAAAACAGTCAGGGCCTGTAAATTGAGGACTGTCTGTACAAGCCTGCAGGCAGATAAACTGAACAAGCATTAGCTCAAAGGTATTCCAGTTTAGCAAGGATATTTTGAAAAGCCCCTTCCTTCCTTCCTTCCTCCCTCCCTCCCTCCCTCCCTCCCTCCCTCGAGTAAAAGAGTTGGAAGGGATCTTGGAGGTCTTCTAGCCCAACCCCTGCTCAAACAGGAGATTCTACCATTTCAGTCAAATGGCTGTCCTGACTCTTCTTAAAACCCTCCAGTGATGGAGCACCCACAACTTCTGGTGGCAGGCTGTTCCACTGGTCAATTGTTCTCACGGTCAGGAAATTCCTTCCTTCCTTCCTTCCTTCCTTCCTTCCTTCCTTCCTTCCTTCCTTCCTTCCTTCCTTCCTTCATTTCTATGTTATGTTAACTTTGGATGTCCTCCACTTCAATCTACAGAATTGAATGAGAAATTTGTTTATTCTCTAAAACGTCTGCAAAGCTAAACACGTTACACCTCGCTTGCCTAGTCGCCTTTCAGCTCTCAAATGACCTGTGAATTTAGTGTTGTCGTAAATGGCGACTGGGTTCTTGACATCCTTTCTCTCTCTCATCTCATTCTAGCGATATTTGTCTCAATCTTGGATTTTCTCTTTGGTATTTTGGATTTAGGCGGGCGCGCACACACACACACACACACACAGAGACACAATGTGTAAATCTAAATGAAGAGAGGGGAAATGTTTGGGAGAAAGAGAGGAGCTTATAAACAAATCTAAAAGAGATAAGGACTTTGTGTGTGAGAGAAGCCCTAGCGCTTCTGTGCTTTTTGATCATCTTGTTCCACAGAGGCATATTTGGATTTTGGAATTTGCTGCCGCTCAGTTCTGTCTGTAGAGCTTGTCAGCAGCATTTGGACTGTGCCTGCCTAGGATTTTACTCAAAAGCACTAGCGGCAGAGATAAATCCACTCTTTTGGGCTAGCCTTGATAAGGAAGCTGAACACCAAGGCACCTGCCCATTCTCTTCTCTACAATGTTGGGTTGATCATCTCCTGTCTGCTCCTCTCCCTTAGCTTCCCTCCCTTAGCATTCCTCAGTCAATCCTTGGATTCATGGTATCTGTGAATTGAAAGAGGCTTATGTGGGGCATTGGGTGGATTAATTGGGTATGTCTAGTCTAATGAAGAGAAGGACGAGGGGGGACAGGATAGCTGTGTTCAAATATCTGAGGGGCTGCCCCAAACAAGAGGGAGTCAAGCTATTCTCCAAAGCGCCTGAAGGCAGGACAAGAAGCAGTGGATGGAAACTCACCAAAGAGAGAAGCAACCTAGAACTAAGGAGAAATTTCCTGACAGTGAGAACAATTAACCAGTGGAACTGCCTGCCTCCAGAAGCTGTGAAGGCGCCAACACTGGAAGTTTTTAAGAAGACACTGGACAGCCATTTGTCCGAAATGGTATAGGGTTTCCTGCCCGAGCAGGGGGTTGGACTAGATGACCTCTAAGGTCCCTTCCTATTATTATTATTACCTCACAGCAAGTGAATTTTTCTCTTTGGCGGGTTGAGCCGTCCCCAGCCTTCCTTCCTAACGGTTTGAAATGTGGCTTGCGTCATTAACAGTGAAGTTGTGGGGAGGACAGGTGGAACCCCAACTGAACCCAAAGTTTCCGTTGCTGAACGGGACAGCCGTGAAGCGAGTTTTGCCCCACTCTTACGACCTTTCTCGCCACACTTGTGAGGTGAATCACCGCAAAAAGGGGGTCACGTTTTTCCCACAATGTTCTAAACATTCTTACCGGTTTAAGATTTTCTCAAAGCTAATTCCATTTAAATATTTAAATCTGTTTTTTTTTTTTCCCCTCATGCAAACCAACCCAGCACTTTACAAACGTAAACAAGACCTGTCAACAGGGTCTATGGTGAGACAACCCAGAATGACTAGATTGAAAAGGAATATTATATTGATCTGAATATTATTTGTAGAAATATTAGAAAACTTTTATATTCAATTATCGTTCATTAAAGCAACAAGAATTCTACTAATTTAAGGTTGGTAAAAGAGAACATTGTGGGGAAAAGAGAAAATCAAGTAAAGTTATCATGCGGATTATAGATTATAGAAATTAACTGTTTAGTGAATGTTTTTTTTAATGTAAATCCAGACAACGCACTGTTTACCGAATATTAAGATGATCACATTAAAAACTTAATAAAACATATTTTAAAAAGGGGGCTCACGTGACCTCAGGGGATCCTGCGACCGCCATAAATAGGAGTCAGTTGCCAAGCGTCCAAATTCTGATCGCATGACCGTGGGGATGCTGCAACGTGTCATAAATGTGAGAATCGCATTTTTTTTCAGTGCCGAACAGTCACTAAATGAACTGCAGTAAATTGAGGACTACTTGCAGTTCCTTCTTTGTGCCATTTCAGAGATGGGCGGAAGCTTAGCCTCTCGGGAGAGGGCAGCTTGTTTGCTATGGTAAATAAAAACTCCGCAAAACTATTTTAGAACCAAAATCTTTACTGTCATCCCTACACCTTTCCTTAGGGCAGGGGTCTTCAAACTTGGCCCTTTTATGACTCGTGGACTTCAACTCCCAGAATTCCTGAGCCAGCCATGTTGAGGGGGAAGGGAGAGGTTTCCAAGCTGAGCCATGCTGGCTCAGGAATTCTGGGAGTTGAAGTCCACCAGTCATAAAAGAGCCAAGGTTGCCTACCCCTGATCTAGTGTATCTATCTATCATCCATCCATCCATCATCTAGGTCAGGGATAGGCAACCTTGGCTCTTTTATGACTCGTGGACTTCAACTCCCAGAATTCCTGGCAACCTTGGCTCTTTGATGACTCCTGGAGTTCAACTGAACCAGCCATGCTGAGGGGAAAGGGACTGGGTCACTGAAAACTTAATTTGTTTATCTTAAATCTTGTTCTTGTTGCTTCCTGTCCACTTGGAACATAAATTTTTTCCTTCTCTCTTTTCAGATCACCCAGGAAGCTGGAGAATTCATGATTACTTTTCCTTACGGCTACCATGCGGGCTTCAATCATGGATTCAACTGCGCCGAGTCCACCAATTTTGCCACCCTGCGATGGATCGATTACGGCAAGATGGCCACCCAGGTAAGTTCCTGCCTCTTTGGGGGCCGATAGTATTCAGGGCTTGTGCAGAGAAAAAAAATTTTTTTTTTTTTAATCTGTATTGCAAACCACGGCTTACAAATTGGGACCAGATCTGAGCGCATATGCCCGATCTTTGCTGGTTTTTGTGTGTGTGTGTGAGAATCAGCACCACGGAACAAACTTTATTTTATCAGAGTTCTCTCTTCACACCTGCAAATTCTAATTCCCCAATTCTGCTTCCGCTGGGAAAGCACGCTTAGCTGTGGAGGAGATAATCAGGGAATCCCAGAGGAAAACGTTCAAGTTGACAGGAGAGAAAGTGTTTCCCCAGGGCTGGTTTCAAACTGGCAAAACAATTGTCTGCCGGGTGTGTGGATTGTGTTCACTGAGCAGGCCTGCCTTCCGTGCCACAGGTTAACCCGACAAAGCGTTCCTCCTGTTGTTAATGAAAGGAAGGTGGAGAAATAGTAAGTTGTATCTCTTTGATATTCTCAAAATAGATCCGGTGTTAGCTCGAGTCGCTTTCTCTTGTTATATAATATTAATTAATTTTTTTTCTTTATTGCCTGGAGATCAAATAATCCACGGGTTTCTGTCTTTCTTCTCCCTCCCCCTTTCACACAAGCGCTTTGAAATAGGCAATTCAGAGAAAAGAGAGAGGGAAAACTCGCATTTTAGGCTTCTCACCTCTATATTAACACTCCAAACGCTACACCCTGCCTACTGGCTGAGTCACGGCTGTGATTTCCAAATAGGCAAAATGTTTCAAAATTGAACCAGTTTCAAATATTCGAGTCCCAAAACAAATGCAGAAGGTCCTGTGTTTCAGTCATTTTGAGTTGCCCAAGGCGGAATTGGTGATAGCTTCGATTCAAAAGATTACGCGCCCCAACTGTAGTCTATTTTCTAATATGTGTTTCTGGAAGGCTTGATGCTTGGTCTGCTGTCCCGTGCTTTAGAATGAATTGGCAAGGCTTGTGGAATTTTAGGAAGATATAGGCCATCCTTGACTTACGACCAGTTGCTTGCAACTGTTCAAAGTTCCGACGGTCCTGTCATGCCTCCGTCAGCCTGAATCTGTAGAAGAAAATTAGCTGGAACGGAACCCTATGGAGGTCGAGGGAGAGGAGTCTGTGGCTTCAGAGGACTGTGGGGAAGAGCAGGCCGAGGCAGGCCAGGGCCTTTTTGGATTGGGTCAGGAGGAAAAGGAGAGGCAGAGTTCAGGTGATGAGCAAGGGCCACCCCCTCCTGATCCTAGAGCACGGACAGTGGAGAGAAGGAGGGAACAATGCAGACAGGCTCAACTACTCGGGAGGAGAGCGTCCCACCCCTCTCCACAAGGCACGCCTGGAGACTGAGATTTAAGGAGAGGCTGTGGGGAGGGGCATTTGTCGGGAACAAACGCTGATTCCTTGGAGTTTTGTGTGTGTTATTGCTGATCTCTTGTTCTGTGACTTCTGCTTGGAAACCCGGAAACTCTGACCATTAGACTGGCTGACATGTTGCTTGGATGTTTATAGATTTCGGACTGTATTTTGGCTTGCCTTTTGAAACTTGCCAGCGTGGATTCACACAGACTTGTTAGGTTTATGATATATGTGTCATTCCTTGTTATCTCCATGGCCTTGAGTAAATTCCTCTGCTAATCATACTGTGGGTGAAACTACTTGCAGCCAGAGGCGCTGAAGATGTGTGTCTCTTCCTTTGTTTGGAGGCTTGCCAAAAACGTGGGACCAGTTGGGGAAAATTTGGAGCAATTAAAGGGCAGCTTGGATTGCCAGCTGATTGCATTGCCTCTGTGCTGTGCCCCGGGTCATCACAGGTCCTTTCCAATATGGTACTTAATCCGGATTTGGAATTTATACACACGCACTCATGGCAGTCTCATGAATGCACGTCAGGGGCTCAACAATTGACCCACATTCACTGCCATTGGCAGCATCCCAGGGTCAAATGTCCACAATTCATGACGGTTTGGCCAAAACCCAGCATTTACTTCTGTTTTTTTAGCAACACCGGCCCCATAGCAAATCACTGATTTGCTTAATAACTGCAGGATTCATTTAACAACCGCCGGGCAATAAAACCCTCATAAAATCAGGTTGCTCACGTGGGTGTCCTGATTTACGACTCTTGTGACTTAACAGCCATGATGGGCAGGCTCCATTGTGATTGTATGTCAAGGACCAGCTGTATATCTTTTAAGTATCTACCTCTGCCGGCCTTTTTAGCCTAAGAGACTGTATCAAGAAAAATCTCACGTCAGAATCAAGAGAAATTACTCCTCCCTGAAGTACAGGGGTCCCCAACCTTAGGCACTCAGCATGGCTGGCTGAGGCATTCTGGGAGTTGAAGTCCACAAGTCATAAAGTGCCCAAGGTTGGGGACCCCTGCTGTAGCAGTTTGATCCAAGCATGCTTAGACTGTTGCGCCCCGTTTCGTGCATCATGTCATGCTTAAGACGGGACTAGAACTCACCAGTCTCCTGGTGATTGGCTCAAAGTCACCCAGCCAGCTTTCATGCTTAAAGTGGGACTAGAACTCATCAATCTCCTGGTGATTGGCCCAAAATCACCAGTTGACTTTCATGCCTAAGGCCGGATTAGAACTCATCAATCTCCGGGTGATTGGCTCAAAGTCACCCAGTCGCCTTTCACGCTTAAGATGGAGCTAGAACTCATCAATCTCCTGGTGATTGGCCCAAAATCACCCAGTTGGCTTTCATGCTTAAGATGGGGCTAGAACTCATCAATCTCCTGGTGATTGGTTCAAAGTCACCCAGTCGCCTTTCATGCTTAAGATGGGGCTAGAACTCATCAATCTCCTGGTGATTGGTTCAAAGTCACCCAGTTGCCTTTCATGCTTAAGATGGGGCTAGAACTCATCAATCTCCTGGTGATTGGTTCAAAATCACCCAGTCGCCTTTCACGCTTAAGATGGGGCTAGAACTCATCAGTCTCCTGGTGATTGGCCCAAAATCACCCAGTTGGCTTTCATGCTAAGATGGGGCTAGAACTCATCAATCTCCTGGTGATTGGTTCAAAGTCACCCAGTCGCCTTTCATGCTTAAGATGGGGCTAGAACTCATCAATCTCCTAGTGATTGGTCCAAAATCACCCAGTCAGCTTTCATGCTTAAGATGGGGCTAGAACTCATCAATCTCCTGGTGATTGGCTCAAAGTCACCCAGTCGGCTTTCACGCTTAAGATGGGGCTAGAACTCATCAATCTCCTGGTGATTGGCTCAAAGTCACCCAGTCGCCTTTCATGCTTAAGATGGGGCTAGAACTCATCAATCTCCTGGTGATTGGCTCAAAGTCACCCAGTCGCCTTTCATGCTTAAGATGGGGCTAGAACTCATCAATCTCCTAGTGATTGGTCCAAAATCACCCAGTCGGCTTTCATGCCTAAGGCGGGACTAGAACTCACTATCTCCTGGTGATCGGTCTGAAGTCACACAGCCAGTTTTCAGGCCTAAGGCGGGACTAGAATTCACCAGCTCCTTGTTACTAGCCTGGTGCCTTAAGCAGTACATCAAACTGCTTTACAGATAGTCCTCAACTTACAACCACAACTGGAACCAGAAAAGTTGTTGTTAAGCAGTACAGTCATTAAGTGAGACATCCTGTAACTGCATCTGATTGGCAATGATATTGGAGCTGTCATTAGAAGAGAGAGCAGGCCATGGTTGATGTGCAGGAATCATCGTTCCTAACCCAGGAAAGTCAAAATAGTAGTGTCCTGGTTTCGACAGATGAAAGTCTTCAAAGAACTTTGAGCCATTGTTTACCTTAAAGAACCTTTTATTCGAGTAGCATAATATCGGCACTTACATAATCGAAGCCAAAAACTGAATTCCCCTCCCCTGAACACATAGTATCAAAGCACAATTCCCTCCTCCAATTGACAGTCATAAATCACATTCTCCAATTAGCTTGAAATGCAGGCTTTCCCTCCAGTTCCCAACCTGCCAGTTCTTATCATCTCTTATTTCAATAACCTTGATTCTCACCGCTCAGCTCAGTGTTGTTATGTCTGGCTAGACTCTCGTTCATATCCTCCCCTCCCCAGCATCATCTAACCCTAAAACAGAAAGGTAAAAAAAGGACTACATTTCCATCTGTTGTCAATGCAAAAACATCCAACGTTAGCAGCGTTGGTTGACACATCGCATTTTCGGAAACACATTGACAAACTGGAGAACGTCCAGGGAAGAAAAACCGAATGATAAAGCACCTGGAAGGAAGGCTTTACAAAGCAACAGTTGAAGAGTACGCAAGACGTGACAGCTGTCTTCCAATATCCGAAATATCTCCAACGTAGAAGATGCAACACAACTGCTCAGAGTTGTTCCAGGAGACAGAGCGAGAAAGAGCGGGTTTAAATGATAAGGAAATTGTGTTTTTTGGCTGGACAGCACTAGCTGGGGAATTCTGAAAGGTTGCCAAAGTTGGCAAAGCCAACTCTCCCGAGAATTAATAATAATAATAAAGTTGGAAGGGACCTTAGAGGTCATCTAATCCAGGACTTTTCAACCTTTTCACCCATTGTACCACCTTTAGGATATGGCAACATCCGAGTACCACCGGTCACCTAGCAAGGTGTCAAAAACGTGATGACCCCCCCCAAAAAAGGAAAAAAGTGATAAAATACAGGTAGTCCTCGACTTACAACAGTTCGCTTAGTGACTGTTCGAAATTACAATGGCACTGAAAAAAAGTGCCCCCCCAAGCCACAGCCGAGCAAGACACTTGCCTGCCTACCCGATGGCGCTCTTCCTCCTGTCCGAGGTTTCCATTGTTGTGAGCATTTCTGTTGAGGATTGGCAGCAGGGGTGGGGTGTGTGTGGTTTTTATTCCCCCCCCCCCCCGGTCTGCTGGGGGATGCAGCAGGTTTTGATCACTTCACATGACCCTGGGACACTGTGACCGTCATAAATATGAATCAGTTGCCAAGCATCTGAATGTAAATCACAAGACCCTGGAGAGGCTGCAACATTCCAGCTGATTGGCGCTTCTTCTGGGCTCCAACTGGAGCCTGGCACTGATCCTGGTGCTTCCGCTGAGCCCTGACAGCCCTGCAGCTCCATCTCTCACTCAGGCTTGTGCGGTGCTGCCACCGGTTCAGCTCGTTCCCCTCCCCCGCTATTACTTTTCTAGGATGGTCGTGTACCACCTGCCAGGTGCCAATGTACCACTGGTTGAAAAGCCCTGATCTAGTCCAACCCCCTGCTCAGGCATGGGATGCGTGTGACTAAATTGGCTTCCCCCACAGATAAGAGTTCTTCGGTTGGAAATAACCACAATTGGTAACCCTACACAACTAAGAAGGTGTTGGGGACCACGAACAAAGTACCTTATCTCCATATAATACACAAATAGTGCCATAAAAAACAAAATAGAAATACAAGTTAAGATAGGCAAGAAAATGGTAAGTGAACACCTGTCCAGCCTAGATGAGTTCAAATTACCAGGACCATCTGGATTACACCCCAGGGTTCTTAAGGAACTGGCAGATGTGATCTCAGAACCACTGAACTATATTTTTCAAAGATCCTGGAGCATTGGGAACTACCAGAGGACTGGAAAAGAGCTGATGTAATTCCCATCTTCAAAAAAGGGGGGGGAAAAGGACCCAGGAAATTACAGACCTATCAGCCTGACCTAAATACCTAGGAAGATTCTGGAAAAGATAATCAAACAATAAATCAGCGAACACCTACAGGCAAACAAAGTCATTACTAAAAGCCAACACGGGTTTGTCAAAAACAGATCATGCCAGACAAATTTTATTGCATTCTTTGACCAAGTGACAAAATTAGTGGACCAGAGGAATGCTGTGGATATAATTTACTTGGACTTCAGTAAGGCATTTGACAAAGTAGACCACAACCTACTACTTGATAAGATAGAAAAATGCGGGTTAGACAACATCACCGTAGCTGGCTGACCGGCCGTACTCAGCATGTGGTCCTCAATGGAACCGCATCTACATGAAGGGAAGTATGTAGTGGGGTGTCCCAGGGCTCTGTTCTGGGCCCAGTGCTCTTCAACATCTTCATCAACGATCTGGACGAGGGGATAGATGGGGAACTCATCAAATTTGCAGACGACACCAAGCTGGCAGGAATAGCCAACACTCCAGAAGACAGGCTTAGGATACAGGAGGATCTGGACAGACTTGAACACTGGGCGCTATCTAACAAAATGAAATTCAATGGTGAAAAAAGTAAGGTTCTACATTTAGGCAAGAAAAACCAAATGCACAGGTATAGGATAGGGGGTACTTTGCTCAATAGTAGTAACTGTGAGAGAGATCTCAGAGTCCTAGTGGACAATCATTTAAATATGAGCCAGCAGTGTGCGGCAGCTGCCAAAAAAGCCAACACAGTGCTAGGCTGCATTAACAGAGGGAGAGAATCAAGATCACGTGAAGTATTAATACCACTTTACAATGCCTTGGTAAGGCCACACTTGGAATACTGCATCCAATTTTGGTCACCACGATGTAAAAAAGATGTTCAGACTCTAGAAAGAGTGCAGAGAAGAGCAACAAAGATGATTAGGGGACTGGAGGCTAAAACATATAAGGAACGGTTGCTGGAATTGGGTATGTCTAGTTTAACAAAGAGAAGGACGGGGGACACGATAGCTGTGTTCCAGTATCTCAGGGGCTGCCCCAAAGAAGAGGGAGTCAAGCTATTCTCCAAAGCGCCTGAAGGCAGGACAAGGAGCAACGGATGGAAAGTAATCAAGGAGAGAAGCAACCTAGAATATAAGGAGGAATTTCCTGATAGTGAGAACAATTAACCAGTGGAACAACCTGCCTCCAGAAGCGGTGAATGCGCCAACACTGGATGTTTTTAAGAAGAAACTGGACAGCCGTTTGTCCGAAACGGTATAGGGTTTCCTGCCTGAGCAGGGGGCTGGACTAGATGACCTCCAAGGTCCCTTTCAACTTTATTATATTATTATTATTATTATTATTATTATTAATAGGTGTGACGTAAGAGCGCAAAGGAGCCCAAAATTTCTGCCGCTAAAGTGACATGTGTTAAGTGAGTTTTGCCCCATTTTACAACTTTTCTTGCCAAAGTTGTTAAGGGAATCACTGCAGTCGTTAAGTCGGTTACATGGTTGTTAAGTGAATCTGGCTTCTCCCCTCCCCCTTGACTTTGCTCGTCAGAAGGTCGCAAAAGGGGATCACGTGACATTGCGACCGTCATAAATACGAGTCAGTTGCCAAGTGCCTGGATTTTGATCAAGAGATCCTGGGGGTGCTGCAAATGGTCGAAAGTGTGAAAAACGGTCCCAAGTCCCCTTTTTCAGTGCCGTTGAAGCTTTGGACGGTGCCTAAACAAAACGTTGCAAGTCAAGGACTACCTGTCTTCTGGCCCCGCCCCCTTTCCATCAACCTGCTCACTGAATGGATAACTAAGCCATGTTTAGTTTGAGGAACAATGATCACAAGCAGCAATGGAGTATCTTCTAAAGGAGACTCACCGGCCTGTAAGAATCTCGTCATTTCAGAAAAACGTATTGCCTACCTTGGAAGAATGGATACTTAAAGTGTCTAATTTAGCAGACATGGCGAAAATCTCCGCCTATTTGAAGGATCATTCACAAGAACAATATATTATGGTTTGGAGAAGATGGATTGATTACATTCAGAAGAAATATGAGATTGAAAAGTATTATCTTGCTTTTGAGTAGATTTTAGATAATTATTATTAGTTTTAATTATTTTATTATTTTTGACTTAATTTGTTATATAATTGTTTGGAGAAGGAGTTAAGGTGTGTTACGGTTTTGATTGATAGTATAGTTCATTAATGTTAGTTAGGTTATGTTTGTTTATTTTATTTTATTGTTTATCCTGTAATCAGCTCTGGGAAGTGGGGGAGGGGGGAAGGGGTGGGGGGGTTTATATTGTAATAAATGTATAAAACTTTTAAATAAATAAAAAAAAGAATCTCGTCATTTCCATTTATACAAATCAGGAATTGGGCCTGAAATTGCACTTTTAATCAAAGTAGGTTCTTCCCGCCCTATCCAAGTCTTGCCTTTATTTTAGCCTTTTCTGCTTTTTTTTTTTTTTTTTGCATAATTCAAAAAGGAAGATTTTTACCCTTGAGCTGGCAGAGGCCATTTAGAAACTGGCCCGAGGGGGAGGGGGGCAGAGAAGCCCTTAACTCTCCGACCGTGGAGGACTCCATCCTGTAAGGAACGCGTCTCACGCCACTTAATTTTGAAGTGATTTTTGAAGCTTGAAGTGTCTACATTCTTCCCTTGTTTTTAAGCCACCATCTCAACCATTGTTATTCTGGGCAGCTTTAGGCAAGAGTTACTTACGTCTTGTGTTGGGTTTTTTTTTTTTTTTTTTGCAGCCCACAAGCTCTCGGTTTGTCCTTTCAAAAGACAGCAGTTTCTCCTGCAGATTCTGACCGAGAGCTTTAAGGACCGTAATGCCGGCGGACAGCCAGCCCTGCGATTAAAAGCAATTTCCGGCTTAGCCAGGTTGTTTGCAAACAGCTGACATTTTGAGAAGCGGCGGTTTTAGACCGAGGCCCTCTGCGTACATTGTTGGGAGCCGTAGCGTGAAATTACTGAACAAGCCCAGATGGGCAGAGATTCAAAGTTACTTGAGCAAGAGGGAAATGGACGAGATGTCAGCCTCTTTTCTCTTTCACCATCACCGTTCTAGCCATGGTCTATCCGCGTCAGGATGAAGCCCTCTTCTGCCTGTTTCCAACCCAGATGGAACTGAGCTTCCTTTTGCCAATTGGGCCCGCAATGCTTGCTGTCGTCGTCGCTCCATCTTGTTTCAGGTCTCTTTCGTGGAGGCTTTGGATCCAGTGGGATCCATTCTGTGACTGCCTTGGTCCACCTGCCCTCAGTCCATCTTGCTCTGTGACCAGCCCGTTTCCATTCCCTTCCTTTCACTCTCTAGATGGCATCGTATACTTTCGTTGGTTCTCTAATCCGTGTGCGGGTCTTTCTGTCCGGCCTTGTGGTGCCGAGCGTGTTTTCTTTTTATTGTGTCCTATTTACTCATTCCCTCCCATTGCATCAGGCACCGGGGTTTGGCTTTTCTTGAGTAACATTAGAGCAGGAATTCTAATACCAATAGAAGGGAATATTTATAGCTCAGGGATGACATGTGGGGTCCTTGGTGCTTTCTGAGCTTGATTGTTTTCTTGCAGACAGTGCATCACCCAAACTAGGTAACATCACCAGTGCTAGAAGGGAGTGGGGTTGTGGGGGGGGGGGAGGAGGAGGAGAAGAAGAAGAAGAGGAGAAAAAGAAGAAGAGGAGGAGGAGAAGGAGAGGAGGAGGAGGAGGAGAAGGAGAGGAGGAGGAAGACTGTGGGGTCCTTGGTGCTTTCTGAGCTTGATTGTTTTCTTGCAGACAGTTCGTGACCCAAACTAAGTAACATCACCAGTGCTAGAAGGGAGTGGGGTTGTAGGGGGGGAGGAGGAGGAGGAGGAGGAGAAGAGGAGGAGGAGGAGAAGAGGAGAAGGAGAAGAAAAAGAGGAGGAGGAGAAGAGGAGGAGAAGAAGAAGAAAAAGAGGAGGAAGACTGTGGGGTCCTTGATGCTTTCTGAGCTTGATTGTTTTCTTGCAGACATTTTGTGACCCAAATTAGGTAACATCACCAGTGCTAGAAGGGAGTGGGGTTGTGGGTGAGGAGGAGGAGGAGGAGGAGAAGAAGAAGAAGAGGAGGGGGAGGAGGAGGAGGACTGTGGGTTCCTTGGTGCTCTCTGAAATTGATGGTTTTGTTGCAGACATTTCTTTACCCAAACTAGGTAACATCATTGGTGCTAGAAGGGAGTGGGGTTGTGGGGGAGGGAGGAGGAGGACGATGACTGTGGGGTCCTTGATGCTCTCTGAGCTTGATTGTTTTCGTGCAGATGTTTCATGATCCAAACTAGGTAACATCATCAGTGCCAGATGAGAGTGGGGTTTTTGGAGAGGAGGAGGAGGATGTCTGTGGGATCCTTGGTGCTCTCTGAGCTTGTTTTCTTGCAGATGTTTCATGAGCCAAACTAGATAACATCATTGATGCTATAAGGGAGGGGGGTTTTCTCCGTGCTTATGTACAGTGGCTAGGGCGGTGATGGCAAACCTTTTAGAGACCGCGTGCCCAAACCGCAACACAAAACCCACTTATTTATCGCAAAGTGCCAGGACTGCATCAGCATTGTGGTGCCCTCGGGGGGGGGGGCAGGGAGGTACCTCTGAGTGCTGCCTATGACACGCAAAAACTGGTGGCGCAAAAATGGGCCACCGCGCTGCAAGGCGCAAAAACGGCCGCCCCACACCACGGGGTGGCAGATACAAGGCACTGCGCCATGCAAGAACGGGCCAGGGCTAGTGAGTATCACGCAGGCACTAGCCCCGCCCCATTTGCAGCGCGTGCATGCTCACGGCCCCATGTGCGCATGCACACATGAAAAATGCTTCCCCCTCCCTTTTCTTCCAGTCCACCAATCGACAATGGTTGGTGACCTCTGCTCTACCACCTCTACTCTATCTTGCTAGTTGGCCGCTTCACCTCCTTTGTGCTGGGCAGGGCTCCTGCTCCGGGCGGCGGTGGTGGCCTGATGGACCTGCTGCTGGCGGCGGTGGCGTGCGTGCCAACAGAGAGGGCTCTGAGTGCCGCCTCTGGCATGCGACCATGGGTTCGCCACCACTGGTATAGGGTTAGACTAGAAGACCTCCAAGATCCCTTCCAACTCTGTTATTCTATTCTATTCTATTCTATTCAGCACTGGGGAACCTAACAACTCAGACAAACAATAAACAGCAACCTCAGCAAGGAAGTACCAAGAATCCTGCCTGCCAAACTGACAGGGCAAGCCCCTTGTATATAAACAGAAAGCCAACCCCGCTCCCTTCTAGCTCTGATGTTGTTACTTCGTATGGTAATGAAACGCCTGCAAGGAAACAACCATGCTCAGAGAGCACCAAGGACCCCGCAGGAATCCTGATGCTCGTTGGACAGCGGTTGAACGGGCTGCATACTTCCTGGCAGCCTTGTGCTAACCCTGCTGGTCTCCCTCCTGACCAGCTCTTGCTATTCCCATCACTGACCAGATCTGTAGGTCGCCTGCTCTGAAAACCATCACCCTCCAAATGAGAAGTGAGAATAAGTTGTGATAGGTTTGGGGTGACGGAGACGGCGGTGAAAGCAGTTAGCGCTTCTCAACTTGGGCAACTCAGAAGATGTGTGGACTTCAACTCCCAGAGTTCCTCAGCCAGCATGTCGAAGTTGCTAAGGTTGAGAAACACTATGAGAGAAGGCAAGTGATGCTGTTATTTCTGAGAATGTGTATCCTTTCAGTGAACATTTGACATTTGCAGTCTGATTTTCTCTTCATTTGCTCAGAGGTGTGCTTACACATAGTGTCCAGCGGCGAGCTTTCTCCTCGGTTGGAAAGTCAACCCCATTCTACTTAATGTTTGAAAATAACTAAATTACCCATCTTGGTTGTACCTCCTTATTTACCTCGTGGGGATGTTTTATTTTCTGAGCTTTAAAAACCCCTTTCTGTTCCTCCTTGACAGTCCCGAGATTTAGGTACTTTTTCTAAGCTCAGATAATAGGGTTTTTTTTGTTTTGTTTTGTTTTAGTTTAGTACGATAACGACCGTTTTCTCCTTGCACAATTGGCAAAAACAGTGATACACCCAGCATCCTGCTGAGACTGCAGCAGTCCTGACTTTTAATACTGGCCATGTTTTATAAGTTGCTAGTTCATTAAAATAAAATGTAAGTAATACATAAATATTCATGTTCCCGAAATAAGCTTTTGTTTTGATTTCTTTTTTTAAGTGCCTAAAAGTTCCATATTCTCCCTCTTTTAACAAAAAAGGAGAATGTTGCTGGCTACACACACACACACACACAAACACACACGCACACAAACACACATTAGGGATTAAAATATCCAGCATCTTGACATATTTTATCTAGTTTTGGCTGAAAACTTATGTGCTACAATCAAATGATTACAGGTAGTCCTCGACTTTCAAGAGTTCGTTTAGTTCAAATGTTACTTCAGCAACCTTGGTTAACAACAGCCCTGCAAAATGTGACTTAACAACCGTTTTTCGCAGTTATGACCTCAGTTTACCATTGTTCATCTAGTGGCCATTTGGCACTGAACAAAGTGACTTATAGCCGATTTTCACACTTAGGACGGTTGCAGCATCCCCACGATCATGTGATCAAATTCAGATGCTTGGCAACTGCTTAGAATAGAATGGGGGGAATGGAATAAGAATAAGAATAGAACAGAACAGAACAGAAGCTGGAAGAGACCTTGGAGGTCTTCTAATCCAGCCCCCTGCTCAAGGAGGAGAACCTATATGGAATAGAATAGAATCTTTATTGAGAATGGAATGGAATAGAATAGAATAGAACAGAGAACAGAATAAGAATAGAACAGAATAGAATAGAATAGAAATAGACCAGAATAAAGAACAGAACAGAACAGAAAAGAGAACAGAACATAGGATAGAATGGAATGGAATGGAATAGAATAGAATAGAATAGAATAGAATAGAATAGAATAGAATAGAATAGAATAGAATAGAATAGAATAGAATAGAATAATAGGATAGGATAGAATAGAATAGAGTAGAGCAGAGCAGAATGGAATGGAATAGAATAGAACAGAGAACAGAATAAGAATAGAACAGAACAGAATAGAATAGAATAGAAATAGAACAGAATAAAGAATAGAACAGAACAGAACAGAAAAGAGAACAGAACATAGAATAGAATAGAATAGAATAGAATAGAGCAGTGATGATGAATGTTTTAGAGACCGAGTGCCCAAAAACCGCCCCCACTCCACCTCCTGCCCTGCCTGCTCTGCTCCCAGCCACCCCCTGCCCCACCCGCCCGCAGGGCCACGCACTGTCTCCATGGCCCGCTGCAGATCGCCCAGGCAGCACCACGGCAGCCACGGCCTTCGCCCACACCCTGCAGCATCATCTGCACACTATGAGGCGCGAGGGCAGAGTCTTATCCCTGCTGCCCGGCTGCCATGTCCTTGGCTGCGTTGCTCTGTGCGGGCCGCGCCCGGGGGCGACTCTCCTCCAGGGGGGCTGCTGGTGAGGAGGGGACTGTGGGGGGGAGGCAGGTCTGGGGCGACGGTGCACGTGCCCACAGAGAGGGCTCCGAGTGCCACCTCTGGCACACGTGCCATAGGTTCGCCACCCCTGGAATAGAGAATAGAACAAAATAAAATAGAACAGAACAGAAAAGAGAACAGGATAGAATAGAACATAGAATAGAGAATAGAATAGAACAGAAAAGAGAACAGAACAGAGAAGAGAACATAGAATAGAACGGAACAGAACAGAATAGAATAGACCTTGGAGGTCTTCTAGTCCAACCCCCTGCTCAGGCAGGAAACCCTATACCATATTGGACAAATGGCTGTCCAGTCTCTTCTTAAAAACTTCCAGTGTTGGAGCATTCACCGCTTCTGGAGGCCTACGTATGACCATTGCTATGTCCCAAGGTCACGTAATCCCCTTTTGCAACCTTCTCACAAGTAGCGTCAACAGGGGAAGCCAGATTCACTTGACCAACCAGATTACTAACTAAACAACTGCAGTGATTCACTTTTAACAGCTGTGGCAAGAAAGTTTTTAAAATTGGACAAAACTCACTTAACAAACGCTTCACTTAACGACAAAAATTTTGGGCTCAGTTGTGACTGTGAGTTGAGCACTTCCCTTATAGCAAGGCGTGAAACGAGCAGCACTAGTAGCTCACCGGGCTGGTGGTGCTGCCAACTACAGCCGTCTCAATTGGCTTTGCAAACCAACAGGGGAATTTAACGATCGGCTCATTAGGAGCAAGTTTTTCCATAGTAATTATTGGGCCAGCATGAGTGTTATTAGCAGGACACGGGCCCTTCCGCTCCAGGCCCCAGATTTAGTTTGGGGAACACAGGCAGGCCGATACCTGGGCGCATGCCTAAGTAGGTCTTCCTAAACCCCAATTTAACAGAAAATTGGTCTGCTGAGTATTTGTAGAGTTGGTTTTTAGAGTTGGCTAAACTGCAGAGGGGATGATTTGGCCCTTGAGGTTTCTCTCTTCCTCGCTGTCCTTAGCAGCCAAAACCCAGGTGGAAAATTCATTTAAGTTTCTGCAAGATCCATTCCAGCAGAGCTCCATTAGGGGGGGTAAGTTGGTGGTCAATGAAATTCTGAGCCTGAAACTGCAGGAAATGAAATTCAAGGGTGAAAAAAGTAAGGTTCTACATTTAGGCAACAAAAACCAAATGCACAGGTATAGTATAGGGCAGGGGTAGGCAACCTTGGTTCTTTTATGACTCGTGGACTTCAACTCCCAGAATTCCTGAGCCAGCATGGCTCAGCTTGGAAACCTCTCCCCATTCCCTCAGCATGGCTGGCTCAGGAATTCTGGGAGTTGAAGTCCGTGAGTCATAAAAGAGCCAAGGTTGCCTACCCCTGGTATAGGGGGTACCTTGCTCAATAGTAGCAACTGTGAGAGGGATCTCGTAGTCCTGGTGGACAGTCACTTAACTAGGAGCCGGCCATGTGCTGCAGCTGCCAAAAAAGCCAACACAGTGCTAGGCTGCATTAACAGAGGGATAGAATCAAGATCACATGAAGTGTTAATACCACTTTACAAGGCCTTGGTAAGGCCACACTTGGAATCCTGCATCCAGTTTTGGTCACCACAATGTAAAAAAGATATTGAGACTCTGGAAAGAGTGCAGAGAAGAGCAACAAAGATGATCAGGGGACTGGAGGCTAAAACATATGAAGAACGGTTGCTGGAATTGGGTATGTCTGGTCTAATGAAGAGAGGGACCAGGGATGACATGATAGCAGCCTTCCAGTATCTCAGGGGCTGCCCCAAAGAAGAGTTATTCTCCAAAGCACCTGAAGGCAAGACAAGAAGCAACGGATGGAAACTAATCAAGGAGAGAAGCAACCTAGAACTAACAGTTAGAACAATTAACCAGTGGGACAACCTGCCTCCAGAAGCGGTGAAGTTTTTAAGAAGAGACTGGACAGCCATTTGTCTGAAATGGTATAGGGTTTCCTTCCTGAGCAGAGGGTTGGACTAGATGACCTACAAGGTCCCTTCCAACTTAATAATAATAATAATGATGATCATGATGATGTAATTAATATTGTTGTTAGGCCAAATCATCAAAGGCATATTATTATGCCTTTGGTGATTTGACCTACAGGCAGTCCTCGACTTACAACATCTTGTTTATTGACTACGTTACAATGGCACTGAAAAAAAGCGACGAAGGACCGCTTTTCATATTTCACGACTGTTGCAGCCTCCCCTTTTGGTCACGTGATCTTCATCCAGGCGCTCAGCGACTGGCTTATAGTTACGACAGTTGTGGTGTCCCAGGGTCATGGGATCACCTTTTGCGACCATCCAACAAGCAAAGTGGGCGGGGAAGCCAGATCTGCGTAACAGCCGTGTTGTTAACAACAGCGGCGATTCACCTCGTTGTGACAAGAAAGGTCGTAAAACGGAGCCAAGCTCGCTTAACAGCTGTCTAGCTTAGCGGTGAAAATTCGAAGTTCAATTGCGGTCGTGAGTCGAGGACGACCTGTATTTTCTGCCTCCCCTTTCCTGTGTAGACGGGAGGAGGAATTACCCGCTTAATCCAGGGGCAAGCACGGGTGGGCCATGAAAGATTTAAGGATAATAAATGAAATAATTGAAGGAAGCAGAAGGAGTCCAAACGAGCAGCTGGCTAACTATTCAGAGTGATTTAACTTAACTGTGACACGACGTGAGGTGCCCCGAAGGCTACTGTTTAGAATTGCAGTCAGCAAAAAGCAAGCCTCGGTAAATGAGTTTATTGATTAAATTTGGATGTAATTAAAACCTTCAGTCTTCAAGCAGGCAGCCTTTGGCCTTACAAACCTGGCCACCTTCAGATGCGTGAAAGAATTGGGAAAGGAAGAGAAAGGAAGGGGGTTTTATCCTGAGGATTAAAAAAACAAACGCTTTCACGTCTTTCGTGACTTGATTCCCATCGTCCTTGGGCATTGGCTCTGCTGGCTGAACTTAGTGTGACGTCAAAAATTTCTGGGTGGAAGTTGTAAGTAGTTGGATTACAGGCTCGACTGAGAAGGGGAGAAGCTGAAAAACAACGCACCGCATGTAGCTCAAAGAAAAAGAGTTGCGCGCCCGTGTAATGGCAACTACAGGAAGAGCCGAGGTGGCACAGCAGTTAGAGTGCAGTACTGCAGGCCACTTTAGCTGACTGTGTTCAGCAGGTCAGCGGTTCAAATCTCACCGGCTCAAGGTTGACTCAGCCTTCCATCCTTCCGGGGTAGGTAAAATGAGGACCCAGATTGTTGGGGGCAATGTAAATATATATATATACATTGCTTACTGGTGTAGACCGCTTAGAGAGTGCTTGCACTTAAAGCGGTATATAAGTCTCATAAATAAATAAATAAATAAACTAGCAATAGCACTTGGACTTACATACCTGTATTTGTTGCAGCTTCCGAACGTTTCCCCCCCCCCCCATAACAATATTGTGAAACAGGTTGTGTCCCTTTCTTTAGCCATCAGTTCCAGCTGGGACTTCACTCAGCTTGCAGGTAGCATTTTGGAACTGTTTGAAATCGCTTTCTGATTTTTACTCCTTGAATAATTTACTACATGGGCAAACTTGGTCATTTTCATCTCTTAACTCCAGGTCATTTATAAATCAGCTAAAAAGCATCCCTTCCAGTACAAGCCCATCCATTATGAAAAAAAAATGCAATTTATTCCTATTTCCCGTTCCTTTTCTAAAACTGGTTATTATGCCCGGATTATTATTATTAACCCCAGTGCTGACCCTAACCCTTAACAAATCTCTGGGCTTGGGGATGGCCTAATAAACCCAAGAAGGTTGTTTATTGCCTTGTACTTTTGAATATTTGCCACCGCATGAATTTGGGTATACAATGATCGTAGCTCAGCCCTCCAGAAGTACCTAGAGTTGCCTGTTGGTGGTTCCCAAGGCTTAGCTCTCTCAATGTACCACATTCCAGCTCTCTCTTCTGACTTATTCCATGCAGATGGCCCGGTGGGTCCCTTTTAAGGGTCCCAGGTTTGCTTAACAATATTATCAGCCTCCCACATGCCCCCAGACCAACATCTGCTTCAGGGTTGAGAAATCCCCAGCCAAGATCTCTCTTATTAAGGCTGAATGGCAAGCAGAGATAACTGGACATCAGATGATGAGACTTCTCTAAATCGGCAAGCAAACAAGCGGACAGAAGAACAGACAACTCGAATAAATGACAAAGGTGGAAGTACTACTTATGGCCACAGTTGAGCCCAAAATTTCCATTGCTGAGCAATGGATGATTAAAGGCCTGGATACTAAAACATACGAAGAACGGTTGCAGGATTTGGGTTTGGCCAGTCTAGAGAAAAGAAGGACGAGGCGGGACATGATAGCAGTCTTCCAATATTTGAGAAATTAAAAGACACTTGCTCCTGGGGAGGAAAGCTATGGCAAATCTAGGCAGCATACTAAAAAGCTGAGGCATCACCCTGTCAACAATAGTGCGTATAGTCCAGGCCATGGTTTTCCCAGTTGCAATGTATGGCCGTGAAAGTTGGACCATAAGAAAGACTGAGCACCAAAGAATTGAGGCCTTTGAACTATGGTGCTGGAGAAGACTCCTGCGAGTCCCTTGGACTGCAAGGCGATCCAACCCGTCACTCCTAGAGGAGATCAACCCTGATTCCTCTTTACAAAGCCAGATCCTGAAGTTGAAACTCAAGTATTTTGGCCACCTAATGAGAAGGAAGGACTCACTGGAGAAGAGCCTAATGCTGGGAAAGATTGAGGGCAAGAGAAGAAGAGGACGACAGAGAACGTCTGGATGGAGTCACTGAAGCAGTAGGCGTGCGCTTAAATGGACTCCAGAAGATGGTAGAGGACAGGAAGGCCTGGAGGAACGTTGTCCATGGGGTCGCGATGGGTCGGACATGTCTTCGCAACTAACAACAACAAATATTTGAGGGGCTGCCACAGAGAAGAGGGAGTCAACTTATTTTCCAAAGCACCCGAAGGCAGGACAAGAAGCAATGGATGGAAACTAGTCAAGGAGAGAAGCAACCTGGAATTAAGAGAAACTTCCTAACAGGGAGGACAATTAACCAGTGGAACAGCCTGCCTCCAGAAGTTGTGGGTGCTCCATCACTGGAGGTTTTTAAGAAGATACTGGATAGCCACTTGTCTGAAATGGGATAAGGACTCCTACTTGAGCAGGGGGTCTGGACTAGAAGACCTTTAAAGTCCCTTCCAGCTCTGTTCTGAATTAATTGAAGGCAGCACTAGAACTTCCAGTCTCTTGGTGATTGGCCCAAAGTCTCCCAGTTGGCTTTTGTGCTTAAGGCAGGGGCTAGAACTCACTAGCCTGGTGCCTTCACTATTGGATCAAACTGGATATATGATTTATATACGTAAAATATATGACTTATGTACGATAGACTAAAGTCTCCGGCTTATTGTGTGAATTGACTCAACTTCTGCAAGAAACCCCACCCTTTAGTTCATGCTTTTAAGTGACATTTTCCTCCGACTAGCTGCTCGCAAACCGGCTTCTTTCTCCTTTTTGGTCTCAAGGGTGTTCTGGTTTCTTTGGGACCGATCCGGTTCCCCCTTGTTACCTGGCTGGCTGTGTCTGAGCTGAGCTCTCCAGAGTCGTCTCCCTCCTCCCACTCTCCCAAGCCTTGCAGCACACAGCCCCACAATTTCTGTTTGCACAGCACGGAGTGTCTCTAAGTAACAGGTAACGTCTCGATGTTTACTCTGGGCTTAATTTTATTTTTGCATCCCTTCAAATCTCGGTGTTCCTTGGCTGCTCATGGATTGCTCATTACAGAACCTATCAAGCAGCGATAATGCCACACCGCTGATACTGCTGAGCGACTGCTTTCTTTCCCCCCCCCCTTTTCCTATCTAATTTTTTCAGCTTCCTTTCTTTTTTTGGGTTTTCAATCTCCGAGATCATTTTAGACTGCTGTTCTCTTATTAATTATGTTTCTGCTTTGGAGTTCTCTCACTAACCCCTCCCTCCCCACCGGTAGATGGGTTTATTTCTGGTACCTGTCCCAAGATCACAATAATAGTTTTAATTAGTACCTTTGGAGGCTATTCCCAGTCCTGAGATATTTTGAGAGATTGGTGGGGAAAATTGGTGCCTAGGGTAAGTGCAAAAGTGAGACTCTCTTCTCTTATAGAGGAGGCTACGTTTGCCATCGGATTCTCCTTTGTTCAACATAAGCTTAAGTGAATTCAACCACAATTTGTAGTTTTCTACACTTTAAAAAAAACACACACACCTACAGCCTGCCTTTGGGCTCAGATGACAGTGTGAGTGTGTGTGTGTGTGTGTGTGTGTGTGTTCCAGCCTTTTTTCCCATTCTGACAACAGCAGTTCTTGTTCCTCCTTAGCCAGAAGCTTGTAACACAGAATCCAGTTTTGCACCGAAAACAGGAAAAGGACTTTATCCATCCAAGCATCCATTTTTGTCATGTTTTTGTCTTGGGATCCAATTTTGGCATTCATAGAATTGTTGCAGGGTCTTAAGGGAGACTTGCAAACAGGGAAATGGATGAGATGGGGTGGCCTTGACAGGGCATTAACAGAATAACAGGTACCTTGGAGGTCCTCTAGTCCAGGGCTTTTCAACTGGTGGTACGCGTACCACCTGTGGTACATTAGCACGTGGCAGGTAATATGTGGCCCAAGTGTAGTCGGGGAGGGAACAAGCCAAAGCAGCGCAGACTTGCCTTAAGACAGTCCTCCGGAGCTGCAGAGTGGCTGGGGCGAGGCTCACCTCTGGCTCACCCAGAAGAGAAAGGAGGAGGAGGAGGGGACAGGAGAGGCTATAAAAGGAGGCAGTTTGGATGGGAGAGGGAGAGAGAGAGAAAAGAGGCAACCTTGGGAAGAGGTGGAGTCAGCTCTAGCTGCACCAATTGGAAAGAAGGAGGAGGAGGGAGAGGAGAGGAGATCAAGCAGGCCGGCTGGCCGATCTACAACTTCTGTGGCTGCCATCTGTGCTGGCAGCAACAAATAGGCAATAAACGCAGCAGGGGAGGGGTCGGCCTCCACGAGGAATGAAGAAAGGCAGCATCGGCTGGAGGTGAGGGAGGGAGGGAAATGGAGAGTGGAAGGATTCTTATGTGCTTTTATGACTTTGAAGTTCTGGGATTTGTACAATGTGGACTTTGTGTTCTTAAGGAGTGTTTGGCAACTTCTATTTAGCTGATGGCTGATGGCTTGTGTTAGCTTCTATTGCTCTGCTATTATTAGCTGTAAGTTTTGCTGCAAGGGATTTTGAAGTATTTTTCTCCTGAATGGATTTTGCCTGTAGCATTCCTTTACTGATGAATGGAGCCATTTGGGGAGGCTGCCTTAGCCAGCAGCCAGTACTTACTACATTTCTTTTTCTTTCTTAAGTGCCTGCTGCCGGCTCCTTAACTTTCCTTTCTAGCCAGTAGCTAATTCTTAAAGGGGAATGCGCCTTTTAAAGCTAGTTCACTCAGCAGGTTGTCTTTTCTGTCTCTGGAGGCTTTTCCTTGTTGGATAAATATATGGAAGGGAGAAAATATGGGGGGGGGGGTTGTTTCAAATTCTTCCTTCAGAAGGAGATGGGAATGAGAAAGAGGGAGGCAGGGAAGGAGGAAGGAGGGGAAGTCCCGCCTTAGCACTTGGCCACCAGCAGCCCTGCCATTGACATTGCTTGTCAAAAGGTTGCAGAAGGGGATCACATGACCCTGGGACACTGCGACCATCATAAATATGAATCAGTTTCCAAGCATCCAAATATAAATCACATGAGCCTGAGCATGCTGCAATGGTCATAAGTCATTTCAGTGCAACTGCAACTTTGAATAGTTTTGGGGGGGGTGTTTGGTCATCAGGTTTTTGACACCTTGCTAGGTGGTACTCGAATATTGCCATCTCCCAAAAGTGGTACAATCGGTGAAAAGGTTGAAAAACAACCCCATGAGGAAGCAGGAAACCCTGTGCAGACAAGTGGCTGTCCAATCTCTTCTTGAAAACCTCCAGTGAAGGAGCACCCACAACTTCTGGAGGCAAGCGGTTCCACTGATTAATTGTTCTCACTGATAGGAAATTTCTCCTTGGTTCTAGGCTGCTTCTCTCATAGATTAGTTTTCATCCATTGAAAACTAATCCATTGTCTTAATGGTTTGCAGAAAAGCAACAGGAAGTTTTGAAACAGTCTCTCTGAGGGAGATGGGCAGTCCAGAAAGGCAAAATATTAAATAAATAGATGATGGATGGATGGATGGATGGATGGATGGATGGATGGATGGATGGATGGAGAGGGGGGGAGGGAGGGATGGGTGGATGGATGGAGGTAGGTAGGTTTTAAACATAAAATGATAAAGACGAGAACAAGTTGATAGTTGCATTTCCTAGTTCTTTCTGCAGTCTGTAAGAATGCAGATAGTTGGATAGAGATAGAGCAGACAGACACAGAAAGAGTGAGAAAGAGAGAGACGATAGATACAATAGACAGACAAAGATAGAGAAAACGAGAGGCATAGATAAAGACAAATAGAAAGGAGAGAGAGACAGAGAGACAGGTAGAGAAATAGAGAGCAAGATAGATGATAGAAAGAAGATAGATAGATAGATAGATAGATAGATAGATAGATAGATAGATAGATAGATAGATAGATAGATAGATAGATAGATAGATAGATAGATTTTTGCAGGCTTTCAAATATAATTTTCCCTGGATTCATAGTCAGGTATATCTTGTACTCGGAATGATGGAAAATGGATTACAGGTGGTCCTCAACTTATGATCAGAATTGGGATCAGAATTTCTGTTGCCAAGCGAAGCGACTGTTAAGTGTCGGATTTTAGGACCTTTTTTGCCACAGTGAATCACGTGGCCATTAAGTGAATCCGGCTTCCCCCATTGACTTCGCTGGTATGTCGGGAGCCGTGTGGGAAGGCTGCAAACGGCGAGCGTGGGATCCCAAGGCACGGCGGTTACCGTGAATTGGTGCCAGCTGCCGCGTGCCCAAATTTCGATCACGTGACTGTGGGGGGGGGGGTGCTACCCTGGTTGTAAGTGCGAGGACCGGTCATAAGTCACTTTGTGACCTTTTGTAACTTTGAACATTGTAACTTTGAACAGTCGCTAAACGGACGGTTGTAAGTCAAGGACAAGTGACCATCTTGTCCCCCCTCCCCCAGTGACAGAAAATGGACAATCCTCTTTTTTGAACGTTTACCTGCACACACTCGTAATACCCTTCCCATATTCATGTGACAAACAGCTTCACCCTCTTATCTTTTTGACACCTAGAATATTAATAAAGGAGAACGTTTGAAGCTCAGAGTTGGAATGAGAGCTTCTTGGTGCTCTCCGAGCTTGGCAGCTTTCTTGCAGACCTTTCATTATCCAAACTAGGTCATATCTAGTTAGCACAAGCATTGATGATGTTACCTGCTTTGGCTAGTGAAACATCTGTAAGAAAACCATCAAGCTCCCAGAGCACCAAGGACCCTACAGTCCTCAGCCTCCTCCTCTCCACAAACCCCCTTCCAGCACTGATGATGTTACCTAGTTGGGTCATGAAATGTCTGCAAGAAAACCACCAAGCTCAGAGAGCACTAAGGATCCCACAATCCTCTTCCTCCTCCCTCCCTCCCTCCCTCCCTCCCTCCCCTGCAAACCCCACATTCCCTTCTAGCACTGATGATGTTACCTAGTTTGGTAATGAAATGTCTGCAAGAAAACAATCAAGCTCAAAGGGCACCAAGGACCCCACAGTCCTCCTCCTCCTCCCTGCAAACTTCACTCCCTTCTGGCGCTGATGATGTTAGCTAGTTGGGCAGTGAAATGTCCGCGAGAAAACCACCAAGGGCAGAAAGCACTGAGGACGCCTCACCTAGGATATTTCTTCCTGTCTTACTTACCTTTTTACACGCAGATATCTTTGTCTAGCTTCTCCATTTTCTTTTCCTCCTTCCCCACCCAAAGACTGTCAAATTCCTTCCCTGGTAGGAGAAAGCTGATTAAATATCCCATTCCGAGGACGAGGGTGTTTTTTTTTTAAAAAAGATATTATTATTAATTTGTGAGGGGGGGAGAGAAAAGGAACACCTTCCATGCGACAGCTGGAACATCTGCCTGTATTTTTAAACGTTTAGCATCTGTACTTGGAGAGGAGCCGTTGCTCGAGTGAAACTTTGGTAACGGTGTTCATTTAAAACTTCCCCGGATGAATTGCAACCTCACTCCGAACGGGGAATAGAATATCTGCTGTCTCCCGCTGCAACACTTAATGAAAACATGTTTCCCAGCTGGCAGCTGTGACTGGTACATGTGGGTGTATTTGCAGTAACTCGGTTTCGGAACAGTGTTTGGCCTGAAGAAATTGCATTCGGGTGGGTGGCACCGGGTACAGCTTCACCTGCCTTCTGGTGGATTGTGGGGGGCTGTCAGCCGTGGAGCCCAGCCTTGTACCTATTAATTAAACTTGGATACCGCTGGAGTCCCACCGGCTCTGGCCGATGCAGAGGTAAACGTCGTTAAAAAGAACAAAGCAATTGCAACAGGAGGCAAGAATCAGGAACGAAAGACGGCTGCCAGACAGGAGCGAGCGCAAATGCACGCCGGGCAGACAACAGCCTGTGTAACGACAGTGCAAAGTTACAACGGCCCTGAAAAATGCCACTTCTGACCAGTTTCTCTTTTGCGGCCTCCCCATGATCATGCTGTTTTTTACAATCAAGTTTAAAGCAGTTGTACGCGTGTATTCCATTTGGCTTATGGCTCTGCATCTGCAGCTCATGTGAACACACAAGGATAGCGTCAACGCTGCTAACATCAGATGTTTTTGCTTTGACAGTATATGGAGATGCAGCCATTTTCCTTCTTATGTTTTACTCTTAGAATTGGAGTTAGAATTAGATGATACTGGGGGGGGGAGCAGGAGGAATGTGCATGGGAGTTTAGACATAACAATACTGTAACTAGTGTGAGAACCAAGGTTTTTGAAATAAGAGATGATAAGAATTGGGAGGTTGGAGTACAGGAGGGGAAGCTTGCATTTCAAGCTAATTGGGGAATGTGATTTAGGACTGTAAATTAGGGGAGGAAATTGTGCTTTGATACTGTGTGCTCAGGGGAGGGGAATTCATATTTTGGCTTTGGCTATGTAAGTACAGTCAAGGCCATGGTTTTCCCAGTTGCAATGTATGGCTGTGAAAGTTGAACCATAAGAAAGGCTGAGCGCCAAAGAATGGAGGCTTTTGAACTAAGTTGCTGGAGAAGACTCCTGCGAGTCCCCTGGACTGCAAGGCGATCCAACCAATCAATCCTAGAGGAGATCAACCCGGACTGCTCTTTAGAAGGCCAGATCCTGAAGTTGAAACTCAAGTCCTTTGGCCACCTAATGAGAAGGGAGGAATCCCTGGAGAAGGGCCTAATGCTGGGAAAGATGGAGGGCAACAGAAGAAGGGGAGGACAGAGAAGGAGGTGGATGGATGAATGGAGGCACTGAAGCAGTAGGCGTGAGCTTAAATGGACTCCAGAAGATGGCAGAGGACAGGAAGGCCTGGAGGAACGTTGTCCATGGGGTCGCGATGGGTCGGACACGACTTCGCAACTAACAATAACAAAATGCAAGTGCCGATGCTATGTTTCTCGAATAAAGATTCTTTAAGGTAAACAATGCCTCAAAGTTCTTTGAAGAGTTTCATCTGTCGGAACCATGACAGATAGGATCCCGCAGAAACCGTCCCTTTTTCTTAGTTACAGCCGGAGTCGCTCGGCTCAAAATCCCCTCGGCCTTCGTCTCAGGCACACGTCTGCTAAAAGTCCGCTTTGCTTACGCAAGCTCTTTTGCATTGTGTAATAATCAACACACACACACACACACCCCAACTTTCTTTCCTTTTCTTGGAGAAACCTTCCCTAGAAATTGGTGACGGAGAGCAATTGCTTCTCCTGCCTCTTGACTTGAATAGCAGTCGGCTCTGGAAGCTGATAACATCTTGGCTACCCAAGTCTTGCGTTTGCCCCGGGTTCATTGTCTCCCGTTTTGCTCTTAAGAAGCCTTAAAATTATCTATCTCGGCACAGAATGGGGTTCATTTCCCCTCTCTCGGCTCTCCCCGGTTCCCCTTTTTTATCTACCGCCCGCAAGGACAATTCATCTCTCCGTTCACTTATTTCTCTTCCCCCACCGTTCGTCCGATCCCTTTGACAAACGGTTTCGGCACCGATCTCTGACGAAGCAGTTTTTGCTTCCAGGACGAATGTCCCATTTCTAAGGGAAACGCTGCGATGGGTTTTTCTGAACGGTGTGCCTTTGACTCCGCAATTCTTTGTGCCTTAACATTTAATTACGCCTTTTTCTACCTGTATGATTGGGAAGGTTCGTACGCTGGTCCAATCTGTCATCCGAGGGTCAGCAGCTCTTGTTCCTTGGGCCACGGCTCAGGGTGTAACTAGGACACAAGAGGAACAGGGATAAAACTTCAAGCTCCCTTGACTAGACCCCCACGGTCCTCCTCTTCCTCCTCCTCCTCTCCACAACCCCTCCTCCCTTCTAGCACGGATGATGTTACCTAGTTTGGGTAAAGAAATGTCTGCCAGAAAACCATCAATTTCAGAGAGCACCAAGGACCCCACAGTCTTCCTCCTCCTCCTCCTCCTCTTCTTCTTCTCCTCCTCCTCCTCCTCCTCCTCTTCTTCTTCTTCTCCTCCTCCTCCTCCTCCTCTTCTTCTTCTTCTTCTTCCTCCTCCTCCTCCCCCTCCCCACCACCACAACCCCACTCCCTTCTAGCACTGGTGATGTTACCTAGTTTGGGTCACAAACTGTCTGCAAGAAAACAGTCAAGCTCAGAAAGCACCAAGGACCCCACAGTCTTCCTCCTCCTCCTTCTTCTCCTCCTCCTCCTCCCCCCCCCCCACAACCCCACTTTCTTCTAGCACTGGTGATGTTACCTAGTTTGGGTGATGAACTGTCTGCAAGAAACCAATCAAGCTCAGAAAGCACCAAGGACCCCACAGTCTTCCTCCTCCTCCTCCTTCTTCTTCTTCTCCTCCTCTTCTTCTTCTTCTCCTCCTCCTCCTCCCCCCCCCCCCACAACCCCACTTTCTTCTAGCACTGGTGATATTATCTAGTTTGGGTGATGAACTGTCTGCAAGAAACCAATCAAGCTCAGAAAGCACCAAGGACCCCACACTTCATCCCTGAGCTATAAATATTCCCTTCTATTGGTATTAGAATTCCTGCTCTAATGTTACTCAAGAAAAGCCAAACCACAGCATAGGACACAGTAAAAAGAAAACACGCTCGGCAGCACAAGACCGGACAGAAAGACCCGCACACGGATTAGAGAACCAACGAAAGTATACGATGCCATCTAGAGAGTGAAAGGAAGGGAATGGAAACCGGCTGGTCACAGAGCAAGACAGATCGAGGGCAAGTGGATCAAGGCGGTCACAGAGTGGATCCCACTGGATCCAAAGCCTCCACGAAAGAGACCTGAAACAAGATGGAGCGACGACGTCAGCAAGCATTGCGTGCCCAATTGGCAAAAGGAAGCTCAGGACCGTCTAGGTTGGAAACAGGCAGAAGAGGGCTTCATCCTGCAGTGGAGAAACCATGGCTAAAATGAAGATGATAATGATACAAATCAGACATTTGCCAAATCTTTGGCGAGGAAGCTGATGTTTGATGGTTGACAACCATATTCATTTTCTCTGCCTCCAATAGCTTTCCCCCTTAATACAGGTTTCCCCTCAGTACAGATAGTCCTCGACTTACAGCCATAATCCAATCCCAAAAATGTCACTGTTAAGCAAGACAGTTGTTAAATGAGTTTTGTCCCATTTTGCAGTGTTTCTTGCCCCGGTACTTCAGCGAAGTAAGTTAGTAAGTTAGTAACCCGGTTGTGAAGTGAATCTGGCTTTCCCATTTGACAAAAGGAGATCACGTGACACACACCCCCAGGACACTGCGGCCGTCATAAATATGAGTCAGTTGCCATGCCTCCAAATTCCGATCATGGGGAAGCTGCTGCAAGCGGTCGTGTGAAAAAATGGTCCTAAGTCCCGCTCCCCCCCCCCCCCCAGTGTCCTTGTAACTTCAAATTATCACTAAACCAACGGTTGCAAGTGGAGGACTGCCTGAATACGTTGCCTGAAATTCACATTACGGTTAGATTCAAGAAAGGAATTGAGGAACGGGATCTCCAAAGGATAGACTTTAAAAACAGCTTGGAGCCACCGTTCTTTGAACTCAGCCTTCAAGCCAATCTGAACAAAGAAGAAAAAGCTATGCTAATACTCAGCCGTTTTTTTTTTTCCCCGTCCTTTAAAAAAAACAACAACACATGGTTTGACAGAATAAATTTCACACATTGGTTGCGCCGTTTCCCAAGAACTGCTCGCCTCTTCTCTCTGGTTAATCAGCTCGCTTGCTCTTGAGTGATTTACCCAAGCAAGTCCCCAGAGAGGGATGCCGGTTCTCCTCGAAATGGAAAAATTTAGCTTCTATAACCCCATTGAATCATATTCTGGCTGCCATGATCTGCCTCTTCCCTGCCTCGCTAACCGCCTGATTTATGGGACCGAGGGTGGCTGTAGTAAAAACCGATCTGAGGAATGGTTTGCCTGCAGCCAACTTCTCTCGGTGGCTTTACTTACTCTTCTGTCCAGCAGTGGGCAGTGGCTCATTTGTCAACAGAAGAAGGCCGTTGGGAGACTGCTGGAGCTTTAAGGAGGACGGATGGATGACAGAAGACCTGCTCCTTCAAAAAAATGACTTGTAAAGTTTTTAGTTCGAGCTGAAAAAAGGTGGTTCCTGCTTAGTATCTCTTAGATCAGGACTATTTTGGACAGGAAGGCGGTGCAGAGAGTGGTGAGGACGGCAGAACAGATTATTGCAAGTTCACTTCTTTCCAGCCAGGACGTTGCATATAAGCAAATCATTAAGCAGGGTCCGCGGTATTGTCTAGGATGCTACACATCCTCTCCATGGCCTTTTGTTGTTGTTGTTGTTGTTACCTTCTGAGAGGAGGCTTTCTGCTAGCCGAAGTAGAACAACTACCCATTGCTTCTTGTCCTGCCTTCAGGGGCTTTGGAGAATAGGTTGACCTCCCTCTTCTTTGGGGCAGCCCCTGAGATACTGGAACACTGCTATCATGTCCCCCCTCGTTCTTCTCTTCGTTAAACTAGACGTACCCAATTCCAGCAACCGTTCCTCAAATGTTTTAGCCTCCAGTCCCCTAATCATCTTTGTTGCTCTTCTCTGTACTCTTTCTAGAGTCTCAGCATCTTTTTTACATCGTGGTGACCAAAACTGGATGCAGGATTATAACCCTTCTCATTCTTCTCTTTTCAGCACTCCCTCAAATATTGGAAGAGTGCTATCATGTCACTCCTGGTCCTTCTTTTCATTAAACTAGACATACCCAATTCCAACAAACATTGTTCTTTTAGCCTCCACTCCCTTAATCATCTTTGTTGCTCTTCCCTGTACACTTTCCAGAGTCTCTACATCTTTTTTTATAATATGGTGACCAAAACTGGAGGCAGTATTCCAAGTGTGGTCTTACCAAGGCATTGTAAAGGGGTATTAATACTTCAAGTTTGAAGACCCCTGCTCTAAAGGTACAAACCAGTAGTTCCACCGGATGTAGAGTTGGTCTATAGCAGGGGTGGGGAACCTTGGCTCTTTTATGACTCGTGGACTTCAGCTCCCAGAATTCCTGAGCCAGCATGGCTCAGCTTGGAAACCTCTCCCTTCCCCCTCAGCATGGCTGGCTCAGGAATTCTGGGAGTTGAAGTCCATGAGTCATAAAAGGGCCAAGGTTCCCCACACCTGGCTTAGACACACACACACACACACACACAGACAGACAGACACAGCTGTCCTCTGGGGCTTATTCCTGGTTAATGCATTTGATGGCATCTTTTAAGTCAGTCTATAATACGTCTATCAGAGAGAAGCATCCAATTTTTCCTAGACCGTATCTCTCCAGTGGGATTACGAACGGCAAGGCCAGCTCTGCTGCCCACGGTCAACCTTGTTCATCTGTCAGAAGACTTGTCAATCTTCCATGACAGGTCACTGCGTGGAGGGAGCCTTCAGCTGTAGAGCGTTTTCCGGTTCTCCGCACTAAATCTTTTTCTTGGTACCCCAAGCAAAAATTGTTCTTGTAGGGTTAATCGTCTGTGCTGCTGTACATCAGTGAGGTTGCCCTACCCAAGTAGCCTCTAGGTAGTCCTTGACTTACAGCCACAGCTGAGTCCGAAATTTATGTTGCCAAGTGAGACATTTGCCCCATTTTATGTTTTTTTTTTGTGCCAGAGTTCTTAACTGAATCACTGCAGTTGTTAAGTGAATCTGGCTTCCCCCATTGACTTTGCTTTGTCAGAAGGTCTCAAAAGGGGATCACATGACCCTGCAACCGTCATAAGTAGTACTACTACTACTAATAATAATAAGGTTGGAAGGGACCTTGGAGGTCATCTAGTCCAACCCCCTGCTCAGGGAGGAAACCCTATACCATTTTGGACAAATGGCTGTCCAGTCTCTTCTTACTTCCAGTGTTGGAGCATTCACCACTTCTGGAGGGAGGTTGTTACACTGGTTAATTGTTCTGTCAGGAAATTTCTCCTTAGTTCTGGTTGCTTCTCTCCTTGATGAGTTTCCATCCATTGTTTCTTGTCCTGCCTTCAGGTGCTTTGGAGAATAGCTGGACTCCCTCTTCTTTATGGCAGCCCCTGAGATATTGGAAGACTGCTATCCTGTCCCCCCTCGTCCTTCTCTTCATGAAACTAGACATACCCAATTCCAGCAGCCGTTCCTTGTATGTTTTAGCCTCTAGTCCCCTAATCATCTTTGTTGCTCTTCTCTATGCTCTTTCTAGAGTCTCAACATCTTTTTTACATCATGGTGACCAAAACTGGATGCAGGATTCCAAGTTTGGCCTTACCAAGGCCTTGTAAAGTGGTATTAACCCTTCACCTGATGTTGATTCTATCCCTCTGTTCATGCAGCCTTGCATTGTGTTGGCTTTTTTGGCAGCCGCAGCACACGGCTGGCTCCTGTTTAAGTGATTGTCCGCTAGGACTCTGAGATCCCTCTCACAGTTGCTACTATTGAGCAAGGTACCCCCTATCCTATACCTGTACATTTAGTTTTTCTTGCCTAAATGTAGAACCTTACTTTTTTCACCATTGAATTTCATTTTGTTAGATAGTGCTCAGTGTTCAGGTCTGTCCACATCCTCCTGTATCCTAAGCCTGTCTTCTGGAGTATTGGCTATTCCTGCCAGCTTGGTGTCGTCTGTCTAGTCAGTTTCCAAGCGTCTGAATTTTGATCACATGACAGTGGGGAATGCTGCAATGGTCATAAAAGTGTGAAAAACGGTCACGTCACTTTTTTCATTGCTGTCGTAACTTCGAACGGTCACTGAACGACCCAAAGGTGCTTTTTTCAAAAGGCAGCCGGACTTCAGGTCAGAACCGAAGAAGCTGCTTGGTGGAGAAGCAAAATGTCTTCAAGGAAAAACAAAGAAAGTCCTGTTGCCTTTTTAAAAAGCACCTTTGGGGAAAAAAGCGTGACCTGGATGACTGAGAATCTCCATAGCCAGTCGCTAAATGAATGGTTATAAGTCGAGGACTGCCTGTATTGGCTCCGTTGGCATTGGGGCACCGCACTCTGCACTTCAAACGTGACCGAGGCCGGTGAACCGTTAAATCTTTGCCCCTTCCCCTAAGTAATTTGGGCTAATAAATAGCTAGTTCTTCTACCAGACGTATAAATAGGTTTTCTTCCTGCGAGTCGGTGGCCGAAGATCTGGAGGAGAAATCACTCAATATAGATTTATTAAGTGCTCTTGGAAGCAGACACTTGTTTTATTTAATGCATCTGTTGAAGCTAAGCTGTCAGATTAAGGGGGGGACAAGATATTTCTGTGTCCCCCAATGTACGGCTTCGCAGAAGGACCGTGACAGAAAAATGTTGCCTTCAGTTCCCAATTGGCATTGGAAATGAAAGCTAGGATTTTTCAAAAAATGGATTTATAGCAGGCTCAGAAATCATTCTGGTGGCGGGGAGCGATTGGTTCCTCAGAATTTGTGTTATTTCCCCCCCCCCCCCCAGGCTTTTGGTATTCCGGTATCGTTTTAATTTTTACACCACCCAATGTCCAGATGGAGTCGGGCAAGCCTATCAATTTAATAAATAAACAAATAAATCCAAGCAAATAGTTGGTTCACCGGGGGGGGGGCAACGACAAGGCAAACCAGCTCCCTCACTTGGTTGCGAACCTTTTTCTAACTGTAGAGCAGTGGTTCTCAACCTGTGGGTCGGGACCCCATTTGGGGTCAAACGACCATTTCACGGGGGTCGCCAAACAACGCAGTCCGCCATTTTTTTCCCGTTTTCCTTAGCTGTGCTACTCCCTTTTATTCCATTGGCTTTTGAAAGCCAATAGAATAGACTCTCTTGAATAGAGTCTAATTCTATTGGCTTTCAAAAGCCAATAGGAATTGTCCCGGCTGTCTCTGCCCTGCTGAGCCCGCCAAAAGTCCCATTCTGCAAACGGTGCTGCACCAGTTGAGTAGTCCTCGACTTACGACCGGTTGAGTAGTCCTCGACTTACAACAGGTTGGGGGTCGTGGCATTAAAAAGGTTGAGAACCACTGCTGTAGAGAAAGATTGTGCGATCCAACGGGACTGTTCAAACGTATGGAAAAGAGCGGTTTTCAACTGGGGATCCCCTGGAATCCTGCTTGCTGCTTCTTAAAACTTTGGTGTTTCATTCTGAAAGGAAAGAGGCTTCTTTATGTCTCTAGATTTTAGGATTTGTTGTCGGCAAAAATGTCACTTAATACGTTCGTCCACATTTGTCAAATGGAGCGGTGGTTCTCATCCTTTCCTTCACCGCGGACCCCCTTTAAAGTCCTTTTTGTGGCCACGGACCCCCCCCCCCCACGACTTAAGATTTAAATCATAACACTTTTTTCAAGCAGCAGACCACACACACACACACACACACACACACACACGACGACAGGTTGAGAACCACTGTAATAGAGCCACTCTACTTGCAGTTGATCACCATCCTTCCCTTGCCTCTCCCAAGATCCCTCGCTTGGCTCTGCCCGACTGGGAAAGATCTTTTTCTGAGAGAGTTGCTGCTGGCTGGGTTACCCTGAGCAAGAGAGGTTGAGTCTGATCCAATAGCTATTTTTGCGTTGACCGTTGAAATCCCGAAGGACCGTTGTGTAGAAGTCAGAATTGGGCGCCTCTTCAGTGGAAGGGCTTATCTCCAGAAGTCACGAGTGCTCCATCCCTGGAGCCAAGGTTGTCTACCCCTGGTCTAGAAGGCTCACCGCTTAGAACAGGAGGACTTAGGACAGGGATAGACAACCTTGGCTCTTTTATGACTCGTGAACTTCAACTCCCAGAATTCCTGAGCTGGCCTGTCTCAGCTTGGAAACCTCTCAATTTCCCCTCAGCATGGCTGGCTCAGGAATTCTGGGAGTTGAAGTCCACGAGTCAGAAAAGAGCCAAGGTTGCCTACCCCTGGATTAGTCCCTCTTTCTTCACCCTCAGAAGAAGACAAAGGCAATTAGAATTGTGGGGTAGAAAGAGGTCTCCAAGGGCATCTAGTCCAGCCCTTTGCAATGGACAGGAAAGACCGTGTGATAGAATTGGGACTGGGAAGGGACCCCCAAAAGTAATCTAGTCCAGCCCTTTGCAATGGGCATTAAAGTCAGTATCAGAATTGAGGACTGAGAAGGGATTCCCAAGAGTCATCAAGTCCAGCCCTTTGCAACGGGCAGGAAAACTAGTATAAGTGTCGGAATTGGAAACGGAGAAGGGATCCCCAAGTTATTTAGTCCATCCCTTTGCAACGGGCAGGAAAGCCAGTTAGTGTGGGAATTGGTGAGTGGGAAGGGACACCCAAGGGACATTCTAGTCCAGAGGCAGGCAACCTTGGCTCTTTTATGACTCGGGGACTTCAACTCCCAGAATTCCTGAGCCAACCATGCTGAGGGGAAAGGGAGAGGTTTCCAAGCTGAGCCATGCTGGCTCAGAAATTCTGGGAGTTGAAGTCCACCAGTCATAAAAGAGCCAAGGTTGCCTACCCCTGGTATAGGGTTTCCTGCCTGAACAGGGGGTTGGACTTGATGATCTCCAAGGTCCCTTCCAACTCTGCTCTTCTTCTTTCCTCCTTTTCGCCCTTCAGTACCAGCGCTTGGCATACTAAGAGAGCAAGTGAAGAAGTCTTTGGGGGCCACGTGTCCTGCAGCCACAGACGGAGGGGAGCCCGGCCTAATTGCTTTGTTTGTGAGGCCGTCTGTTGTTTCCAGTGGAGTTCCTAATGAACTGGCAGGTTGTTGAGGCATACCACAGTGGTGGGTAATTATACCAGAAGCGCCATGGACAAAGCTCATTTTCCTCCACGCAAGGCGTCAGCTGCCCGCTGGCAAACACTGTACTTTCCTAGCTGTTGTGGATCTGGGTTGTTGAAAAATCATACGTCAACCCCCACGCATCTGTAAAACCCCCACCACCACCACCATTCCCCCAGGTTTGGTCCTTACCTAATACAAATACACAATCCGAAAGTACACGTTGTGCGTAAAATGGCCATCTGTCGTGGTGCGTTTGAGAGGGAGAAATATAGCACCTGTTGGAAGGGGCCATATGGACCGAGTCTGAATCTGGTGGTGAACGGTGGGTCTGAATTAATGTAGTTTCTTGATTGTTTTGTGACTTCCCATTTTGTAAGGTCCTTGCAGCTCTCTGAGCTTGCTTGTTTTCTTACAGACGTTTCCTTACCCAATTAGGTAATGACATCAGCGCTAGAAGGGAGTATGGGCTTTGTGGAGTGGAGGAGGAGGAGGAAGAGGAAAAGGATGGGGTCCTTGATCCTCTCAGAGCTTGGTGGTTTTCTTGCAGACGTTTCACAACCCGTCTAAGTAACATCATCATTGCTAGAAGGGAGTATGGGCTTTGTGGAGTGGAGGAGGAGGAGGAAGATGGGGTCCTTGATCCTCTCAGAGCTTGGTGGTTTTCTTGCAGACGTTTCACAACCCATCCAAGTAACATCATCAGTGCTAGAAGGGAGTATGGGCTTTGTGGAGTGGAGGAGAAGGAGGAAGATGGGGTCCTTGATCCTCTCAGAGCTTGGTGGTTTTCTTGCAGATGTTTCACAACCCATCCAAGTAACATCATCAGTGCTAGAAGGGAATGTGGGGTTTGTGAACAGGAAGAGGAGGAGGAAGAAGTAGTTCTCTTGGTGCTTTCTGAGCTTGGTTGTTTTCTTGCAGACGTTTCCTTACCCAATTAGGTAACAACATCAGCGCTAGAAGGGAGTATGGGCTTTGTGGAGTGGAGGAGGAGGAGGAGGAGGACAAGGATGTGGTCCTTGGTCCTCTCTGAACTTGGTTGTTTTCTTGCAGACATTTCACGGCCCATCTAAGTAACATCATCAATGCTAGAAGGGAATGTGGGGTTTGTGAACAGGAGGAAGTAGTTCTTGGTGCTTTCTGAGCTTGGTTTTTTTCTTGCAGACATTTCACTACTCAACTAGGTAACAACATCAGTGCTAGAGGGGAGTGGGGATTGCTCTCTGTTTACATACTAGTGGCTTGCCCTGCCAGTGTTGGTGTGGGTGTTCTGGGTGGATCCATGATTGTTGTTTACTATTAGCCTGTTTGTCTGAGTTGGTAGTTCCTTGAGGTGGGGTATTCTCTTACAATCTCTTAGAACAGAGTTGGAAGGGACCTTGGAGGTCTTCTAGTCCAACCCCCTGCTTATCGATGGCTTGATGATTCATCTAGTATTAATCTTGGGGTTAATCTCTGCTTATTCATTCCTTTCTTTCTTCTGTCTCATTCGGTGAATACAGATGTCCACGTGTGGCAGCGGCCTGGGGGGGGTATATGTAGTCCTCAACTTACGCACACAATTGAGCCCCAAGTTTCCGTCGCTAAGCGAGACATTTGTTTAAGTGAGTTTTGCTCCATTTTAGGACTTTCCTTGCCACCGTTGTTAAGTGAATCGCTGCAGTTAAGTTAGCAACACGGTTGTTAAGTGAATCCGTCTTCCCCCGTTGACTTTGTTCGTCGGAAGACCGCAGAAGGGGATCACATGACCCCGGGACCCTGCGACCGTCATAAATGTGAGCCAGTTGCCAGTCATTTGAATTTTTTTATCACGCGGCCGTAGGGACGCTGCAACGGTCGTAAGCGTGAAAAAAAAACAATAATCAGTCGCTTTCTTCAGCGCCACGGTAACGTTGAATGATCAGTAAACGAAAGGATGTAAATCAACTACCTATCCATCCTCCTTCTATCTTGTCATCGTCATCCGATGGCAAAGAATATCAAGCTTTTCTCTGATCTGCTTATTGGAGGGGGAAAAGGGAAGCTATTTGAAGAAAAGGCTTAGCTTAAATCTGGGACAGATCGCTGGATGCTACCGTGACTTTCCAAAGCCAATTTGCGTACTTCTGTCAGAATACTGTTAGAATGGAGCATTCAACTAGGTGGAGCGTTTTTACTTTACACACTTGAGCCTGTTAATGAACCCAGCTCAAGGCAAGCGGTACAATTACTGTTTGTTTCACATTCCTTGGCAAGTGCAAATTGCATCCCGCTGGGTAATCTTTTGCCTGGTTTCCGCTTTCCGGACCCAACTAATCCGAGCAGTAAAAAACGAAACAAAAAATAATAATAATAATTATCCTTTCATAAATCAGGAACAGAAAACAGTAAAGCTGGAGCAACCTCCTTTTAAAGCCATCTTTTTCAATTTGAACTGCTGTTTCTATACGGTGGCGGTAAATGAGATTTTACGTTAACGTTCCACCCTTTGCTGAACAAATAAAAGTACAAATACGGGCTTATATTCCGTCTTCTGTGCGAGAAATACCAAACTGGACTTGGCTTTACATTTTTATCTTATTTTATGACTTTAAAAAAAAAGAGAGCCTTAATTTATCTGATTACACGGCATGATTATTAGCAGGCATAAAAGATAATTTAATGCATTCAGGGGACAAATAAAATGTTGATGGGTGGTACTGCAGTTCTAGGCTGCATTAACAGAGGGAGAGAATCAAGATCACGTGAATTGTTAATGCCACTTTACAATGCCTTGGTAAGGCCACACTTGGAATACGACACCCAGTTTTGGTCACCGCGATGTAAAAAAGATGTTGAGACTCCAGAAAGAGTACAGAGAAGAAGAGCAACAAAAATGATTAGGGGACTGGAGGCTAAAGCATATAAGGAACGGTTGCTGGAATTGGGTATGTCTAGTTCAATGAAGAGAAGGACGAGGGGGGACATGATAGCAGTCTTCCAGTATCTCAGGGGCTGCCCCAAAGAAGAGGGAGTCAAGCTATTCTCCAAAGCACCTGAAGGCAGAACAAGAAGCAACGGATGGAAACTAAATCAAGGAGAGAAGCAACCTAGAACTAAGGAGAGATATCCTAACAGTGAGAACAATTAACCAGTGGAACCACCTGCCTCCAGAAGTTGTGAATGCTTCAGGTTTTTAAGAAGAGACTGGATGGCCATTTGTCTGAAATGGTGTAGGGCAGTGGTGGCAAACCTATGACACGGGTGCCAGAGGCGGCACTCTGAGCCCTCTCTGTGGGCACACGTGCCGTTGCCCCAGCCTCGCCTCCCCCAGCGACCCACTTCTCTCCAGCCCCCCTGAAGGAGAGTCGCCACCGAGCGTGGCCCACACGGAGCAGTGCAGCCAAGGACATGGCAGCCAGGCAGCGTTGACAAAACTCTGCCCTCACACCCCATCGTGCACAGTTGATGCACAGCTTCGCGGATTTCCCCCCCCCCCCAAAATATCCCTCCGCTCACATCAACGTGCGCGTAAGGTGTGCGTTGCGATAAGCTCTGAAATTAAATTAGCTCAACAATATCAGTGCTTCAGTCTAGATTTTAAGAAACGCTCCCCGGAGCAGTCCTTCTGAAGCTTCACAAGAGATGTGTCCGTTCATATAAATGAATGATTTGTGTTGCCATTGCAACAACCCATTTAGGAGAGAAAAAAAAGAGAGAGTCTCTTGCTTTTCGATCATGTTTGCAACATTATTTTTTTTTTCTTCTGGAAAAGCATTGAGTCATACCCCTGTATTCCTAAAATGCTCATGGCTGAACATTTTGTCCATTTGATAGGAGCCAAGCCTGGGATCACTGCGCTTCACAGGTGCCAAGGCATTAAAACCAGATATATATATATATATTATTCTTCTACACGTCCCATATGGCTGCAGATCGTGCGTTACCTGTTCTCTTCCCTAATTGTGCCAGCCAGATGGATCCTTCCCGGTATAGATCCGAACCTTTTTTTTTGCCAAGTCCAATAACTGCCGTTCTGGTTGCGAAAACGACCCTTCTGTCTCCCTTCAGGATTTTATGCACTCAACTGTTCACATAATAACAACAACCGCGGCTTAACCGGTCAAGTTCTGTCACTTGAAGAGGGAAGGACTTCAACTCCCAGCTGGATGGGGAATTCTGGGATGTTGAAGTCCCACCCCTCTTAAAAAGTGACCAAGGTAGATGATGGACGGTGGCCATGCCATTAGAACGGTTGCTGGAATTGGGGATGTCTAGTTTAATGAAGGGAAGGACAAGGGGGGCAGGATAGCAGTCTTCCAGTATCTCAGGGGCTGCCCCAAAGAAGAGGGAGTCAAGCTATTCTCCAAAGCGCCTGAAGGCAGGACAAGAAGCAACGGACGGAAATTAATCAAGGAGAGAAGCAACCTGGAACTAAGGAGAAACTTCCTGACAGTGAGAACAATTAACCAGTGAAACAACCTGCCTCCAGAAGCGGTGAATGCTCCAACCTGGAAGTTTTTAAGAAGAGACTGGACAGACATTTGTCCGAAATGGTATCGAGTTTCCTGCCTGAGCCAGGGGGTTGGACTAGATGACCACCAAGGTCCCTTCCAACTTTGTTGTTGTTGTTGTTAGTCACTGCTCTTTCTCAAGCACACCATTCTGCATAATTTGTGGGGTTGTGGTGAAGTCCAGTACATTTGCCTTTGTAAGGCACTGTCTTATCGAATGTCAGGCCCATAGTGGACGCCTTCTTGTGCAGAGCACAAGAATTCTGGGAGTTGAAGTCCACAAGTCTTAAAACTTGCCAAGTTTGAAGACCCCTGACTTAGTTCAGGCCCAGCCAAGAGGTGGGGCATCCATAATTCGGATTATCATTACTGCTGTAGGTGGGTTTCCTTGTCCGTTCAACTCAACCGAGTTGTTCTGGAACGAAGATCTGCCCAGCCACACACACACTGTGATGTAAATGCACAAACGAGCTCGGCAATAACTCCAGCTACAAGCGAAGCAGCCTGCTGTCCTCCGTGCTGCTTTAAGATCGTCAGATGAGGCTTTTCTCCAGCTGTCCGATTTATAGGGAGACTCGCCTGAGAAGTCCCAGCAGCTTCGGACATGAGGTGCCCGTGATGGGTCCTGATTTACGAATGGCTCTCCCAAGGTGGTCCTTTCAATCCAGGGATAGTTCAGTTGGGGTAGAGACCCGCCAGTTCTGCCTTGCATGGCTGGAGGCACTTTAATTGATTGTCTGACTTTAGCCAGCTTGAATGGTTTTCATTTAATCATCTCGCAATTTATTTGCTGGGAATACTTAATTTCTTGCTACCTTTTATCCGTCAGCTGTGAAGTGAAACTTATCGCTTAAGCTTTTTTTCTTTTCTTTACTGCAGTAAATATGCTGGTGCCAAGAGAAGGTGTTTTTTTTATTATTATTATTGTCGTTGTTGTTGTTAGTTGCGAAGTCGTGTCCGACCCATCGCGACCCCATGGACAACGTTCCTCCAGGTCTTCCTGTCCTCTACTTTTTATTATTATTTATTTCATTTTGTTTGGTCTTCCGGAAAAAAAAAACCCCGGCTCAGCTATTTTCTTGATGGAGTGGTTGAGGTTTCCTGGAGAAGTAATATTTTGGAACGTGTGGAAAGCCAGGAACGAAAGTCACCCCTGCCCATTTTTTTTCCCCTTTAGGACACAAAACAAATGATGTATAAGTTAAAAGTGGGAGGGGGGAGGTGCCCCCCCCAGTCAGAGTAATAAGAACTCAAATTATAATTTATGTAGAAAGTTGGCATTACATTAATGTAATGAAAGTATGTTGATTTCCTGTATGTGACAAAACAAGGGAATTAACACCGAGGTTAATACTAGACCCACAATCAAACAGTAAATAATATTCTGGTTAAGGGACTACCAACTCAGGCCAACAATCAAATAGTAAATAGTCTAATTCAGGGGTGTCAAACTGCCGGCCCACAGGCCGGACGTATCATCCGGAAGCCGCACCCATCCCATTGCCGGCAATGGCAAAACTGTCCTGATATATTGTGCGACGTCACTTGACGTCGCAAGTTTGACATGTCTGGAATCAATAGAAGACTCCCACTAAGACTGATAGGGCAACCCACTAGTACCGGGGAAGGCAACCTTGGCTCTTATATGACTGGTGGACTTCAACTCCCAGAATTCCTGAGCCAGCATGGCTCAGCTTGGAAACCTCTCCATTTCTCCTCAGCATGGCTGGCTCAGGAATTCTGGGAGTTGAAGTCCGCGAGTCACAAAAGGGCGATGTTTGAAGACCCCTCCTCTAAAGGTACAAACCAATAGTTCCACCAGATGTAGAGTTGGTCTATAGCAGGGGTGGGGAAACTTGGCTCTTTTATGACCCGTGGACTTCAACTCCCAGAATCCCTCAGCCAGCATGGCTCAGCTTGGAAACCTCTCCCTTTCCCCTCAGCATGGCTGGCTCAGGAATTCTGGGAGTTGAAATCCACCAGTCATAAAAGGGCCAAGTTTGAAGACCCCTGCTATTAATCTTTGTCCTAGGATAGGGGTAGGCAACCTTGGCTCTTTTATGACTGGTGGATTCAACTCCCAGAATTCCTGAGCCAGCCATGCTGAGGGGAAAGGGAGAGGGTTCCAAGCTGAGCCATGCTGGCTCAGGAATTCTGGGAGTTGAAGTCCACGAGTCATAAAAGGCCAAGTTTGAAGACCCCTGCTCTTAATCTTCATCCTAGGTAGGCAATCTTGGCTCTTTTATGACTGGTGGACTTCAACTCCCAGAATTCCTGAGCCAGCATGGCTCAGCTTGGAACCCTTTCTCTTTCTCCTCAGCATGGCTGGCTCAGGAATTCTGGGAGTTGAAGTCCATCAGTCATAAAAGGGCCAAGTTTGAAGACCTCTGCTCTTAATCTTTTGCCTACCCCTGGACTAGTATATACACAGAGAGCAAACCCCACACCCTTTTGGCACTGTGATCAATCCACAAAGGCAAACTTTTGTGTGTGTGTGTGTGTGTGTGTGTGTGTGTGTGTGTGTGTGTGTGTGTGTGTGTTCTCTTTCCAGGCTGCTTCTGGCCTAGGTTCTTTTGTTCAAGGACAGCTCCCCTCCCCATTTTAGAGAAGAGGGGAGGGAACTACTTGCTGCCATGTGGGGAGAAACAAGCAGCATCAAACTGGAGAGAGGGGTAATAACCAGCTTAAGCCAAGGAGGCAGGGAGGGAGGGAAAATATTTATGGCCCGGCCATTTCCAGCAAACCCAATTTGCTTAATGAAAAATTGCAGAGGAAAAAAAAGTTCTGAGAATGTAATTTGGCCAGAGAGACACTGAACCGCAGATGGCGGCTGTGTTTTAGGTTCCTGGCTGGGCTGAAAAAAATCTCCTCAGCACCTCCATCAATCGTGGCTTAAGGGATTTGTATTGAGTAATTTAAAAAAAGGTACCTTGGTTTGTTTCTGGAAGGTTGGGAGGGAGGGGGAGAGAGAGAGAGAGAGAAGAGAGAGAGAGAGAGAGAGAGAGAGAGAGGAACTTGGAAAACAAATCAAGGTATTCCCATATTCCCACATCAGATGGCTTCCCTTCTCTGTGTGGGAGCAAAATGGGGGGAAAGAGAGAGAGAGAGAGATCGAGATGAATCAAGATATTCCCACATCAGATGGCTTCCCTTCTCTGTGTGGGAGCAAAATGGAGATCAAATGCCCAACCCAGGAGATACACCCCATCTCTAAGTCACCAGTTGCTAATTAATGTGGCTCTTAACAGAAATCATTAACGGAGAATTGAAATGGGCAACGATATCCCTCATAGGTCGTAGAGAAGACAGAGCCCACAAGAACAACCATGCAAATGAGTCCATAAAACAGCCTTCTCTCTCTCTCCTAGAGCCATTTTGTAGATGCCCTGTTTTATGACTCAGAATTCCCCAGCAGGCATGGTACCCTGAACGTTTAGGGGTCACAGCCACAAACCTTCCAGAAGCCATCAGACTGAATAGAAAGTAGAAATTGTGGGGTCTTTGGTGTTCTCTGTGCTTGATGGTTTTCTTGCATCGTCGTCATTATCATCATCATCATCATAGTTGGAAGGGACCTTGGAGGTCATCTAGTGCAACCCCATGCTCAGGCAGGAAACCCTATACCATTTCAAACAAATAGCTGTCCAGTCTCTTCTTTAAAACTTCCAGTGTTGGAGCATTCACCGCTTCTGGAGGCAGGTTGTTCCACTGGTTAATTGTTCTCACTGTCAGGAAGTTTCTCCTTAGTTCTAGGTTGCTTCTCTCCTTGATCAGTTTCCATCCGTTGCTTCTTCTCCTGCCTTCAGGGGCTTTGGAGAATAGCTTGACTCCCTCTTCTTTGGGGCAGCCCCTGAGATATTGGAACACTGCTACCATGTCTCCCCTTGTCCTTCTCTTCGTTAAACTAGACATACCCAATTCCAGCAGCCGTTCCTTATAGGTTTTAGCCTCCAGACTCCAGACCTCTAATCATGTCACCCTTAGTCCTCCTTTTCATTAAAAACAAGAGTGGCATTTAATGCCACTTGGCTTTCTATATTTTTATACCTGGAAATTGCTGACTAAGCCATCCCACATTATGTTTTAGCCTCCAGTCCCCTGATCATCTTTGTTGCTCTTCTATGCACTCTTTCCAGAGTCTCAACATCTTTTTTACATTGTGGTGATCAAAACTGGATGCCGGATTCCAAGTGTGGCCTTACCAAGGCCTTGTAAAGTGGTATTAACACTTCACCTGATTTTGATTCTTTCCCTCTGTTCATGCAGCCTAGCACTGTGTTGGCCTTTTTGGCAGCTGGCTCATATCTAAGTGATTGTCCACTTAATTGTTGTAACTAGCAGGAAGTTTCTCTTTAATTCCAGGTTGCTTCTCTCTTTGGTTCTCAGATGCCAGAGTTCAAAAGCGCCAATGCTGCTATCCTCCTTCCTCAAAGTTCATAAAATGCCAGCGTACAATTTTATGCAAAACCGAGCCAAGATAGTCATCTGCTTAGCTTGACTAATCCGTGTTAAATCTCTGTGTGAAACCACTTGTGGCTGTTTGTTATCTCTGTCCTTCAGCCCCAAACTTAACAGCCTGTGTTCTCGGTATCTTGTACTCATTAAGTCTTTGGAGATTCCTTCTTTTCCAATTTTTCTTATTTCTGATAATTTCCCCCCCCCAACCTTCTGGATACCCAGCCAAAGCTTATTTCTGCTTGACATTGTCTCCCATCTTTTTTCAGCTTTCTACTAACCACCCTGCTGTTTTGTCCTTCAACCTCTCTCTTGTTTTACAGTTTGCACACAATTTCTTTTTTTTCTGGAGCGACAACTTGGCAAGATTTTCTTATCTCAATCAGCGTTTCATTTTGGGATGAGGAAAAATGCTTAATAATCTTCCATAGCTAATGTTTGGAACTATTATTTGAAATGTGAAATGTACACCCCCTCTCTCAACACACACACACACACACACACTCCATCAGCCAGGCTTCCTATCCTGAGGAGACAATATTTGTAACTCGGACTTGAACTGTGCGCTTACTGGTGCTTAGTTGCTTTCTTACAGACGTTTCATGACCCAGCTAGGTAACATCAGGGCTTTTTTTCTCATAGAATGCCCAGAACATAGAATGTTGTTTACTGTTGGATTGTTTGTCTGAATCAGTATTTCATTGATTGGAATGTCTTTTTTACTACTTGGTGATTGGTCTAGTGCAGGGGTAGGCAACCTTGGCTCTTTTATGACTTGATGACGCTGGGGGGAGGAATGTGCATGAGAGTTTAGCTTGGTGTTTCTCAACCTTGACAATTTTAAGGCATGTGGACTTCAACTCCCAGAATTCCACAGCCAGCAATGCTGGCTGTGGAATTCTGGGAGTTGAAGTTCACATGCCTTAAAATTGTCAAGATTGAGAAACACTGGTTTTAGCTAGACATAACAATACTGAACCTAGCGTGAGAACCAAGGTCATTGAAATAAGAGATGATAAGAATTGGTGGGCTGGAGAACTGGAGGGGAAGCCTGCATTTCAAACTAATTGGAGAATGTGATTTAGGATTGTTAATTGGAGGAGGGAATTGTGCTTTGATACTATGTGCTCAGGGGAGGGGAATTCAGATTTTGGCTTCGGTGCGGTTGCTATGCTTCTCAAATAAAGATTCCTTAAGGTAATGAATGCCTCGAAGTTCTTTAAAGAGTTTCATCTGTGGGAATCATGACATATTACCTTGATATGTGATATTATTCACATGTTCGCCATTTGAATCAGAATAAGACAGTTGGAAGGGACTTTGGAGATCTTCTAGTCCAGCCCCCTGCTCAAGCAGGAAAGCCTGTACCATTTTAGACAAATGGTTGTCCAATCTTTTCTTGAAGACCTCCAAGGATGGTGCACCCACAACTTCTGAAGGCAAGCAGTTCCTCTAGTTATTTGTTCTCCCTGTCAAGAAATTTCTCCTTAGTTCTAGGTTGCATCTCTCCCTGGATTAATTTCCACCCATTGTTTCTTGCCTTGCTTTGTGGTGCTTTGGAGAATAGCTTGACCCCCTCTTCCTTGTGGCAAGCCCTCAAATATTGGGAGATTGCTATCATGTCACCCATGGTCCTTCTCAGTGACGGGATTGAAATATATGAACTGCTGGTTCTCTGTGTGGATGCCACTTCCGGAAGTCCATTCTGGGCCTGGGCAACAAAAAATTAGCTACCGGTTCTGCCGAAGTGGTGCGAACCGGCTGAATCCCACCACCGGTCCTTCTTTTCATTAAACCAGACATACCAAATTCCAGCAACCGTTCCTCGTGTGTTTTAGCCTGATTATCTTTGTTGCTTTTCTCTGTACTCTTTTCTCAGTGTCTTTTTTAGTATGACTCTCTTGAATTTGTTTTTCCAGTGCACCTGTCGGAAAGACACTGTGAAGATCTCCATGGATGTGTTTGTGCGGGTGCTACAACCTGAACGATATGACTTATGGAAACAAGGAAAAGACATCACAGTCTTGGATCACATGAAGCCCACCCCTTTAACATCGCCTGAGCTGGAAGCCTGGAATGAGACCAAAAATGCCTTGAAGGCAAAGATGCTGCGCAGGTAAACAAAAAACAAACAAACAAAAAAACCCAACACACCTTACTTGTGCCTCCTTTCTGAATGTTGGCCGGTGCACAGGCACCACCCAAATTGTCTCAACTGAGGATGCCTCAGCTCTGCAGGTATGATGATGCCTGAGCAGCTGGAGAAAAGGATCCTCCCTTCTTGCTTGGTAGGAAGAATTTAAAGTGGAAGGGATATTCCTCTATAACATTGCTGGCTGTGGAATTCTGGGAGTTGAAGTCCACATGCCTTAAAATTGTCAAGTTTGGGAAACACTGCTCTATAAATTCTACTCCTTTTCCATAACAACGTTTTTGTGAAGGAGAAAGGGGCAGAAAAAGGAACAGCTGTCTGATGAAGATGTACACATTCTGTAATTGGGCAAAACGGGGCATCCTGAGTGATCTTTTCAGGAACATTGATCACTATTTTGAGTACCGTATATTCCGGTGTATAGGGCGACCCGGCGTATAAGACGACCCCCTAGTTCGACGCCGGGTCGCAAGACGATCGATGCCGAGTCGCAAGACGATCGACGCCGAGTCGCATGCCTAGAAAGTCGTCTTATATGCCGGAAGTGACCTTATTTCCGGCGTATAAGACGACTCGGCGTATAAGACGACCCCTGAGTTCGGCGCCTGTTTCAACGCTCTCAAAAGTCATCTTATACGCCGGAATATACGGTATGCTAAATACCTCCATGTCATTCATCATATTCCCCTCTCTCTCTCTTTATCGATCTATTGATCTGTCGATCTCTATCTCTATCTCTCATCTATCTCTCATCTATTTAACTATCATTTATCTATGGTGGTGCAGTGGTTAGAACCTATCTATTTATCTCTATCATCTCTCTATCTAAGTATATCATCTATCTAACTATATCATCTCTATCTATTTATCTCTATCATCTCTATCTCTATCATATCTCTATTTATCTCTCTCTCTCTCTATCTATCTATCTATCTATCTATCTATCTAAATACGAGAGATAGGTAAGAAGGAATTCTGGGAGTTGTAGTCCACACATTTTTAAGAGAACCTAAGGCAAGGGAGCTTCTGGTTAGGCCATATAGGCTGGAGGTTAGTACACCCACATTTCACAGAGGCACTGAAATGCAGCGTTTTAAAACTCTTTTAATTACAGATAGTCCTCGACATGGAATCACAATTAAGGCCAAAGTTTTTCATTGCTAAGCGAGGCGATTGTTAAGCGGGTTTTGGCCCAGTTCAAAACCTTGGTTGCCACAGTTGTTAAGTGAATCCCTGCAGCTCTTAAGTTAGTAACACGCTTGTTCAGTGAGCCCGGTGTCCCCATTGAGTTTGTTTGCCAGAAGGTCACAAAGGGGGGGTTCACACATGACCACAGGACACTGCGACTGTCGTACGTATGAACCCCTTGCCAAGCATCTGAAATTTAATCACATGACTTGTGAGGGTGTTGCAATGATCATGAGTGTGAAAACAGGTAGTAAATCACTTTTTTCCGATGCCACTGCAACTTTGAACGGTCACTAAATGAATGGTTATAAACCAAGGACTTGTTGTTAGTTGCGAAGTTGTGTCCGACCCCTGGTGACCCCATGGACAACATTCCTCCAGGCCTTCCTGTTCTCTACCATCTTCTGGAGTCCATTTAAGCTCACGCCTACTGCTTCAGTGACTCCCTCCAGCCACCTCATTCTCTGTCGTCCCCTTCTCTTCTTGCCCTCCATCTTTCCCAGCATTAGGTTGTTCTCCAGTGAATCCTTCCTTCTCATTAGATGGCCAAAGGACTTGAGTTTCCACTTCAGGATCTGGCCTTCTAAAGAGCAGTCAGGGTTGATCTACCAGTAAATAAATTAATAATCTTCCTAATAATCCACCCTCAAGAGCTGCTTACAGCCCTTGGACCAACAGCCTTCCATGAAGGGCATCTTACTTTCTCATTTATCTCTGCAATTTAATCATCATAGTAACCCACAACCCATTTTTCCTCCCTTCACCCCCCCCCATTGCAGTCCATACCCACAATTTTCTCCTGTGATATTAAATGAAAAAACATATTTTCTCTGCTCCGGCTGAGTTGCTACGTCTGCTTGGAAACCTCTATGACTATAAATCAGCTATTTGGATCGAACGGACTGCTGGCTGGGGATCCTGCTTTTCAAGTCGACTTTTTAATATTTCCTTCTCTTTCCTGGGATGTAGCTGTTGACTGTTGCTGCCTATCAAGTACGATACACTGGGGTGGAAAATTTGTCAGGGCTTCTGTTTGTTTGAGCTGTCCGTTTTCTGAAGGAAATTTCTTTCCCTGTGCAGACAACGACGCCCGATAACAACGAACACCCCCCAAAAAATGTGTATTCTGGCATGTGAAAATTTTGGAAATGTTTTTTGTTTCGGTAGCCAGGATTTATTTATCACTCAGCCATTGAATCCTATCTGCGGGGAGAGCCTTGCTTCATTTTTTTGTCTCCCAACTGGCCTAGCTTAGTGGAAGTTATTGGGTTGACACAGTTGCTGTTTACATAATGGTTAATTGATTGTGGCAAAAGCTTAATTGGTCAACAGAGCGGGTTGTCAATAGTGAGCAGTGATCCCATTTCACAAGGCTTCAGTTGGAGGAGTTTAGAGTTTGGGCAGCTGTGTCAGGGAGATAATCAAGTGGGCCGCCGATTCTTCTGCTTCCCCCACAATCAACATGGCATTAAAGCAATCTAGAACTAAGGAGAAACTTCCTGACAGTGAGAACAATTAACCAGTGGAACTATCTGCCTCCAGAAGCGATGGATACTCCAACACTGGAAGTTTTTAAGAAGAGACTGGACAGCCATTTGTTCGAAATGGTGTAGGGTTTCCTGCCTGAGCAGGGGGCTGGACTAGATGACCTCCAAGGTCCCTTCCATCATCATCATCATCTATTATTATTATGAATCATCGCACAGTCAGCCAGATGTTCAGACTGGATTTGGCATTTTGTCTACCTATCGAGTCCTTACCCAGGACCTGGGATAGGCAGATGTGGATGTTTGATGGTATTACAGGTATCGTCGCAGGATGGAAGCAGTTCCTAGTAAGGCCGCCTTTTGCAATTGACTAATAGCGAATTTGTCAATGCCAATGGTGTTCAAGTGGTGCTCCAGTTGGTTTGGGATTGCACCCAAGGAGCCTATTACTATTGGTACTACCCTTGCTTGCTTTTGCCACAGTCTTTCTATTTGTAGGTCTTTGTATTTTGTTATCTTCTCCAGTTCTCTCTCATCTATTCTGCTGTCTCCAGGCACTGCCACGTCCACTATCCAGACTTTTTTGTCTTTCTTATCGACAATTGTTAAGTCTGGGGTGTTATGTTGCAGGTACTTGTCTGCTTGAATTCTGAAGTCCCAGAGTAGTTTAATTTTATCATTTTCTATGACTTTCTCTATTTTATGATCCCACCAGTTTTTGCTTACAGGCAAATAATATTTTTTGCAGATCTTCCAATGCACCATTGTTGCTACTTTGTCATGCCGCTGCTTGTAATCAGTCTGTGCAATCTTCTTGCAACAGCTTACCAATGGTCCACTGTTTCTTCAGCTTCTTTGCATAGGTGGCACTTACTGTCTGTTGCTGTCTTCTCAATTTTGACTTTGTATGCAGATGATACCACTCTAATGGCAGAAAGTGAAGAGGAGCTAAAGAGCCTCTTGATGCGGGTGAAGAAGGAGAGTGCAAAAGTTGGCTTGAAACTCAACATTAAGAAAACCAAAATCATGGCATCCGGCCCTCTCAATTCCTGGCAAATAGATGGGGAAGAAATGGAGGTAGTGACAGATTTTATTTTTCTGGGCTCCAAGATCACCTCAGATGGGGACTGCAGCCAAGAAATTAAAAGACGCTTGCTCCTGGGGAGGAAAGCTATGGCAAATCTAGACAGCATTCTAAAAAGCAGAGACATCACCCTGCCAACAAAAGTGCGTATAGTCCAGGCCATGGTTTTCCCAGTTGCAATGTATGGCTGTGAAAGTTGGACCATAAGAAAGGCTGAGCGCAAAAGAATTGAGGCCTTTGAACTATGGTGCTGGAGAAGACTCCTGCGAGTCCCTTGGACTGCAAGGTGTTCAAACCGGTCAGTCCTAGAAGAGATCAACCCCGACTGCTCTTTAGAAGGCCAGATCCTGAAGTTGAAACTCAAGTACTTTGGCCACCTAATGAGAAGGAAGGATTCACTGGAGAAGAGCCTAATGTTGGGAAAGATTGAGGGCAATAGAAGAAGGGGACGACAGAGAATGAGATGGCTGGATGGAGTCACTGAAGCAGTAGGTGTGAATTTAAATGGACTCCAGAAGATGGTAGAGGACAGGAAGACCTGGAGGAACATTGTCCATGGGGTCGCGACGGGTCGGACACGACTTCGCAATTAATAACAACATGCATTTGTTCTTAAGGCTTGGTCTTGTGCAGCCAGAATTGGTCTCTTTCTTCAATTGTCCTGCTCTTAGCCATTGCCAGGTCTTGTTATTATCTGCTTTCCCAGCTATTTTTTTCATGTATTGGCCATGTAGTGCTTTGTCTTCCCATGCCTTTATTCTGTTCTTCATTTGGTCTTTCTTGTAGGCCAGTTTGGTCTCTCCAGTAGTTAGTAAGCCTTCCTGATATACTAATTTCAGTGCATCTTCATCATTGTTCTTCAGATATTCTTCCAAAGTCATTTTTTCTTCTTCAACCATCTGATGTACTTGTAGCATTCCACGCCCACCTATTTGCCTTGGTAGATAAAGTCTATCAATGTCACTGCGTGGATGAAGGGCATGATTCATTGTCATTATTTTTCTGGTCTGCCTATCCATTGCTTTTAGTTCTGCTTGAGTCCAGTCCACTATCCCCGCTGTGTACCTAATGACTGGGATTGCCCAGGTGTTGATTGCCTTTATGGTATTTCCTCCATTGAGTTTGGACTTTAAGATCTTCTTCACTCTCTTGATGTATTCACCTTTAATCTTTTTCTTGACTTCAGTGTGCTTGATGTTGTCAGCTTGAAGGATACCCAAGTATTTGTAGTACTCTTCCTCATCCAGACTCTTAATGTTATTTTCGTGGGGAATCTTGATTAAGAGTCTGGATGAGGAAGATTACTACAAATACTTGGGTATCCTTCAAGCTAACAACAACAACAACAACAACATCATTATTATTATTATTATTATTATTATTATTATTATCGATCATCGCACAGTCAGCCAGATGTTCAGACTGGATTTGGCATTTTGTCTACCTATCGAGTCCTTACCCAGGACCTGGGATAGGCAGATGTGGATGTTTGATGGTATTACAGATATCGTCGCAGGATGGAAGCAGTTCCTAGTAAGGCCGCCTTTTGCAATTGACTAATAGCAAATTTGTCAATGCCAATGGTGTTCAAGTGGTGCTCCAGTTGTTTTGGGATTGCACCCAAGGAGCCTATGACTATTGGTACTACCCTTGCTTGCTTTTGCCACAGTCTTTCTATTTCTATTTGTAGGTCTTTGTATTTTGTTATCTTCTCCAGTTCTTTCTCTTCTATTCTGCTATCTCCAGGCACTGCCACGTCCACTATCCAGACTTTTTTGTCTTTCTTATCGACAATTGTTAAGTCTGGGGTGTTATGTTGCAGGTGCTTGTCTGTTTGAATTCTGAAGTCCCAGAGCAGTTTAATTTTATCATTTTCTATGACTTTCTCTATTTTATGATCCCACCAGTTTTTGCTTACAGGCAAATGATATTTTTTGCAGATCTTCCAATGCACCATTGTTGCTACTTTGTCATGCCGTTGCTTGTAATCAGTTTGTGCAATCTTCTTGCAACAGCTTACCAAGTGGTCCACTGTTTCTTCAGCTTCTTTGCATAGGCGGCACTTACTGTCTGTTGCTGTCTTCTCAATTTTGACTTTGTATGCATTTGTCCTTAAGGCTTGGTCTTGTGCAGCCAGAATTAGCCCCTCGGTCTCTTTCTTCAATTTTCCTGCTCTTAGCCATTGCCAGGTCTTGTTATTATCTGCTTTCCCAGCTATTTTTTTAATGTATTGGCCATGTAGTGCTTTGTCTTCCCATGCCTCTATTCTGTTCTTCATTTGGTCTTTCTTGTAGGCCAGTTTGGTCTCTCCAGTAGTTAGTAAGCCTTCCTGATATACTAATTTCAGTGCATCTTCATCATTGTTCTTCAGATATTCTTCCAACGCCATTTTTTCTTCTTCAACCATCTGATGTACTTGTAGCATTCCACGCCCACCTATTTGCCTTGGTAGATAAAGTCTATCAATGTCACTGCGTGGATGAAGGGCATGATTCATTGTCATTACTTTTCTGGTCTGCCTATCCATTGCTTTTAGTTCTGCTTGAGTCCAGTCCACTATTCCAGCTGTGTACCTAATAACTGGGATTGCCCAGGTGTTGATTGCCTTTATGGTATTTCCTCCATTGAGTTTGGACTTTAAGATCTTCTTCACTCTCTTGATGTATTCACCTCTAATCTTTTTCTTGACTTCAGTGTGCTTGATGTTGTCAGCTTGAAGGATACCCAAGTATTTGTAGTACTCTTCCTCATCCAGACTCTTAATGTTATTTTCGTGGGGCATCTTGATTCCTTCAGTTTTCATTATTTTCCCTTGTTTGATAGTAAGTGTGGCACATTTGTCCAAGCCAAACTCCATTACAATATCTTGGCTATATATACGGACAGTGTTGAGCAGCGATTCTATTTCAGATGATGTTTTTCCATACAGCTTCAGATCATCCATATAAAGGAGGTGGGATAGTCTGGCAGATGTTTTTGATGTTTGATAGCCATGTCCTGAGTTATTCAGTATTGTTGACAGAGGAAACAGTGAAATAACAAATAGTAATGGTGATAATGAATCTCCTTGAAATATTCCTCTCTTGATATTAACCTCTCCCAGCCTCTCACCATTGATCTGCAACTGTGTCTTCCATTGTGCCATCGATCTTTGCACAAATTTTCTGATGTTTCTACTGACTCCTGTTATTTCTAGGCACTTTATTATCCAATCATGTGGCAGAGAGTCAAATGCCTTTTTGTAGTCAATCCATGCCACATTCAGGTTGGTCTTCCTTCTCTTGCAGTTTTCCAAGATCATTTTGTCTATTAGGAGTTGATCTTTTGTTCCTCTGCTATTGGGGCGGTTTCCTTTCTGCTCAGGTGGAAAGAGATTGTTTTCAACTAGATGCTGTTGCACTGCATCAGCTACTACACCAGTTAGTAATTTGAAAGTTGTTGGTAAGCAGGTAATTGGTCTGTAGTTACCTGGTGTTGCCCCTTTTGCTGGATTTTTCATTATTAGGTAGGTTTTCCCAGTTGTTAGCCACTTTTCAATTTCTCCTCCTTGTAGTATATTGTTGAACTGTTTGGCAATGAGTGGGTGTATAACAGTTAGATGTTTCAACCAAAACCCATGCAGTTCATCTTCACCTGGTGCTGACCAATTTTTGATTTTCCTTGCTCTTTTTTCTACCATTTTTGTTGTTATTACTAGTTCTTTCATTTCAACTTCTGTTTTATTTGCATCCACCTCTTTTAACCAAGCCGCATCCTTGTTGTATTTCTTTGGGTTATCCCATATCTGCTTCCAGAACTGCACTGTTTCTTCCTTGTCAGGTACTGACTGATTCCTTGCAGTTTCTCCATTGATGGATTGGTAGAAACGTTTCTGATTGGATTGAAATTGGAGGTTCTGCCTATAGTTTGCAATTCGAGCTTCATATCTACTGATTTTCCTGGCTATAGCTGTTATTTGTTGCTTTATTATTTCCAGTGCTTCCTTGATCTTCCTTGTTTCTAAGTGGTATTTCTTGATTAGGTATTCTTTGGTCTTCTTGTTCTTCAGCTTCTTTTCTTTCATCTGTTCTAGCTTGCTTGCATGTGATCTTAACTTGCTGATCTTATTTTCTAGTCTAACCTTCCATTTTTCTGGTGCACTGTTTGTTTGTTTTTCTTTTTTGTTGATTTTGCATCCCAGGTATTCTGTTATAACTGCAGCTGTGCTGTATATTAGTTGGTTTGTTTCTTGCAGTGAATTGGTGCTTATACTTGATATTGCAGTATTTGCATCTTTTAATGCTTGTGCTAGCTGTTTCTTTGGAACAAGCTTCAATGCAGGTAGCCTTATTCTGTTGTTTTTGTGCTGTTCTAGATGCTCAGTTATTCTTTGTTTCAATTCTTTTATTTCTTTAGTTAGAGGGTTTTGTTCTTCCTGAGGAAGAGGTGCCTGGTTTCCAAATGAGAACAGTTGTATATCTCTGCTGGATTCCTTCACTGCCAACTCCCCCTGGTTTGCCTCTACATTCTGAATTACTTCTGGTAAGGCTTTGATTTCTTTGCCCTGGGTAAACCTTTGCAGTTCGTTCAATTCTGTTTCTGTGAATACTTTATTTCGTGTTATAAATCGGCGTTGATCTGCTAGTCTCTGTTCTGTTATTTCTGATTCTGGATGTTGTTCTTTCCAGAACTGGTGCATTCGTTTTAGATATCCTCTTCTTGTTGGACTTGATCTGTAGTAACAGATCATTATTTCTTTGTTTTCAATCACTGTGTATCTGCGACGGGTAAACATCTTTTCTTCCAGTAGTTCTGCAGCTGCTGGCCCTGGTTGCTCAGCCAACAGTCCTGAGTCCTGTAACCCATTTTTCACCAGATATCCAGGAACTCCGATATCTAGCGCGGACCTTGTTAACCCGGGCGACGTCCGAGCCGGTATGGCATTCTGCAATTTACGTCTCACCATATTTTTTATGGGAGAGACACTCTTTGTCTGACTCCTCTGATGAGACCTGTCCAGTATGGTTGAACCTCTGGCATAGCTCTCATCTTCCTCAGAGTACACAAGCCCCACAACCACGTCAAGGTAGTGCCTCACTGGGGGAGTAGTGCCTCACTGGGGGAGTATTATTATTATTATTATTATTATTATTATTATTATGGGGCCTCCAGATCATCTCCAGGGCCCAAGCCCAACTCATGGTTTTATGAGTCTGAATTTCTCAGAGGGAAGGAACACCATACCTTCTCGAACAATATATGAAGGACTGAGCCTTCCTCAAAGGATGTTGGTTGAGGAGTCTTGGTTTCCTGTGGAGGAGGAGATGAGAAGATTGGTGGAGTCTTCTCCGGAAGCGGAACAGATCCTGAAAAAAAAAAAAGAATCCCGCCTCAATTACGGGGTCCTCATCACTCCTGGTGAAGAAGTCTCTTGTCCGTCCTTCAATATCTTGGCAACGGATGGAAACTAATCGAGGAGAGAAGCAACCTAGAACTAAGGAGAAACTTCCTGACAGTGAGAACAATTCACCAGTGGAACAACCTGCCTCCAGAAACGGTGAATGCCCCAACACTGGAAGTTTTTAAGAAGAGACTGGACAGCCATTGGTCCAAAATGGTATAGGGTTTCCTGCCTGAGCAGGGGGTTGGACTAGATGACCTGCAAGGTCCCTTCCAACTTTCTTACTATTATTATTAAAAGGAGAAAAATCTTCACACAAGGCAGCTCAGTATCAAAGGTGGTCTTTGACTCACGACCACGGTTGAGCCCCAACATTTCCCTCGCTAAGCAAGACAATTCTTCAGGGAGCTGTGCCCCATTTGGCCACCTTCCTTGCCAACTGTTCTTCACGGCAGGTGTTAAGTGAGCCACACGGTCGTTAAGTGAATCTGGCTTCACCCATTGACTTTGCTCGGAAGAAAGTCACAAAAAGGGGGTCACGTGACCCCCGGGGACACCGCAAACCGTCGTAAATGCGAGCCAGTTTTCCGAGCGTCTGAATTTTGCATCATGTGGCCTTGGGGGATGCTGCAACGGTCGTAAGTGACTTGTTTCAGTGCCGACGTCACTTTGAGCAGTCACTAAACAAATGGTTGTAAGTCGAGGCATACCTGTACAAGTTGCACTGGAGAAACTAGGATGGCACAGACCTGCAGAGTCTTTTCTACCTTTACGCTCTTGATGCGCCTAAAACGTGCTTTAGAGTGTAAAGCAGTGGTTCTCAACCTGTGGGTTGGGACCCCATTTGGGATCGAACGACCATTTCACGGGGGTCGCCAAACAATGCAGTCCGCCATTTTTCCCCCCTTTTCCTTAGCTGTGCTACTCCCTTTTATTCTACTGACTTTTGAAAGCCAATAGAATAGACTTTCTTGAATAGAGTCTAATTCTATTGGCTTTCAAAAGCCAATAGGAATTGTCCAGGCTGTCTCTGCCCTGCTGAGCCCGCCAAAAGTCCCATTCTGCCAACGGTGCTGCACCAGTTGAGTAGTCCTCGACTTACGACCGATTGAGTAGTCCTCGACTTACGACCGGTTGGGGGGTCACGGCATTAAAAAGGTTGAGAACCGCTGCTTTAGAGTGTAAAGGGTAATCCTCAACTTACGACCAGTTGCTAGGTGGCCAAAGTTACAGCAGACCCCCCCAAAAAAGTTATTTAGGACCTGATTCTGTGGTTACGGCCATTGCCTCTGACGGTTGCTCACCTTTACGACTGACCTCAGGGATGCTGAAGCACTCCACTAGCTTGTCTCCATCCCCCTCCCCATTAAGCTTTCCCACCCCATCGGGTCTCCCACCCTCTTCCTCCTCCTCCTCACCTTTTCAAAGATCTCCAGCACTCCAGAGCTCAGCTTAGGGAAGGAGAACAAGGCCACGTAACTCGATCCCGGAAGCGGCCACCATTTTCCGAGTAGACGCCTTGAACTGTGGCGATTCTGAAAATGGCGCACGCTTCTGGGATCCTGCCATTCTCCCTAAACCGAGCAAGGGAAGGCAAATAAGCCATGTCTCGGAGAAAAGGAGACGTAGGCTCCAACTAGCCACCTCCTCCCTGGCTGGGAAATAAAAGAGTAGGGGGTTGGGGAGTGGCCTGTTGGCTGCAGACAACCGTCCGTTTTCCAGGTCACATCAATCAAATTGGATTCCTTTGCCAAAACCAGGTGTGTCAGGGCAAGCGGCTCTGTCTCTGATAGGTAGTGAAGTTGCCTCAGCCGGTGTGTGAACAGGGACTGTTTCTGCTTGGCTTAATCCTTGAAAGACTTTCTATCTGGAGTTCTCAAGAGACTGTTCTTGCCCCGTGTCGGAAGGGGAAAAGACTTTCCTTTGGCCCTGCTTGTCATGGTTCCGGATGTTTTTGCTTTGACGACAATTGGAGATGCAACCATTTTCTTCTTATGTTTTATTTTTAAAGCAGTGGTTCTCAATCTGTGGGTCACCTAAGACCATGGGAAAAATTTTATTTTATTTTATTTTATTTATTTTATTAAAATTTATAGACCGCCCCACTCCCGCAGGACTCCGGGTGGGTTTACAATAAAAACACAACATAACTTGACAAACAAACAATACAGTAACATTCATCCAGGGGTCAGATTTTATAAACCCCAGGCCTGCCGGAAAAGCCAGGTCTTAAGCAGCTTGCGGAAAACCAACAGGGTGGGAGCGGCCCTAATCTCCGGGGGGAGCTGGTTCCAAGACGTGGGCGCCATCACAGAGAAGGCCCTCCCCCGAGGCCCTGCCAAATGGCACTGCTTGGCCGACGGGACCTGAAGGAGGCCCAGCCTGTGGGATCTAACCGGACGAAGGGAACTATGAGGTAGTAGGCGGTCTCGCAAATAGCCTGGCCCTGAGCCATATAGGGCTTTAAAGGTAATAACCAACACCTTGAATTGGACCCGGAGACCAATAGGCAACCAATGCAGCTCACGGAGGATAGGTGTAACGTGGGTGTACCGAGGAGCACCCACTATTACTCGTGCGGCTGCATTCTGGACCAACTTTGGTCTCCGAATACTTTTCAAGGGTAGCCCCATGTAGAGCGCGTTGCAGTAGTCCAGACGTGAGGTGACAAGGGCGTGAGTGACTGTAAGGAGAGCCTCCCGGTCCAGGTAGGGTTGCAACTGGTGCAACAGACGAACTTGTGCAAAGGTCCTCCCAGCCACAACCGTCAAATGATGTTCCAATTTCAGCTGTGGATCAAGGAGGACACCCAAGTTGCGAACCCGCTCCGAACACATATTTCCTATGGTCTTAGGAACCGAGATACCGCTCCTCTATCCGTCTCCGCACGGCTTCAAGCTGGGGGCCATTGCAGCGCCGGATTCGTTTCCGTCGAGCATCTCCTAAGGGAGGCTGCACTGCTTTGCGGTCCTTTCCGCGGATGAGGCTGAACTAAGCTCTGCCGGCGCTGTCGCCCTTTTGGCTCTCTCACTTTCGCTCTCTCCCTCTCCCTGCCTGGGCGCTTCTCCAACCAGGCTGGGCGGAGCCGGCGGAGTGGCCTTCCTGCCCTCCCTCCCCGGCCAGCTGGAGCCGGGCAGGCCGGTGACCTTCAGAAGTGAGGCGAGGACAGGCGAGGCGCACGGAGCCCCGGGTGCGGCGGGTGAGTGGGCGGTGTCGGTGCATGCTTGGAGAACCCTTAGGGTTGGGGGTCACCACAACATGAGGAACTGTATTAAAGGGTCGTGGCATTAGGAAGGTTGAGAACCACTGCTTTAATCCAAGGTGAGACTCTTAAGGGACCTCGTCCTTCTTACGACTTTGTAGCAGTGTGAACTAGACCATATAGTTTAAAATCAATGACAGTAGCATCTAGTTGTCGTTCGTTTTTACCATTTACAGCTATCAGAAAGATGCTAAATGGACCAAAAGAGTTATCATCTGGAGCAAAGTAAAGGCAGAATTTGAAGTACAGTTGGACACAGATGATGAACGTGTAAATAATAATAATAATAATAATAATAATAATAGTTGGAAGGGACCTTGGAGGTCATCTAGTCCAACCCCCTACTCAGGCAGGAAACCCTATACCATTTCAGACAAATGGCTGTCCAGTCTCCTTAAAAACTTCCAGTGTTGGAGCACTCACCGCTTCTGGAGGCAGGTTGTTCCACTGGTTAATTGTTCTAACTGTCAGGAAGTTTCTCCTTAGTTCTAGGTTGCTTCTCTCCTTGATTAGTTTTCATCTGTTGCTCCTTGTCCTGCCTTCAGGCGCTTTGGAGAATAGCTTGACTCCCTCTTCTTTGTGGCAGCCCCTGAGATATTGGAACACGACTATCCTGTCCCCCCTCGTCCTTCTGTTCATTAAACTAGACATACCCAATTCCAGCAACCGTTCCTTGTATGTTTTAGCCTCCAGTCCCCTGATCATCTTTGTTGCTCTTCTCTGCCCTCTTTCTAAAATCTCAACATCTTTTTTACATCGTGGTGACCAAAACTGGATGCCATATTCCAAGTGTGGCTTTACCAAGGCCTTGTAAAGTGGTATTAACATTTCATGTGATCTGATTCTCTCCCTCTGTCAATGCCGCCCAGCACTGTGTTGGCTTTTTTGGCAGCTGCAGCACACGGCTGGCTCCTATTTAAGTGATTGTCTACTAGGACTCCGAGGTCCCTCTCACAGTTATTACTATTGAGCAAGGTACCCCCTATACTATACCTGTGCATTTGGTTTTTCTTGCCTAAATGTAGAGTCTTACTTTTTTCACCCTTGAATTTCATTTTGTTAGATAATGCCCATTCTACAATGTATAAACATTTGTCGAAATTCGAAAGGGAGGAACGAACAGGTTAGATGACTTTCTTCCCACCCACCACCCAGTTCTCTGCAAAGAGAAAGAGGAAAAAATCCTGCAAATTTACTTTTCTGGGATTTTCCTGGATGTCCCAACATGACACCCACATACCACCTTGGCACCTGAGTGCAGTCCCTGGATTTTTTCTCCATGTTTGCTCTGGCCAGTCAAGGGCTCAGGAGTGCCCCTCAACAACCTTCCCTTTTCACCTTTGTCGTCTTTTTCCAAATCTAGGGCAAACAGGAAACGAAGCCAGCCCCGAAGGCACAAGACCCAGGATCAGAAGTCCCTCGTGGACGCTATGGCCATGGACACGACCTTGGAGGAGGTGGGAGAGAAGGAGGATCAGAGGACGGTCCCCAATCTGGACGAAGAAGACAAACATAAAGCATCAGACAGCAAAGAAGGTAAGCCTGTGGCCTTGGGTTGCCTACCTTCCGCTCCGTTTCAGAAATACGGGAGCGTTCCCGACATTATTGGGGTTTTTTTTGCTGCTATAGCAGTGGTGGCAAACCTACGGCACGGGTGCCAGAGGCGGCACTCAGAGCCCTCTCGGTGGGCATGCGCGCTGTCACCTCAGCCCTAGGCCTTCAGCTGGGTTTTATAAAACCTTTTCACTTTAGGCCTCTACCGCCATGTGCAAAAAAAAAAAGGTTCAATCAATCAGTCAATTTCAACTTCTTGCGGGGGAAAAAAGATCTTACAAAGTTGGAATTGATTGATTGAACTTTTTAGTCCCACCCAGTCTGCCGTTACCACCACAGCCATGCCTACCCAATTGGCCATGCCCTCCCAATGGGCCACACCCACCCAATCAGCCACACCCACCCAATCAGCCATGCCCACCCGGCACCCGACGATGCATAAGTGGGTTTTGGGTTGCAGTTTGGGCCCTCTAAAAAGTTCGCCATCACTGTGCTGTAGTCTCTTTTGATCCCTTGCAGGTGATGTCACAATTTTGGTTCCAATCTTTTCTAAAAGAGGCATGGTGAGAGAGTGGGATTGATTTGGCCAGGAATCTTTTTTTTTTTTTTAAATAATTTTTTATTAATAATACAAAATTAAAAACACATTGGACAGAGATATGACGTCACTGGTTCCATACATCTTCCGACATTTTACAGTAGTATTAGTACTCATATAGACATATAGTTCTTGAGCTTTGCTTATTATTTATAATATAATATTAACACTTTTTCCCTTATTTCTGTATATCTTTTTATCTTTTAAATACACAGTTGTCTATAATCTATATTTTATTCTAACACTATATGTTTGTCTTGGCTACCCTCTTATTGTCTATCCAATCATAAAATTGTTCCCAGAGTTTGTAGTACTTAGTTTCACTTTTATCCTTGGCCAGGAATCTTTATATCAGGGCTCTTTAAACTTGGCCACTTTAAGACTTATGGACTTCAACTCCCAGAATTCCTCAGCCAGCCCTGAGGGCTGGCTGAGGAATTCTGGGAGTTAAAGTCCACAAGTCTTAAAAGTGGCCAGGTTTGAAGACCCCTGCTTTATATAGTAGCCCTGATGGTGTTATCTAATTTGGAAATGAAACGTCTGCAAGAAAACAACCAAGCTCAAGAGAGAACCAAGAACCCCTCACTTCAACCCTGAGCTACAGATATTCTCCTTGGATCTTTTATTTAAAATGCCAGCTCGCTCTCTTTGATCTGTGGGGCCTTGTAGATGCCCTTGTCTGATTTGAAGCGACGGTCAAAATCGTTGAGGTTTTCAAAGCAGGACTATTATATACCCACAAAATATTCATTTCTTATTTTGATAAATAATTCGAGGTGGTGAAAATATCTTAATATTTCTTCCTCCTCCTGTTTTCCCCATAAAAAACAACCCTGTGAGGTGGGCTTTGGCTGAGGGAGGTTGATTAGCCCAGGGGTAGGCAACCTTGGCTCTTTTATGACTGGTGGACTTCAACTCCCAGAATTCCTGAGCCGGCATAGCTCAGCTTGGAAACCTCTCCATTTCTCCTCAGCATGGCTGGCTCAGGAATTCTGGGAGTTGAAGTCCACAGAGTCATAAAAGAGCCAAGGTTGCCTACCCCTGGTATAGGTACCCCTCACATTACGACCATTGGTTCAGCAACTATGACAATCGCAACTAGCCCAAAGTCACCCACCAAGGGTGGGATGAGCAGAGCGAAAGTCTGTTAAGCCTACTAGGCTTTCAACAAGTTGTCAGTGTGAGTTGGGAGCTGCATTCCAGAGTGATCCCTTGTTTGTATGGCTGGCTGTTTGCAGAAAGTGAAGATGTGGGCTTATTGCAGTATTCCCTCGACGTCGGGTCACAGAGCTCAGCTTTCTTCCCATGTTATTTAGCAAAACGCCGCTAAAAAAAAATGTGTGTGCTGAATCGGTATCAACGTTCAAGCAATCTCCAGCTTCTCCTCTAATCTTCATGGAACCCAGGGGAGCCAATGGATGTCCCAGAAAAGGACCAATAAGTTGAGGCTCTATATTTATTTTATTTTATTTTATGGGTTTATTCGGCAAATTTATATGTCATGGCGTACAACAATCCCATCTATCTAGACAAGACAAAGACAGCCAGTGTTGGAGAACAGGTGATCTGCCCAGGGGAGAGAAATTGAGTCTGTTCTCAAGATGTGGGGTCCTTGATGCTCTCTGAGCTTGGCGGTTTCCTTGCAGACATTTCATTCCCAAACTAAGTAACCTCATCAGTGCAAGCTAGGGGCCTTATTAGATGAGTCCCTGGAGATGTGCTTTCTTTGCCGTGGCATCCAGCCTATGGAACATTCTTCCCTCTGAAATTAAATTAGAATAGGATAGAGCAGTGGTTCTCAACCTGTGGGTCGGGACCCCATTTGGGGTCAAACGACCATTTCACGGGGGTCGCCAAACAATGCAGTCCGCCATTTTTTCCCCCCCTTTCCTTAGCTGTGCTACTCCCTTTTATTCTATTGGCTTTTGAAAGCCAATAGAATAGACGCTCTTGAATAGAGTCTAATTCTATTGGCTTTCAAAAGCCAATAGGAATTGTCCAGGCTGCCTCTGCCTGCTGAGCCCGCCAAAAGTCCCATTCTGCCAACGGTGCTGCACCAATTGAGCAGTCCTCGACTTACGACCGGTTGAGTAGTCCTCGACTTACGACCGGTTGGGGGGTCGCGGCATTAAAAAGGTTGAGAACCACTGGAATAGAGTAACAGAGTTCAAAGGGACCTTGAGGTCTTCTAGTCCAACCCCCTGCTCAGGCAGAAAACCCTATGTCGGGGGTCACCAACTTTTTGTGGATTGGTGGCCAGGTGGGAGAGGGAGGAACAGGCGCCTTACGCGCACATGTGCAAAAGTAAATGTGGCCACACGTCTGTACATGCGTGCGAACAAACAGGCTGCGAGCATGTGCACTACGCAAACGGGGCTGTGAGTATGCACGCGAGGCTCTCGGTGACGGCAGCACCTGTGTGAGGCTTGTGGTGCCACTGCGGTCAGGCTTACAGTGATGCTACAACCAGCATGAGGCTCGTGCCACAGCCCGCAACAATGCCACCCAAGCACGAGGCTCACACCGCTGCCCCCGCACAAGAATCGCGCCGTGGCTGCAGCAATGCTGCCCTGGTGCGAAACTCGTGCCACCGCCACTGCGCAAGGATCGTGGCCCGCAGCGATCCCACCCCAGCACCAGGCTCATGCCACCACCCTTGCGTAAGGATCATGCTGTGGGCCACCTGCTGCACAAGGTTCATGGCAATGCCGCCACCTGCGTGTTGTGTGCTGCCACCCACCTGCTGCTTGTGGCACTGCTGCCCCCCGCGCAAGGTTCATGGCAACAGTGCCGCCCGCACGATACTAGCGGCAACCGTGGCACGACGGGGGTTAAGCACTGCCCAGCTACTCACACGGCCCGGTGGCCAAGAGGCCACAGCCTGGTCATGGGCCAGGGCCCATAGGTTGGGGACCTCTGCCCTATATCATTTCAGACAAATGGCTGTCCAGTCTCTTCTTAAAGACTTCCAATGTTGGAGCATTCGCAGCTTCTGGAGGCAGGTGGTTCCACTGGTTAATGGTCCTCACTGTCAGGAAATTCCTCCTTATATTCTAGGTTGCTTTTCTCCTTGCTTAGTTGTTAGCTCCATCCCTTTTGGTATTCTGAAACGTCCTCCAGACCTGGTTAGGTTGGAGCCACCAGAGACTTTGCTCAGATGGCTGCATTGTTGAGGGAGCCATTTTTTTTAATCTCTTTCCTTTCTCTGGTTGCTCTTTTTTTTTCCTTTTCACTTTGATGATAGTCCTTACTATGGATTTTTAATATTTTGCATTTTTGTTTTTCATCTGTTGTTCTTTACTGGATTGCTGCGTGCCACCCCAGGGGTGCTCACAGCGAGACGGGAAGGAGGCTAAATCTATTTGATTAATACATCGGTAAATTTTTAAAACAGGCCATACTTTTCATCCATTCGTGGAGAGTCAGTAATAATAATAGTGTTGATTTGATGGGAGATCTGGCTCAAGATCCTGAGCCGGTTCAGCATCCTTACGTGCCAGCAGGCCTGTTTTCTCCCACTCCTCAAGAAAGGAACTCCCCCTTCCCCTCCTCCCCCCCCCAGTGTGTGTGTGCATCCACAACATTGTGTAACCAGAGCCAGTGGCTTTCTCCCGTTGGGTCTCAAAAACAGCAGCAGCACATTGAGCACTGCGTGCTTGGCTTTTGCGTAAGACTCACACACACACACCCCATTATAGCATGGAATCAATGGCCTGAAAAATGTCAACGTCTCCTGGGGGGGGAATGAGAGATAAGTGGCAGAGGAGCCTGGAGAAGAGGGGGGGGGAAGAGAGGAATTGTTGTGTTCGAGGCAAACAGCTTTTAAACGAGAGCTACAGGCAACTGCACAAGCGACGGAAGTCTTCCTTGGCGGCTGAGCAGTTTTAGAATGATGATGATGATGATGATGATGATGAAGAAGAAGAAGAAGAAGAAGAAGAAGAAGTAGTAGTAGTAGTAGTAGTAGTAGTAGTAGTAGTAGTAGTAGTAGTAGTAGTAGTAGTTGGAAGGGACCTTGGAGGTCATCGAGTCCAACCCCCTGCTCAGGCAGGAAACCCTATACCAGTGTTTCCCAAACTTGACAATTTTAAGGCATGAGGACTTCAACTCCCAGAATTCTGAAGTCCTCATGCCTTAAAATTGTCAAGTTTGGGAAACACTGCCCTATACCATTTAGGACAAATGGCTGTCCAGTCTCTTCTTAAAAACTTCCAGTATTGGAGCATTTACTGCTTCTGGAGGCAGGTTGTTCCACTGGTTAATTGTTCTCACTGTCAGGAAGTTTCTCCTTAGTTCCAGGTTGCTTCTCTCCTTGGTTAGTTTCCATCCGTTGCTTCTTATCCTTCCCTTTGGTGCTTTGGAGAATAGCTCTCTTTGTCGCTGCCGTGAAGGCATCTTAGCCTACTTCTGGGTCAGAAGGTGGCCTTGAGGGCGGCTTCAGTCTTCAAGGAACTTGCAAATAAGCTGACTGGAAATTAACGGGGTTGTTCTTTCCTGAGTCTCGTCCTCGGGAAACAAGCTTGCACAAGCTTTTAAGTTGTAACTAAATTGAGGACCAGTTTGGTGTAGAGGTGAAGGCGCCAGGCAAGAAACCAGGAGGTGGTGAGCTCTAGTGCCATCTTATTCATGACAGCCAGATGGATGACTTTGGGCCAATCACCAGGAGACGGTGAGTTCTAGTCCTGCTTTAGGTAGGAAAGCCTAGTTGGTAACTTTGGGTCAGCCCCTCTCAGTCCAACCCACCTCACAGAGGTGTGGTGGTGGGGAAAATAGCAGGAGGAAAGACTCTTACTGTGTTTTCCCGAAAATAAGACCCAACCAGAAAGTAAGGCCTAGCGTGATTTTTACACCTGCACCTAATATAAGCCCCAGCCCCAAAATAAGCCCTAGTGAAGAGCCCGCCCATTCCGTCCCACTGCCTGGTGCTCGCGGCCGCAATGGGGCAGGAGGGTGTGTGGCGCGCCAGTGCCGCTGCCACGAGGTCAGGTGAGGCAGGAGCTGCCTCATGGGCCCCACACCCGCACGCCTCAGAGCTCCTGTCAACCACAGTGCCTAACCCTAACCCACAATCCCTAACCCTAATATTAACCTCCCCCCCCCGGGCAACTACAGTGCCTAACCCAAACCCATAATGTCTAATCCTAATCTCCCCCCCCAGGCAACCACAATGCCCAATCCTAACCCGAACCCACAATCCCTAACCCTAACCTCCCCCCCCCAGGCAACCACAATGCCCAACCCTAACCCACAATGTCTAATCCTAATGTTCCCCCCCCCCCCCGGGCAACCACA